>JARHVA010002825.1:210000-915000 GCA_037957365.1 Torreya grandis | reverse complement strand
TAAGTGGTTAAAATAAAAGGAATTTGATTAAGTAAAATATATATCCCATGCTTAAAAAACATAGCATGACATTGAGAGGGATGAAGGTTATCTATATACAAAGCTTACATAGACCCTAGTGTGTACAAGATATGACGCGTAGGTGAGTTCTGATTTTAATGAGGTGGTGATGGGGATGAATGATAATGAGAGGAATAAATATTACTCAGAAAAATATCAAAAAATGGAAAATAACACATAGGTAATTAGAATAATATAAAGAGGTGAACTTAATTCTCAATAATATGTAAGACTTAGCTAATATATGTGCTCATGGAGGGCAAATTTTAGCAACGTGAGTCTACTAAAAATGTGTTGACCCTTTTACAATAGAAAACCAAGATTTTATAGTGAATCAAACCTATTTTACAATAAATGCACCACTAGGGGTAGTAGATGTATTTTAATTTCTTTTTCAGCACCATGGCCATACCTCTTGAAGTTTGATTGGTGATTGGACCTAGATTTGGTGGTAGGAACATATCTAGATACATGTGCATAAGGGAATGGAAGATTTGTATGAAAAGGTCAGAGGGTGGCATGTACTCAAGTCCTAATATCTAAAAACTAATTATACATTTAATAATTTTGATAGTACCCCAAGTTCTTCTCAATTTCCTCCAATTACTTCCTTTATATCCAACAACCACCTGACACATGGTGTCTTGATGGGCTCTAGGATGAGTCCTTTGTATTGTCATATAGGCGTAGTACAGACATACCACATAGGATATTTGGAAGGAAGTAGTGAGATCATGATATTTGGATGCTACTTATTTACTGTAGCTACTTGGTGGGTCCCCTTTTACTTCTATGCCAACTAATGGTTCTACTTGCATCTGTGTCAAAAAGGGACTGACCTTGGATGAGCGTTAGATCATCACATGGAGGGATGGTGTTTATATTGGGAAAACTAAGAACTTCCTTCTATTAGATGAGTGCTAGGTAGCCACATGGAATAAATAGAAGGAGGATTTCACTTTATGCATTTCAAAGGTGTATATGTAGAATACTTCACATGGGCACATAATTATGTTGGTTAGGTGTGGGGAAATCTTTGCACAAAAGTGCACATGAAAGCTTGGCATGCACTTATTTTTTTGCATACTTATTGTACATTGAACTTGCATGCATGACTTTGATATGGAAATACTCTTGAACTAAGGTGCGTGTGATAGTTAGACATCAAGTTTGAGGCAAGGGTAGTGTGTGACTTCATATTTCATTCTATGCAAAGATAGAGTGCATAGGTAGGATCTTATGCACATGTGTTGAAATTGATAGATAAGCATGGGGAAGTCCTTAGATGAGAGTGTGTACAAATATTGAAGGTCTTAGGCACATTATTTCTAATTTTTAACCATTCCTTGGGCATTCCCTCTACTTGGCCATCCAGAACCTGGGCCTTGTATTCTTGAACCTGTACACTTCTGAATTGAGTGATGAAGGATCCTATGTGGGGGGCATGAATTAATAAATATTAGTGGGCATGAACCATTACTTATTCATTAAATATACCTTCACTAAATACATTGGGAATAGGTGAAGATAGGGGATATATATGCACACTTTACTTGAAGCACTTGAAACCTTGTAAGTTCACAATTCCTCTATAGGATCTTTGCGAGCTTTGTGAAAGATAGGGGTGAATTAAAAAGTCAACAAGACCCATACTAAATATAAATTACACTTAAAAATATAAGGGGATGTAGTTTTATGAAAAAAATATGTCCTTAAAATTAATAGCATAATCTTGAATGGACTCATTCTCATTTTGTGTAAATACTTGTAAATGTTCGAATGGTAACTTAGGTAAGGCATATTGATAAAAAAATTGATAAGAACACATATTCATGTTTTTTAAATGTTGACAAGGAATAATTTGAGGGGCTATAAAAGTAATAAAGATCCTCCTAAGCTAAAATTTGATGAAAATCCTTTAATTTTAGGTGTCCATCCTTATCCCAATGTTCAAAGGGTATATATTATTGAAAGTGAATAGCAGGATCCCCCTAACCATTGTAGCATGATAATTTAAACATGATGAATTTCAAAGGGTAAGATGATTCAAACACATATAAAGTAAGAGGTGTCTCCTATAACATATTCTTCTCAAAGGTAGCCTCATGAGATGAAACTTGTAACTTAAGAGTGTTTACTTGTTATTGAAGATCTCCCATGTAGTCATGGTGGATAACATATCACAAATAAATACTGGTGAAGAAATGGAATATGCACTTAGAGTTTTTAAACTACCATTCACATGAAACATATGAATGGAATATTCCTTACCACCTTCTAAAATAGGATCATCACATGGTTATGCAATATTTGATAAAGAAGTACCATGTCTAAAGAGACAAATATATCATTTTAAATAGCGTGAAGGTTGATATCATTATCATTATAAGGTGATATATTATTTGAAATATTATGACATGTAATAGGGGTACATGATTAAACTTTAATTGTAAACGCATGCTTATTTTGAGTAGAAAAGGCAAAGGAAGGGGGGAAATAAACATTTTCTACTTCATTTTCAACACTAGGAGAGGGAAAAATGCAAGTTTCGCTTTCATTTGTACTTTTCAAAGAAGGGAAAGAAAATGCAATATTGATTTTTATTCTTTGGTTTATATTACTTGAGATTTGAAAGAGATGAATCAAATTTAATTGGAAATTTAAGTATATCTCCACATAATGCATCTTTTATAACCAATTTATTAGGACTTTCACATGCATTTTAATTTTTTCATTCAAGCAAGGGAGGATAAGTAGTACATGTAATTTACTCATTACAATTTTGAGAAAGAGAATTAATTTCATTCTTTTCATTTGAGTGATCGAAAGAAGGGACAAGATTTTCAATATTAGCATCACTTTGACAAGAAGTCACACACTCAATTTATTCAAAATTTTCATTATTGGAAATAGGAGAGGATTATTCAAAATTTTCAACATTTACATCATTGGAAGGAGAAGAGGAACATTCAATTTTTGATGTAATTGAGAATGTATACATAAAACATTTTGACTTGGAACATTATGAATGCCAACTTATTTCATATCTATCTCATCATCCTTATGCAATAAAATAATAAATCTATTGATTTTGAAATTTTAGATACTTAATCATTGAAAAGAGAATAAATAAAAGAACTATGATCCATATACCCAAGGGGAATAACATCACACTCATAACCATATGAAAGAATACTATGATCATTAACATGTTCATTTATACTCATATTTTCATCATTAATTCTTTCATTATCATAATTGTAAGCAAAAAAGGGGTTTGAGTCTATTTTTGATATTATATAAGATCTTAATATGCAATACATTGATCATTAGGAACAATAAACAAATAATCCAAAGGATGGGGCTTCATGGTACCTTGCATAATGATCTTCACAACTTTACACTCAATCACAAAGAAAGCAATCAAAATGCCCAGGGAAATAATATAATAAAACATTTCTTAAGCTATGACTAAATAATAAATCAAATATGAAAATAAATATAAAAAGCTGAAATAAACTTTTTGAAGAAGGAAAAAACCCTATGCAAAATAGGGTTTGGTTCAACAAGCAAAGGATGAGTTCACCACAATGTTTTATGTTATTTGGGTTTTTACTAGAGAAACACACAAATGATAAAAATTATTTAAAATGAATAAGACCACATTCAGATTCACATTATTATATAATAAATACTATAAATTTGTTTAATTTAACACAGGCAATAAATACAATCAAATATAATACAACCAAGGGATAGAAATATATTATCTTATTTGAAGTTTGGATATGAGATGTGATAGTGATGTATAATCATTTTAGAATATTGATCAAGCCCTATAATCCACTTACTCTATATTTTGACTTGTTTTAATCCACAAGATGCTTGCATGGATCTTAGACAACTATATTAACCTAGGTTTATAACTATGATGCACGTGTCCGGTTTATAATATGCACATGAATTGATCAGAGTATCTCTTAGGATTGTGTTCTCACTTATATAACTCTTGGATACCTCAAAATACATTTTCATGTGTGTGATATCCATTCAATAAGCAAAAACCCTAGTCTCTTTACCTTTTTACCTCCTATAACTTAGGAAAAGGGGGTTAACACATGATTCAAGCTAATCCTTGTAATCTTGGCTATTGCTAAGTACTACCTACATAGGTAATACTTTGAAAAGGGAATTAAAATCACATGTAGTTCTCCCTCCTAGGCATGTGTGTGGAATTGGAACCATGCAACTTTATGTTATTTCTCTTATGGTAACCCTTGGTACAAGCAATGCAAGAGTATAATGACCTTTTGAGTACTTTAGATATTTCAATATAGTACCATAACGTAATTTGATAACTTAAAGTATAAAGTATTTATTAATTATAAACTTTCTTGATCAAATTTATAGGTGTCATAACTATACCATAGCCTTTGTATATATATGGATCTCTTGATTTTGAATTAGGACCTAGTGGTGTGTGAAAAGAAGATAAAAGAATGAATAAAGGGGGATAAAAATGGTCAAAAAGGCAAACTATATGAAAAATGATAAAATGACAAGTTTTTAAACTTGCATCATGTTTGGACACTTTCGTTGATGGAAGAGTCAAAAATCAATGTAGGTATCCAAAGGTTAAAAACATAGAGATAACATAAAACACAGGCAGGGATCCCTAAGATTCACTAGATAAAAGATAATTTAACAACATACAGGCCCATAGGGGAATATAAAGCAAGTGAAATAAGATGGAGCTAAAGAGGTCCATATGAGACCATGCCACTAGATATCTAACTCTCAGTAAAGAGATGTATACATGTAAAAGGATATAAAAACACACTATGAAACTGTATATGTACTAAATATGGGTATATATAGATATATATGTTAATAAAAAATGTTAAGTACATAGCATATCAAGGACACTACAAAATATATAAGCATGGATAAAGGCATGTATAATTACATAAGCTAAAACATGACAATGTAAAGTGATAATAGAATAATATAACCAAAATGTATCATGATCATAAAATAATATAACCTAGATGTATCATGATCAAAGAAGTGGATGCCCCCAATGTCCACATGACACGAGTAGAGGGAAGAACCAAAATCAAAAAGCACATAAATCATGTATATGTGTATGCCTGTATCACCCTCAAAATATGCATGAAAATCATGTGTATATATAAATAAATGATATGCTATCCACTAACCTGGAACTAACAACATATCTGCCAAGGAGCTAATAAAACATGTAAATGCTAAAAATAGTTTTGATTTTTTGATTTTTTTGGTATTTTTAGCATATTTTATATGAAATGACTATCTTATAATCTCATCAAATGGATGCTCATAGGTATCTCCCCACTGGGTAATTGGTGAAATAAATTTGTGGTACTATCAAGGAACATGTATAGGGACAATATATGTCATTATAAAATCTATAATGATTTGTATATGTATAATAGGACTATATGGTCATGAAGAAATAATAGAATATATGGGGTTTGTATAACCCATTATTGAGTAATCTATGGTTTTTGTGGAATAGTAGTAATAATAATTTATTTAGGTGCTTTAAATATCCAAAAATGGTGTGTAGTAGATGAAGATTACATGGAACCCACCATGGATATTTGATGCAATAGTCTCTCAAGTACTGGTTGCCTAGGAAATCAAATTTCCTATTGCTTTCCATTTTGTGAAGGATTAACCTTATTTTGTTTGATGACTAACTACCTTCATATAATTTTTTCTTGTTTAAGTGGATGTTCATATGGAATTATAGAAACTATAATTACCTATTTGGCATGAATGTATTTAATACACCCATGCACTGTAAAAGGTATTATTCATAATGTACATATCGAAGGTCATCCTAATAACATATAAAATACACCTATGGAATGTATAACTAAGAAGGTAATAATTGAATGTGTAGGACCCACTTGTAAAGGTAAGTCAATCTCACCAAGAACCTATGGTGAGGTCCCATCACATTCTCTAATTGATATGGTCAATGAGTGTAAATCATGATTGGTATAACCTAAATATGTAAGTATTGTCATGGTACAAATGTTATTGCTTGTACCAATATCAATCATAACCCTAGGTATTGGTTGGTAATCAATGTATGCTCAAATGAATAAGGAATGAAGATCATAATCATCATCCATAATATCATTGTCATCAAAAGTAATAAAGTGTCTCTAAATAATAGGATGTGTATGCCACATATAAGTACCAATAATCCCATTCAAGGGGTGGATGTAGTGTGATAGAGGAGGATGTGCATTAAATTCCATTTGTACTTATAGATCCTTATTTGAATGATCTTGCAAAGGATTGTTAAATAGTTTCTATTTTTGGAGATCATCAGGTTGTGAACCTAATTCCTTTAGAGGATCATCAATTTTAATATTTTGGTCATTGATGAGGTCTTAGATTTTATGTTTGAAGGTAAAACATCTTTTTATATAATTCCTAGGGCCCTAGTGATAGTCACATTAAAAACTCACATCTTACCTTTTGGGTAGAGGTTTACTCATATTAACCTCTATAGGATAAGGGAGAGATACAAGGTGACACTCTAAAATATTGTTGATGCAGGAAAATTTCACCCAGTGGTAGGAAGTCAAGATCTTACCTTCTCCTTGCAATATGGAAACTCCCCTCTCACTTGTGGGACTGGCGAAGTTGGAGGGGAGACTCTCTAGATAAGGGTTAGCTCCTTTTGATGCATCATGTTTGTTCTAGCAAGTGCAAAATATAGATATATATATATAGATAGATATAATGGGGGGGGGGGGGGAAAGGGAGAAAGATAAAGGCAAACAAACTAATCTAAAGACATGACGCACCAAAATAAGTCGACCTTCTAACATCCACACTCAGAATCAGACAAAAAACAACAACATACACTTCAGACTTGGTAGAAGAACCAAGCTACAAGAAAATGGCAAGGAGGTTCTTATGAAAACATAGAAATAGAGACTCACCAAGGTGCTGTGAAATGCACACTATAAGTAACTTCCTCTTTTTTACACTCCCAAATAGAGCTCTTCTCCTATCAGCTGTAGAAAATGGTGCCTTGTAGATAGCTGGTGTGTTGGTGTTGAACCTATGAGAGCATCAAAAGACAATGACTAGACACAAATTAAAACTCAGGGCATACACATAATATATATCCAAGAAGAGGTAAAACTATGTTTATTTGATTTAGGTGGAAATTTTAGCAAGGCTATGCCTTGTAAAAATGTGGAAGATGTTTTTACAAATGACAAGTTCACAATATATATGGAAAATCAAGGAAGCCCATTTGGCGCTCCCCTTTTTACAAGTGGCAAACACGTCCCCTCATTGGGAAGAAGAAAACACTGTGGCCAATGTCATCCTTCTAGAAGAAGCCTACTAGAACCATGTTGTATAATCACCAAATTTGACTTTGGTATTCAAACATTAATGTGGAACAAAGGCTATGCCTCTTTTCTACCAACAGATTGAAATTTGTCCCCTTTAAAAATGCACAGGCAATGCTTTTTGTTGTTTGCACCATTTGGGAATAAACAAGCAATAAATCACCTTTACTTTGCCACTTGGACTGCTTCATCCCTTCTGCACTTGTCATTCTTATCTTTTCTCAACTTTGTCTTATTTGGCTCATTTGGACCCTGGGGCAAACATTCTGGTAGGTCACTGCATTCTAGGCTCCTTCTGGTTAGTGCTCTCTTTACTTTAAAAACAAACAACCATACTATTTTGATAAATTTGACATCCTCTAGAACATCCTCGGGTCCTTCACTACGTCAGTCGGGTCCATGTGGCTTTGTCTTTCTCTTAGCACCTTCTCGGGCACTCTTTCCTTTGTTATTTTCCTCTTGACACCTTCCCAAAGGGAAGGTGACCCTTTGGCCTTCGAAAAGTCCCCTTTGTCTTTTGGCCAGAAGTGCCCTATAAGGGCACCTGCCCTTTAGGGTCCTTCGGTGGGTCTTTGATTGCATTGGAAGTCCTCCCAAGCTCCCACGGATAATTTTTTTGGGTTTCGTTGACTCTGTGTTTTCCACAGACTTTTGTCCATGGACATTTTCCCATGGACAAAAAGTCTAAAAATTCTGCCCGCCCCTTTGCTTGAAGCTCGGACTACGCTCAAATTCCTTCAAACTTTTTGTCTGAAGGAATTCCTTCAGGCAAAAGTCCGAAGGAATTTGGGGCTTGACAATTGTGAACTTAGACTTACCCGATATTTTCCTTTTGAAGAACCTACCCTTCGAAAGGGTATTAAACATTTAGACTACCCCTTTGTTCAAGGGCATACCCTTGAACCAAGCCATTGAACCACAAATGGTTCAATGGTTCAATTGGTTCAACCAAGCATACTGATGAATTTGTGAACCAAGGCCGATGAACCTTTACCTTTGAACCAATCCCATTGAACTTAGCCAAAGCGTTGAACCTTTTGATCAAACCTGTTGGTGAACCTTTCATTTGAACCAAATGATGAACCAAGTTCATTGAACCAAACATGCTGAACCAAATATGGTTCAACGGTTCAATGGTTCAATGCTTGTTGAATCGAGATGCTGAACTTGAAGATGGGCCATTTAAACCAAAGGTGGTTAAACCACTTAAACCAGGCCATGAAATGAACTCATTAAACTTGTTGAACCTAAAAATGACTATCATTGGACAATAAGGGAAGAAGATGACCAAAATTTTGCCTATGGGAAAAATTGGTCAACAAATTGGTGACTCACAGGGGAAGCATGCCTACTATGCTTAGAATCTAGTTGCCTTGCAGTCCATTGGGCATGAAGTCAGATGCAGCTATAATGAAAGTTAGAAATAGCCCCAAAATATCTGAGAATCAATCATGAAGCTTTACCCCACATGCGAAGGGAAACACAAAAGGCTAAAAAACACTACCTGTGCAAAACTACACTCAGGGAAAATAGGAAAGACAACTAAAAACAAACTATTATATATAGCTAACCAAGAATGATTGCCTCCCTCCTGAATCAAAGGGAAAATGTCTTAAGTCCCCTTCTTGGCAAGAAGACTTATGGCACTAGGCAAGTAGCTAAATGAAAAGGAGATTTGGTGACCTACTCCTCTTGCCTACCACTTGAGTCAGCTAGTATTTGAGTGGATCAAAATCGAACATGCTTCCAACATATATATACTCTGCTTGTCCTTGGAAGCATGTTAAATGATGGTCCCTCATATTGGTACTCTTCACCAAGAAATCAATGGCTGCTGGCTCATCACCAAAAGCCCTTTGATCTGTGCATTCCCTCTATAATGTATCATGGTCTAATTTGTTTCCTTCTACCTCATCAAAAATCCTATCAGATTCATCCTCTACTTCCTTTTGGCCTTCTTGAAGAAGGGTGACTATGGTGATGTCTGAAATGGACTCAAAAAATGATTGCTCATCCCATAGAACATCACCTCTTTGTTTAAATCTGTCTTCTTCAAGACAGTCCTCCAGGAAGATAAACCTCTCCTTTTCCTCTTTGCTGATCAGAATTTCTAGATTTTCAAAAAACTCCTCCTGATCCTCCTCTAACTCAGGGCCCTCAGTGTAGTTGATCTCATCATCAAAACAACAAGGAAGTTCATCAAATAGAGGGGAAGATAGCTCACCATGCTTTTGTTCCTCCTTGTATTGCTGGAACATATGCATATATGCAAGACTTGCATCTTGTCCATTACTGATAAGGTCTTCACAAGGAGTATTAATGATGATTCTACCTTCGTTGTCACTCATGACAGCCTCTTAAAGAACTGCAACTTGGAATTTTTTCTCCTCACTCACCTCCGACATAACAAGTTCTTCCTTAAGAAGAGGTGGAGTGGAGAAAATATGTGGAAGAGGAGGCAGTCCTTGAGCTAGAATTGAATGATTCTCCTCCTTCCATTTGATTAGCACTTCATCAATATTAGGTATGGCCTAATAACTCTCTTGGAAAGGTGTAGGTGGGGTGTGTTCAGATATAGAATGTGCTATTTGATTAGAGCCATCCATCACACATTGGCTGAGGAATTTCTCTCTAGAATTCAAATCTACTATTCTCCTGGCCAGATCTTCTTGGAAACACCTTTCCTGGAGGTCACCATCATCATCATTAGCATGAGCAGCCTCAGCTTCTTCAAGGTTTTGAGAAAGACCTTGCTTTTCCTCCTTGCTGCCCCCATGATTCTACTATTTTCCCCAAATTCAGGATCTCAGAGTTGAAATTTTACTCCTGTGGACAGGAAACAACTTTGTTTTCCACAAGGTCCTGGGGCTCCTCCACAAGGTTTGGAAGTTTGAAATCTCTTCCAAGAAGCAGCTTCATCCTAGCCTCTAAATCTTTAATTTGTTTGGCTAGGTTGTCTTGAAAGAGTCTTTCTTGGAGGTCACCAGTGATATCCTCTTCAAAGCTCTAAGCTGGTCCCTTGCATTCCTTCCTCCAACTTAGAATATGCACATCACACTGAAGAACTTGGGGAGGGTGAGGAATGCAAGGAAGAGGCTACTGGTGCACTGGAAGAGTCTTAAGAAGAGGGACATGCTGGCTAGTGGTACTATTTTTAATGGAAGATTCACAATATAAGGAATTTAGAAGGTTCATCTCCATCAAAGGCTATTCTAATGTCTTTTAGTGTTGGAAGTCCAGGCACACGGGATTGAGAGTGAATCCATTTGATGAGCTGGAGTGGGCAAGTGCAATCTGATAGAAAGGATTTGATGCAAAAGAGGGGTTTTTTTTAGATTAGGAGGGGATGCATATGGTTGACTACCTTGAATAAATGGATTTATCCATTTTGTTGCCTCCTCCACAATGGGTTGCAAGGCCTGCACTTGCCTAAATAAATGCTCCTCATTATACATCATCTCTTACTGATATCTGTACTGCTCTTCTAGCCTATTAATCTCTAATTCCAGGGCCATTTCACTTATCATTGTAGGGTAATTAGGAGAGCTGCCTAAGGTGATTGCATAAATATCTGGAGCTTGATTATATTCACATCAAGGAAAACAAGACCCATGATTTTGAGCAAAGGAAATATACATACAAGAAATGATTTTTGATAGGTTGCTTAACTAGCAAATTTAACTTAGAGTTGCCAGATGTTGAAAACTTTGATTTGCTGTAATATGACCAACATCAATCCTAAAACCTTACTGCATTGTAAAACTAAGTCCCACTGGGTGCACCATAACTATTGATGTAGGAAAATTGCACCCAGTGGTAGTAATTTGAGCTCCTGCCTTCTCCTCGCAACATGGAAATTGCCCCTCACCTGTGGGACTAGTGAAGCTAGAGGGGAGAGTCTTTAGATAAGGGCTAGCTCCCTTTGATGCATCATGTTTGTTCTAACAAGTGAAAAATATAGATATATATAGATAGATATAATGGGAGGGGGAAAAGGGAGAAAGATAGAGGCAAACAAACTACTCTAAAGAGGTGATGCACCAAAATAAGTCAACCTTCTCACATCCACACTCAGAATTAGACAAAAGACAACAACATACACTTCAGACTTGGTAGAAGAACTAGGCTGTAAGAAAATGGTAGGGAGGTTCTTATGAAAACATAGAAATAGAGACTCACCAAGGTGCTGTGAAATACACACTATAAGTAACTTCCTCTGTACTAGACTCCCAAATAGAGCTCTTATCCTGTCAGCTATAGAAAATGGTGCCTTGTAGATAGCTGGTGTGTTGGTGTTAAACATGTGAGAGCATCAAAAGACAATGACTAGACATAAATTAACACTTAGGGCATACACAAAATATCTATCAAAGAAGAGGTAAAACTACATTTATTTGATTTAGGTGGAAATTTTAGCAGGGCTATGCCTTGTAAAAATGTGGAAGATGCTTTTACAAATGGCAAGTTCACAATATATATGGAAAAGCAAGGAGGCCCATTTGGTGCTCCCTTTTTTACAAGTGGCAAACACATCCCCTCATTGGGAAGAAGAAAACACTGTGGCTGATGTCATCCTTCTAGAAGAAGCATACTAGAACCATGTTGTATAATCACTGAATTTGACTTTGGCATTTGAACATTAATGTGGAACACAAGCTGCACCTCTTTTCTACCAACATATTGAAATTTGTTCCCTTTAAAAATGCATGGGCCACACTTTTTGATGTTTGTGCCATTTGGGAATAAATAGGCAATAAATCACCTTTACTTTGCCACTTGGACTGCTTCGTCCCTTTTACACCTGTCATTCTTGTCTTTTCTCAACTTTGTCTTATTTGTCTCATTTGGCCCCTAGGGCAAACATTCTGGTGGGTTGCTACATTCTGGGCTCCTTCTGGTTAACACTCTCTTTGCTTTGAAAACAAATGGTCATACTATTTTGATAAATTTCACATCTTCCAAAATGTCCCTAGGTCCTTCACTACGTTAATCGGGTCCATGTGGCTTTGTCTTTCTCTTAGCACCTTCTCAGGCACTCTTTCCTTTGTTATTTTCCTCTCAACACCTTCTCAAAGGGAAGGTGACCCTTCGGCCTTTGAAAAGCCCCCTTTTTATTTTGGCTAGAAGTGCCCCGCAAGGGCACCTACCCTTTGGGGTCCTTCAACGGGTCTTTGATTGCATTGGAAGGCCTCCCGGGCTCTTGCGAACAATTTTCTCGAGTTTCATTGACTCTGTGTTTTTTGTGGACTTTTGTCCATGGACATTTTCCCATAGACAAAAAGTCCACAGAAATTCTGCCTGGCCCTTTGCTTGAAGCTTGGACTGTGCCTGAATTCCTTCAGACTTTTTGTCTAAAGGAATTCCTTCGGGCAAAAGTCTGAAGGAATTCAGGGCTTGACAATTTTGAACTTAGACTTACCCAATCTTTTCCTTTTGAAGTGCCTGCCCTTCGAAAGGGTATTGAACTTTCAAACTACCCCTCAGTTTAAGGGCATACCCTTAAACCAAGCTATTGAACCAAAAATGGCTCAACGGTTCAATTGGTTTAACCAAGTGAGCTGATGAATTTGTGAACCAAGGCCAATGAACCTTTCCCTTTGAACCAATCCCGTTGAATTTAGCCGAAGCATTGAACCTTTTGATCAAACCCGCCAGTGAACGTTTCATTTGAACCAAGTGATGAACCAAGTTCGTTGAACCAAACACGTTGAACCAAACATGGTTCAATGGTTCAACTCTTGTTGAATCGAGATGCTGAACTTGAAGATGGGCCGTTTAAACCAAAGGTGGTTAAACCACTTGAACCAAGCCATGAAATGAACTCATTGAACTTGTCGAACCTGAAAATGATTGTCATTAAATAGCAGGGGAAGAAGGTGACCGAAATTTTTCCTATGGGCAAAATTGGTCAACAAATATATAGGAGTATTGAAATGGGAGATTCAAGTAAGTGTATTAATTGTCTCCTTGGTGCATTAGATAAGACAAGTCTATTAGGTTATTATAACACCACATTAACCATGGTAATTTTTTCCTTTTTAGGTCTAGGAGGTTTTACCTTGTAACTTGGTTTGATTGTAAACTCAATATTAGTGTAGATGTAGTTGATGTGTTTGATACATACTTAAGTTTGTTCAGTGAGATAAGTTTTATTTCATGATCGTGAGCAATGTGTCATAAGTCATTGAAATATTTGAATTTTTTGAAAATGATGGAATCATGTAATTGGGAAAGAAATTTTTTCTTGAATATGTCTTGCAACTCTTTGTATACCATTGGATTAGTCATTTTAGCTAACATTATCATGTACCTTATTGGGTGCAACACGCTTCATTTTAGTTTTTCAAATGGGTACCCTCTTAGTTGAGCATGACTAATTCTTTATTCCACTCTTGATCATTTTATTGGTCTTTGAAGTGAATATTTTAACTTGCTTAAATATTTAGAGTTTAATCATTTTAGATCATGTAGTTTAAAGTGCCTTAGAAAATCCTCTTTTAAATAAAATCTGACCTGGACTTATACTATTGGTTTAACTTTTAGAGCTTTTCCAAAATCCCGCCTTAGCAATTTATCTCAAAATTGTTCCATTAAACTAAAAAATTACTAAGTTTTTATAACATATTACTTTATAACTTAGCCTTTTTTTGATATTATGAGCTCTCTTATAAATTGCATAAGTATAAAATATGAGTTCTCAATCTTTGGGCCTTTTAAGGTGTTTGAGTTGTAGGTCTAATGTGGCACTTCAAAATGGAAATATTTAGGTCCTTTGTAATGAGGCATGGTCCATCCTTTTCTACTATTTTGATGTCCTTCATTAATAAAATTCATGCTTTCATTCTCTACTTAGTCAATTTTCTCATTTTGATGAACTAAAAATGCTAACATTTTGATGGTGTTTGCCTTATGATTTTTTTATAGGTTTTCCTTCCCCAAGCCCTCTATATGGCTAAGATCTTACAATTTGGTATGATCTTTTTCACTTGGGTACCTAAGGAACTTTAGGACTTGGATTTTCATGAAAAAAATTAAGCCTCTAGGTCATCAAGTTGATGCAACATGGCATTAACTCAAGGACCCAGGAGGCAATTGACAACCAAATGGCATGGCATCATCTTTATAGCCTAGGGACCTAGAATCCAAGGAAAAAGTTAATGGATCTAGGCCTCTAAGTCCATAGTATGATGTCATGTGGCATCATCTTTAGGAATTGATGAACTAAAAGTTGAGATAGAATCCAATGGATCCATGCCTGTGGGTTATCAAGATGATGCCACATTGCATCATCCCAATGACCCAATAACTTAGAAGTGGAAGTTTTCCATAAAGACCTGCTAGGCTTCTAGGTTAGTAGGATTGAGCCACATGGTGTCATCTTATTATCTTGTAGTCTTGAGGTAGTTCATATATTCCTAGAACTTTAGGTTAGAAATATTATGCCATGTGGTGCCATCCTATGACCCTTGAGCTGACATAGCTAACATGGTTGAGGAACATGTCTAGGAGATTACATGTGAGTGATGAGTGGACCTAATAGACACATCATCCGATTGAATCATCATAAAAGAGTGAGCAAAGGACACATTTATCTTGATCACATCTACAAAATTCAAGCCTAAATTTTATGGCCCCTAAAAATGTTAGAAAGGCTTGAGTTGATAAAAATAACTGAATAATAAATCAAGCTATATTCTAAGGGGTTTTGACTGGTCAAAAAAGGACACATGGAGTGAACTAGTGACTTCTAGGCCCAACTATTCTCCTAAGAGGGTATAATAAAATAATCATTCAAAATACTTGGCCTAAAAGGGATAAGTAGGGAGATAATTTTGGTTATATAGGTGTCACAACCATGGAGAAAAGACAAACCAGAATTTATATTTCCTTTATATATGGAGGGAATATTCTAACGGATTATAGTTATAATAACCTAGAGTGGCAATCATGATGAGAGATGGGAGACTTAAATTACTTGAAGACAAGTCCCATTCTATTTTCTATATAAGGTAGTCTACATTCTTGTTTTAAGGGGGGAGATATTATGCACCGAAACTCTATATAAATTGTGATATGCTTAGTCTTCTTTTTTTCTTTTTTTGTTTTGGTCTGTGATTATCTGCCTGAAGGGCACACTTAAATGAATTTGTAATAACTTTGAAATAGATACTAGTTTGGTCTTAAATCCATGTTTTTCCTTAGTAATTATATTTATTTATTGATGTAATAGAATTGATTAATGTTAATAATAGATTGTAATGCTTGTTTACTAATGAATATGTAGTTAGTTGTGTAATAACTAGTCTAATTGGTTCTGAATTTCCATTCTGTTTAGCTTGATCTTGTGTTATGCCATTGTGTGTAGTAGATATAGGAATTTCATATGCTTTCATTTAAAATAATTTTAGACTAATATATTTAGTTAATTCCTTAGAATCCTTCCCATTGAGTTGCTTCGATTTGTGCCACAACTAGACCTAGTATACAATGGTATAATAGTGATTAGGCATGATTTTGATTTTCAACATTAATAATCTTGTTTAAGTCAAGGAAATAATTACTTTCATACCTTAATATTTCTCTCTTTTCATCCTTTTTTATTGTGATGAATATCATTTCCATCGTATTATAGTGTGATACCCATGTGAATAAAGAGGTAAAAGGACTTAAGCAAACATTAGTAATAATCCTCAAGCAATATGTAGTGGATTTATTTTTTTGTCGTTATTTACCATTACTCACCCAAGTAAAATATTCTAAAGGTTTTGACCCTTGGATTCAACCAACTGAATCTTAAAAATGATGGAGCATTTTTCCCATGTGCTGTTATCTCCCTTTATCCTCAGTATAATAGTTAATCTAATAGTTGTTTATATTGTGGGTCACAAATTGAGACCAACATAAACTAGTGATAGAAGGAGGGCCATACTTTATTTCTAGTTTGAAATTATATATACCTTATGTTTCATTGATTTATTATCTACTATGATATTTTAACTTCTCTATATTTCATATTTCATTCATTTAAGGTTATTGGTTTGAATATCTCTAACTCATATTTGATATCTTAAAAGTGAATCACTAAACCCTGAGTAATCAGAGATAGTCTGATTATATTTACATTGAAAATATTTAGAAGAGCACAAACTAATAAATGGAGACCAAGACCTCTATCTAGCCCTACCATTTCATCATCTCAATCTACCTAAAATAGACCCCCACCCATTACTACACCCATGGCTTGGTTAAAAGGGTCTACAATAAATGTTCCAGGTGATGTGCATGATCTATGTATGAATCCTAAGAGATACCTTCTAAGGTTCACTCCAAGTAATATGAGGACTATTAAAGATCATGTCACATCATACAAAACTACCCTTAGGTTTCTTAATGTTGAACATGAATATGTAGCCTACAAGCTATTCCCTTCCACTTTTCTTGATATGGCCTATGAATAATTCCTTAACTTGCCTAAAAAATTCAATTAGGAGCTGGAATCAACTGAGTAACATGTTCTTAGTCTAGTTTGGTTAGGTGGTAGACCCCAATGTCCTATACCAACAATTTGTTTTCATAAAAAGGGAGCCCAATGAACCTATACATAATTTTAATGCCCACTTTCAAAACATGTATACTAAGGTGATAAGCATTTATAGACTAGATAATTAGTTAGAATTAGAAATGTTTAAAAATGCTTTGGACCCATGGAAAACCATGTTATTGAGGAGAGATCCAACAATCATTAAACTGCCTTTTACCTATACAAAGGTGATAAAAGTAGACAGGTAAATTAATCCACAAAGACAAATGGTGGAACTTATTCCTAGCATCCTCTCAAATATGATAGCATTAAATCCAATCCCAAATGTAAATCATAATGTTCCAATGACACAACCTCTCCCAATCATGAATAAACTTCCTTTGCTTCATGATACTCCAAATCAAAATTTGGGATTTCTAAATTTTGTTAGTAATGAGGTTGTGCCATGGTCTTATAGCTAAGCTATAACCCTAATTATAACTAATAACAAGTAGAATTATAATTAATAATCAACTAATATTGAGTTATATGGAATTCAAAGGATGGTATAGAGTTGAAAAATAATTTCCTTAGTTTGAAAAAACAAGTGGATAGTTCAAGTAGTGGAAATTATGCCCCAAATTTCACTTACCAACACAATTAATAACCCCATCTAATAAAATGCCTGAAACCAACATCAAACCCTAAAAAAAGAGATTGGTGAATATGAGGTTATTCCAAATAAACAAAAAAATGTAGGTCACCCTGATTTTCTTAGTTCATCCAAATCACCTGATACAACCGTGGTTTTAGAGACCTTAGACTTTCCTAGTGAAGGAGATAATGAACCTAAGGAAAATACCAGTGACATTTAGGTTATCATGTATTTATAGATGGGAAATTATACCCTTGGGTAGAGGACACACCAACCATTGACAACCTCAATACCACCCAACAATGTTGTTACTCCCCTTGACCCAAAAGATAGAAATGACCCACCTCCACCAAAATTAGGTTACAACCAACCTACCACTAGTAAGACAAGATATAACATAGTGGAGGATATAAAAAATATAAAGGCCAATATAACCCTCCATTAATTGGTATAAATTAATGAATAGAGGGATTTACTCTTTAAGTCTCTTATAAACAAAAGCACTCAGCCAAAAAATAAGATCGTGCCCAATACCAATGTTGTGATACACAAATCTAAGACTAGGTTTCCACTCTTATTACTCATAATATAAATATTTGGAAATAATTTACACATTTTCCTAGTTGATTTAGTGCCTTAGCAAATGTCATGCTTCCAAGAATTTATGGCAAACTAGGACAGATCCCTATAAAATTAGATAAGGTAGTGGTCCAGTTAGATAACTCTGAAGTCAAGGTTTTAGGGGAATTATTAAATGTTCATATGTAATTATAGGTTAAACCAAGGATTTATTAGTTCTTAGACACACAAGAGGTTGAAATCCCAGAGGCATATGGCATGCTACTAAGTAGGGATTGGTCCAAATATTTGAATAATTATATGGTAACAAAATTCTCCCATATGTGGCTACCATGGAGATGAGTGGAAAATATAATAAGGAATGACAAAGAGACACACATGTAGTTGATTATTACATAATACAATGAAATTAATGAAAAATTCAACTTTACCTCCATAGATTTAGGTGTCTATACTTTGACTACCAAACAAACAAGGAATAAAATAACTCGACCGAGATCAAGATTCGGGTATGTGGTCTTTGTATTTTGATGGATATCAATCTAATCAGGGATTGAGATAAAGTGTTGTAATTATTGATCCCTATGTAAAAAACATTTATCTAAATATAGATATCAATTCCATTATACTAACAACATATCATAATATGAGGTGCTTATTTTAGGATTATAATTTGTAGCCAAGTATAATTTATATTTAAATTAAAGGTATCTAGTGATTATGAATTAGCCATCAATCATGTGAGGTATAAATTTCAATGTAAGTTTTCTCATTTAAATAAATATAAGCACCATTATTGGGACTTGATAGAATCCTTTTATGAATTTAACATTGTTTCCATTCCTAGAAGTGACAATGCCATGGTAGACTCATTGGTTATTTTTGTTGCTAACCTTACACTTTTGGATAAAATGAATCTGGAAAAGTTTTAAATTGAATTAGTTTCATGTACATATGTATGAGATAATGTTAATATTTTTTAAGTGTTTGATGATGATAAACACATCATAGATTTCCTTTCTAATTTCAATGCTTTTGACGTGTAGGTGGTTGATGAGGATAAGAGGACTAATCTAGATGGATAAAATTGTGATACTGATGGATTATTGAACCTTAAGGATAATAAAAATACAAATGGAATCATATCATGGAAATATTATTAAACTTAGAGAGGTCTAAAACTAAGCTTGAAATAGCAATTTTCCACAATTAGAGGTCACAAGTTATAAACATGGGGATGCATGATCAGCCTCAAAACATCACTATGGGGTCAAAATGTAATAATGAGGAGATGAAAAGTTTACAAAAGATGTAAATACACTACTAAGACATCATTGATTGGACTTATGGTTACCTAAAGGTGTTTATTCCCAACATCATGATGCATAATATTCCCTTAAAACTTGATAAAAAGCCATTCAAGCAATGTTAGAGACCAATCAATCCTATTCTTGATTCACTCATCCTGAAAGAGTTCAGAAGTTACTATCAACTAGTATAGCCTTTCCAATAAGACACTCAGCCTAGGTAGCTAATTTAATACCAATTAAAAATAAAAATGGATAAATTCATCCCTGTGTTGACTTCAAAAATTTAAATCAAGCTTTGAACAAGGATAATTATCCACTGCCATCCTTAGATGAGGTCATAAAAAAGGTTAGAAAATATGAGATGATGTATTTTTTAGATGGATTATTGTTCTAAAATCAAGTTTTAGTTGATAAAGAGGACCAATCTAATACAACTTTCACCATAAAGTGAGGCACATTCATTTATAAGAAAATGGA
Source organism: Torreya grandis (assembly GCA_037957365.1). NCBI lineage: Eukaryota > Viridiplantae > Streptophyta > Pinopsida > Cupressales > Taxaceae > Torreya > Torreya grandis. The sequence goes on along the minus strand of JARHVA010002825.1, from coordinate 894,975 downwards.
TTTTGGTCTGATCAATGCTAATGCCACTTTACAAAGATCCATAGACATAGTGTTTAAAAGGTTGATTGGTAAGTGAATTATTTTGAATATGTATGAAGTAATTTTTTTTTCCAAATATATATCAAACCACTTAAAACACTTCCAAAATATCTTTCAATTCTATCGTATGTTTGGTATTTATCTCAATCCAAAGAAATGTATTTTTTTTGCAACTGATGGTAAGCTCCTTAGTCACATAATTATGAAATAAGGTATGTCAATTGAACCTGATAGAGCTAATGACATTTATAATATTAAATTACCAAATGCTAATAAATAACTAAAATATTTCTTTGGTAAATTAATTTTGTATGAAAATCCATTTTAGGTTTTGCTGAGATAACTAAACCATTGAATGCCATGTTAAAATAGGAATCTAAAGTTGAGTGGATGCCTAACTCAAAGAATTACTTTAAAAAAAATTAAGGATGCCATAATGAAAGCCCTTATTTTGGTTAGTACATATTACACAAAATATTTCTACTTTATTCATTTGTATCTGATCATACCATTATTGCTGTCCTTACTCATAAACTGGGAGATGGAGAACATCCTATAGATTTCATGAGCACTAATTTGAAGGACATTGAATCAAAGTACACTATTTTGGACAAGAAATCTTATGCACTAGTAAAGGAAGTAAAGAAATTTAGACATTACATTGTAAGGGACAAAATTTATGCCATTTTTCTAGATCTTGTTGTAAAAATGATGTTGGGGTAGAATGAAATTAGAGAAAGAAGAGGATGTTGGGTCTCAAAACTCCAAGAGTATGACATTGAAGTTGGGCTCATAAAGTTGGTTTGAGTTCAAGGTTTGTTGTAATTGATATCTAAAATTGAAGCTAGTATTGTTGTAATCTAAATGAATCAATTTGAATTAAAGCACAACCCCTGGTATGATTCTATTTCTCATTACTTGCTATATGGCATTCCTATGAATGGCTTGGATAGGAAGCAAAAGAGAACATTAAGGTTAAAGGATACCCCATACATGCTAATTAAAGGTGTCCTATACCATAGAAATCATCAATGGATTTAACTAAGATGTTTAACATAAGATGAAACACTAGATGTCATGACTGTTATCCATGATAAATTTGGTAACAACCATCCTTATAGCAGTGTGACAACTCACAACATCTTAAGGGATGGTTATTATTGGCCAACATTGATCAAGGATGCTCATACTTGTGTGAGATCTTGTCATATCTATAAAAAAATTATAAAAAGGGAAACTCATGCTATTATGCCCCTTCAACTAGTAATTAAGGAATGCCCCTTTGCTCAATGGGGCCTAGAATTTGTTGGAGTCATAAATCCAAACTCTTTAGCTAGCCATACATTCATTATTAAAATAACTAACTATTACACAAGATGGACTGAAGCAAAAGACACTAAGAATAACACTATTGAGGAGGTAATTATATTCATTGAAGATCTATTATATGTAAATTCAACAACTTTATGGCAAATATGTGTGACAATGGGCCTACCTTTTAATCAGATAAGTTGACTGAGTAGGATTATTATAATAGAATTACATTGAAGTTATCTTCAAAATATTACCCATAGGGAAATGGTTTGTCTGACTCTATAAATAAGAACTTGTTAAGAGTCATAAAGAAATCAATAGAAGATAACCCATGTAATTGACATTTCCTACTTAAGTATAATTTATGGGATGATAAGACAAGACACCAAAAGATTCTCAAGAGCTCTCCCTTCATGTTGGTTTATGGCATGGAACCAATATTTCTAATAACACTCAGAGACCCATTTATCATTTCATTAATGAACACATGGAAGCAAATGAGATAGGATAGTCCAGGTTGTTGGACCTAATTCATATGGATGACATAAGAGATGAAGCCTTAAAAATTTTTAGTAAGCACTAGGTAGTTATAAAAATATGGGTTGATATAAAATCCCAAGTCAATTGCTTTCGTATTTTAGACTTGGTTTTAAAGCCCATGAAAAGAAAGGTCAACATTTTAAAGTAAGTCCTCTTTGGTCGGTCCTTATCAAGTTACATAATTGGTAGGGAAAAATGATTTTAGATTTAAGGATTAGTAAGGAAATTAATTAATATACTAATGACCATATGAATTTTGAACCATTAATTCTCAGTTATTCCACCCAACACCATTTTAGAATGAGTCAAGTGTTTTGTTGCATGTATATACTGTATAGTGTTTCATGTTTTCTTAGATTAGGTTTTCTTTTTGTTATTTATTCATTTGCTTTGCTTTATTTTTTCCTATTTTTTCCCTCCTAACTTGTTTGAGTTGGGTTGTTTTGTTCAAACTGTGGGTGTCTTTTCAGTGTGTTCTCTGAAAATATAAATTGATTAAGATTAATTACTTGCCATATCATGGGAAATTAGTTCTATTCAAGGTGGCCCCATGGAATTATTATTTCAAATTTACCTTTTAAACCATTGAATACAACTATGTACAAAAAATAAAGCTTACTCATAGCCAACATTGCATCAAATCTAGGTCTAAGAAGTAGAAAAATAACAACTTTGTTGAAATTGAGGTTTTCCTAGTTTATTTTGGGTTGGTCACTTAACATGATGAGTAAATGCATGAGAATCATTTATATTTTAGAAGTTATACTATAATTATTCAGGCTAGTGATTCAAAACCAAATATGTGAATTTTATAAATGTTTCATTTTCTAGTTGAAAGCATCAAACTGCACTTAATTTCATATCTATAGAAAAATACAAGAAATGAATAGATTTAAGTTTGTCTTAATAGTTATGAATTTTTTGATTCTATCATTGCAACCGTGGATTGGTCCCCAACCCTTAATAGACTAAATAATGAAATATTTTCAAAAGAAATGAATTAAAAATAAATTAAACAAAATTCAAAACCCAAATTCTTTCCTCAAAAGGGTGATTTAAGCAATCTCCATCACATGCTTTCTAACTTGGTTAAAAATGGAGGAAGGCCATGAGTGGGACAAAATGTGTCTCTATTAGGGACATAGACTCTTGGATAGCATAAGAACAATGCCCATGTCATTCCTTCCCAAGCCAAATATACAAATTATCCTTAGAAATTCTAATTATTTTGGGCAAGTTTAAATTTATTTATGTAAATGCAAAGGGATACAAAAAACCAATCATTTTTATCACACATTGATGGTCTAAGGTAGATCTAAAGCTTAATATGTCACATATTACAGTATACTTTAGTACCTTCACCTTTCTAATATTGTCTAACAAATTATATTGTAACTTGTGCTTATTGTCCAGGTGTGAAGATTTACAGTCTAGGTTATGACTGTTGATACAACATTATCCCTATAGAGGCCACCATTTTTTGGGTCCAACACACCCCATTTACATTTTTCAAATGGGGACCCTCTTGGTTAAACATGACTACTTCCTTATTTCTCCCTTGATTAGTCTCTTGGTCTTTGATGTGAATATTTGAACTTGCTTAAATCTATAGAGTTCAACCATTTTAGATCAGGCATTTTAAAGTACCTTTAAAAATCCTCTTTTGAGTAAAATCTGACTAAGACTTGTGTTATTAGAGTAACTTTTAGAGATTTTCTAAAATCTTGCCTTAGTAATTTGTCTTCTAATTATTCCATTACACTACAAAATGACTAATCTTCTATAATGTCTTACTTTATAACTTAGCCTTTTTTTGATATTATGAGGTGTATTATAAATTACCTAAGTATAAAATCCAAATTCTCAATCTTTGGTCCTTTTAAGGTGTTTGAGTTGTAGGTCTGATGTGGACCTTTAAATGTTTTATATCACTGATTCTAGGTTTTTAAAATAGAAATATTTGATTCCTTTGTAATGAGGCATGGCCAATCCTTTTTTACTATTCTGACATTGTTTGCTGAGAAAATGTATGATTTCATTCTCTACTTAGTCTATTTTATTGTTTCAATGAACTAATAATACTATTTTTTTGATGGTGTTTACCTTAGTATTTTTTATAGGTTTTCCTTCAATGAACCCTTTGAATGGTCAAGATCATGTTATATGGTATGATATAATTCACTCAGGTGCATAGGGAACTTCAAGACTTAGATTTTTATGAAAAACCCTGAGCCTCTAAGTTACGAGGTTGATGCCATATGACATTAACCTTGGAACCTTGGAGGTAGTCAACAACCAAATGGCCCCAAGCCTTTCAGTCACTAAGGAAAATATGACACATGGAATCATATTAATAACTCAAGGGATAAAAATCAAAGATAAAAACTAATGGCTCTAAACCTCAAGGTCCATAAGATGATGCCTCATGGCATCATCTCAAGGACCTATCAACCTAAAATTTGAGACACAAGACAATAGATCCATACCTTTGGGTCATCATGATGATTCCTTGTGGCATCATCCTAATAAATTGATGACTCAAAAGCCAAAGTTTTCCCTACCGACCTTGAGGCCTCTAGGTTAGCAGGATTGTACCATGCAACATCATCCTGCTATCCCACATTCATGGGGTAGTCCTTACACTCATATGCCTCTATGTTAGTGGGATTACACCATGTGGTGATACCCCATGAGCCTAGATATATTATATCTAACGTGGTCAAGGAACATTTCTAGGAGATTATGGATGAATGATAAGTGGACCTTATAGACACATCATTTGGTTGAGTCATCATAAAAGAGCAAGTGGAGGACATGTGGAGCTTGATAACATTTGTAAGATGTAGGCCTAAATTTAATGGACCATTGAAATGATATAATGGATTGGTTGAGAAAAATAGATAGATAATCAGTCAGGCCATATTTTAAGGGTTTTTGATTGGACAAAAGAAGAAACATGGAGCAAGTTGGTAACTTTTGGGCCCAAATATTCTCCCATGAGGGAAGAACAAGAGAACCATTTGAAATAATTGGACCAAAAGGGAGAATTAGGGAGATAATTTTGGTTAGATAGGTGTCACATCCATGGCTAAAAGACAAAATATAATTTATATTTATTTAATATATGGAGGGAATAATCTAATAGATTGTAGTTGTAATAACTTGGAGTGGCAATAATGGTGAGAGATGGGATCCTTGTGCTACTTGAAGACAAGTCCCATTCTCTTTTTTATAGAAGGTAATATGTATTATTATTTTAATGGGGAGATATTATGCACCAAAACTTTGTATAAACTATGATAGGCTTAGTCCTCTTTTTTTCTTGTTTTGTTTTAGCTTGTGATTGTCTGCCTAAAGGGCACACTCAAATGCTTTTGTAATAACATTAAAATAGATACCAGTTTGGTATGAAATTCATGTTGTTCCTTAGTTATGCTCTCCATTTATTGATGAAATAAAATTTATTAATGTTATGAATATATTGTAATGCTTATTTAATAATGCATATACAGTTAAATTATGCAACAACTAGTCTAATTGGTTATTAATTTCCATTTTGTTTAACTTGAATTTGTGTCAAGCCATTGTGTATAGTAGCTACAAACCTTTCATATGATTTCATTTAATGTAATTTAAAATTAATATATCCAATTAATTCCTCATAATTCTACCCATTGAGTTGCTTTGGTTTGTGCTACATCTAGACCTGATACACAATGGTATAATTGTGACCAGGTATGGTTTTGATTTTCAACATTTATTAATCTTATTTCAGTCAAGGAACCACTTATTTTCCTGCTTGACTCTTTCTCTATTTTTATCCATTTTTTGTGATGAATATCTCTCCCATTATATTATAGTATGATACCCATGTGAATGAGGAGGTAAAATGACCTAAGCAAAAATCAGTAATAATCCTCAAGTAATACAAAGTGGAATTTTAGAGGTTAATTGTCAATTCTCACCCAAATAAATGATTGGAAAGTTATAATCCATTGAATTCAATAAACTATATCCTAAAAATGAGGGGACATTCATCCCATGTGTTGCTATCTCCATTTATCTTTGTTAGAGTAACTAACCCAATATTTATTTCTACTATGGGTCATAAATTGATACCAACATACCTTAAGACACATTCATTGATAGATTCATTGGATCCTTGTTTTTTTTTTTCAATTTGGGAATAGGAAACCTTTTCAATGATATTAATAGAGAATTGTGTCAAAAGTTATCCTACAAGAGGTTTGAATGCATTTACTAATTAGATTAGTAAAACATAAAACCACCTTAAAGCATAGTATTTTAAGCTCCTTGGAAATAATTTGGTGAAAATATTATTATTGGAGGCATAATCAAGGCATGCCATATAGAAATATCAAATATTATATTCAAGATCACCCTTTCCATCATAAAATGTGAATTTAAGTATAAAAAAATTGGTTGGAAATAGGTGCAAATATATTTTTGGTGTAAGAGGATTATGCAACACCTCTTGTGAATCAATAACATAAGCTGATTTCATAGATTTTTGTTCAATATTTGTTACATTAGTTTGTAAATTTTCTATAGTTTGAACAAGATATTTCACCTCTTGGTCTTTAAGGTTGGATATTTGAGAAGTCACCAAAGGAGGTGTACTCATAGGTTAGGTAGATATAGGCATTAAAATTAATAATTGGGTTTACGTACTAAGGTTTCCCATGTAAGATATGGAAATATTAGTTTTAGGGAGTAAAGCTGTGAATACATATATCTTGCCCCCACTAAATGTCAGTAGATTGATTGGAATGAAATCAACTGTAGTAACTTCTAGGGATTCACTATCATTAGGTGAGGAAGCCTTAACCTTATCATGTTTACTAATTTCATCTTGTGTAAAATATAGAAATGCATCTATTAAACCCTTTTTTTAATTAAGATGAGTCACTAAAGCCTCTTTATCTTCCATTTGAAAACAATTTTCTGGTTAGCATTTTCCATTGCTTATAAATGATTTTTTTAATAATTTGAAATAACAAACTAAAACCCTAACTAATTGAATACCCTAGGAATCAGATATTTTTTGCATTCATATAGATCATATTCACCAAATGTTTAACCTTAAAATATAGATGATGGAATATAGGGTTAAAGGGGATAGAGATATCCTAGGACATAAGGTTAATAAACTATCTATATAACATGCTAATTAATTTAAAAACCTAGATAAACAATATTCTAAATTTATATATTGAGATATGCTAAACATTGAAAGTAAAAGTATGATATATATTATAATGATTATGAAAATAAGATAGTTAACTAGATTACTCTGTGCATTCAAATCTAATATGGAAAAGGCTGGGATTAAAATGGTTATATATTTTGGATTAGTCATCTGATTCTATAAATTATACCTTTATGGGATTGGACACATTTCAACCTCAAACTATTGCATCGATGCTTCTATATAGTCTATATATAGGTGTCTAATACATGATACTTACTAGATTTAGATGTGACCACTTTGGATATTCTAGGTTTTATGCCACCTTCACTCTGGTGTGCTCAGATATAGATCATGGGTTATCATTCCTTGTCAAATAACAAAACCTTAGTCATTCATCTTCATAGTGGCTATGGGAAAAATGACTTAGTAGTATCATATTCTAGGGATAACCCTAAAGACCCCTATGTTAGTTGGTACTATCTACATATCCACTACTCTAAAGAGGGCATCATATTCATGTAGTTCTCCCCTATTTATAGGTTTATGTGTGCATTAGGATTTAATGTGTGGCAAGCAAGTACATAGAGTGACCTAATTTGTAACTTAAAAAATATGGCTCATGGGATGCTAATTTGGTAATTCAGACCTATAGATGTGTTTTACCTATGAATAATATGAATAGGGAAGCTTTGCTCACTTGAATGCTTGATTGAATACTTTAGGTATTTTTCCTTGTGAGTTTGCTAGGTCTGTGTTAGGGAAGAAATGAATGAGGGTTGATATTATATTTATACCAATAATTTTGGATAATAATTCACAATAAATCACTTATCTAACCATAGTTTTACATTTCATTTAAAAATTAGATTAATCTAACACATTAGACACTTGTGTTGGTGTAGGAAACTTGTGTCTACATAGACATCTAACTAGGATGGAAGTGTTTGGGAAGTTAAAAAATAGGCACAGGTCTAGAAATTGTAAAAACATAAGATAAGTAGGTTCATAACGTTCTCAACATGATAGAATGTATGAGTCATTAGAATAACATTATTTGTACTAAGAGATGTATGTGAGCCTTTTGACAATGTGAAAGGTCTAAAAGATAAAGGTACATCCATATATGTATTTTCCAAGTGTATAATATTGAGGTGATATATAATTTATAAATAATGTATACTGAAACCAAACATAATAAATCCTAATATGTATGTTATGGATCATGGAAATGTTTAGAATAAATAATCTTGACAAATAATCAAGAACACACATAAGATCTTTCACTGTCATCAAAAGAAATGTCTTTAGAGACTACAATAAAGGGCATGTTCAAATGTGACACATTCAAAAGGGAGGACATGTTCAAATTTCCACACACCAAAGAAATAATCAACACTCGAGGAATTAGGGAAAAAAACAAGGAACATGTTTAAATGTTCCAAAATAAAGATAAAGAAGCAAACAAGAAGTACACTCAAGTAAGCTATGTGATAGGATGAAATAAGGGAAATATAAATAACTAGCATAATCATGTCATAATAGTCCCTAAATACATGTGTTAAAAAATGGCTTGTAGAATAACATATCAAGTACACTTTGTAATATAGTAACATGAGTATATGTATAATATTCAATACATAATCTCAACATGATAATGTAAAATGATCATATAACAATAAAAATTATATCAATCATGATCAATCGAAGCAAGATGCCCTCGATGTAGTGTGTCACGAGGGTAGTAGAAAGCTCCAACATCTGGATGCTCATGTATCATGGATCTAGTGTATTCCTATATCACAATAAAGTACTCATGAAACATATGTGTATAAATAAATGATATACTATCTACTAACATAAAGTAAACAACATATGCAAAAGCTAGTAAACATCATAAATGCAAATATTCTTGTATTTTTTATTTAATAGAATATTTTTTTCTTGATTTTTTGAATTTTAGGAAAGGGAGGGATGGCTAATGATCATATATAATGGATGCTCATAAGGTGCTCTATAATTAAATTATGGTACAAAAAAATTGGTCATGTTTTCAAGGTTCATGTATATGTGCCAAATCTAGAGCTATAGAATATATAATACTCTGACTATGCCTCATAGGAATTTGTGGTTGTGAAGAAATAATAATAGTTTTAGTGGTTTTTATAACCCATTGTTTAGTGCTATGTGACTTTTTTGATGTAATGTTGGGTCTTTATAGCCTCTCTGAAACATGTTGATATGTTCTCAACAACTGGCTGGGTCGTGAAAGAGTAAATGAGGGATCTGTGGAGCCCATTAGGTATCTATGATGAAACAACCTCTCAAGTATTAGTTATCTATAAAATATTATTATATTTTTCTTACATTTTTCACATGATTAACCTTTGTTGGTTTTATGATTAGTTGTCTTGGAACAAACTTGTCTTGTTGTAGTGGATGTTCATATTGAATCCTTGAAACTAGGATTACCCTATTTCCATGAGTATACTTGAGACATCCATGTACTATGGAAGGAATTATGTGGAGATTATGAATCCAAGGTCATACCAATAACATATAAAATACTCTCTTGTGTGGTATAACTAAATAATTTTTGGTCACTGTGATAGACCAACCTATACAGATAAATCAATCTCACAAAAAACTTGTACTTTCCCATCAAATTCTTTGACCATCTTGGTATAAGGGTATAAATCATCATGTGTATATCTAAAATGTGTGAGAAATGTTATGGTACATACATTCTCAATATAACCATTATAAACCATAACACTATGTATAGTTTGATGATCAATATGTGCTCTAATAAAAAGTGATTGAAGATTTGAATCATCATCCATAATCTCACTATCATCAAATGTAATATAAGGATTATAAATAATAGGATATATCTCATGTGTAATTGTGTCAATAATCCCATATAATGGGTGCCCATAATGTCATGGAAGAGGATGTGAATTATATACCATCTTTACTTTTTATGCTTCCTTAGAATGATCATGTAATGGATTGTTGATTATCTTATAATTTTGATGATCATTAGTTTGTGACCCTAAATCCTTAGGAGTATCCTCAAAGGTAAGTTTTTCTCTATCAATAAGATCTTTTATCTTGTGATTAAACATGTAACATCTATTTATAGAATTCCTAGCACATTAGTGGTAGTCAAAATAAGTGTTTACATCATATCTTTTTGGTAGAGGTCAAATGATATCAACCACCGTAGGAAGAGGGAGAAATAAAAAATGACACTCTAATATATTCTAAAGAAGTGAAACTAGAGACTTAGGTAATTGTGTAAATTGTATCTTAGGTGCATTGGATAAGATAAGTTGAATAGATTATTGTGACATTATATTAACTATGGATGTTGATTCATTTTTAGTTCCAAAAGGTTTTAACTTATTCCGTGGTTTGATATGAAAATTTGAATTTGATGTAGTCAATGTGTTAACTACATTCTAAGCTTTTTCAATGCAATAAGTTTCATTTCTTAATCTCGAACAATATGGAATAATACATAAAAATATTTAAACTTGTTGGAGACAATAGACTCATGTAATGGGGCAAGCAAAATTTGCTTTAAGTTATGTTTAATCTCTTTATCTACCATTAAATTTTTCATTTTGGCCAACACTGTATTGTACCTCAAAACATATTCATTGATAGGCTCAATGGGTCCTTCCTTGATCTTGGCAATTTTTGCATTTGACATATTTTTAGTAATGTTGATTGAAAAATGTGATAGGAATTGATCTGTTAGAGTCTTAAATTCTCTTAGTGGTTGTATTTATAGATAATAAAACTATCTTAAAGCATAGTCCTATAGGATTTATTAGAATAATGTTGTCAAAAATTTATCATTAGAAGCATAATTAGGACATGTTGCATAGAAAGAATGAAAATGCTTCTCAGGATCACCTTTTCTATCATATGTTAGAGGTATAATCCACTGAGGGGGTGAATTAATGGTGGAAAAAAATCTAATTCAATTTAAAAAACCCTTGCAAATACTTAATCATTTAATACAATCACTCATGAAACATATAATAGTGAATAATGAAGATAATGGAAGATCACATACATAACATAAGATCTACATGGGAAACCCTCTTGGGGAATAAAACCCACTCTCAAGCATAAAACACATGGAATACTATCCTATAAGATGATCATAAACAAATTGTTAATCAAGTCTTTCTAATCAATAAATTTTAGTCAAGTCCTTTTGACCTACAACCTTGATCAAGTCCTTCTGATCAAAGGTCTTTAGTGAAACCCTATTTCACAAGGAACAATTGACCCTAAGGAAGATCAAGTCCTTTAGATCCTCCTTGAGATGAACACTTCCACCTTAGAATTAATGTCTTAAAAACTTGATGATGGACCTCTATATTATCTAAAAACTACATAAACTCTCTCTCTAACTCATATGGGCATATTACATAGGCATGCCACAATCTCTCTCCTTCTTCACTCAAAGAGTCCTCATATGCACACACAGATCTCTTCACATAACTTCAAACTACAAGAACACTATAATATCATCAGAAACATGATCTATAGATCATACAGATAGTTTTTAATATTCTTTTTTTATTAAAAAAACACCTGGGTAATCTCACTCTCCTCTCCTTTACTTGGCTCTCCAACTCTCTCACATACAAGTCTCTCACTCACAAAAACTTCCACACCAAAGGTCTAAAAACCAACACATTTGGTTTCACTATATATAGAGAAATCTTAATAATAAAAAATATCACAATATTTAATTTTTGGACACAAAACATTCCTTCATCCTTAAGACATATCATATGGGTCACACTTAAGCACAATCCCATTTCAAAATAGGCCTAAGTCACTTTTAGGTCCTATGGAGACCCAATCACCTTTTTGACACTTCTTCGAACATAATAACACATGATCACTAATAAATACATAGATACACTCCTTATCTTCCATAAGACATCCTTGAATGATCATAGTCACCTTTTCTCACCTTTGCATATGCTCAAACAAGTCAAACAGAGACCTTATACATAGGAACACCATTACCAAACATACAATCAACTTCTTAAGCATTGTTCATAATAAATATAGATTGATCACACCTAAAAAATACTCACAAAGCATCCTCATAGAGTCTATAACACTCCCAAATATAAAATTCATCATGAGACATCAAAACAACATCAAAATGAGCTCAAATATCCTTTTTGGATCACTTGCAAAATAAGCACAAACACATAGTCGACTTCTAGGTTTAATATCTTTGATTGTACTCACTTCTAGATCTTCAAATTAGGTTCATTAGATGAATCATGGATACCTTTTCATATTTTATTTTTAAAACACCATCAAATTTGACATATATAGAAATATATGGACAAAATATATAGCTCTAGTTTTTCTCTATGTTAAATTCAAAAATTTGAATGATAATGGTCACAGTTAACCTTCGAACACAATGCTTGCATCTTGTGTCCTCTCAACTTTGGATCAATCTCACACCATTGATCTTATCCAAACTTTAATGCATAGTTTTCCAAATCTAAATGTTAAACATCAGTTAGTTTGACCTCATCTTTTGAAATCTTGAAATGTTGACTCAACATGCTCTATCAATCTCTATAAATTAGTCAGGTATTTAGAAATTAATGCTCACCATTCAATCAATATGTATGAACACTCACTCACCATTAGATCCTTATCTTGTAACTTTGCTTAGTCATTAAACATCATGCACCTATCCTCATCTCTCTACTTATTGACTTCTTGGAGTAACGTGTACCATTGATCTTGATCAAACTTTAACATGTGTAGAAATGACCACATATGGGGACCCTTTCAGTATGCTTGAGTAGCTATTTTTGAACCTTAATAAATTCATTTGCACTTTAACTCATGATCTCAAATTTAGACCATATGATCTGCTCACATATGAGAATCCATTAAAATAATAACTATCTCCTAGAACCTTCCCACATGTGAGATATAATTCCATTAAAATCCCTTCTCAAAATCTTCTATCACAGAGCCAACAATTTCAAAAGCTACCTGGAAGGCCAAGTTTTCTCTTGCATAACTTTTGATTAACTTCAATGCATGATCTAAAATTAGGCATAAATCAACTAGGATCAAAATTGAATAAATCCATAAGATTAGTTTATCTTGACATATTCACATGTGTAAGATATAACACCATAAAAAAGCTTACTAAGCTTTTCTTGTCACACAAATTTGGTTAAGTATGAAAAAACATTATCAAATTGCCTGGAATCCCAATTTTCCATATGCATATATTGTCCTACACTTCAATTATTGAATTAAAAATTCAGCACAAATAAACTAGGTATAAAACTAAATAAAACCATATGATCACCTTCGATTTGAATATCCACATGTGTGAGATATAACTTCATCAATATGCTTACTTTTCTCTTTTTGACCACACGTAAATTTGGCTAAGTATGGGAAAACAATGAATTTTGATAGAGAATCCAAATTTCAACCCTCATATATTTGACTATGCTTCAATGCATGACTTGAAATTTAGTGCATAAAAATTAGGTACAAATGTGATCACAAACATATGATCAACTTTGCCTAAATTTTTTTACCACTAGACCCAAAGTGTCTAGATAAAAACTATGGACTAATAGATGAATTACACTTATGCACACAATATATCAAAGCATAAATAACATCTTAGGGACCTATTTCACATGATCCAATCACCATACTCATCCTTTAACATCTCTAAACATGCCAATACTGAAGATCAACCAATCCAACTTCAAGCACACTAAGACAAGCACATTGCACACTTTGTCATTATTACTTAGGTTATCAAAGAAATTCATCCACTCACTAGGCCACCTCCATGAAATCACTATGACATCAATAAAAACTCTCCTAAAATATCTCCCTTTGTCACGGATGTCAATAAACATCATATATAGCAATATACAACTCACCTTCTCTCTATTCAAGCACTCCCACAACAAAAACTTTCTCCCCCTTTAACACAATGACAAAGTGGGCACAAACTAATATTTAGGACTTGAAAATTTCATAAAAAACAAGAAATTACCATCTTAAAAAGATTATATAAACTCCCTCTTAATTTGAGCCTACCTCTTCTTACCTTGACAACATCCTTCTTGCTCCATGCCAACACTCACTTTAACCAATCACTACAACCAATGAAGATAGAACACAAAAAACATAGAAATATGATGGAACACATCAAGAAACATCTAAAAGGGACTACCCATAATATTTCTTAGCAATTTCACCACTTGAGCATCTTTAGATCTCTATACACCATAAGGAACCAACATGTAGGCTTACTAACCTTTTCTCTCAATCTACCATAAGGACCATAAAAAAAATTCAAGCCACTCACCAAAAAATAAAAATACTCTCAATCAACTTGAGAACTCTGCATGAAACAAACATACCTTTATTTTTTGGATTAACTAATAAAAAACACTCTTGTTTACACTAGGCCTGTCTTAGACTCCTTATAGCCCTACCTGGAACTTACAGAGCCTATAAATTTCTATAGACACAACTTCAAAACCTAAAAATTCATATCTATAACACTCTCATATACCCACTTGAGCATACTAATTTGAAACAACAAGCTCATCCTCTAAAACATACTTCCTTAAAAAACATTACTACCTAATTAGGCCTCCAACTTGACAAAAACTTGATTAAATTGAGCACCACAAACCTTAAAATATATATGAAGCCTGATTTGACAACTAGTTTCACCCATTAAACATATTAATAATCCTCAAACCTAAAATCATAAGGTAGACCATTTTTTATTAGAGCCCAAAACCCTAGAATCTTAAAACAAACAAGGTCAACAAAACACCTCCCAGTCAACATCCACCTCTAAAATTTATTATACACTTAGAGACAACCATTACACACTTTTGGACCAATATTTGAGATTCCAAACCATTTAAAACCTTGACTTCCTATAACCCATTTTAGGACCTATAAGCTCTTAAGCATAGACTAGGAAACCTGAGAGCTAACAAAAATATCCAAATTGACTTCATCATACCTTTAGATCATAAAACCACTTGGAGCATGCTATAATAAGGTAAAAAGACATTTTAATGGAAAAATATCATATTGAAAAAATACAAATTCTCTTTTGCCATCTAGGAACCTTCAATCTGACCCTACAGACTATTCCAACTAAAAAACACCATAACACTTGCTTCTCCACTTGAAAGGAGTCTCTTAAGAAGCATAGATAGAGACACCCTCTATACCTCAATGATATAAAATAAAAACAAATCCTCATATTCCTCCTCCTCCTTGATTAATTGATACTTATATTTCTTCTTCTTCTTCTTCTTTGGCTTTAGAGAAACAACTTCAACTATGAAAACATTCTCCTTTTCTTCTATGATTGGATTATCAATACATGGAGACAACATAGTTTCATGGCATACCTTTTTATCTAAATAATCTTCCTTGAATATTGGATCCTCATTACTGGGCACTTGTTCAACAATAATAAGATGTTTGATTGGATCTATACATATATTAGAACTATCTTCAACCAACACCTTAGCCTTTTCTTTGAGCTTAGTTTCTTTATTCTAACATCAGTAGAAAAAGAGACCTCTTGGAACTCTTCACCTTATGTAGCATTCTTCACCATAGAAAATGGATTACTAAGACATGTATACTCATCATAATTCCTACTTACCACCTTTAGTCTCCATGAGTTAACTTATCTTATTCCATGTACTCTAGGAGTCTGATTGAACCTATTATGACTTGTAAGCCTTTAATTATAGAACCTATAAATGTGACCTCTCTATTCATAGTTGAAGCACACCATAGTTTTTGAAAAAAAATCATTCTACCTTACTATATTTGGACAAAATATTGTAATGTGTCATAGTTCATAACAACTATAACACTCAATATCTCTTGAAGGAAACTCAACTTGTCTTACCTTAAATGGATAATGTTTTAAAAAGTATCCCACATCATTATAGTTGAGACACTCAACCTTGATTACACATTTTGACTAATGACCCCCATAATAGTTCCATGCAAGTTCATTCTTAACAGGTCTTCTACATTCTCTAGCTTTATGCCCAAACTGATTACAAGTATAGAAGTAACTATTGAAATTTGCATACCTCATGGAATTTGGTTGTTTGATTTTATTTGTAATAATTTTTCAAGAACCTTCATTCCTTGTCTAATAATTTATCTTCAAAGGCTGATTGTCCTTGTTCATATTAGCCTTTATCTTTTCTTGAGTTTCAATCTTTGGTTCTTCCTTATATCCAAGACTAGTCTTATCACTTGCATGATTTTGGTCATTCAAAATGTTGTCTAGACCACTTGAGCTTTTTTAAAATATCACAAATGAAATTACCTTATTATATACCTTCTCTAACTTATATTTTAATGACTCATTTTCAATTATATACCTTGAAAATCCATCTTTTTTAGCTTTTAGGATTGTAGATAGAATTTTCAATTGACAACTGAGATGCTTGACCATATCTTCATTCTCCTTGGCATATTATTCCATTATTGCCTCAAGAACACTAAATTTCTCCTCAAATTCATTTATTTTATATTTCATCTTATTATTTATCTTCTTCTCAATCTTTAGTTCTTTAAGAACATTCATCAATACAGTCTCACAGTCCACCTCATCTTCATCATTATCTGAATCACTCAAAGTAGACTCCTTATGATGTGAGAAAATTCCTTCCTTAGCCATGTAAATAGATTAATATTTATTAGGACCATAATCTTCATGATCATATTCTGAGTCACTATCTTCACTCTCATTTAATGACAAGTAATCTTATTTGGTGTAGAGACTCTTCTTGTCCCTGAAGTAATTCTTCTTATTGTCAAACCTTCTAAATCCCTTCTTGATTTAATCAAACCTAAAATATATCTTTCCATCATCATGACCATGATCATGTTCTTCATCATCATCATTATTATAATTATGAGGGAAATTATTATAAAAATATCCTATCTCACTGCAATTAAAGCATTTGAGGGGTAACTTACCTTTATACTTGCCTGAACCTATTCTCAATTTACTTGAAATCAATGTAATTAGTTCATCCTCATCAATATCAGGAATGCCATCCTCCTTGATTTTATTACCTTATAACTTCTTTATATTCATTTCAATCTTGAAATCTACTTCCTTCTTTGGATGTATATCATCATCCTTACTCATCTCATAGGTAGTAAGGGTGCCATTCAATTGATCCATCTTCAACTAAGTAAGATCATGACTCTCTTCTATAGTAGATACTTTTAGATCATACTTAGGGGATAGAGACCTTAATAACTTTTGAACAATAGTAGTCTCTTCAAGATTCTCCCCAAGACCTTTGATTATGTTCACAATCTCATCAACTCTCTGCAGAAAGGATACCACAATATCTTCTTCATTCATCTTGAGACTTTCAAATTTCCTTCTATGAGTCTTCAAATTAGCAATATTAACCTTTGAATCTAATTCAAAGATAGTCTTTGATTTATCCCATATTTCCTTGGTAAATGTGTAGTGGATTACTTTGGTGAACTCAGTCTCTATAAGACCATAAGTGATGGCATTCATTTCCTTAGAATTATTCTCAAATAGATTCTTGTTTGTACCACTAGATGGAGGAATAAAGGGAGCAAAATAACCATCCAAAATACATTGTCATACATCAAACCCAAGGGACATAATGTATGTATTCATCCTAGCATTTCAAAATCTATAATTGGATCCATTGAACATCAGTGATTTCTTAGTAGAGAAACCACCTTGCACATTATGACTAGCCATTGTACCTTGGATCACCTTTAAGTTGTAAAGATTTTACCAAAGGACCTCATTCTGATACTAATTTTTAGAGGTACAATCCACTGAGAGGGGGGGTGAATAAATGGTGGAAAATAATCTAATTTAATTTACACACCCTTGTAAATACTTAATCATTCAATACAATCATTCATGAAGCATATAACAGTGAACAATGAAGATAATACAAGATCACATACACAACACAAGATCTACATGGGAAACTCTCTTGGGGAATAAAACCCACTCTAAAGCTTATAAAAACATGGACTACTATCCTATAAGATGATCATAAACAAGAGACTAATCAAGTCCATTTGATCAAAAACCTTTGATCAAGTCCTTCTGACTAACAACCTTGATCAAGTGCTTCTGATCAAAGGTCTTTACTGAAACCCTATTTCACAAGGAAAAACTACCCCTAATGAATATCAAGTCCTTTAGACCCTCCTTGAGATGAACACTTCCACCTTAGAACTAATGTCTTCAACACCTAATGATGGACCTCTATATTATCTAAAAAATATACAAACTCTCTCTAACTTATATAGGCCTCTCACATAGGCATTCCACAATCTCTCTCCTTCTTCACTCAAAGAGTCCTCATATGCACACATAGATCTCTTCACACAACTTCAAACAAAAATAAAACTAGACTATCATAAAAAAACATGATCTATAGATCATACACATAGTCCTTAATAATTTTCTCTCATCAAACCAATAGCTAGGCAATCTCACTCTCCTCTCCTTTACTTTTCTATCCAGCTCTCTCATATACAAGTCTCTCATTCACAAAAACCTCCACACCAAATGTCTATAAACCAACACATTTGGTTTCATTATATATAGAGTAATATTGATAATCAACAAGATAATAATATTTTTTTGTCAGCTATAAAACATGCCTACACCCTTTAGGCATGTCATATGGGTCACATTTAAGCATAATCAACTTTCAAAATAGGCCTAAGTCACTTTTAGATCCTATAGAGACCCATTAAACTTTTTGACACTTATTTGAGCATAATAACAACACAAGACAACTAATAAATACATAGGTGCACTCCTTATGTCCCCTAGTACATCCTCAAATGATCACAATCCCCTTTGCTCACATTTGCATATGCTCAAACAACTCAAATATAGACCTTATACATAAGATAACTATTACCAAATATATAGTCAACTTATTAAGCATTATTCATACTCAAGATAGATTTATCACACCTCCAAAATACTCACAAAGTATCCTTATAGAGTCTAAAATGCTACCAAAAAGAAAATTCATCATGAGACATCAAAACATCATCAAAATGAGCTCAAATATCCCTCTTGGGTCACTTGTAGAATAAGAATTAACTCACAATCAACTTTTATCTCAATATATTTGATTGTACTCACTTCTAGATCTTTAAATTAGGTTCATTAGATGCAACATGGAGTCTTATTCATCTTTGATTTTTATAACACAAACAAATTTGAATTTTATCTAAAGATATCGATAAAATATAGAGCTCTAGTTTTTCTTATGTTAAATTCAAATATTTGAATGACAACTGTCACAATTAACCTTTGAACATAATGCTTGTATCTCATGTCCTCTGAACTTTGGATCAATCTCGCACCATTGATCTTGTCCAAAATTTAATATATAGTTTTCCAAAGCCAAATGTTAAACATCAACTACTTTGACCTCATATCATGTAATCTTGAAATGTTGACTCAACGTGATCCATCAATCTCTATAGATTATTTAAGTCTTTAATGATTAATGCTCACCATTTGATCAATCTATACGAACACCCACTTACTATTGAATCCTTATCCTATACCTTTTCTTAGTCATTAAACATCATGAAAATATTCTCATCTTTCTACTTCCTAAATTCTTAGAATAATATGCACCAATGATCTTGCTCAAAATTTAACATGTGCAAAAATGACTAAGTATGAGGACCCTTTCAATATGCTTGAATAGCCATTTTTGAATGTTAATAGCTTTTTCTATGCTTTGACACATGATCTCAAATTTGGAACATATGATCTCCCCACATACGATAATCCATTCAAATACTAAGAATATCATAGAACCTTTACATGTGAAATATATAATGCCATTAAAATCCCTTCTCAAAATCTTCTATCATAGAGCCAACAATGTCAAAATCTTCATAGAAGGCCAACTTTGCTCCTACATAACTTTTGATGTGCTTCAATGCATGATATGAACTTATGCACAAATCAACTAGGATCAAAATTGAACAAACCCATATTATTTTCTATTTACACCTTTAAATGTGCAAGATATAACACCATCAAAATTCCTACTTATATTTTCTTGTCACATGCAAATTTGGCTAAGTATGGAAAAACACAGTCAAACTACCTGGGAGCCTAACTTTGCATATGCATATCTTTTCTCACACTTTAGTGATTGAACTTAAAGTTATCACAAATAAACTAGGTATAAAATTGAACAAACCCATATGATCACCTTCTCCTAAAATTTCCACATGTATAAGATATAACTTCATCAATATGCTTACTTGGCTCTTTCTGGCCACGTGCAAATTTGGCTAAGTATGGGAAAACAATGAATTCTGACTGAGAATCCAAATTTTCACCCTCATATATTTGACTACACTTAGATTCATGATCTAATATTTATCATATAATAACTAGGTAAAAATGTGATCATAACCATATGATCAACTCCCCCTGACTCATCCATATGTGGTAATGGTGATGTTAGCAAACTACCAACTCAGATTTTCTTCCACTGAACCTAAAGTGTCTAAATGAAAACTATGGACTACCAAATGAATTTGACTCATGAAAATAAGCTCTCAAATCATATATAACATCTTAGGGACCTATTTCACATTATACAATCACCATACTCATCCTTGAACATCTATAAACATGGCAATATTGAATATCAACCAAGCTAACTTCAAACACACTAGGACAAACACATTGCACACTTTATCATTGTTACTTAGGATATCAAATCACTTCATACACTCATCAATTCACCTCCATGACATCACCATGACATCATTGAAAACTTTCTAACATCATAAAGTGTGAACTTAGGTGTTATAAAACTAGTTGGGAAATAGTGCAAAGATATATCAAGTGTAAGAGGATTATATAATACATCTTGTGAATCAATAGCATGAGATAATTTTGAATCATTTTGATCAATATTTGTAACCTTAGATTTAGAATCTTAGATAACTTGGAGAAGAGTTTGAATATTAGACCCATTGGGATTGAGATTTGATATTTGGAAATTTACGAAAGGGGATGTAAACACTACTTATGTTGATGTAGGCACTGGTAATTGAGTTGAATTACTATTTATTCCCATGGAGGATCTAACAATAATTATTGGATATTTACGGGATAATGGTTTAAAAACATATCTCATGCCCCCATTAGATGTAGTAATCAATGGTGTGATGAATGGTAGGGATATTGGGATCTAATTGGTAGTAGTAACATTTAAAGATTCATCATTAATGGACATGGATGAATTAATGTTAGGAAGTTTATTGATTTCATCTCATGTAACATACAAAAATTCATCAATTAATTCATGATTTATATTTAAATGATTGGTTAAATTTTCCTTATTCTTCCATTTTAAAATGATTTTTCTTAACATTTTATATTAATAATAAATGAAAACCAAAGTGCCAAGAATAATGGAAAATAAAAATTAGATATGGATAATTACAACAATCTAAAATCCTATAAGGCTAAAAACCCTAGGGTAAATTAGGATTTACATAAAAAAACATAGAGGTCAGATTCACCAAATGTTTAACCTTTTTTGGAAATAAAGATTAAAGGAAAGAGTAGCTTAATAAATTAAGGAGAAAACTAATCTAAAAATTAGGCCAATTAAATGAATTTAGATTCTATTGATTTAATGATAAGATATACTAAATCTAACAATGTGTTAAATATGGAATATACAACATTCAATGTTATGATGATAATAATATGAAGGATAAATTATATTTATATTGTTTAACTGATGTGCATGTATATATGAGTTGTGTAGGTGTAGGAGTGGATTGTATGAAGATCTAGATACCATCATCAGATTTTGAATATTTACTTTTTGTCAGTCTGGATAGTTATGTCACGCTATAGGCACTAACATCAATCTTAGATACTAAATCTAATAATGTGTTAAATATGGAATGTATAACATTCAATGTTATGATGATAATAATATGAAGGATAAATTATATTTAGATTGTTTAACTAATGTGCATTTATATATGAGTAGTGTAGGTGTAGGAGTGGATTGTATGAAGATCTAGATACCATCATCAGATTTTGAATATTTAATTTTTGTCAATTTGGATACTTTTGTCCCCCTATGGGCACTAACATCAATCTTAGAGTCCTAAGTCTAAAATTAGTGTCTGATATAAAATATTGACTCTTTTCTATAAAATCCACCTACACCTATTAGGTTTGACTATCGCTTTGTAGAATATTTATTCAGATTGCACACATAGGTTTTTCATATCATTTTTTGATCAAAAACCTAGATCCTCCAATTAAGACATACCACCTTGAAAAAATGGGGGTTAGTGGGCTTAAATGAAGTAGAGTTGACTTCAAAGACCCCTATGTTAGTGAGTGATACCTACATAGCCATATAATTTGAAGAGGGCCTCAGAATGATGTCCTTCTCCCCCTTACATGGGCTTTTGTGTGAACAATGTTGTATTATGCAAGTTCATTTAGTGACATATCTTGAAAATTGATACATAATTATCATGGGTTGTTCTTTGAATGATCTAGACTTGTAAGAAGACCACTCCTATGATTTATTTAGAAATTAGGAAGAATAAGATAATATAACCTAGTTGTGAAAATGATTTAGTGAGATTGAATAGGTAATTTATTGGTAATTGCTAGATGAATAATGAGTAGGTTTTATTTTGTATTTATACCCCACCTTTTGAAAATAATCTCACAAAAGGTTAACTAAGACAAATACGTCAACTAGAACATATTGAAAAATTTACAAATTTGAACATTTATAGGGTATGAACACTAGCATTAAATATGGGACACTAGTGTCAATGATAGTGTTTATGTTTGACTAGTAGTTTCATGGAAAATAAAGAAATGTTGAAGCTCTATAAATGAAAATAAAGGATATATATCAGGTTTTAAGCATAGTGTGGGCTATAAGTGATCTAGGTAATCAAAATATTAAGGTCAAACTATAAGATAAGCATTTAGGCACAATGAGATGGTGAATGAGAGACTTTTAGTTTTGAGGAGGTCATGAACTAAAGGGTAGAGACTTGAGTGATATTTGTCTAGTGTGAAAGACTATTTTATCATGTAAAATTTAAATTTGAGTATCTACCCCCTACACAAATAATATTTTCACCTTTAGCTATATATCCTCATTAGGGTTTCATCCTTATAAGGTTTCAGATTTCAATTTTAAGGTTTCATTTTTAAGCCTGATTTCTAATTATTCACTATTAATACACTTTAATTCTATCCGTTTTAAACAAACATTATTGGTTAACAAAAGTCATGAAGGTAATATTTTAATATTCTTATACATGGACAATGTATATTATTTGGATCCATTATGTAAGAAAATGGGTTAACAATATCAAATATAAGAATAATAATATGGCTAAAATTACCAATGAATAATCCCAAACCTTCCTCCAATATTATTATTGAAACATCTAATATGATATGCTTATTGTTACCACTAGATGCTAAAGGGCATGTATGACTCCTTTTGTTCCTCTTCCCCCAATACCTCAAGGTTTTACTAGTTACCATCTCTGTAGACACCAAAAATATGCACACTAAAATGATGAATGTTGAAATTCCCCTGGACCACCTTAGGACCCCTTGGGGACCAATCTATACCTTCAACCCATAATTGAGCCTAACCCAAGTTAGGATTGACTTATTGACTTAACCTAGCTTTTTACCCATTTTGAATGTTGGCCCTTGATCATCAATGGTTAGGATGATCATTGATGATCACCTTAATCATTGATGGTTAGGGTGTACCTCTTTAAACAACAACATACAAACCATCCACTTTGATTTTATAAAAATAGCTCATCTAAATCTACATGTGCGCCATTACATGAGCGAGTTAAAATTAGAAGGCCCAGTTAACATCTTGTTACAAATATCCTTCCTTGTATTTAAGAAGAGAGGAGTAGGGAGATGAAATCCATATTCAATTGTTATTAAGAGCTTGTGTATCTGGAGTTAATTTTTTTTAGGTCAAT
This sequence comes from Torreya grandis, assembly GCA_037957365.1. Classification (NCBI taxonomy): domain Eukaryota; kingdom Viridiplantae; phylum Streptophyta; class Pinopsida; order Cupressales; family Taxaceae; genus Torreya; species Torreya grandis. The sequence goes on along the minus strand of JARHVA010002825.1, from coordinate 870,692 downwards.
AATCATCAGTAATCTAGTGATCCAACCATCATGTTAGAGAGCTAACTTGCCACCATCACTTTGCCAAAGTGTCAAGTACCATTAATCTATTAGAATCACATCAGACTCCACTAATGAGTCAACCACCTCAAACACCCACCTAGTCAACCTTATACAAGATAAGTATTCATTTTCTAGTATTCAATTGCTTTATTTGCCTTTCACACTCAGCCCAACACCAACTTGTCTCATGAATCCAAATTTATGATCCCATCAATCTGACCATTTACCAACCCAAACCTACACATATTAACCATCGATGGTTATCCCAACTACCGATGATCTATCTAACCATGAATGGTCAACTTGACCACGGATGACCACCTTAACCATTGATGGTCACTTCAACCACTGATGGTCACTATGGTAAGAAATTATAGAAAGTTATTCCCACCTACCTACCTTCAACAAAATATAATTTTTTGTGTCCCTACATGTTCATATATCCTTGACTAATTTTTTAAAATAGACCCAAGATATTTAGCACTAGTATTGACTTGTTCATTGTTATATTAGTCATTTCTAGTCTATTTATTTATCAAGCATTTCTTGTATTCAATTTTAGTACCTTTAGATTATTGATGCAAGTAATTTCTATTTTGTTTATAAACTTAATTGTTTAAAACATGTGGATTGATATCCCTAGAAGAAAACTTGCTTTTGAGATCTAGCTAGCGCTAAGAAATCCACTCAACTATCTATCTAACCAACCATTTGCTTTAGTGTTATGTTATTTACAAGTCATCCTCCCAAGCCAAAGAGGAGTTATTCACAATCATCTAATATAATGTGCATATAATCAAATATATTTTTTAACCATACCTGTATTTAGTTTCTTCTTCTTCCCTTCTTGAAATATAATTTGAAATTCACTAGAACATTTTGGCACACCTGGTCGGACCTTGAGTCTATAATTTGGGTTTATTTTCTTTGAATTTGTATTTTGTTCTCTCTATCTATGCTTGTTAATGAAACTAAAATTTCTTTTGGGTTTAAAATTAAGTTCCCACATCGATTGCTTTCAATTTTAGCTCACATAGTAATCCTATCATAGCATCACTTTTGTTGGACACACTAAACCAAACCACCTTCATCAATTATACATCAAATAAACTTGAGACAAGACTCAACTAGTATTTCATAACCTAGAGGTCACCTTACCCTTTCTCAAAAATCCTACTTAGAGGTCATTACCAAGGGGAGAACCAACTCAAATCTTTGGTTGAGTATAAACTCTAAAAATTAGTATATATTGGATAAGCATCTAACACCCTTATCATTGTGGTGTGTGAAGTGAGGTGGTAGGTCATGTATTGATTCCTAATATAGATTCATTTTGAGCACATAAACAACCTAGAACCAACCATAGAATTCCTTTCGAGTAGCTGTTCTGCAATCCACATTTATATCACATAATTTCTTGGAAGCTTAAGGCATAAGCCAAAAGAGATACTAAAAAAACCTTTAGATATTAACATGATTTTTAGAGTTTGATTTGATTTATTTGATCATTTATTATATTATTTCTATTTGAGTGGTGAGATGATTTGTGCATTCTCTCTCCTTTACCTTGGATGGTTCTAACTCACCAGTAATGAAAGAATCTAGTAGAGCAAAACCCATCACCGAACTAATAAACCTTTCTACTTCCTCATCCATGGACTACATATTTGAACCAACAGACTCTCCATACCCTTCAATAATTCCTCCTTCCCTCAAGAAGTTCCCCAAAGAGATGTAGACTTTGCCACCTTCTTAGATAACAATATTATGGTCCTCCAATATTACCTCAACACTATGCCTTATTGTACCCCTAATTCAGTTTCACCTATGGATCTAGTTTATGGAATGCCTTCTCATATCATGGGAAACACTTATATTTACATGGTCACCACCCAACCATTATCTACCTAAGCCTTTTCATCCATCAAGAGCCCCTTTGATACTACTATATAAAACCAACCTGCCTAGCTTATAAACATCCTTATACCTTCCACCCCTACAATAACTCCTCTACCTTAGGAGTAACCCAAGCACTAGCCACATATACTCCCCTCACCATAGGAGTACCTACCACTAGAATTTTCCAACTTCCATTGGCTACCTCTAATCTACTAACCAGTAACCCACTTCATAGTCTTACAGTGCCCTTACTTTCTACCTTACCCCTATTTAGCACAAAGGTTACTATCCTACCTTTAGCCACCAACCTAACCACTGATCCTACTTAATAGGTGCCCATTTCACCAAACCTAGGTTACATCCATAAATCATAAGGGCATAAACCTCTACCTACTACCCAACCACCTGCATGCACCTACCATTACATATCTTCCACCGAACCATTAGTCTCTGCATACTAGTATGTGACAGCTCCTCAACCTCCTACCAATTATTAATATGTCACCCAATAACCACAATAATATGTACCTTATAACCTTTTATGTTCACAACCCCAAGTATACCTAATGAAGATGCTCATAAATAATATGACTACCTTAGAGTCATCCATTTTTAGGGCTCACAATTTCTTATGATATGATCAAATTTACAATTAACCCATTCACCCATCTATCCCTATCCAGCCATATCCTCCATAGTTGAAACTTCCTAAGTTATCCAAGTATTATAGTAAGAAAGATCCCCAAAAACACATTAGGGGATTTAGACATGTATGTTACTTGATTACCTAAAATTATGTCCTCCTTCTATGTACCTTCCCTATGTCCCTGTCTTGTCTAGCTTTGGACTGGTACAGTGACTTAACCAAACATTCTTTGTTCTCCTTCACACAGCTATCCCAAACTTTCATGGATCACTTTTTAATAAATATCTCTAAGAAGGTTTCCATCATGGACCTCTACTCCATCTGGTAATTTGATGATGAATCTATTGCCAATTTTGTATCCCATTGGAGGAACCTAATCAATTAGCTTTCCTTCTTCTTACCCCAACTCAAATTGATCAAACTCTTTGATCAAGAATGTGCCAAACACATCTATTATAAACTACATGTCCAAAAATTTATAACTTTTGATGAAGCATTTACCATGGTTTTCAAGCTATAAAATAGAGCCATTGATGAAGGAAAGTTAAAAATAAAAAAAACAAGAAATCTACCTACAAAACCAATGAGATATCTTCCTATAAAATGATCAACCAAACCAACACTAGGACCAAGAGGAAGGTAAATAAAAATGTGGTTGTCCTTAAATCTACTTCTCCATCATCTGTTAACCAACCAAATTCCTCTAGTTCTTCAAAGCAAAACATGAGAAACCAAAACTGAAACAAACAAAAGTAATTTACTCTGATAGGAGAATCTTATGCTTCAATCGTAGAGAAGTTATTAAAGGCCAACATCATACACCTTCCCCTATCCAACCAAATTGACAAGTTGATTCTTATCATCCTGCACCTAGTTGGTATAATGAGAATGATTTATTCACTTTTCATCAAGTAGTAGGGCATGATGTTAGTAGGTGTAATACCTTCAAGAGTGTTGTCAAATCTCTTATTGATAAGGGGGAGCTTGTGTTGGATAAACCCAATGCACCTAAAAATTAAGCCCTTGACATATTTAGGTAGCCTTTATCCAATCATATGCCTACAAAAAATGAGAGTAATAAGGTTGAATTTTCTCATGATGCCCATACTATTAACATGGTTCTTGGCATGCTTGTTGCTGAAGAACCTACTACCCAACCTATCTATTCCTCACCCTCTCCCCTTGTTGAGGTAGTGGAGTTACCTTCTCCTCTTTTTGAGGACCAAACTAAGGAAGCACCCCTTTCTCCTCATCCACTTATTGAGGTAATGGATCCATCAACCCCTTCTTCCACTAAGATACTAGAATAAATTCCCACTTTACCTTCTCCTTTAACCACTGAGCTATTTACTACCTCTTTGGAAATAATTCTCAATGAAAAAGGCCCCATGTCTACACCCCCCATAGAGGAGTCACCTATTAAAACCTTGCATCCTTTGATTAAGGAAAAGGATGAGGTTACCATCCCTCTATCTCAACTTATGCTCTTGTATTTTAGGTCTACTACCTAGGGAATAAAACTAGCCTACAAATCATTCTCTAAGTTAGTGAAAAAACTGGAATTTTTATCCAACCTCGACATTGAGTGAGCCACATTTTGGTAGAAATTAAGGCTACCTTATATTACCAAGCAAGAAACTCCAACCACAACATTGATATACCAACCCACCCCTTCTATTATCTAAACCCCTATCTTACCAACCAAATAGATGAAAGCCCTTACCAACCTAAAAATTCCTCAACCTTTCCAGACACCTAAACCCCAAAAAACCAAATCACTTTCTCCAACTAAACTAATCAAACCAACCAAGAGCCTTGGCACCTTCCCTACATAGAGTCTTAATCATCCATCTCTGAAAGTGGAGGTTACCTCACCGAACCCAACAAACAAGTGCCAACCCAAATCAACTAAGGGAGTAGAAGCACCAAAAGGCTAAAGGGAAAAACTCCTACCTCCTTCCACATTACCATCCATCTTAGGACCTCATCCCTCTACTCTAATTAGGAATCTATTTATCCCAATCAAAACCTAACGACTACTACTAGTTACATTAGCATACTTACTTTTTGATACACCTATCTTCATCAAACTAATAATGACCAAGCGACCTAACTTTAAACCTCATACCTCTACTTTATCAACCTATGCCTTACCAAAACCAAAAACACTTATTTTGAGCACCGCCTTATCCAAACCTTCCATCATTAAACACACTCCTAAAAGGACTTCCGCCTTACCAACCAAGACCAAAACCTCTCCACCTTTAGATGAATCCTATTCTACCATTTTTTAAAGGTTATTATAGGCTTCTTTCTTGACCTTATCCTCTATCAGGAGTTTTGATCCTCTTTGTTCAAAACCCATTTGGTATAATGACTACCAAGTGTGCTCCTATCATAAGACACCAGGTCATGACACTGAGAACTATAGATATCTCCAAATAATTATCCATAGGCTCTATGATTAGGATGATATATTACTAGAAGAACCTCTAATGGGCCCGTTATTAATCCAATAACTGATAATCACTAACCAACACCTATCTATTCCTCTAATCTCACCTTAGAGTGGCAAGGAACTAGACACATTTCCTACCCTAACTCTTCCTTCTATCCATACCATCCATGTGGTCATGAGATAATAATAAAATGATAAAGGGAAAGCCAAAGTGGCCATTCTATGGATAAACCCATCTTCCACCTCCAAACCAAACCCTGCCCAAACATATTCACCTTCATCTAGACCCAAGGTATCTATCTTAGGTGCCTCCCAATCGAAACCCTCCAAATCCATTAGGAGAGTAGTGCTAAAATAACTTCACTAGACCCCAATGAAGATGAGCTTATATGAGTTGATTATTACTTCACCTCATCATCACCAATCAATGATAGAGGCATTGTAATCGATAGAGGTCCAACCTAAAGACCCTGAACCTTTGGCAACCTTTATTATCACCTTCTAAATTTCCAACCTTTTCACCTTCAAGGATTCATAAATACCTTCTATCCATCCTAATGACCTAGATCCCCTTCTCTTTATTACTACTTACATAAACCAAACTTGCATCAAATAGGTCATGATTGATAGGGGAGCTAGTATTAATATAATCTCCTCCCATGCCTATAACTGACTCAACCTTTTGGAAAATGTCATGTCCAAAACCTCAATTATCCTCCAATCCTTCAATGAAACCATGAACACTACCTTAATAATTTTTATCATTCATATCCATGTAGCACCTTCCATGCTCCTTGAACTCTTCTATGTAGTGGAAGGTAAATTCCAATACAATGTTTTGCTAGGATGACCTTAGATTTGATCCATGGGTTTCATCACATCTACCCTTTATTATTGCATGAAATTTAAGCACAAATTCTAGGTCATCACCATCCAAGCTGACCTAAGTACCTTCTTGACATGCAACATGACCTACCAACCCAATGATGTCCTCTTAGCCCCATCTACCACACCCTCCTTAACCAAAGACCAACCTTCCACCAAAAAAGTGGATGTCATATCCTCTTCCACAAATGAGGAATCAACTAGATCATCTATACCATTTGATTAGATCCCCACTTAAACCCTATAAGGAATCAACATTCCACCACCTTTCACTAGGGGAATATCAATTTTTAGCTCTTGATGCTTTCCATACTCCCCAACAGTATGGGAAACTTGACCACTAACTTGGGTATTACCCTAATGTTAGAACCATTATTCCATTTAAACCTCCATATTTTCAAACCCATTTCATTTATGGGGGACTTGAAAAGCCCCTTGGTACTTCCATCACCTCCCCTTTGCCCTGACCATTCACCTCCAATTTTTCATACCTAGATAAACCAAGTATTGCCAAAACATAGATCCATAGGTGTGCTTGGAAAGGATTTGGTATTGGATGATATGAGCATGGCCCAAATGAGTTGATTTTTATTAATACCAAAAAACCTCATGAGAAACATGGCCTTAGTTTCATTCTACGCACCAAGGAGTAAACCAAACCACCTACTATCACCATTATTGAGGAAGACACCCCTTCCTCACCAACCTCTCCTTCACCTATGTGTGAGGATGATGAAATCATCCCACCTAAATTTTTTTCATCAACATGGTCAGCCTCAAAACACTAACTTATCAAAAGGAGGGGGAAACTGTAACCATCCCTTTCATCTATCCTAAAATGATAGGAGATGACTCTCCTACCATCAATACTATTCAGTATTAGGATGATGATTCCATCCTCACCTAACTTGGTGCATTAGATTATTCCATCCATAAATCCCTTCCTCTTGAGACATTAACCATGTTAAACAAATCCACCATGGATATCAACTTAGCAGACAACCCCCACATTGTCAAAATTGGCCAATCACTAAATTTCAAGGAACTTCAGGACTTCCCCTCTTTCCTCTAAGACCATAGCATAACATTTTATTAGTCTTATAGTGACATGAATAGAATTTAACTTACCATTAAACCCATTAAATTATCACCAACCATAACACCAAGCCCATTAAGTAGAAACTTTTATGCATGCACCATCGCATAGCCCTTCTCATCAAAGTAGAGCTTCAGTGTCTTCTATCTATCAATTTCACTCAACCCATTGACTATGCCTAATAGGTCTTGAATGTTTTACCTATCACCAAAGCCATAGGGGGACTACACATTTGTGTGGACTTTCGTGAACTCAACCTCACTTGCCCCAAAGATGACTTTCCTCTACCAAGTGTTAACTAGCTAGTTGATCTTATAGCCAACCATAAGATGTTATCTCTCATAGATAGATTATTAGGTTACAACTAGATCCTCATTAACCTTGAAGATCAACACAAGAATACATTTATCATCCCATGGGGAACATTCTAATATAGAGTCATGCATTTTAGATTAAAGAAAATTGGTGTAACCTACCAATGTGCCATGACTTATATCTTCTAAGACCTTATCCACAAGATTGTAGAGGACTATGTGGATGACCTTCTCAAAACATCCAAACTTTGAAAGGATAATTTATATGTTATCATGATCATATTTGAGCAATTTATCCATTACCATGTCCACCTAAATCGTATGAAGTGCATTTTTGAGGTCCTATCAGGAAAGCTCCTTAGTTTTATTGTTTCCCTTCGAGGAATCAAAGTCAATCCTACAAAGATCAAAGTAATCCTTGACATGCTTCCTCTAATTAACCTCAAGTAACGCCATATTTTATAGGGGAATCTTCAATCCATTCATCACTTTATCTCCCAGCTTTCAGACTGATGCCAACCCTTCCACCACCTTCTAAAGAAGGATGTCTCTTTCAAGTGGAATAGAGACTATCAAAAGGATTTTAATTAACTCAAATAGTACCTTTTATCTCCAGCTATCCTCACCCATCCCAAGGATGACAAACCTATCTAAATTTATATCTCTTCCATTGATTAATCCCTAGGGCCAATGCTTTCCCATTAGGATGAACAACATAAAGAGAAAGCCATCTAATACATCAGCCACATGCTTGTAGAGTATGAGACTTTGTACACCCACACCGATAAGATTTGATTAGCTTTTGTCTTTGTGGCCACCAAGCTTTACCATTACCTTTTTAACTAAAAAACCCATGTCATAACCAATATAGACCCACTCAAGTATATGCAATCCAAGCCATACCAAAACAAACATATGGTTAAGTGGCTCATGCTTTCAGTAGAGTTTGATCTTGAGTTATTTTAGAAAAAAATAAATTAAAGGGAAAGTTATTATTGATAAATTGGTTGAGGCACCATTAGTAGACAACCAGCCTCCCCCTCTTGAGTTCCTTAATGAGTCCATCATAACCCTCTCTCAGGTAGGCTTTACCTATTATGTCACCATGTTATTTGATAGGTCAAAGTGTCAATGTGGTGGGGGAAATGGTATCATCCATATTCCATTTTATGGTAAACCTCTTCCTTTATCCTTAAATATTGATTTTTAATGTAGCAACAATATGGTTAAATATGAATCCCTAGTGATAGACTTTCAGACTACTTTAGACTTAAGATTCAAAATAGTCAACATATTTAGTGACTCCCAATTTATGGTCAATCAAATCAACAACTCCTGCCAGTGCAAGAATGATGTCTTTTAATAGTAAAAAAAACTAGTTAATGAACTCTTAACATCATTTAAATAATATTGCATCTAGTCAACCCCATGATATACCAATAAGTTCATTGATATAATGGCTTCCCTCACCTCTCAAATCCCATCTACACCCTTTGAATCTAACCTATTTGTCATTGTCCACAAAATTACCCAACCTGCTTATGTCAAACTATATTTTCCCACCATTTTCATTATGGAGGAGACCTAACCTGACCTTTAGTATCAACAGACCTTCAACTATCTCAACCTTTCCATCATTCCTTCTAGCCTCTCGAGGAATGTTGAAAGAGTGATTATCTAGAGTACCTCATGTTATACCATTATGGGAGGAATTATTTATAAATCTGGCTTTGATGGTCTCCTCTTTCATTTCCTAAGTAGTCACGAAGCCTCTCATACTATCAAACAAATATATGATGGGATATTTGGGGGACAATTTAATGGCCTTGTTGTAGCTAAATGTATCCTTCACCTCAGTTATTATTGGCCTACCCTTAACCAAGACTATTATGATTATGTGAAAAAGTGTTTCAAGTGCCAATAACATGCCTATTTACATCACACACCTTGTTATAGACTTCATTTTTTTATCAATTTTAAGCCCTTCTCATAATGGGGTTTAGACCTTATTGGTGAAATTAATCCCCATTATTTGTAGCAACACCATTATATCATCATTATGATTGAGTATTTTACCAAATGGGTAGAAGATATTCCTCTAGTCTTGACCAAGGTAGAGAAGATTGTTTACTTTATCAGCCATCACATCATCTAATTCTTTGGTGTTCCTCACAAGATTATCACTGATAATGGTAATTTCATTTAATAACAAACAAGTCCAAGGCATTTGTGATGCTTTCAATATTAATTTAAGCTCCTCATTTCCCTATCAACCTCAAGTAAATGGATATGCTGAGGCCTCTAACAAAACTCTTAATAACATGCTAACTAAAATGGTGAATGCATCTGGTCGAGATTGGCATTTTCATATCCCTTTTGTCTTATGCACATATCATACTAGCATTATAACCCCTATGAGTGCTACCCTTTTTTATCTTGTGTTTAGATTAGAGGTTGTCTTGCTTCTTGAAGTCTAAATATCTTCTCTTCACATATCTTTCTAAGATCTCATTTTTGAGGATGATTATCATCAACATCACTTGGCTTAACTTGAGTTACTTGATGAATGAAACTTAGCCACCCTTACCCATATTCATGTCTATTAAGAGCACATAAATCATGCCTATAAAAAACACCTTAGAGTGTGACGATTCAACATTGGAGACCTCATCCTAAAAGAAAATCAACATGTCACTAGTATGGAAAAATTTGAGCAGGGAAAGTTTGGTTTCAATTAGTTTAGACCTTATATCATAACCCATAAGTATATATTAGGACCTTACCAATTGTCTTCTCTTGAAGACCACCCAAAACTTGAGCCCCTCAATGTTTTACATATGTATCTATTCTTTTGTTAACAAGGATCAAGTTCACCTTTTATTTTAACTTAAGCTCATCTCTTGATTTCAACCACATCTATCTCCCTATTCTAGGAGAAACTAATTAAAAATAGATCATGTGATTATCCATCATAGTCATAGCCTAATCTTGAATAATGGGTACCACAGCTCTACCCATGGCATGATCCTCATGGTACTTTACACCACTTTCCCATGATGGATTCCCATGATCATTGTCACCTAAACCTCTTTACACTTAATCAACCTTCTTGTGATTTTAGTTTTTCCTTCATAAAGGTGAACCCTTAATCCTATATAAACACATCTATGTTAATCAAAAATCAAATAAATAAAAGCAAAATTCCAAACCAATAGCAATCATGGGTCATTTCTAGCATTCACAGACTGCTCCCTTGAAGGATATCTATTGAAAATTTATTCAAAATTTCCAAATGTAAGGTAGACTACTCCCTCAAAGGAAAACTATAAAAATCATTAAACAAATCACATAAACTTAGACCACTCCCTCAAAATATGGTTGAGTAAAGCATTTGTCAAAAGTATAGTAATTTCTTGGAAGATTCTTGCATCGATCAGCTTCCCATCTACAACAACAAAGAAAATGACCCATTATAAAAATCAAAACAAAATAAAAATAATTTTTAAATTTGTAATTGGGTCTCACATAAATAAATAAGTTGGAAGCCGTAATCAACTTTCACAAGTAGACTTCCTGCATCGATCAATCTACACTTTATATGACATAGACTTATTTATATTGATTCTTTTTAAACCTATAGAAGAGGCATGCTAGTCTCAAAATAAGGTTCCATTCTCATCCATATCCCCTTCATACAATATACACAAGGAATTTTGAGCTTACTTGACATTATATGATCAATACACCTTTTAACCAACTAACAAACGCTAATGTGAATCATTTGAAGGGCTTATATTCATTAAGCCAATATACCTTCAGTTTTGTTTTAGTCCTTATCAAAGAAGAAGCATCATGCCCTATTTCTATCCTATTGTGACTACTTGGAATTTTCATTATGATGTTTGTCTCTTGATTATATTCTTTGTTCACCTATTTAGTGTTGTTAATTAAACTACCTCGTGTGTTTTAACTTAAAACAAATTAACAACAAGCATATGCACATGTTAATAAGTAAATGTATAGCCATAATCATAACCATAGAAAACATAATAACATCATATCATCCATGAGTAATACAACAATCAACCATTTTCATCACATGTCTAAATCTAAATAATGAAGCATATACTCATTACAATTTAGCAAGTCATAAGACTAACCATAAATGAACACCATCTCATGCCTAGCTAGGTAAGTCTATATCAATATCTATGAGCCATAACATTAGCATAATACATAATCAATATACACATAATATCATAAAAATTAAACCTCAACACAAATCATAGACCATGAGTATAAGCAATAAACAAAGATCATATATATAACTTGTGAGTCAAATAAACATCAAAATGTATACAATAGATATACATGTCTCTTCCTCTCAAAATATACATCTCACCACATCGGCTCATTGGTTGGAATCAAAATCATATATATCATAATATAGTATGTCATAACCTATGCTTTGTCTATGCCCCAAGGGCACCACTATCTCCCAGATCACTGCTAGGTCCTAGTGCCTACCCTGTAGTAATTACTTATCCCATAGATGTACCTATCTATCCATTTATAGATGCTTCCCACTAACCTAGAGTAGCCACACTATCACCACCTACCAAACTCGCTCTGTACTCACCCCATTGGGGCTCTACTAAATAATGAGTGAAGATTATAACCTCATAATACTTTAGCTCCTATACAACAGCTATGTACCTCTGCATATCAATGGTCCCTATTGGACATACTAGTGTTGTTTATACTCCTTTAGCATGTCTTAGAGAATATCACTCTTGGGTGACCTAGGCTAGTGTATCTCTAGCCTAGTCCCTCTCACCTATCACCATGGCTAGTTGACCCTATAGTGTAGCCACATACCCTTGTAAAGCTATGAACTATGATGATGCATCAACTAACACCACTCTTGCCTATCCATCAGGGCCAACCCCCTATGACTATGCCCTATGACTCCCTCTCTTGGCTAGTTCCACATCCATTAGTCTCCTACCACTATCACCACCACCAAAATATGTAGCCACATATAATACTTGGTACCATATCATGTACCCATTTGTAAAGATGGCATCATCTATCTATGGCATGGTTGACATCTCCTCATGATCTAGCAACATCCTCAAGAGATGTGGCTTTGATAATATGATCTTTATATCCTCGCACCTGTATTTGGGGAATGCACTTAAAATACCCTAAAATAGGTTAAACTACCTATGCACCCTATCAAATGGGATGAACTCTACCTCTCAATCCCTTCAGTCAAAAATTTACCTATAACTCTATAAGGATAATGTTTGCCTCTTGTATCTGATCCACTCTAGAAACCCAACATATGTTCTCTAGATGATGTCTCCAATAATTAGTGCACCTAAAGTAGACCTAAACCAATTAATATCATGGGCTCCTCCTCTCACACTTGAAGTAGTGAAGTCACCTATCCACCACATAAATCCAACTAGAAACTCATCTAAGTGCATCCTACCCATGGCAACCCCACTGGCCTCAACACTTGGATGTGCTCATAGGCACAATAGTGTAGAACCAAGATGACATTGATACCAAATTTTTTATGGGCCCTAAAATCCCATAACTCCCTATATATCTATATCAAAATAATAGGTACCCTACTAAATACCCTCCTCCCTAGTAGCATCCCACCTAAAACCCCTATAAGCAAGTATGGGAACATATTATTGCTCAAGTCAAGAAAATACAAGTAGGACATGACCATCATCATCATGATCATCAATATCCTCTCATCCCTTACCCTCTGATAGAGTGTAGAGTAAATAAATCCCCCAACATGCCATCTAATATGATCCTAGTCATCTCCATGTAAAAGCTATAACAAATTATCTTGTTCCTCTCACTTTATATGGTATATTAGTTCACCTCATAGGGATAGTCATGTAATCTGGTACACATCCTTCGATAAGATCATGAGCTCGCTAATGGGTAGTAAAAAGGTGTTCATGGTAGGATCCCATCTCTTGATGAAGGCCATGATCATATACGTAGGATAGGCACATATTGGTAGTGCCTCATCACTTTGAGGCTGACCTCCTCCATATGTGCTTAGTCTATAGGGATCATCCTCTAGTGAACCTCTATGAAGATGTACAACACCTAGTCATACATCTGTATCTACTCTCATGCCTACACATAATCTATAGTAATAAGCTTAGACATCTATACTATTGTTTCTTATATGCTTAATGCCTTCAACCTACCTAACCTTACCATTTAACTACTTGTTCAACTCCTACCTACCCAAACCTTACATTTTAACCCACCAAATCTCCCACCTAACTTACATGTCAACCTATACCATACCATTTTTTGACTACTATACCTTAATAACTTTTAACATTTGTAAGAGCCTTTTTTGTTCTAGGAGACCATCAATGGTCATGGTGACCACTGACAGTTAGGCATCTATATTTCTATAGATGTCTACCATCAACAGTCAGCCTCAACAATCAATGGTCACTATGGGTATTTCACTAGCAAAACACCCAAAACCTTATCTAACCAAGAAACTCCTAAATTAAATATAATCTTTCTTACATTCTAACCTAATACCTACCCCTACCCTAGTCCACATACCCACCCTGTCAATTACAAACTTCACCAATAAAACTCACCCAAAACCCACCTAGAGAACAACTTCTAACTCACACTAGAAATAGAACTAGCAAATCAATTGCATCAACATATGCAAAACCAAACTAATATACCAATTTGAATAGCATCCCCTACCTCATTCATCAATCATCATTGAATAGAAATCTATGGACCCCCTGTACATCCTTGTTTGTGTTCACATGCTTCCTGCATCCTCCCTAGTCCCCTAGGTCCCATTAGTCTAACTCAACAAACCTATCAACTCTCAACAATCACCATCAACAATATTCTTGGTCACAAGATTCCAAACACTAGAGCTCAAGGTCAATAAGTTAAAATACACAAAATGAATTTCATAATTACTTTTAATCACCAAATTTTTAGGGTTTCCCCTTGATCATCGATGATCATGGTGACCTCAACGATCACCCTTTAGTAGCCTAAATATCAATGGTTAGGAGGCTCACTTTTATTTTCTCACCTATAAGTATAATCCTTTTCCTCAGTAGAACCAAATCATTTTAAATCCCATGGAGACTACCTTCTCCACCTAATCTCACCACCTTATCACCTTGTCATTGGTCCACTTCAACCTAACTAGCATGAATTTTTCAATGACTTTTACCTAGTCCTTTGACCATAATAACAGCATTGCCATGTTGACCACATTTTGATCTTATACCACCTTTCACTTACCTGACCAACTTTTGTCTTATCAAGAACACTTCCTACCTCAGATACCCATGACACTTGACCAATTTATGTTTTCACTAGGAGTACTTCTTGCCTTGGATACCCATGAAAACTCAAACATTACTTAAGAGACTTCTGAGTTTACCTAGATGACATGCCTAAATGTAGTTACAAGGTCCATTTTTCCCTTTTCCTTCTATCACTGACCCTAATTTTACAAACTATGATAACCTAGTTAATGCATGATCTTGACTATCACACTTGTTGCCACACTTTGTGCACTTGTTTACACTTTAGTACCCAACCTATCATCCACCTTCATGATATTCAACTTCATCATCTCCTTTATCCACCTTATCAAACCTACACCTGATTCTATTCTACCTCATTAATTCTTAGTTTAAGGAGGCACACATCCTCCCAAGCTTAGGGTAAATAGACCTATGACTAACAATCCATTTTTATTTTTTAGCTTATTGATTCAAAGACATATAAATAAAAGGGGTAAAATGTAGACACTAAAATTTTTCACACCATGATGCCAAATGCCAAAATTACCTTGGACCACCTTAGGACCCCCTTCAGACTAATCTAATACTTTGACCCCTAACCGAGCCTAACCCAAGTCAAGATTGACCAATTGAATTAACTTAGCTTTTTACCCACTTTGAACATTAGCTCTCGACCACTAATAGTTAGGATGATCATCGATGATTAGGGTGCACCTCTTTAACCAAAAACATGCAAACCATCCACCTTACTTTTCTAAAAATAGCTCATCTAAATCCATGTGTGAGCCATTGAATGAGTGAGATAAAATTAGAAGGCCCAATTAACATATTTTTATAAATCTCCTTCATTGACTATAAGAAGAGAGGAATAAGGAGGTGAAATTCATCTATAATTTTTGTCAAGAGCTTGTGCATTAAGAGTTTCCTTTTTTGTAAGTCAATCATCATCAACAATCCAATCATCCAACCATCACATCAAATAGTGAACTTGTTTTTGCCACTCTACCATAACATCAAGTACTATTACTTTATTTAAATCATGTCAGACTCCACCAATGAGTCAACCACCTCAATCACCCACTTGGTTATCCTTTTATATGATAAGTATTTATTTTATAGTATTCAATTACTTTATTTTACTTTCACACTCAGCCCAACACCAACTTGTCTATTAGAATCCAACTTTGCAATCCTATCAATCTAACCATTTACCAACCTAAACCTACACATAGTAACTATCGATGGTCATCCCAACTGATGATGGTCTATCTAACCACTGATGGTCAGCTTGACCATCGATGGTCACCTTAAGCATGATAGTCACTTTAACCACTGATGATCACTATGGTAGGAAATTATAGAAATCTATTTCCACCTACATACACTCAACCAAATCTATTTTTTTATGTCTTTTCCTATTCATAGACCCCTACATAATTTTTTGAAATAGACCCAAGCTAGTTAATACCAATATTGAATTAATTATTCCTATATTATTCATTTATAGTCTATTTATTTATCAAGCATTTCTTGTATTCAATTTTAGTACCTTTTAATTATTGATGTAAGTACTTTATATTTTGTTTATAAACTTAATTGTTTAAAATGTGTGGATTGATAGCCCTTGAGGAAGCTCTTGCTTCTAGGATTTAGCTAACACTAGGCAATCCACTCAACTATCTATCTAACCAACCATTTGCTTTAGTGTTGTATGATTTTTATGTCATCCTCCCAAGCCAAATAAGGGTTATTAACAGTCATCTAATTTAATGTGTGCACAATAAAATAGGTTTTTCAACCATACCCATATTTAGTTTCTTCTTCTTCTTCTTCTTCCCTTCTCAAAATATAAGCTAAAATTCACTAAAAAAATCCCACTCCCGTTATTTACCCATGACTTATTTTAAATTTTATTTTCCATGTTGTCAACACTAGATGAGGTAGGGTGCCCAATCACATTCCTCCTCAACCCCCTCTACCTCATGTAAGGCAAGCTAACCTACCTAAAGTGTATGAAATAACACCTATGCAAATATTTATATATTGGAGTTACTCAAGAAATCAATTGTCTATAAAAACATATTATACAAGGCATTACAAGAAATAACTCTACCCAATGATACACAAATTGCATCATTTACCTACATTATCAATACATTCAAATATAATAACAAATTCATCACTTTTAGAAAAGAAGACTTATGCAACACATGAAATAATTTTTTTTGTCATTATTCATTTAAGTATAAAGCAATGGGTCAAACATGATGTTGGTAGATAACAATTGTAGATTGAAAATTTGTAACACTACCTTCTTACAATTATTGGTTAGCAACATGGATATCATTCAAAAATCAAATCAAGTCATAAAAGAATTGAATAAAAATATGCATTAAATAATTGGAACCATATCATTGGATGTGAAACTACGTCCTGAGATTGTGCCTATAATTTTACATGTGATGCATAATCAATTACATTACAACTTTATTTTGAGGTAACCATGGATACATGCTATGGAAACAATACTGACAACATTACACAAATTTATCAAATATACATATGAAGGCTATTTTTATTTATAAAAAATAATTGATGATGCTTTCAAATATTTAAAAATGACATAATATACTAATGAGGACCAATTAAAATCATATTTAGAAGATCATACTATTACTTATCCATTTCAACCCATTCCAATAAATCAAATGCATAAATACGAGGTGGGTGAATCTAGTACAAAAAAGGGCAAGTAGCCAATCATAACATATAAATCAATTCTACAACATGAGCCACAAGTTAATATGAAATAACCACAACCCATTTTTAATGTTGTTTTACTAGCAAATTAAAAATATCAAGATGGCATAGTCACACAATATTATGAGAATGATGATAAAATTACCAACATGGAAGATATGATAGATTATCAACTACATGATTTATAATTCAAAATAATACTGACCTCACACTCTATTCACACCTTTTGAAGTTGGAATATATTGAGATGATTCATATACAATGAAAAGGGACAAATAAAAAAAAAATAGTTTATCACAATATTCTAAGGGTAAAGAAAAGGGATAATCACAAATCATTGACACATCTTAACATGCAAAAAATAATTATAGTATTATTTCATAATAGACACATGCAAAAATAAAGTCAAACATGATTTGGATAGAAGTAATCAAATATTTCATTGTGTTTAACTCTAAAATGTGGATCTAAGGTGATCTTATTTCTAGCTCTAGATTTGATTTTAAAGGGGTATATAGAAATGAAATGGCACAAGGGTGATAATTAGATCTTTAGTAGGCCAATTACATGTTAAATTTAGATATAAGCATACACTAAATTTATTATGCTGAGATAGTCTAAATATGAAAAGTATAACTATGCTAGATATATAAATGACAAAGAAGTGATATAATTATATTTTTATTATGCTAATATATTTATGGATCTTGAACAATTAGAAATAAGTCTAGAAGGATATTCTAGAACAATCATCAAATTCTAGATATAATGCTTTTGTCACTTTATATAGTAAATTTAGCTTGGGATAGTTGTCTTGATGTTACTATCTAGGTTCGATGTTAGTTTCCTATACATAATACTATTGAAAGAGGATATAACCACTTGGATGATTTTGGGTTTTAATTCACCTTTGCTTTGGTGCATTCATTTTTGGGTCATAGACTATCACTCCTTATAAAATGGGAAAACCCTAGTTATCCATCTTCATAGTGACCTTGGGGAAAAATGAGTTAGTGGGCACATGGTGTCAAAATAACCCTAAAGAACCCTATATCATTAGGTTCTTCCTATATAGACAATAATCTAGAAGAGGGATTCAGAATTATATATTTCTCCCCTACATATTGGCTTGTGTGTGAATCATGTAATTTATGAAAAGCAAGTATAACAATGACCTAGCTTGTAACTTTTCAAATTAGGCTCTTGGGATACTCTTTTAGTACTTCAGAGCTATATATGTGCTATGATTATGATTGGTATGAAAATATGGAAGCTTTATTCAATTGAATGATTGATATAGTACTTTTAATAAGTTTCATTGGTCTCTTTGGTCTTTTTCTAGGGGTAGCTAGGTGAAGAAAGAATGAGGGTTGATCTTATATTTATATCAATCCATTTAGAGTAATAAATTGCATTAAAGCACTTAGGCCTACCATTAGGTTATGTTTCATTTGAAAATTGGATGAATTTAGGGCACTGGACACTTGTGTTAGGATAATATAGTAGAGTCAATGTTAATGTATGTATAAAACATTAGTGTTTAAGGAGAAAGAAATCATGTGCGGGTTCATAAATTGCTAAAATGGAAGATAAGTAATTTTTAAACATTATGGGAAAGATAGAAGACATGGGTCATCAACATTAAATTTGTTAGACTAAGAGATATAAGCCAAGGGGCATAAGGATAGAGCAAATGCAAGACTTGTGGAAGCGAGAAAAGGTATAGAACTAAGAGGAATAACCAATGTATGAGTTTACCAAGTGTACAAGATTAAGGTCCTATATAATCATAAAATAACATCTACATTTTCCCCCATTTAATATAGTATGGAATTATTAGTTTAAAGGAAAATAATGCATACCTGGGTGTATAAACACACCTTATCTTTGCATGTGCCCAACTTGAGTGCTTTGATGGTGTGTGACTTGAAACTAAGATCATGTTATAGTGTAAAATTAGTACATATAATATGGGAATGACAGTACTTGAAATATATTAAAATTGAAAGAGAAAGGTTTATGAGTACACCTATGTGTTAATATAACTACCTTACGTATTATCAAGTTATTTTGAAAAATATGTATCATTATAAGGATCTAAAACTAAGATTAATAAAAATATAGATAAATCTTGAAAGTTAATTTATCGAGAGAGAGAGAGAGAGAGAGAGAGAGAGAGAGAGAGAGAGAGAGAGAGAGAGAGAGAGAGAGAGAGAGAGAGAGAGAGAGAGAGAGAGAGAGAGAGAGGCACATGCCCCCAAATTTAGAGGTAAAGTGAGTTGCCACATGGTAGTTGAGATTAGTTCAACCTTATAACCCAATGATACTTATAACCTTGTGAGGTTGGATGATAAAATTAATTCCAACCTAAAAACCTAGCAAGATTAAGTGATTTTATCACCTCAACCATACCCAAAAGTGAACTAACTACTATAATAGTTTGGCTCAATAAAATTCCATAAAATTCTATGGGGTATTAGTATAAAAAAGTTCATGATATGATAAAAATCCATAAAAGAGTTTTTAAATCTAAAACTAATTTGAATTTTTAAATATTAGGCATAAATTACCTAGCATATTAACCTTAAATATGTCTCATGCTTAAACTTTGTATAATAATAGCACCAATGTATAGAAGTTTACTGCAACTATGAATCTAAATCATATAACTATGTGCTTTGGCCAATTCAAAAAAGTATGTATGTATAAATAATATGATTCCAAAACATGACCCCATTATATATGGAGAAATGTAAAAACTGATATAAGTACCAATGTGGAGGACATGTTTCCAAAACATTGCCCCATTGTAAACTAGAGATGTTGAATACTGAATAGGTGTGGATAACATGCTTCTAAAGCATGCCCCCACTAAATCTTAGAACTATGAATGTGTGGAAGCCATTCCCATATGATATTCCCATGGTAAATTTGAAAATTGATATAAGTACCATATATTTCATGAATTTGGAATAATACTTCCAAATCATGCCCCCATTAAATCTAGAAACTAACATAAGTAACATATACTAAAAGAATATGGATAACACTTTCAAAGCATGCCCCCACTAAGTCTAAAAACTATCCCAATTATTAAAAACATGTTCTATGACATGCCCCCACTAATATGCCCCCCTTTGAGGTGAAGTAAAGATAGGATTTGGTAATTACCTCACCTCAAAAGGATAAGACAAGTATATTAATTTATGAATGTAAACATGTAGCATATAGAAGGAACATGTTTGGGTAGATGTAGCATTAAAGTGAATAGAACCAATGCAATCACATTTAGGCCTAATATGCAGGATAAGTATCATGACAACATCTATATAGTAAAAATATAAGCTCAATAAGTAAACACAAACACACACAATAACACTCAAAATCAAGTCCAAGGAGACCACAAACAAGTGGCATGTTTAAATTTTGCACAATTTAACGGACATTACTTAGTCAAATGTCCATAAAAATAAGAATGCCATATTTAAATGTCCATACAACAAACCATGAGATATGAAATTTTCAAATAAAACATACATAGGCATAGGGGTTGTAAGTAAATGAGCATATTCAAATGATTAAACAAGGAATACAAAAATAAGGCAAGACACTTAATAAAGTGCAAAAATTAAGCATAAGAAATCAACATAAACATGTCATAGTATCCCATAGATGAAATATGTTAGGAAAAAATGTTACCATGTGTAAGATATAATCATGGATAAAGGCATGTGTAAGTACATATGTAAAATCAAACATGATACTATAGAGTGATCATCAAATCATATAACATATGTGTATCAAGATCAAAGAAGTAGATTCCACCAATGTCCATATGACATGAATAGAGGGAAAACCAAACATCCAAAATAGGAATGTATCTTGTATTTGTGTATGTTTGTATCACACTCAAGTAAAAGTGTGAAACATATGTGTATATATGAGTAACTGAGTATAACATCCATCAACATGGAACTAACACCATGTGATGTCCCTTACTTAGGGGCTCTCTTATCTGCACAAAAAGCTCTGATACCACTGTGATGTCCCTTACTTAGGGCCTCTTTTTTCTCCTACAAAAGCTCTGAACAACTGTAATATCCCCTTTAATTAGGGAATATAGAAACATATAAAGATCTGAACAAGATATAATTTGTAGAATAGATTCAAACATGCATAAATAAATCACAGATCTTATCATTCATCCAGCTGATTATAATAGAAGTCCTTTCTTATGCAAATCAAAGAATATTACAGATATGGTCTTAAAACCCTAAAATTATGCAAAACTGGAATCAAAAACTGGAAACTGGAAGTGAAAATTGGATTCTGGAAGTCTCGGCCTACTGTGTCAAACACACAGTCACCGGCATCGATCGATATACTACCGACGTCAGTCTCTGTGGGTCCTTATCTGCCGACATCAGTCCTTAGATGGCTGATGTCGGTCACTGGGGATCTCTATCTGCCGGTGTCGGTATCTACAGGAATCTATACGGACCTGTACGGACTTAGTACGGCCGCCAACCTGTCTGTTCTTAACCCCTGATTGCTGAACCACCTGATCTGAAGATATACTATTCTTATATAGAATATCTCTATCTGTATAATTTATTGGATCAAAAACTAAAATAAAGATAAATACCTAAAATATCTGTAATAACTTCTGTGTGAAGTTATCTCTCAACCCTAAAATTCTGTGATAACTTCTAGATGAAGCTATCTCTCAAATTTGTACCTTTGTGATAACTTCTAGATGAAGCTATCTCTCAATTTGGCAATAAATCAACTGATATTTCACAGCCTCTACATCACACACAATGAAGAGTTGACGTTCTCCACTGCAATGGAATCCTGGAACCCTCGGCTCAGTCTTCACAGAAGAATTTCTTCAATTTTCAATAATCAATAATCTATGCATAATCAATAATGGCCTCCATGTGAAACCCTTATACCCTCAAAAGATATGCTTGCCCTAATTAGGGTTTTCTTAAATTAGCATTAGGGTTTCTAATTTAAAATTAGACCAAATAATTAATAATTAATAATTAATTATTAATGAGACCAAATAATTAATATTTGATTAAATCAATCAAATATTAATATCTCCCTCAATATACGTCAGATCCTCAAACCGATCGAAGCAGGTGAATCAGGGAGTGATTTCGCACATGACCATACCAAAATAAAGGTGCTCTACTACATATCAAATATCCCTAAAAAGTAGGAGCTCAGGTCCAATGCATCTGAAAGAGCCCAAATGAAAACCAACTGGAGAAAATCCTGTGAATCAAAGTCAAGCCAAGCTCCATTATGACCCCCTATCCATCCTATTAGCCTACGAAGGTCGTATAATAGGCTAACCATCAAGTCTGTCAATGTCCATGAAAAAGGGGACATGACACACCAGCGCCAAGGAGCTAATAAAACATGTAGGCATCAAGAATGTTTTTTGGATTTTTGAATATTTTATATTTTTTTGGTATTTTTGGAATTTTTGAAGAGGAAATATCATCCTATGATTCCATCCTATAGATGGTCATAGATATCTCCCCACTATGAATTTGGTGTAATACACCATTTATGGTACTAAAGATAATGTATAGGTGTAATATTTCTCACTATGGTATCAATGGTGCTTTACATATGTAAAATAGGATTCTTTAGTTGTCAATAAATAATATGAGTAACAAGAGTAGGGGTTCTTGGAACCCATCATTGAGTGTTTGTTTATTTCTTTAGTATATCAGTAATAAGTACATTTAGAGGTGTTTTAGATATCTAAACATGGTATGTGGTAGACGATTTGGATTTCATGGAATCTACTATATGTCTTTGATGTAATGGTATCTCAACTATTGGCCACCTAGTAAAGGGGATTTCACAATGCTTACCCTTTTACGATGAGTTATCCTTAGTGGGATTGATAGTTATTTGTCTAGGTACAAGTTTTTTTTGTTCAAGAGGATGCTCACATGAAATTTTAAAAACTATAATTACTTGATTGGCATGAATGTATTTAACACACTTATGCACTATAGACGATATTAATTGACGAGTGTGTATCTAAGGTCTTCATAAAAACATATCAAAGACTCTTGTGGAAGGGATAACTAAAAAGGTAGTAATCAGATCTATGGTACTAACCTATAAAGGCAAGTCAATATTACCAAGAACATTTTGGGAGGTCCCATTGAATTTTTGAACTGATTTGGTAGATGGGTATAAATCATGATGAGTATAACCCAAGTATGTAAGTAATGTCATGGTGAAAACATTCTTTCTTTCACCTTTATCAATCATAACACTACGTATGGGGTGATTATCAAGGTATGCTCAAATGAATAAAAAATGAAGATCAGAGTCATCATCCTTAATCTCACTATCATCAATAGTAATAGATGGTTTCTGAATCATAGGGGGTATATGTCATGTGTAAGAACCAATAATCCCATCTAGAGGGTGCTCATAATGTGAGGAAGGAGGATGTGCATTATATTTAATTTGTACTTTTGGTTCCTTCTTAGAATTATCTTGCAAAGGATTGTTAAAAATTTTATATTTATGGTTCTCACTAGGTTGTGAGCATAATTCCTTTGGAATATACTAAAATATAATTTTTTGGTCATTGATAATATCTTGAATCTCGTGCTTCAAGGTAAATCATCTACTTTTAGTATGTCCTAATCCCTAATGATAATAACAATAAGCATTCACATCATATTGTTGAGGTAGAGGTTGACTCATATCAAACTCAATAGGATAAGGGAGAGATATAAGTTGGCACTCTAATAACCATGAGACTAGTGAAGCTGGTGACTTAGGTAAAGTGGATAATTGTCTCCTTAGTGCATTAAATAAGATAATTTGATTATGCTATTGTGAAACTATGTTAATTATGGTAGGTGTTTCCTTTTTAGGCTCAAGAGGTTTTACCTTATAACTTAGTTTAATCATGAATTATGCAATATATGTAGATGTAGCTAGTGTGTTTGCTACATACTCAAGCTTATTTGATGACATAAGCTTCATTTCATGGTATTATACAAAATAGCATAATTCATCAAAAGATTTTAAATTCTTAAAAATAATGGACTCATGCAAAATAACAAATAAAATTTGCTTGAATATATTTTCAACTCTTTGTTTGCCATAAGATTGGTCATTTTGGCTAGAATTGTCTTATATCTCAAGATATATTCATTGATAGGTTCATTGGTTCCTTGTTTTATTTTGGAAATTTTGGCATAAAAAAACTTTTAAAAAATATTAATGGAAAATTATGCTAAGAAATATTCTACAATAAGTTTGAATGCTTTTACAGGTTGGAGAGGTAAATCATGGAACCACATCAAAGCATAGTTCTTGAGGCTTCTTGGAAATACTTTGGTAAAAAGTTTATCATTAGAGTCATAGTCAAGGCATGCTAAATAAAAGGTTCAAAGATGTTTTTCAAGATCACCCTTGTCATCATAAAATGTGAACTTAGGTGCACCAAATCTAGTTGGTAACGGGTGTAAAGATATCTCAAGTGAAAGGGGGTTATACAATACATCTTGTGAATTTATAACATGAGGGGATTTTAAAGAATTTTATTCAATATTTGTAACTTTTTCCTCCAAGGTCTTTGAAATTTTAAGGAGTTATTAAAATGTAGGCCCAATAGGATTTAGATTAACAATTTGAGTAGTCACCAAAGGGGATGACAACATGTTTTGAGTAGTAATAAACATTGAAGCTGATATCTATGTTGAAACAATTAGTAATTCCATGATAGATGTATCAATATTGGTTTGGAGGAACAAATGTTTAAACACATAACTTGTGCCCCCACTAGCTGTAGGTGGATTGATGGGTATGGTCTCACTTAGAGTACCTTCTAAATATTCCCCATTACTAGGTGAGGTAGCCTTAGTTTTATCTTGTTTAGTTATTTAATCTCTTGTAACATATAAAAATGCATACATTAAGCCCTTGTTATTATTGAGATGAGTAATCAATACTTCTTTATCTTCCATTTAGAATCAAGTTTTTGTACTAATATTTTCTATTGATTCACAAATGAAAAATTTAAAATTCACAATAAAGTACAATAATCATAATAAAATAAAAAACACTAATTTATTAGGGTTTGATGTTCAAAGATCAGGTTCACTAAATATCTACCCTAAAATTTAGATCTAAGGTGATCTTATCATTAACCCTAGATTTTATTTTAAAGGGGTATATAGAAATGGAATGGCACAAGGGTGATAATCAAATCTATAGCATGCCAATTAGATGCTAAACTCAAATATAAGCATATACTAAATTTTTTATGTTGAGATAGTCTAAATATGGAAAGTATAACTATGCTAGATATATAAATGACAAATTAGTGATGTACCTAACCTTTTTTGATGATAATGTAGTTTTGGATCTAGAACATGTAGAATTTAGGTTAGAGGGAGATTTTGGAATAGTCATTATATTTTAAATTTTATGCTTCAAGTGTTCTAGATAATAAATTTAGCTTGGGATGGTTGTATCAATGCTAGTGTCTAGGTTCAACACTAGTGTCGTATATAGAATACCTATTGAAACAGAATGTGACCACTTGGTTTCTTATAATTTTCACTTCACCTTCATTCTAGTGCATTCATATTTGGGTCATGGATTGTTGTTCCTTATGAAATGAAAGACCCTAGTTCCTCATATTAAAAGTAACCTTATAAAAAAATGGGTTAGTGGGCACATTGTGTTAAGTTAAACCCAAAGACCCCTTTGTCAATGGGAACTACCTATATATCCAAAACTCTAGAAGAGGGCCTCAAACTCATGTATTTCTCCCCTATGTGTTAGCTTGGATGTGAATCATGCAATATGTGTAAAGCAAGTACAATAGTGACCTAGTTTGTAACATGGAAAATTAGGCTCTTGGGCTACTCTTTTAGTACTTCAGACCTATAGATGTGTTATACCTATGACTGGTATGGAAATAGGGAATATTTATTCAATTTAATGCTTGATACAATGATTTTGATAAGTTACCTTGGTCTCTTAAGTATTTTAATAGGTGTAGCTAGGTGAGGAATGAATGAGGATTGATCTTATATTTATATCAATCCCTTTGGAGTAATAACTCACATTAAAGCACTTAAGTTGACCATTAGGATACATTTCATTTACAAATTGGATAATTTTAAGGCACTGGACACTTGTGTCAGGATAGGATAGTACCATCATTGTTACTATTTATCCTATATGTTAGTGTCTAAGGATCAGGAAAGTAGGTATAAATTTAAAACTTGTAAATATGGAAGATAAGTACATTTCAAGCATTTTGGGAAATATAAAAGACCTGGGTCATCAACATAACATTTGTTGGACTAAGATATATAATCCAAGGGTCATAAAGATAGATCAAATGTGAGATTTGTAGAAGTTGAAAAAGGTATAGAACTGAGAGGAAAAACCAAGGTCTGAGTTTTCCAAGTACACAATATTGAGGTGTTATATAATCATAAATATCATCTATAAATTGAATAATGTGGAGTTGGTAGATACTAAGACTCTAACAACATTGTAAGTAACAAGTCTTTAGGATAAAACAACAATAATATTATAGATATAACTTAATCATAATCTCATCATATTACTGTCTACTTGACATCAAGCCATGGGATGTCTTTCACATCAAGAAGGTAAATCATATCATGTTTATAAAAAAATCATGGGACATGATATAAATCATTGTGATGCATTACAAATGCATATTCAAAAATACAAAAATGAAGATATTATAAAGGTAATATAACATCCACTAGAACTACTTGTAGTAATCCTCACAATGACATCATTTGAAATTAAAAAAACCAAAAAATGTCCTCAACAAGATCCATTGACCTTTATAATATACATGGAAGGTGCCTATTATAAAAACATTCAAATCAATGGTAACAGACTAAACACCACATGCAGTGTTAGAGGATTACAATAGGTGGGACATGAAATTAAGGAATTAAAACATAATGCACATAATGGAAAGGAACCCTTGTACATATAAATTTATCAATATCTTGTGGGATAAAAGTGGTCAACACATGCATATGGGTCGTGCCTCCTCTTAATAGGGTACCCTTCACATTAAGACAAAAATGGTTAAAATAGATGTAGGCTATGGTAAATCCAACAAATAAGTATCTCAATTTATCACATACATGAATAAAAATGATTCAATATGATGGTAATGCTTACCATAAAAAACACAATCTTTAAAGACAACAAAAAGTATAGAATTTAAACAATTAGAACTATAAGTGGAAGAAGAAGCACTATAATTAAAAATCTCAAAGCCAAGCTTAGAGATGTCAACTTCAATTATAAATAGGGGATGACATAATTACAAATTTATGATACCAAACCTAGAATATTCCAAAAAAAAAAAATCAAATCAAATAATAAATAAAATACAAAAATAGTTAAAATATTCAAAAAATCCAAAATCAAGACCGGAGCATGACATGATTACTATGTTACACTATTTACATATGTTATTTATCAGAAGTTTTTTAAATGTCATATTCTTTTCATACACACTTGTATTTCATGATATACAAGTTACAAATTGACATACAAATGTTGGAGTTTCCTCTACCTAGTGACCATGTGAATACTAGGTGCATTTTATTCCACAAGTTTCACTGTTATAGGTTATATATTTTTGTGACCTTTCTACCATGTTGAGCTACCTAGATCACTTACACATTTCTTATTAGTTCCTTATATGTTACACATTGATACATGGATATGTTATTATACTATGATGTGACATTGATAGATATGGATTGTGTATACTAGTTTCCCTTATTCTATGATCCATTAGTGTTGTTAATTTTACATTATAAGATACTTTGTGCTTGTCTAGTGTGTGTGGTCCTTTGGAATTGTTTTTAAAATCATTATGTCCATTGAGTGTGTCCCTTGGCCTTGTTTAATGTGACATCCTTGATGTCCCTTGTTTGTGACATTTTTATGTACCCTTGTTATGACATATTTATATCCCTTGTATGTGGCCCTTGGTCTTATGTGTGACAATAACACTTGAGCTTGCTAAGCTTGATGACATTGAGTGGTATCATGATCTATATCATCCAATTTTACTATGTATTCTTAATCAATGATCCTACTACTATATGCTTCATTAATACATTTATCTAGACATGACACTTATATGCCTTGCATTGCATGTGTTACATACATGTCTTTATTGACATATACATTATAATGATGACATATTCTCCACATTCTCACATGATATTAAATGATGTTATATTCATAGATTACATGATATAATTAACTTTTATTTTGAGATGAGTGACTTATAGGACACATCCCTTATCTCAAAAGGGGGATATTAAAATGGGATTGTCATTAATACATTAGCCTCCATGAGCAAAAAATCATATCAGAGTACAGATTTAAAGTTTCATAATGGTTTATATATCATATCATTCAGATACATGATATATATGGGCACCTTGATACAAATTATGGGGGAATATGTTATGCATATGCACTCACTTTATAATCACTTGATCATAGATTCACACACTTGGGTGCATAAAAATGGGTTTTTTTTCATAGTTTATAAGAATATAAATTACATGTTTCTATATTTAAATACATTTAAGATATAGGTTATCAAATTCAACATATAGATGCATAAAATTCTATATTAGTTGGCATAAATTCAAAACGCATGATACTGGTTAATGCAAACATATACAATAATACATTTTACAGTTAAATGGAAAATGGTTGGCATTCCACTTCATACTTTTTTTAGATCTCCAGTCATGATGGGCTCATGAACACTATACATTCTTTTTTGATCATGCATTTTATTCTACATTGAGCAAACATATACAATCAAACATGTGTTAATGATGGGGGTATGAATATTTTTCATACACTTTAGATCATGTATTTTGTTTACATAGAGTTAACTTGAGTAAAACTATACATTTGAATCTATAATCCATCTGTAGTGGTTGATTCATTTTATTTGAGTCAACCTAGCTTGATGGTTCCCTCTTTACCTAAAAATTTATTTGGGTTAGTATACTATATATTTGTCCCTACATTCATGAGGGTTGGGTTATGTTGCCTTCCTAACCTAAGAGCCTTCATAATTACACAAATTTGGGGCATAGTCACCTCAACTCTCCACATGATTGAATAAGGAAGCACAATTTTCTCCAATGATTTAACAAATAATCATCATCTCCAACAAGTTTCAAGGGAAATATAGTTTCAAAAACACATATTTATATTCAAACCCTTTTTATTTAAAAATTTTGAAAATTTAGTTTTATAAAATTGTCAATCTATGGACACATGATGGTGTAGACATTATTTTTGAATTATATAGAACCTCAATCTTGTAAACTTGGCAATCTCAGACCTTGGTCATTATTCTCAATTCTAGACCTTTTTTACTTACACAACTCTTGTATCTACTCTCTCTTGTACCCTTTATCCTATCTATTAGTCTAACCAATCTTATATTGATTATTTAGGCCTTCTATCTTTCCTATAATGCTTAAAACCTACTTATCTTATGCCTCTACAAGTTTTTATCCTCTACTTGTTTTCCTACTCCCTAAACACCTACATCTCAGATACACACCTTAATGTGGGTGTATTACTTTGATGTAAATGTATAGTACCCTAAAAGTCATCTAATTTTAAAATAAAACATATCTTAATAGTTATTCTAAGTGATTTAATGCAAGTTATTATATAAAGGGATTGGTATAAATATAAGATCAACCCTCACTCATTCCTTACCTAGCACAAACCAAGGCAACTTATCAAAACCATTCAATAGAGAAAAGTTTTCATATTTTTTCCTATATTCATATCAATAATAGGACCAACACATACATAGGTCTGAAGTAATGGAGTAGCATAAGTTATTGATTTGTTAAGTTACAAGATAGGTCACTGTTGTAATTTATTTCTACATATTATATGATTCATATATAATCCAACATGTAGGGGAGAACTACATGAGTCTAAGGCCCTCTTATGGTGTATTGGATATGTAGGTATCACCCACTAACTATAGGGTATTTAGGGTAGCTCAACATCATGTGCCCATTAACCCATTTTTCCCAAGGTCACATTAAAAATGGAAAACTATGTATCTAAATCATATAAAAATGAATTTGGCCAATTTAAAACTATGTAAGTGTGGAGAACATGTTTCCAAAACATGCCCCCACTATAATTTAAAACTAATAATTATTGTGAGTATGGATAATGCTACACCCTTAACCTATAGTGCATCTAGGGATATGTCTAAACTTATGGCTTACACACCTTCATATTATCTTATTGCATTTCTATATGTTCTTATTATGGTCAGTCTATGGAATAACCTTGGTTTAGTAGAGTATATATAGGAGGTAGTGGTCAGTTTATTGTCATCATAATATGAATTTTATTCTTATTGCATTTTTATGGAGGTTTCCCCCTCGAAGTGGATCAGTCATAATATTTAAGTTATTTACTCTTTTGAACATAAAGTCTAAACAAAAAGTCCTAAAAAACTAAGTTCCCAAAAAGAAGGCCCAAACAATTTTTTTGAAGACCAAGTCTCGAATGATTTCTTTGAATAAAACTAAGTCCCAAAAAACCTACATAGTTCATAAAAACTCCCAAAAGGCATTAGTATGTCAATTTTTTTTATAATATCAATACTTTGTGCTTCCAAGTGTAAAGACTAAGGAACAATCTGATATAAAACTTATACAACTACTAAGAGGAAAGGCTCAACAAACAAGACCAAAATCCAAAAATGTGCTTCCCCATTTATTCAAGAAGAAAAGGGGGATGTTGGGTACAATAAATGGTGACTTTTAAAGGGAATACTTTTGAGTATTCGATAACTTATAGATTTGGTTAGAAATTTCAAATGAGACATGAATTTTGCCATAGAAAAATATTAGAATCAGAGATATGAAAGAGACTCCCAACTAAAATCATACAACATACTTGCCTTCTCATCCATGGATTTGTGTGTGCTAAAAATGAGGTTTATTGAACCCTTTTTATAATGATCATTTAAAAGGCTTGGTAAATCTATAAGTATCATTCTAATTTCTTACTAAATTAGGGGAGCTCAAACATTTCTCTACTACCAACTAGGCATCCATAGCACTGATAGAGATACCTTGGGTTCCTTATCTTCAATTTCCTTGATTTTCTTGAGAATGATGTATGGTACATTGACCTTAATTCATAATGTGAACTTTTGATCTTCTTTCGATTTCCTTTGGGCTTTATTTATTTCTCTGCCGAACTCACGCTGGTTCTTTTTCTTTCTTTTTTTAAAATATTTGAATGGAAGGAGGAGAGATGAAAACCATTGTGAGATAGTATAGTTATAAAACTAATTATTTACTATAATTTCCCTACCATCCACATATGCACTAGTTAGTATCACCTTCAAACAAGTATTTTTGTGAAAAGTGTGTTTATTCTAATAGAATAAGAAAACTTTATAAATTCATATGAAGTATTTGAGAGAAACTTTCACATACCTGGTAGAAATATTCAATTATGACACAACCCAAAATGATTGTGATTACATACCTAAATCTTGAAGACTCTAAACATAGAAGTATACCCCATTTGTGAATAGGCCCCAAGTTGTTAATCTCTTTACAATTTTCCCTTTTTGTTATATGTTTATCTAAGCATAAAATATTGGCCTTAGCTTACTGTATATTAGCTTGTTTATGCCATAATAAAACAATTTAGATTGTCATAGGAAAAAACAAAAATAATTTAGATTTTCATAGGAAACAACAAAATGCCTAATCTAGAAAGCTAGAAAACTAAAGTAAGAAAGTAGGAAACCTAACCTAGAAAGCAATAAACTAAACTAAAAAATAGGAAACTACACTAGGAAAGTAATTAAAAAAAAATAGAAAATAGGAAAACTAAACTAGGAAATAAATAAATTAAACTAATCCTACCTATACCATGCTCCTTAATCAATCAAGGTTATCTTCAAATGGTACAGCCATGAAGTAATGCTTTAGAAATTGTCTGTTGACTAGATATGTGAGCTCATTGCCTTGTAGGTCCCTTAGACAAATTGCATTATTGCCTAGGATCTCTAAAATATGATATGTTCCAATCCATAATGATGAAAATTTATCATGTTGTCTTTTATTTTCATGGGATTTATCCCAAAGAAGCACTAAATCTAAGATCCTAAATGCTTTGACCTTTGCTCTTTTGTCAAATCAACTTTTGACTACCTCTTGGTATTTGCTAAAAGTTTGTAGGGCCTTAGTCCTTAAATCTTCCATTTCTATTATATCCAATAGTTGAGATTATACTTTGTCATTTAGTTCCATGTATTCCTTCATGAATTGATAAGTTGTTAGTTTCAACATGATTGGGAATATTGGCCTACATCCATACACCAATAGATAGGGTATGTCTTTGAGGGCCTACTTATATCTTATTTAGTCTTCCCAAAGATCATACTTTAATATATTATACTAGTACCTAGGCTTATCCCCAACTTATTTCTTAATTAAATATAATAGGGTCTTATTCATTGATTCAACCAATCTATTTCCCTAAGGGTAATGGTTAGAAGATGATCTAATAGTGATCTAGTTGTCATGAGCCCATTTAGTAAATTCAACTGATATGAATGATAGCCCATTGTCATAAACTAGAGAAATAGGAGTGCCAAATATAGTTGTGATGTGTTCCTCAAAGAAGTGAATAACATCTTATGCTCTTGAATTCTTTGTGGCCACTTCTTCAGCCCATCAGGTGTAGTAGTCTATGGTAGTGAGTAAAAACTTATGTCCTATTAAGGAGTTTGGTTTAATGACACCAATGAAGTCTAAAACCCATTGGGAAAATAACCTTCATTAAATAATATGTTGTAAGGGAATTATTTCATGTAATTATATATTTTCTAACACTTGGCATTCATAGGATGTCCTTACATGAGCATGAGCATACTTAAAAATTGTTGGCTAGTAATAGCCCATCCTTAGGATCTTGTGATATATGGTGTTTCTAGATGGATGACCACTACCTATATTTTAGTAAAGAAGATTGAGATATAACATCTTTGATGTCTTAAAAATAATTTTAGGCCTCAAATATACATTCTATTTTATCATCCTATTTAAGCATACATTCAAGGGTCTCATGATTTTTACAAATCCCAAGATAAAATTTCTTACGAAATTAATCTTCCCAAAGAATGACTTGAGTTCCTTCTTGTTATTTGGTGGTGAAATATTTTAAATCCCCTAGATTTTATCTAGATCAATGATGACCCCTTCTTTTTTAATGATGTGTCGTAAGATCTTACCCTCGATAACTCTAAATATGCTCTTCTTTGGGTTCAAAAAGATGCCAAACCTCCCATATATTTTGAATATTGACTATAGATGGCCTACATGATCATTATTATTCTTGGAGAACACTGTAATATCATCCATATAGATGATTATACATTTAACTATTAATCCTTTAAATGCATGATTTATGTCTTATTAAAAGGTAGATCCTATTTTTATTAGGCCAAAAGGCATCCTCTTAATCCATAAGTACCCCATTTCATATTAAATGTTATTTTCATCCTATCATCTGATTATACAAACACTTGGTTATATTTTAAAAATCCATCTAAGAAGGACATCATTTCAGAGCCACTAACTATCTATATCACATCATATAAGGAAGGAAATGGATAGTTATCCTTCTTAGAATCTTTTTCAAGTTTCTAAAATCAACACATAACTTGATCTCTCCACTCTTCTTTTTGACTAAGACTAAATTGGATACTCAAGTATAATGTCTAATTGGGAATACTATCCTTGTACTCAATAGCTTTTCTACTTCCCTTTGAATGAGAGGTAGGATATGATTCATTGGTTTCTATCTCTATCTGAATGGATTTTGGTTGATTTTAGTGGAATTGTATGAGTGATAACCTTTGGGTCATAAAAATTCATGTATTCATATGTCCATGCAATCACATATCCATATTGTGTGATTGAATCTTTCATACATTGTATTTCTTATGGAGAAAAACTGAGGCCAATGTTAACATAGTGTGGGAAATGTTCATCACCCAAGTTTTCCATTTTTAAGTTAGACTCATTAACTTTGGGTTTCCTTTAATACTGATATTGAGGATCTATATCAAATGGTCTTTCTAAAGAGACCAAACCATTTGGGAGATGATTCTCTTTGAGTTGGAAGATACCTTCCTCATCTAACTCCTCTTGGTAGAGATGACGAACTTCTTTATCATCAATAATTTGGGACTCAAATTATCTTAAGTTGGTCAAAAATTGAATGATCTATTGGTCATCATCAAATACTTGAAATTTTATACATTATTAGGAGTAGAAAGAGAAGGTGACAACTCAATGATAGGACCAAAACTCCCCAAAGCTCTGACACAACTTGTCAAATTTAAGAGCACACATGATTACCATTGTATAAGCAATTAAACATGCAGAATAACCAGAAGAACAAATAACTATCAATGAGAAAACACACAGAATATGAGAGGCAACACACAATTGTATTCAACTCATTACAAAGGAAATTACAATAAAGAGATCACACTCTTCTTCCACCTCTGTGAGGCTTCCTCCTCAAGGGCTCCAAGTAATCTTCCCACCTGAGTAATCTTCTCTCATAGGTCACAACACACAGCTAACACAAGCTATTGTTCACCTCATTGCACATCTATACACTTGAGTACACAACCGTACTCCAAGTAGATCTCTCCATGTTCCTACTGATGTATTGCTGTCACCTTGGATCTAGCTCCCCCGCCGATCTCCTTTCTGACCCCCACATACACACATCCCTGCATATCAAACCTGATCTTACTTATACATACATGGAGAATCCTACTTGATTCCACCATGGGAAGAACTCTCCAAGCTTCACATAGCTCTTGTCCAAATTCTCCACTTAACAATATAGCCCATGAGTCTATTATATAGATCTCATGCATACACTGATTAGACTTGCGGCTCAAGACTTCGAACAAGCCTTTAACATGCAAACTCTGCGTTCACTTAACTGACTATTCATCAATAGTAGTTCAGACCACCACAGGTGACCGATGTCGGTCCCTGCCCTCCTGGAGGTGACCGACACCGGCTGATCCTCTATTAATGTCAGTTTCCTTTCTGCGTCCCCTGACCGACGTCGGTGTGGCTTACCGACGTCGGTGATTGCATACACCAAAAACCCTCCTGTTTGCCTTAAGGTGTAGCTTTTAGCTCCACACCCTAACAATCTCCCACTTGGAGATAAAGAGCTGCACCTATACCCAAAAACCAGTACTCTATCTAATCTGCATCCTGGCTTGTATTCCTCTTCAAGCTCCCACTTGAAGACAACCCACCACACTCCTTGTGGTGATAAACCTGTGCCTAATTTTCATTGTACCATCTTTTGCCTTGATATACTCCAACTCAAACAGCAACCCCTATGAGTAACCTGTAATCAACAAACACTTAACAGATCTGGGACATCTGTTAGTCAAACTCACTCTGAGAACGTCCAACCTTGCTCTGATACCAATTGATAGGACCGAAACTCCCCAAAGCTCTGACACAACTTGTCAGATTTAAGAGCACACATGATTACCATTGTATAAGCAATTAAACATGCGAAATAACCAAAAGAACAAATAACTATCAATGAGAAAACACATAGAATATGAGAGCCAACACACAATTGTATTCAACTCATTACAAAGGAAATTACAATAAAGAGATCACACTCTTCTTCCACCTCTGTGAGGCTTCCTCCTCAAGGGCTCCAAGTAATCTTCCCACCTGAGTAGTCTTCTCTCATAGGTCACAAAACACAGCTAACACAAGCTGTTGTTCACCTCATTGCACATTTGTACAATCGAGTACACAACCGTACTCTAAGTAGATCTCTCCATGATCCTGCTAATGTATTATTGTCGCCTTGGATCTAGCTCCCCCGTCGATCTCCTTTCTGACCCCCGCATACACACATCCTTGCATATCAAACCTGATCTTAGTTATACATACATGGGTAATCCTACTTAATTCCACCATCAGAAGAACTCTCCAAGCTTCACATAGCTCTTCTCCAAATTCTCCACTTAACAATATAACCCATGAGTCTATTATATAGATCTCATGCATACACTGATTAGACTTGTGGCTCAAGACTTTGAACAAGCCTTTAACATGCAAACTCCGCATTCACTTAACTTACTGTTTGTCAATAGTAGTTTAGACTACCACAGGCGACCGACGTCGGTCCCTGCCCTCTTAGAGGTGACCGACACCGGTCGATCCTCTACCGATGCTGGTTTCCCTTCTGCATTCCCTGACCAATGTTGGTGTGGCCTACCGACGCTGGTGACTGCATACACCAAAAACCCTCTTGTTTGCCTTAAGGTGTAGCTTTTAGCTCCATGCCCTAAAAATCTCCCACTTGGAGATAAAGAGCTGCACCTGTACCCAAAAACCAGTACTCTATCCAATCTGCATCCTGGCTTGTATTCCTCTTCAAGCTCCCACCTGAAGACAACCCACCACACTCCTTGTGGTGATAAACCTGTGCTTGATTTCATTGTACCATCTTTTGCCTTGATATACTGCCACTCAAACAGTAACACCTATGAGTAACCTGTAATCAACAAACACTTAACAGATCTGGGACATCTGTTAGTCAAACTCAATCTGAGAATGTCCAACCTCGCTCTGATACCAATTGATACGACCAAAACTCCCCAAAGCTCTGACACAACTTGTCAAATTTAAGAGCACACCTGATTACCATTGTATAAGCAATTAAACATGCAAAATAACCAAAAGAACAAATAACTATCAATGAGAAAACACACAGAATATGAGAGGCAACACACAATTGTATTCAACTCATTACAAAGGAAATTACAATAAAGAGATCACACTCTTCTTCCACCTCTGTGAGGCTTCCTCCTCAAGGGCTCCAAGTAATCTTCCCACCTGAGTAATCTTCTCTCATAGGTCACAAAACATAGCTAACACAAGCTGTTGTTCACCTCATTGCACATTTGTACAATCGAGTACACAACCGTACTCCAAGTAGATCTCTCCATGATCCTGCTGATGTATTGCTGTCACCTTAGATCTAGCTCCCCCACCAATCTCCTTTCTGACCCTCGCATACACACATCCCTGCATATCAAACCTAATCTTACTTATACATACATCGGGAATCCTACTTGATTCCACCATGGGAAGAACTCTCCAAGCTTCACATAGCTCTTCTCCAAATTCTCCACTTAACAATACAGCCCATGAGTCTATTATATAGATCTCATGCATACACTAATTAAACTTGTGGCTCAAGACTTTGAACAAGCTTTTAACATACAAACTCCACATTCACTTAACTGACTGTTCGTCAATAGCAATTTAGACTGCCACAGGCGACTGACGTCGGTCCTTGCCCTCCTGGA
Source organism: Torreya grandis (assembly GCA_037957365.1). Classification (NCBI taxonomy): domain Eukaryota; kingdom Viridiplantae; phylum Streptophyta; class Pinopsida; order Cupressales; family Taxaceae; genus Torreya; species Torreya grandis. The sequence goes on along the minus strand of JARHVA010002825.1, from coordinate 832,707 downwards.
GGTGACCGATGTCGGCTGATCCTCTACCGATACCGGTTTCCCTTCTGCATCCCCTGACCGACCTCGGTGTGGCCTACCAATGCCAGCGACTGTATACACCATAAACCCTCCTGTTTGCCTTAAGGTGTAGCTTTTAGCTCCACACCCTAACACTCAATGGAGAATCTCTTTACCTTGGATTCTTGGAGAGGCCAAATTGGCAACAATAATAGATTGTGAAACTATAGTTTGATTTTTATCTATAAGAATTGATACTATGTTGAAAGCCTCAAATATCTTAATCAAATCCTATGCTCTATTTTTATATCTTTTAAAATAAGATAGTTTTCATTGGTATATTTCTTGACCTAATTGACCACTAGCTCTAAATACCTAAATACTAAAAACTTTTTGACATTGTTTTTGAGTACAAATTATAGTCCCAAAATTCATGCTTCATATTTATCCTTATTATTATTATAAGGGAACTATAACCTATATGTGACCAATAAATTATTCCCTTATGGATCAATCAGTTCAATTCCTATGCCTAATCATTATTTGGATCTATCACCATCAAAGTGGAGAGTTCATAACTAATTAGGAACCTTAGATTATGGCTCTTATATTTGATTTTGCATAGTAAAATTATAAATATTAAGGCTAGGAGATTCATATTTTACCTCTTCCTTCTTAACATTATACTATTTGATAGGATACTTCATCCTTGGTTCCCTATCAATATAATTTTGATTTGTAATGCCCCTCCCTGGTAGCTAAATGTGAGATAAATCATTTGAGAATTTTAGACTAGTACCTACTCAACAAAAGTCCATAGCCTTTAGGTATGTATACTACAAAGATTATTATAGTCATCTGGACTTGTAGATTAGATGTTACCTAAATATGCACATTAGTTAGTTCTCCAATTATTGATACCACTATTTTATCCAATTATGAAACTATTCTCTTTGAAGGGCTTGGAGTTAGACCAAGCTTCTGATATATAGAAGTAGGCATCATAATTGCTAAAGATCTATAATCAATTAAATAATTATTAATGGTTTTACCAAATGCCTTGATAGTTAGAAAAAATATGGAACCTCTAGCTTTCTCTTATAGATGACATTGGTGTCAGTAGCCTTTGTTTTCTCTGTAGATGCTCTTGTCCTTTCCATAGGGGCCTTTCCTATGATGTAATTCCATAGTAGCTCCTTCTACTTAGTGATCTAAGCTAATTCATGAGGGTAATATTTTATTTGATTTTCTTCATGTCCTCAATGATGTTATATCCTCCTAGTTTTGAGGTTGATAATTCCATTTTGGGGGAGGTGGATTATTGTAATATTTTGGATTGGGAGTAATGGCTATGATATTTGGAGGAATAGAAGTTGTGAATGGATACCTATTTCTTAGACTGTAACTACCTTTCTAGAACTATTGGTAAGCATGAATCTCATTAGTGTTGTTCTCTAGTACATTGTCATCTTCACTTAGGAAGGGAGATTTGGGAGTCTCAAAAAACATGGCAGTGCTTGAAGGCTTAGGGTCTTGGTGGGATTCTAGTGGATTATGCATATGATCTTGCCTTACTACTTATCTTTGAAATATTTCAAATGTTGCACAAAATTCAACATAATCAAGCTCATCATGCTAAGAAGTATTATGGATTCTATACCGATTGGGCAGAGTTGTCTCTACTATATTGATCATTGGAGGCTTGTTGGGCTACTCTACATTATTTTTAGGCTTATTGAATGGTATATTTTACCTATAAAACCTTAAATTATGATTACTAATTAGCATTTCCTATCTTTATTTACATGCTGAGAAAGTCATTACTTAACTTTTGCACCATCTTTTGAATAGGATCTAGCTCTGCCTTTGTAGAGTTAGTGCCATAGAGAATAATATTAGAAGATGTAGCTGAATGTTGAATATTCTAGTAGACATTTAAATGTGTATTATTGTTTAAAAAATTGTAATTTTATTGCATTATTTATGTTAGAGGAGGCAACATGTATAACTGATTCTGATGGAATGTAAGAATATTCTACTTCACATATGGGACTAGATTCAAAGTTGGGAAGCCATTGTTGATGTTAGGTGTACTAAGCACCTAGGGATTAATCTACCTATCAATGTTTATGGAATATTCATAGGCTAATGCCAAGGTGGTGACAATAATAACCCTTCTCAAGAAAACTATAATAATTAGATCCAGAGCATTCTTGTATATTTATAATGCCAATGCTTCTTTTAGTTTATACACTAGGTTGAACTAGGTATATATCTTCTGAAATCTAGCATTGAAATCATATATTAGCTCATTAGGATCCATATTCATGCTAGTAAAGTGTTGGTATATCAAATTGGGATTTGTGACGTTTTCAAATTATACAAGAAAAATAACTTGACATGCATTTCAAGAAGTGATGAAATTCTCTATTAGATCAAGACACCAATCATAAGTAGCATAAGTTAGTGTAAAAGGGAAAATATTTCATGAAACATATTAATTAATAACATTAATTAATCTCAAAGTAAATTTTAAATAATTAATGTTTTTTTCTACCATTCTTCCTCTTGAAGGAGAGAATGATGGTATATACTTTTTGAGATTCCTAGGTAGGTCATGCACATCCTCTGGGATGGAAATAGCAAATCCAACCAACCAAGGTGTTTGAGCCATGAGATGATTAATAAGGGAAGTGTTAATTACTGGGGAAGGAGTATTGGTTTTATTATGGATGGGGGTAGTTGGTACAAATCTAGACCTCTTATGATTTGACAAGGGTGAGACTAGAATACTAGACTGAGAACTATATCTAGTCACTCTCCTGGGTGACTCTTGTGCAAATATATGTAAAAATTAACGTATTTTATTGAAGGTGCTCAAGGCCCTCCTTCTAGTACCAAAAATAGTGTTGATGTTATTTTTATGCACACTAACTCATAATGAGGTAGCCTATAACATTTTAGGATCTCAATGGAGGTGAAATCCACTCCATGGCTTGAGTTATAGGTATATGGTTTTGACAACCAAGTGATAGAATATTAGGAAGGGCATATAGGTTGTTAATAAGGATTATGAATCAAGGGATGGTCTCTAAAAGAAATTTAAATCTAGATGGGTTTGTGGGTGTATTTTTGCTAATCTAGAGTGGGCAGGTCTCAAAATAAACTTAAAAAGGAAGGAAGGGCAGAGTAGGAAAGAGAGAGTCTATGGATTCAAGAATAATTATTAAAGATAGTTTCTAAGTGGACAATTTATTTTAAAACCAAAGTATATTACTAGCAGCTATTACACACACATTGTCAGATATGGTCAAGAAGTCTAGAATAATTTTGATATAGGAAACTCAAAGGTTACTCCTTTTAGAGTAGCTATTGCACACTCTTACTCATGAGATTATGACTTAGACCAGGGAGGTAACTGAGATAGATATTTCACATACATAACAAAATATATCAATGAAAACACCTCTACACACTTATAATAATGAAATAATCAACTTATTTACCAATGATCAATATAATCTTCTAATCACTCAATAGAGATTGCAAATCTAAAACTAGAATATCAATCCTAAAAAGAAATAATTCCTTGTATATGTTTCACACTAAGAATTATTGAATCATGAAACCAAAAGAAGATAATCCTAATTGCATATATATTGGAAAGAAAATACAAAAACAAATCAATTGGTAATCAAAATTGATTATGCTCTTGTAAATTAAAATTTTCTAAACCTTTAAATTTATTGGTTACATATATTTAAATATACTTGGGGAGGGGTCACCTCATCCTCCAATTAAATGCAAAATTTGATTACATGGCATAGTTATAACCTTAGTTCTAATTGAAGTTACAAGACCATATAGAGTTATCTTACATTTGTCAATTAATGAAAGTTAGAATTTATAATATCATTAAATGTGTACATATTTAAAAAATAAATAGGTAACTTCTACAATAATTTTGAATCATAAGATAACTACAAGTACAAAATTGATCTCACTATTCAAATTTACATACACAAAACTGGCCCTTAAGGCTATGTAGATGCCTGCATGGATGCATTAACTTTTATGGGAGTGGTGACTATAGGCATCATTATTGAACTAGATGTTGTGATTTCAATCTACTTCTTTTCCTCTAACTCAAGAAATAATTTATGTGGTACAACATGCTACTACTATATAATATCTAGGTTTAATAGTGAGGGTTTATGTAACCCTACCAACTTACCCTAATAATTTTGCATGTTCTATCTTTGTATTTTGAAAGTTTATTTTGAAAATTTCAACTTTATTTACCTTTTTCCTTGTAAAACATAGTTAAGCTTCAATGTACTCCAGTGTTAGCCCTTTCAAACTTTGCTTAAAATTGTTTGAATATTATTGAATAAGATGATCAAAATTAATTTTGATTATTAATTTACTTGTAACATCTTTTACCTTTGACAACTTCAAATCATTTAGAATATATAAAATAAGTGCCTCATTCTCTTGATATTTGGGCATTAATGTCCCATCTACTGTCACCCATTCTCTAGCTTTTTGTGTTTTAACAACTACCAAATTGAGGGCATTAGATGCCACTAATGGTGTCATTAGGTCTAGATGGATGTACACCTTATTAGTTGTGTACAAGATCAACAAATTCAATTTATTTTCATCTCCCTTTAAAGAATTAAATAATTGATGTGTTTGGGATATATGAGGGGCTAATTCAACCCTCATTACTTCCAGTACCTCTAGAGCATTATAAAAATTTGAAGTAGCCTCTTGCACTTTAATTTTAATACTTGATGGAATGTGAACTATCTATTATTGTTCCTTTATTTGTTCTAGTTCTTGTTCCAACTCTTATCTTGCCATTTTTTCACCGTAATACAATGTTACCATGGCATATTTATGGGCTTATACTATGGATATAAATCATTATAGCGAGATTGTCCTAACTATCTATTTTTCCCTTTATACAAGACATAAACTTCTTTCCTCTTTTCAAGAACAATTTACCTGCCAACTTCATCTTCTAACTTACTCTTTATCACCCTTTGAATGCTCCTAAAGGGCTTATCAAATATGGTTTTTATTGATGGGAGCTCTGTAATCTTGAAATTGGGAATTTGGGAAGCCTTAGCTCTTAGATCAACTACCCATGAAGGAATCACTAGCTGGTTAGGGTCTATTTATTATGTATATTTACATGTAGCCTTCTCCTCAAGATTTTCTACTAACTATTACTCTTTTACTCCCTTGAGGACTACGTCAAGAAGGGATGACCAAATGATCTTGGACTAATCCACACCTCCATATTAGGGGAGTGGATGGAATATAATGACTTGCTTTCCCCTTTTTCCCTTACCTAAGGTCATGACAATGGTCTTTTAGGATAAACTGTTAGATGGCATTGGTAAAGTGATTTATGTATAAGAAACATGGAATTGGGGAGTGTCCATGGCTATTTGAATTTTCTTGTTAGCCCTTTTTTTCTTCTTGGTCCTAACTATAGTAATCCTAAAAGGAATACCAATAGTGACAATAATGGATGTGGGTGATACTATGGGGGAAGATGAAGCAATGATAGTAATAAAATTCTCCTCTACTTTGGGAATGAGTAGAGATGTTTTATGTAAGACAATAAAAGATGACAATGAAACATCAGGGGTGGAGGTGTCAACATCCACCTTAAGAGTCCTCAAAATAGCACATATTAGAACTAAATTGAAAATATGAACACATGAAGAAACTAGGGAAGTAGGGTCTAAAGGATGAGCCTTATTACCTATTATGTCATTAGTGATTGGTGTTTTCCCTTTATCAGCCATAATTTTTAGTGCCTTGGTTCTTTTTATCTCTTATTCTTTATCAAGTTCTTACTCTACCTCCTCTTATTATTAAGGAATTGAAGGTAGGTACCTTGGATAAAGCTTGTTGGATTATTTTTTTCATATTATATAAAATGGTGGTTTTTGCTTCCAAGGAGGAGCATTATTAAATTAAGGTGGTGACTTCCTCTTTATCTACCCATGGCACTATAGATTCTTGTAGTTGAGGTGTAGTTGTAGGTGTTTACAATGTAGATACAGTTGGGTACTCTATGTCTTTTTCATCAAAGAAATTCAAGTCAATTAGATCCCTTGGAGCTCCCATAGGATCAGGATCAATCAACCAAGCTCCTTATTAACAACTTTTAACAAAAAGGGAAGTTCTTGTGAAGGCTCCCTTTGTACCTCTATTTGCTATGGGGGTTGGCTATTCCAAAAATCTAACTTTGTCCATATTTTAGGAGGTGATAGCCTAGTCTACATTTATTTCACTAAAATTAAAGGCTCTTATTGAATTATCCTTAGATGATCTTCATTCAAGCCTGCAAGTTGTGTCCTTTCTAATACATGAGCATCATCTTTTGTATTCAAAAATATAAAATCATGGTCATAAGGGACATGTTGGTATGGGATACCAAATCTCTGAATATGATTTTGTATATGACCATGGGGATCCGAATCCCTATATGGCATGATGGGAAAGTGATATCTCTTTCTCTTATTGTTGACATCTTTAACATGCTTCCTCTACATATAACACATTTTGCCAATGATCATATGCAGTCCATAGAATGTGCTTTTCTTATTTTTTATCAAATCCTCCTCCACACTCCACCAGAGTTGGTATGTAATTTCTTTCTCTAATAACTTGTCTAGTACATACTTGGGGAGGCACAGGGGAGGACCTTATGATCAAAAATCATGATTACCATATAATTGGGATAAAACTAGTAGTCACCCCAGGAAGTTAGTATAGCCATAATGTTTTTTCCAACTCTGGGTAGTGGAGTCCCATGAATTTCCTACCATACTTGAGGATAGATGTCCTTAGTAATTTGGATCATGTGACTTGTGTATGCATAAATATGTATGAATTGGTAGTAATCACAAATGTGATTCTTAATACAAATTATGGTTAGGCCCCAAAGCTTGCCAATGTCCTTATATACTGTGCCCATTAGGACATATAGGAGATAAGACATCATATAGAAGTGGCCAGTTGGAGTGGGCCACTTGATCTTATATAGAACTTATTCTCTCAGCTAGAGGCTGATGATTTTTCCCAGGGCAAAAGTTGCATTGCTAATCATTATCATATGTAGTAATAACACTCAATCCAAATTAAGAAAATGGATGCTAGGCATGCCATACATCCTATTTAATAATGCCATCAAAATCTACACCCCCATTCTAAATTTAGTAATGGGGGTAGGATTATTTCCTTTCAAGTTCATTCTCTCCCTAGGGAGAATCCATGAGCTCAACACTTTATCCATTAAATTTTATTGGTTCCATGAAACTAGTTTATGTTTATTAAAAATTGCATCTGAAATAGATAAGGATAAATAACTTTGAAAGTCATCTCTAGTGATGTTGGCCATGACTTTCTAGTTTTTCATGTGGTGCAAAAATGCATCTTGTGTAATTTTCCCAAAAAGTAATAAATCCGACATAAGGTTAGTGTAGGGCATGATCTCAAGTTTAGCCATTGCAAAGTGTAGTCTTTCCTTCTTCAGAACTATAAAGTTTGTAAAAAATTGGTGCTCTATGGAGGATATATTTTATTCCATTAAAAACACATCAATAACATTCATAACATCCCATAATTATGATTAATTACCATACCTATTATTGAAGATAGTTACATCATATACTGTGTCTATGACCTTCATTGAGTCCTTGATAGAGAATAGGGATGGTGGAAGTGTTCCCCTAAATCTCTTTAAAGATGATGTCATTTCAATTATGTCCAATACTTAAAGTCTATTTACATGCTCTATGAAAAATTCCCCTCTGCTAGTCACTTTTTTGCTTGTAATGGATTCAAAGGTAGCTAGGGATTTCATTCACAGGATAGTAATTGAGTTCAAATTTGTTTATGAGAAATAAATACATCGATAGCTGCACATCATGTATATACCCTTAACATTAAATTATAGTCTATGTGTTATTAATGTCCAATGTTCATATATTTATTTTTCCTACATAGTTCAAATCTTATTAGTTTAGTTGGTGGGTACCCTTGGTAAGTATTGGGAAGTATTTTTGCTTTATTGGATAAGTCTAGCAAGATTTTGGGTGTCAAGAATTAGGATTTGGGTTTTGTGTTAGGATCAAGCCAATAAAATGTTTGAGAAAATATTCTAAACATAAATTATGAACAAAAATCCCCAAAAAAGCTTGAAGATCAAAATCCCTAATCACATAAATCTAATGATGACTATTTTGGATAATTTATTTAATAAAAAATCTGAAAACAAAAATTCCAATAAAAATGTCTGAACAAAAAACCTGATACATAATGTCCAATGTGAAAATTTTGAATAGAAAGTATGATATAAAAAACTTGATGAGTGAATGCCAAATAAGTCTTTCAAACACAAAGTTCAAAGAAATTTCCAAAAAAAAAATCCAAACAAATGTTTGAACATAAAGTCCTAAAAAAATAAGTTCCCAAAAAGAAGGCCTGAGCAAAATGTCCAAAGACCAAGTCTTGAATAATTTTTATGAAAATCCCAAAAAACCTACATAGTTTAAAAAATCTCCCAAAAGGCATTAGTAAGTTAGTCCAAAAAATTTATAATATCAATACTTTGTGCTTTCAAGTGTAAATACTAAGGAGCAATCTGATACAAAAATTGTACAACTACTTAGAAGAAAGGCTCAATAAACAAGGTTTAAATCCAAAAAATTGGGTCCCTATTTATTCAAGAAGAAAAGGGGGATGTTGGGTACAACATGTTTTATCTTTTTACTCTATAAATTTCATTTATATAATAAAGGGGGGTAATTTTAGATAATAAAATTTGGTATTTTATACTTGACAATGACAAGCTTGACACACATTTAATATTCATGACTTGAGCACTCAAACAAGGTCCTAATCCACTATTTTATCATACTTACATGTTATATTATGAGTCAAACCTTTTATTTAATTGTTACACACCTACATAAACCTCACTATCTATTTTAAACCTACTAAATATCCTACATACACATCTCTAGACTCTCAATTTAGTTTACCTATACATAGGTCAATTTCATTAGATCTAGTTAGTATTTTTAATCAATATTGACCTGATCTAGTTAGTAACAACCCTCTCCTAGTATAGTCTATTTAAAAAAATAAAACCTCTAATTAGGATTAGCCCATTTTCCTAGTGTGTCAATGGCATGATAAATTACCCAATTGGACTCATATATAAATAAATTAAGGTCTCATTCAAAAGTGACTTGGGAGTTATCTAAGAAACATATGTACATTATTTCGCATTGATAAAATATGCCCTATTCTTCCCAAATTGTAAATCTATCACTAGGAGTAGTCAAAAACCAAGTCTTAAACACACTAAATCTAAGTCAAATCAAACATTATCAGGTATCAAAACAAAATTATTAGCTACATACATATAGCAAAGGATCACAATTAAACAATCACATTAGGTGGTATAACTATATGTGGCTTGATTTCCATCCGTAGAGTATCAGATACATAAATAATGATCAATCATCAAACAAGGTTGATTGAGGTCAGATCAACCCATCATGCTTTCCTAGTTTTTGTAGGTTTTAAACCCTTCCAAGCACAACTAGAGTTTTAAGGAAAAAGAGACTAATTTATAGAGTTGCACATATCATTAAGATTCAAGATCATAAATAAAAAATAAAAAAATATAGATGAAGGTGTATATATAGTCATAGTATTGCATTTACACATAGATTAATACTGACTAGTAGGTCAATATTGACCGGTGATACTAGCCCAATCTAGTGGAATTGACCTTGCATAGGCAGAGAATCAATACTAGAACTGATTGAACCATAGGCTTGATTTACCGTAATTCTTAATTCTAGAATATAATTATTGTTAGATAATCACAAGATCTAAGTACTTAGTGTTTTATTATAATTACTATATTTATCATATGTCACTTGTCAAATCAGCAAAATCAATCTTAATATTTTACATTCAAATGTATGCTTGATTGCCATATATTATTAGCTACATTACATTTCAAGTTTTTATCTTAATTAGATTAAGTAATCCACCTTAATCAAAATCAAGGTAAAATAACCATTAATATAGTTTTAACACTATTCATTTACACCTAGATATGATTGTAACACACCAACTATCAACCATTTTGTCTTGATCAACCCCCTATAGTTAAAATCTTGTATAGGGGCCTTTTATAATGTCATAAGGTATGTTGTGACTTTTTTTTATGTCATTTCATATGATATTTTAAGTGGGTCATGGCCTTGCCTAGTCCTTGTGTCTTTTGGTGTCTTAAGAATCATTTTTACCATATATGCAAGTAGTATATTTTCATGGTGTTGAGTAGTTACAAGAGTAGGACCAAAAAAGCCTAAGGTTACACTTGGGAGTTTTATTCAAATTTTGGCCAAGTGATTAGAGAATTCATATTTAATTCAGAGGAAGTAATCCACATAAATCCCATAGTAAATGTAAAAGTGTTATTTCCTTTAAAATCTTTGTTTTGGTCTTTTGGCTAAGTGTTTATTCTTTCAAGACTTTTGTTTCAAGGTTTTTGTCTAAGTGTCAGGAATTATTGCAGACATTTTGTGCAAAATAATTTCCCTAAAGGGTCATTTATTTTAAAGTAAGTTTTTAAATGTTTCAAAGGGTATATTCTCAAGAAAGTGGTCCAAACACTTCTCCCAAAGGGCACCTTTTCAAGCAAGTGTCCCCTGTAACTTTTTTGAAGGGTAGTTTCTTGGGAAAACGGTCAACTTCAAGATTTTTGAAGGATTTATTACAGAGCAAAGTGTCCAAAATAAATTTCCCAAAAGAGACTTTTAAGGATTTTTGAGAGGAAATTTTCCAAAGGCAAAGGACTAATTCCTTCAAAAAAAATGTTTGAGGTAAAATGTAACACAAATATCTTTTGAGAAAATTATTCAAATAATTTTCCTAAAAGAATTCTTTTACAGAAAATGGCCTCTTTCAAAGTTATGAGGGATATCTATCAAATAAATTTTCCCAAAATAGAAATCTCAAAGGGCACTTTTCCAAACAAAGTGTCCCAAATAATTTCCCTGAAGGGTACTTTCTCAAGGAAATGGTCCAGTGTAAAAATTCTAAAGGATATGTCTCTCGGGGAAACAATCCACTTCAAGGTTTTTGAAGGGTACTTTTATTTTAGAAAGGGCACTTTTCAAAAGTTTGAAGGGTCAATTTATTAGGAAATTATACTCAAAATTTATTTGAAGGACCTTTCTATAGTGAGGTAGACCAAGTCAAATTCTAAAGGGCACTTTTCAAAATTGCTGAGGACCAAGACATGAATTATTTCAAACTTTATTTTTGAGATAGAGATCCTAACATAATTTCTCAAAAGAAGAGACAAAGAAAACAAATTCCTTCATAAAAGTGTCCCACACAAATCTTTAAGGAATTATACATCAAAAGGTTTGAAGGAACTATCCATTTAATTTCAAAAGGTCCTGGGTAGCCCTATAGACATCAAATTCAAGGCCCTCTAGACTAGTCATCTAGATTTGAAAATCCAGAGACATTCATGCTAACATCAAGTTTAAGGTCAAACAAAGTCCTTTTGAGCTTAAATTTTATGGTCACACAACCATTAATGACAATCTCACAAACATCAAATAATATCTTGTAGATAATCAATTATAAGATAATGAAGTAGCCATTGGGTTTCAAATAGTGGGTCCTAACAAGATCAATGGTCCTCACTTGATTATACATCTCAATCCAATAGTGTGAGATGAGTCAAATTTTTATAAAGATCAAGGGGTCAACACATGGCACAAGTGCATGAAGCTATAAATTGATATTAGGATCCTGAGGATTAACATGGATTTGACACATGGTATAGACAAGGATAAGGTTGACAATTCAAAGGTAGATTTGAGGGCTCATGTTCATTCAGACATGGAAAATCTAATGCAGTGAGCTGAGTCAAAATGGTCAACAAACCTCAAGGGTAAATGGGTACATGATAAGTGGCACAAGCGTATTTGACTGGTAGAGGATCAATGACTTGTGGGTATCTGTACATAATCAAATCAATGAATCAAGATGAGTCATGGGATAAATGATCCAAGGTGGTTATTGATGAATTTATAGTGGTTATTCATGTTTGATCAAGAGTTCTTAATCTAACACGCCATATAAAGTGTAGCTAGCCTATAAACTCTCTTTAAGTGTATGCTTGTCTTTAGAGTGTGCAATCTACCCTTTGGCTCATTTTCTTTGTATTTTTGCTCACACCTCACATCTATATTAAAATACTCATGTTAGAACCTATTGAGACTTAGAGACTGGCTTGTATACTTTGTTTGATTGTGGTAGAAAGTATGATGGTCATGTGGAAGATATTCTTAGTGCATCAACTTTTTTAGAGTAGGTTCAATTTATGTATTTTATAACTCTTTCCCCCCATAAATATGTAGTACCTTAAGTGAAAAACATTATATGATATATTTAGGGAGCTAGCCCTTAAACCTAGAGGCTCATTTTTGATATAGGTACACCCACATACATAGAAATGTTCCCATGTTTCCAAAAGATGGAATAATATTAAACAAACTCTTATAGGGTGCAAGATTTGGTGATAACAATTTTGGCACACCTGGTGAGACCTCATAATCTTCAAGACAACTTGTCAATGTGAATGCTAGTCTTGACAAAAACTAACTATAAACTAGTGTGTTACCCATTATTTGGTGACTCCTCAAAGTAAATCTAGTTTCAGACCTTTTATTTGGTTATAAACTTGTCTCTATACTTCATGGTCCTCACTAGGTCATCCTTTGCTAGACAATCCAATCCTATTCATCCACCCATTCATCATAATATCCCTCTTGAAATTTAGTATCCATGGCCTAATTTTCCCTTTGAATAATGAGTAGATTTTTCTAGAGAGGAAGAAGAGGAAGAGGTTGAATAAGTGGAATATATTGAAGAAGAAGACATGGATAGACCTTATGGTTTCCCCACCTTTAACACTAATAATCCCAGTCAACTTCATGCATGTGATGTCATCCATCCCAACACCACAAAAGGTGTTTTCATATTTAATGATGAGACTCATATCACACCTAGTGATCACATTAGATATGTATCTAACTTTTTGATTTTCCAAAATATTTTTGGAGAGAAAATTTCCATTAGGCTCCTTTCCATGTACCTTAAAGGGAAGGATCTTGATTGGTATAGGAATCTAAAAGGTGGATGCATCACAACATGGGATGAGTTTGGAGTGTTTCTAACTTCTAGATTTGGGAATGAAAGTGACCATTCCTCTCTCATTCATCAGCTCAACATGATAAAAAGAGGGCCCAACGAAATAATGCATGATTTTAATGAAAGGTTTCATAAGACTTGGCATAGTTTTTCTCCTTTGTTGAGACCACTTGCTATCTTTGTATTCCATACTTACTTGAAAGCTATTGGGATTTATATTACTATCTTAATTCAATCTATGGGTGGTTCTACCATCCTTTAAGCATGTGAGATTTTTATCAAAGGTGAGAATAGTCTCATCCAAGCTAGAATATTATGACCTAAAGTGTCTATGCCTCCATTGTCTCATGCTTCTATTGATTCTTCAAATGTGACTCAAACTCCTAAAGTCAATACCAAGCCTAAAGTTATTCTTAGGAAGGAGGATAATTTCATGGACAAAGATGAAAAAATTCAAAGGCTAAGAGATTATCCTATACAAGGTAATGTGTAACAAGGTGATTATAAGAACCCTTACCCTTATCAACAATAATATGGTAAATAATGTTGAAGAGGGAGAGGCCAATGGTAGCCTAATCCTAGCAAGCCTACTAATACATACAACCTAGATCTACCATAAATGCAAAGGAGATGGTACCAGTTCATAGTAATTTGGTATAGGGAGAAGATTGGTATCAAGACCAATTCATGGATGCCATTAAAAATGAAGATTAAGCTCTGATGTGTCAAGGGGTAGTTACTCACCTCTTATCAAATGAAGATGAGGTGATGATGCAAGCTAATGAGGATTGTCAAAATAAAGAAGATCTTCACCAACTTTCCAGTTGAAGACACTTTTATGATAAATAAAGGATCCTTTGTTTTAGATAGTACTAAAGCCAAAAATAGGGTTCTAGGGGGAGGTAAAAACATGCCTATAGTCTCATCCAATCCTCCTACAAGTTAATAGGACATATTTATAATTGAAAATGTTCTAAAGGGTTATATGGTAGTTTTAAAAGTTTTTGCACCTCCAACAAATAAAAATGTGGTAAGGTCTTCCCCTATCCCTTAATTTATAAATATTTATATACCTATAAGAGCCCAAGATAAAGTAGGTATATCTTCTTTAAACATTGTATATTCTTTGAAGAGTACTAAAACATCCATTCCCCTTTGAAATGTTTTACATATGCCTAGCTAGAAATAAATCCTCTAAAATTAGTTATTTCTATCCCTACTAGGGTCTCACCCTTGAATCAAAGACAAAGTCATGTTTTCCTTTCAAGTTTCCCTATTACCATTGTTGAACCATTCTATCTCACTCTCAGTATGAGACTCATAGTAAAGGATTTATCCAGCTAGATGGAACCCCTACCAAAACAATAGGACTTATCAAAAAATTTAAAGTTTTCCTACATGACTGTCTTAGCTTTCCTATCATACAAGATTTAGTTATTGTTGATCTCTTAGCCCACTTTGCAATCTACCTGTCAAAGGACTTTACTACCAAGATTGGTGGATATATTTTAGTTGATTGGTCCTTCTTAGCCTTTAGGATAAGGTATGGGACAAAGGTGATAATTAGGACACATCCTCTTACAAGGTTTCATATCAAACCTTACATCAAGATAATTTCTTATTTGAACTATGTTATTCATGAAGAAAAGGATTCTATTCCAGATGATGTTACTTTTTCCAAGATTGAGGGAATTATAGATTTATTTCTTGATGAATATGAAACTAATAATTATTATAAGGATCCTTATGCTCTCATGGAGGAAATAGATCTAGGGATATATTATATACATGAATAAGGAGTACAGACACCTCTCCTCACCAAGGAAGAGGGCAAACATGATGAACTATGGAAGATGTTTTTTGACAGTTCAAGAAGTAAAGTTGGTGCAAGGGATAGTGTTATGTTGGTCTATCCATCCAAAAAATAGTATTATAATTCATATATATTTCATTTTAGTTACATTTACAATGTGGTTGAGTATAAAAGTTTGATTCAAAACCTTCAATGGGCAAGAAAAAAAGGGGTCATTAACCTACAAGTGTATAGAGACAATGAGTTAGTTGTGCACTAGGTGAAGAAGGTGGTTGCTTTAAAAAAACCTTTTCTTAAGTCATATAGGAATTAGGTATGGGACATAATTTAAGACTTTAATACATTAAACATCCACTCAGTCCCAAGGGAGCAGAATATTTATGTTGATAGACTAGCTACCATATGAGCCCGATTTGACACTCCAACTGCCATAAAGGAGGAAGGAAAGTAGTCTCATATTAAGATTATTATTAGACCTTTTGTACCTAATAATGAATTATCTTATAAATTTTTGGATAATGATAAACACATTACATGCTTCTTGTAAAATGAGGTTGAGTTTTCTTTAAGAAATCAGGGAAGACTCCAAGAATAGTTGGGTGACCAGATTGTGCAACTAAAGACCAATAAGATACCTAAGGGTTTGGTGACCTTAGAAAGTATCTTTAATGAAAATGATAATAAGATTTAAGATAAATTTAGTGTATCTACAAAGGAAGATAATTATGAAAGGTTCTTGATCTTTAAAGATAAACTCCTCAAACTAGGCAAGGTATGTTCTATATTAGAAAAGCAAACATTCATTGAATTATGTAGAGAGTTTCATGATATATTTACTTGGGAATATAAGGACCTCAAGGGATTTGATCATAACCTAACACACCATACCATTGAGTTGTAATAGGAGTTAAATTGGTTAGACAAAATCAAAGACCCATCAACCCCAAGGTTGAGCAACTCATGAGGATGGAGCTCACCAAGCTCCTTGAATTTAAGATAATATTTCCCATCAAGCATTCAACATGAGTGGATAACCTTGTGCATATTATAAATAATAATGGGGAGATAAGGCTTTGTGTATATTTTAGAGATATTAATTGAATGTCACCTAAAGATCACTATCCTCTACCCTCAATGGATCAGCTTTTACAAATGGTTTTAGGTTCTTAATATTTCTTTATGCTAGATGGATAGTCAAGATACAATCATATTTTAATCAATGAATATGATTATTTCAAGACAACCTTCACTACCAAATTGGGAACCTTTGCTTATATGAATATGCCTTTTGGTTTATCCAATTCTAGTGCCACTTTTTAGAGAGCAATGTACATGGCCTTTAAAGGTTTAATCAATAAGGTGGTAGTGATTTATCTAGATGTTATAACAATATTTTATAAGGATGCAAAAAAACACATGCAACATTTAAGGCAAGTGTTTGAAAGATGTAGGTAATATGGGGTATATCTTAACACAAAGAAGTGCATCTTTATTATTTATGAAGGTAATATCTTGGGACATATTTTTTCCATGAATGGTCCAACTATCGATCCTAAGAAAATAGAGGATATCCTAGGTTTATCATTTCCATTACATAAGAAAGGTCTTCAAAGTTTCTTTGGTAAAATAAAATTTGTAAGAATATTCATACCTAGTTTTGCATCTTTAATAAAACCTATCATAACTATGCTCAAGAAGAACTAGTTCTTCTCTTAGAACAAATAGGGTAAGATTATTTTTGAAGCCATAAAGAAAGAAATTGTAGAAGCTCCTACCCTTGTGAATCTAATTTTTACTAAAGACTTCATATTGTATTCATTTTTTAACCTTGATACTATCTCAACCATGCTGATGCAAAAGAATAATAAGGGTGTGGAGCAACCAATTGCATTATTTAGTCAAGGTTTAGAATATTACAAAGTCAAATACACATTTTTGGAGAAATAGGTCCTTGATATTATAAGAGGACTAAAGAATTTCAAACATACGGTGTGAAATAACAAGATTTAGGTTATGGTCTCTCATCTCAGTACCAAGGATTTTCTTTTGAGTAGGGATATTAGTGAAAAGAGGGTGAGGTGGATCACTAGGGTGATGGAGTATGATGTTGATATCAAAGTGACAAAATTGGTAAGGGGAAAAAGCATTTGTGATAATTTATCTTCAGATCTTCATGAATCAAAAGAGGAATCTCTAGTCAACCACGAGTGCCCCTAACCAGCTAGTCCATTGCCTCTAGAAAATTAGACACATGACATGATAAGATTTTTCAAAAATATTGAGTACCCCAATAATATGAATAGATAAAAAAGAAGGTATTTTAGATTATAATCTATACCATTTTTTATTGTGGATGGCATGTTGTTTAGGAGAGATGTCAATGGTGTGCTATTGAGATACATTGACAATGACCAGTTTGGAGTGTTGCTTACGAAGTTACGTGATGGGATAATAGGAGGCCATTTCTCTCTAAGGACCATACTCTCTAAGTTCATGAGGATTAGATATTATTGGCCCAACCTCTTCAAGTATTTCCATGCTTAGGTGAGAAGGTGTGGAAAATGTACCTTCTTTATAGGAAAGTAGAATCTTGTAGCTCTTCTTTTGAGTATCGACTTCATTAGCATGATAAAACCCCCATCAAGTGTTAGTCACAAATGGATACTCACAACAACTAACTATTTTACTAGATGGGGTGAGGTAGTAATATTGAAGGAGGCTAATGAGAGTGTCATCTTGGAATTATTTGAGAGAATCATAAAGAGGTTTTTCAACCTTTGCACTATCATTTCAAATAATGATATATCTTTTATTGGTGCTAAAATAGCTGATTAGGCAAGTAATAATGGAATATTCTCAAGCACTTCATCCAAATATTACCCTCAAGGTAATGGGTTGGTTGAATCTAATAAAAAGAACCTAATTAGAATCATTAAGAGAACCTTGGATCATAAACAAAGATATTAGCACACTAAACTAAAGACAACCTTATGGGCTAATGGGATAAATCCCAAGAGGTCAATAGGGAATTCTCTTTTTATGCTTGTCTATAGAAAGGAAGATAGGCTATCTATATCTCAAGAGGTGCCAACCTTAGAATTATCACAACAACTAGATTTGATTGATAACACTCCCATGGAAGTGAGATTAATATAACTAATGGAGTTGAAAAAGACTAGATGTAAGGCTCATCAAGCCATGGAGCATCACCAAGTACTAGTGAAGAGGCCTTTTGACAAGAAGGTAAGTTCAAGATCATTTCAAGAAGGTGACATAATATTGAAATGGGATGAAGATAGAGTAAATATGGGTAGAAATACTAAGTTTGATGCCCTATGGAGTGGACTATATGTCATCACCAAGTGCAAACAAATCAACTCTTTTCAGTTAGCAAGGATGAATGGAGAAGAAATACCTATCCTTGTGAATGAGATACACTTAAAACCCTACCATTGAGAGTTGAAGGTCTATCTTGTAAATACTAGGTTATGTGTGTGTTTATTTTCCTATTCTTTTATGTCCCAATAAGTTCTTTGAAATATAGTGTATTTTGTTTAATTCCTTACTTTATATTTTATCCCTATTGTTTTTTATGTTTCATGCATTATTTATAGTAGTTTTCATGTCCAGCCTATATACTAATGACTCCATATCCCAATGGATATGATTATGAAAATTGTCATCGAATAGATATAATACCACCCCTAACAAATCACTAAATATGTTGACCATTTTTTCCCACAACCCAAAATGGATCAACTCCCCTATAGTCAAAATATTTTATAGGGGCCTTTTATAATGTCATAGGGTATGTTTTTTCTTTGTTTCATGTCATTTCATATGACATTTTAATTGGGTAATGTCCTATCCTAGTCATTTCATCTTCTGGTGTCTTAAGAATCATTTTGACAATATATGAAAGTAACATATTTTCATGGTGTTGAGTAGTTGAAAGAGTAGGTCCAAAAAAGCCTAAGGTTGTACTTAAGATTTTTGTTCAACTTTTGGCCAAGTGACTTGAGAATTCATATTATATTTGAAGTGTTTTACATAAATCCCAAAATAAATTTATAAGTGTTATTTTCTTCAGAAGCTTTGTTTCAGTCTTTTGGCCAAGTGTTTATTTTTTCAACACTTTTTTTTGGGGGTTTTTGGCTAAGTGTCAAGAATTTTTTAGGACATTTTATCTGAAACAATTTCCATGAAGGATCATTTATTTGAAGGGAAATTTTCAAAGGTTTTGAAGGGTATATTCTCAAGAAAGTGGTCCAAATAGTTCTCTTGAAGGGCACCTTTTCAACAAAGTGTCCTCTGCAACTTTCTCAAAGGGAAATTTCTCAAGAAAATGGCCCACTTCAATATTTTTGAAGGATTTCTTTCAGAGAAAAGTGTCCAAAAAAATTTTCCTAAAGGACAATTTTCAAAGTCCTAAAGGACGCTTTTAAGGATTTTTGAGGTGAAATTTTCCAAAGGCAAAGGAATAAATGTTTTGGAAAAAAATGTTTGAGGTAAAAGGCAACACAAAGATCTTTTGGGAAAATTATCCAAACAATTTTCCCAAAAGAATTATTCTACAGGAAAGGGCCTCTTTCAAAGTTCCGAGGAATATATTTTGGAGAAATTGTCCCAAAATAGAAATCTCAAAGGGCACTTTTCCAAACAAAGTTTCCCAAACAACTTCCCTGAAGGATACTTTCTAGAGGAAATGGTCTAGTGTGAAAATTATGAAGGATATGTCTCTCAAGGAAATAATCCACTTCAAGGTTTCCAAAGGGTACTTTTTTTTAGAAAGGGCATTTTTCAAAAGTCCAAAGGGTCAGTTTCTTGGGCAAGTGTCCTCCACATTTTCTTTGAAGTACGTTTCTACAATGAGGTGGACCAAGTCAAATTTTGAAGGGCACTTTTCTCAAAGGTAGAGACAAAGTAAATGAATTCCTTTAGAAAAAGTGTCCCACACAAAGCCTGAAAGAATTTTCCAATAAAAGGTCTAAAGGAACTAGCTGTTTGATTTCAAAATGTCTTGGGCAGCCCTACAATCATCAAAATCAAGCCCCTCTAGATTATCCATTTGAATTTGAAAATCCAAAGACATTCATGCTAACATCAAGTTTAAGCTTGAAAAAAGTAAGTCCTTTCGAGCTTGAATTTGATGGTCACATGGCCATCAATGATAGTCATACAAATGTCAAATGACATCCTATAGACCATAAATTTTAAGATGATGAAGTATCCATTGGGTTTCAAATAGTTGGTCTTGATAAGATCAACAGTCCTCACTCGATCATACATCTTAATCCAATGGTGTGAGATGAGTCAAACAGTCAGAGAGTTTGAGGGGTTGACACATGATAAAAGTTCATGAAGCTATAGATTGATATTAGGATACTAAATATTAACACACATTTGACACATGGTGTAGATGAGGATAAG
This sequence comes from Torreya grandis, assembly GCA_037957365.1. Lineage (NCBI taxonomy): Eukaryota > Viridiplantae > Streptophyta > Pinopsida > Cupressales > Taxaceae > Torreya > Torreya grandis. The sequence goes on along the minus strand of JARHVA010002825.1, from coordinate 812,189 downwards.
TTTTAAAATTCAAAGGTAGATCTAAGGGCTCACATTTGTTCAAACCTGGTAAATCTAATAGAGCAAGCTAATTTAAAATGGTAAGTGAACCTCAAGGGTGAATGGGTCTATGAAAAGTAACACAAGTGCATTTTATTGGTATAAGATCAATGGATTATGGGCATTCATGCATAAGAAAATCAATGAAGCGAGATGAGTCATGAGATCAATGATTTGAGCTAGTTCTCGATGACCAATCAGAATAAAGGGGACATAAGTGACTTAGGTAGAGGTTGAATAGTTGATTTTTGACTAAGGAAAGAAAAAATGATGGAGCCAAGCTTGAGCACATTTTAGTTTGGGTTAGGAGCAGATATTTTAGGATTAGATGATACCATTAGGGACCTATGAAGTAAGACACATAGAACCCAATGACCATCACCAAAGCTAACCGCATGAAAATGACATTTCTTCCCACATGGTCACACATGATGGCAAACCAATTTTGCATGGTTTAGCATCAAGACAAAGCCCTAACAGATTGATCTAGTTGTTATAACTAAATGGATGCCCAAACCTAGTGGGAATGTTTGATTCTATCATTATAACTACCAGGGAGGATCAAAGAGGGAATATTATAACTGTGTAGTGACTGAAAGTGATAGGGATCAATCAAATGGCTTGAATGAGCATATTTATAGAGATAGTTACAACTATAGTTCAATTTTTTAAAATGATTAATTCCCCTTTTGATAACTAAGGCCCCCTTTCTATTGTGGCCTTTCTTCTATAATTATAGATATGAAGCTATTATAAAAATAACCACACTGATGTTATATTTTCCTTTTGAACATTAATACAAGTTTGTTTTCTAAGTTTTAAACAAATGTCTATGTCTAGAAATGATGTATGGTGATGAGAAGTGATAAATCTCTATCCTTCCTTCGCTTATTGTTTCATGTCTGAGCAAGAGTTCTTAATCTAATAGGTCATATAGAGTGTATTCTAGCATTAAAAGTCTCTTCAAATGTATGCTTATCCTCAGAGTGTGAAATCTACCCTCTATCTCATTTGCCTTGTATTGCTACTCATGCCTCACCTCTATATTTAAATTCTCATGTTAGAACCCATTGAGACTTAGAGACCATCTTGTATACTTTGTTTCATTATGATATAAAGTATGATGGTCATGTGGAAGATATTCTTGGTGCATCACCTTATTTAGAGTAGGTTCAATTTATGCATTTTATAACTCTTTCCCTCCATAAATAAGTATTATATTAAGTTTCAAACATTGCATGATATATTCAAGGAGATAGCCCTTAAACTAGAGGCTCATTTATGATATAGGTACATACACATACCTATAAATGTTCCCATGTTACCCAAATATAGAAGAAGCCTAAACAACCTCTTCTAGGGTGAAAGATTTGGTGACAACACCAACCAAATTTAGATTTGTGAGTAGGTTTAAATTATGATAGCACATTAAGCTACAATGTATAAATAATCTAAGAGTCATCTATCTCCCTTTACCTTTGATTATATATCTAAGTAAACATTGTTTATTAAGTTTACATGTCTTATGATGTTTAATTATAAGTAGACATATTTTATGCATATGTAGTCACTAAAACTAACATTTAATGCTAAAATAATTCACTTGTGACCATCCTCTATTCACACTTAGCCTATGTTAATTTCCATAGTTTTAATGTAATATTCCTCTAATTTTATTTGCATGATCCTCTATTCTTAAGAAAATTTGATACTGAACATTCATATTCTTCATTCCAATCATCCTAAACTCACTATTAGAGTGATTCACACTTCTAATTTAGTTATGTATATTCTTCAAACAAGAAGTCTTTCAAGATGATTCTACTCATCGATAATGTCTAAATCCATTAGTTTCATTCCCCCACCAAACAATGGATAATTTATAAAATTTAAATTAACCTAATGGGTCATCCCACACATTTTTCAAGTCCCATTTGAGGAAATCCCCAAAAATCCACTATATAAATACATTTTCAATTAACTTGTTCACTAGTTGGAAAGAGGCTTCCATATTACAAACACCATAATTATTCTAATAAAAAATTGATAGGAAATCACCTATTCTTCCCAATTTGAAGTCCATACAACCCAAGTATCCCTAAGCTAAGTTTGAATACATCTCCAAGGTCACAAGTCATTGTTGAAGCACATAATTATACCTGGATTACATCAACATATAATATTACACTGGAATTTCACAAACACCAACATAGCATAGGATAAATACATGGACTTTGATCCTCTTCAAAGTGTTGGTATGTAGGTAGTTCTCAACATAAGGTTATTGAGATCACGCACAACTTCATACCTTAAACCCTTTTTTCCCATTTATCGCATTTTTCTTCATTATCTATTGAGATAAGGGTTTAAATGAATAATATGGCATAAAACATATTTCATAGTTAATCAAGTGACCCAAATTACACATACATGAAATACAAGTGAAGGCACATTGATCTAATTTTACATAGAGGGAAAAAACTTTACTATACATCAGTGTACCATATAGATGATAACACAAGATGACCTTGTTCAAATAGTGCAACCTTATACAATATTCAAATAGATCACTATTCCTAATTCATAGTGACCTCACATAGTCCCACATTTAATCACACAACCCTTATTGTAGTCCATTAGATCTGAATGTGAGCTAAGTTATTTGTCTTTAGTAATTTCCCCCTTTAGCATCTTTTTATGAATAAAAATTTCTAAATTAGTCTTGTATACTAATTGCATATTTCATACATTTGGATTTTACTTAGAAGTTTATCATAATTAGATTAACATTTGTTTAATCCCCAATTTTGATAAACATATTAGTGAACTTGTCCATTGACTGAATATTTTAGACTCTAATCATCCTTATTGCTAGGGTTTCTATCATTATTTTTATTTTATCCAATTTTTGTATTAGTGTTTTTATATTTGATAAATTATTTGTTAACAATAATTTAACAAGTTTCTATTTCATATTTTATGTATTCTAAGAAAATTATTTCTACCTATCTTAGAGTAAGTTTTAGATTAAGTGGTACTCAAGTTGAGCATACTTATATATTTTGATAAAAATTTAATATGGATAAGAACAAGGGTATATCAAGACCTTCATATAATATTGAATAAGGTAATGAAATAGAAATGTTGATATGTACTAATTCAATAATGATATAAAATTAAATAAAATAAACTACAAAATTTATAAAAATCATAAACTTGTTAAAAATTATAAATTAGGCCTAAGGACATGCAAACCTCCCTAAAATAGAAATAGATCTAATTGTGTATACTATCTATAAGTGGAAAATATATGAAATAACCTTTAAACATAATATTTTTATAAAATAATAATTCTTAGTTAGTGTGGAGGCAGACAAGGATACACCATGGCATTCTCTATTGACTGTGGATGTGTCTTGATTGATTGCATTCCTAATTTATTAATATAAGATTGTGTAATAATTTTTGAAGGTAGATTGTTAAACTATGCATTTTAATATATCATGTAAAAGACCTACAAATATCAAACCCTAGTTTTATGCATAGATAAAATAAATAATAGAGAATAAATAATAATAAAAATGGTTTAGTAAAGATAGCCAAGATAGCCTCGTAAACTCCTTGTGATTGAGCACTACCTACATAGCCTAAATAGACCTTAGTCCAATGTAGTTCTCACTTTAAGGTTCATTATATGATTTTTGATCCATGATTATACTATAAGAATAAATTTAGCTAGATGATTGATTTAAATAATTGATAATATATTCCCTTGACCTAAAATAAACAATTTTCAAATTTGGATATTGATTTCTAGAATGTTGTAGAGTTAAAATAGGAAGAAATAACTATCTATTGCTCAATGTTTAATGATTTTAATCTAGAGATTCAGTCAAGTTATAATGAGTATCCCTGATGTGATTTTATAGAGGAATATTTAGAATAATTTCTTTAATTGAATTGAAAAGATGTGTAGGAGAGAAAATTTTAAACATCTCAATTCAAAAAAGTGATCATTTTAGCATGAGAGACAAGGCTACACAAAGGGATAAGGTCATAATGTAACCCTATCCAACTAGTGTGGACTTGTCCTAGAATATATAGACTTTTGGAATAGGTTTAACAAGATCATATGTGTTGAATAGGGATGAATGCAACTAAAATAGGGATGTTTGCATGATATTTTAAGTGCTTACAAGATAATGAAGGATATCTTATAGATTATGAGTTAGTAAAATGGTAGATAGACCAAGTGAGGGTAAGGGTGCTAATAATGAATAATTTTAAGCATTTAATGATTAATTTTATGTGTCTACATTTTCCACAACTTTATTCTAGTGATGCATGAAGTGAAATTGTTAGAGTAAAGTAGATGCAAATTTGTATGTGTATACACCCTTTATCTTTGGATGAAAATCTTGATTATGAAAGATGTCTTAATGTAAGAAACCTATAACAATTCCAATAAAAGTAATATTTTCTCATATAAAAAATTGAAATTTTGATTATTTCTATTTGTAATTTAAAAAGAGAGCAGGGAAAGAAAATTGTCCTATAATTTTTGAGATGGCAAAGTACATGCCCCATTGTTGGGACATTTGGATAAGTGCTAAACTATGTCAAGTTTAGAGTGATCAAGTGTCAATTTAAAAACCATTCAATGATCTTGAGTTGGAAATAAAGTATGCTCCAAATCTCATTTTAATTTATATATTACTTTGTAAAATATTTGAAATGGTCAAACCTCAAACTATGGCTCAATACATATTGAAAAAGTGCAACCATACACATTGAGTATCATTAATATAATGTGGGCAACTTGAAATTGACACAAATCACACTATTTTAGATAGATCTAGATTCTTATTTAAAACTTTGAAACTAGAAACTTGAAAATATTGAAAATGACATAGTAGAAATGTGAACATGAATGAATATCATACCCCCTGTATCTTTATTGTATTCAAGTGATATTTTTAAATTGTAATTCAAGATTTACAACTTTGTAACTTTTAAATTTTTCAAATTTTAAAACCTTTTGAAACATTTTCCAATTTTTAATTTGTAAATTTTTAAACTTTTAATTTGTAATTGTAGTGATGAGTGAACATGCCCTCATGATTTGAAAATGTTGAATCATATTATCACTTAAAAATCATATATTACCATAAATCTGAATTACTCATGAGACTTGATTTTTCCATGCAATCCCATTATGATGCCCCACTTTTGAGATCAGAGACATAGTTTAAAAAGTCACTTATCTCAAAAAGAAAGCATATGTGAAAGATATATCAATTTGAATATTTTAAATTGATTGCATTCATAGTATTTAGTATAGTATTGAATTTTTCGTATGAAGCATGTGTTATAAAGATATAACATTAAAGCATATAACTATTGTATGCATGATATACATCATGGAACTAAAGTACATAGTATATAAGTGATGTATAACATGAGTCATGGAGCCATGGTAAATAGATAGAGTGTATGATATACATCATGGCACCATAATATGAAGCAACAAAAATTGAAGTAATGTCATATAATTTATCACGTAATTTTCATAATATGTCATGAATAAGGCCTAAGAGGCCACATACAGAGGACATTTAAATGTCACATAACACACAAGGCCAAGGGAAACATGCAAATGTCATAATGATGCCATATAATCAAGATTTTAAACATACAAGGCCAAGGTCCATGCACATGGTAAGTAGGAAATTATAATATAGCATGTAGTAAAATAAGAATGTATTGCAAGACCTATAACAAATGAGAGTAGTATAGTTCCATCAAATTTATGAATTTTAATTATATAAAGTAGCATATTTCATGTAATACATGTGAAAAATTAGAGTGATTAGAAAGACATTTATATGATATGTAGTTCATCATGGTAAAGATATGGTGGATAATTTGACTTGTAAAAGTGTTCAAATAGATTGAATAGATGCCCTAAGCTTAACAAGGTTTTTGGGTAATAAGGGAAGCCTAAAATCAAAGAATTATGCGATAATATGTCCTATATCACACTTAAGTACCTTGTGAGAAGCACTATGTATTAAAATATGAAATATGCTATCTACTTAGCATAAATTAAACAACATATGAAAATAAGTAAAATAAGAACATTAAAAAATGCTTTAGGTCCTAATTTTGAATTTTTTGTAATTATTTTTGAATTTCTTAGAATATACATTTTTTGGGATTTTTTCCAATATTTAAATGCTAAAAGAGATTTGAAAAATAAGTGTTAGGAATAAAATATTTGAAAATGTAGAAAGTAGGATGGATTTGAATGATCCTTAGTAACTTGTAAAAGCACGATAAGAAGGAAGGCAAACAATGTGCCCCCAATGTATAATTTTGAGTCATAGTAGTGTAGTGAAAATATTTAAAATATGTAGGAATGTCCATGCTCTTGAAATGGGGAGGAAGCTAAATGTTTTTATGTAAAAGGTAGCAATATGAGATCATGGAGTGCCATAAATCTATGTAATAATAAGAAACAAAGTGCCATAAAGATAGGTGTTTTAGATTATTTGAATCAATTTGTAAATCAAGAGGGTAAGTACCCAAAAATAAATTCAAGGGGATAGAAGAATGGTTGGATAATGGATAAAAGAGCTAGTAATAAATAAAAGAATATATGTACAAGTAAAAATATAAGTAACTAAACAATGATATTAGTGATGGTCATGTATGTATAACCCATGGCATGATATGAAGGATCAACTTCTTGTGCTAAATAAATAACAATTGTAGATGCCTCTAAATTTGAATAGGATCCATATGCTATAGTATAACCCTTTGAATCACAACTCATATGCTGATGTAAACCTATATCCCCATGTGTAGGATAAGAATATGTAACAACCTATACCTATACCTATGGTGAAGCTCTTTGAATAACTTGTTTTCCCTTAAGGGATGAAGGCCTATTTGTATGTGCTAATTTATGTGTAAGAGGATGTGCTATGCTTTGTGAAAAAAACTAAATATGCTCACGTGTAACTATATCATGATTATAATAAGATGGAGAAATAAATTTTGTATTATGTTCATGTTCATTATAGACTATAATATGCTTTGGAAAATGATATTAAATAGTTCTACAAACTAGTTCATTGTCATGTTGTTCAATAATTATATTAGGTAATTATTCCATATAAAAACTAAACATCATTTGATCCAAAGGGTATTCATATTAGATTCTTTTAATTTTGACCACTTGATTATCATGAATGTATTTGAGACATTTGTGTACTGTAGAAGGTACTAATCTAGTATTTTGTATCCAAGGGTTTCTTAATAACATATCAAAGACCCATGTTTTTGGTAGAACTAAAAAATGAGTAGGCATTATGATAGGGCCTAATTGTAAAGGAAACACTATAAGCCTAAGAGTATCATGTGTATGTCCATAATATGATTTGAAAATTCCAAAAGTATCTTGTAAATCTTGTTCTGTATAACCAAAAGAATGGAGTGTTATGGTGCACACTTTTTCACTAAATCCATTGTCTATCAGGACATTGTGGATGGATTTCTTGTTAACAAATGCTCAAATAAAAAATGCATGTCTATCTAAATCATCATAAAAAAATTAAATATCATCAAATGTTCTCATAGGACATGATGATTATTTTATTTAAACTGTACCAATAATGCTATCAAGTAGATTCCCATATGTAGAAGGAGGAAGATGAGCATTGAATAAATAATGAACTTTATAATTATGCTTGTTATTTTATTGATGACTTATAAAAGTATCTTTGTACATTTTAAGCTTTATATTTTCATTTTTTTATGGGTTAACCTATTAAATAGGTTTACCAATATCTATGATATTTTCATTAATGAGATCTTGAATCTTATGTTTAAAAATGAAACATAAATTTGTAGAATGCCCAATACATATATTATAATCACAATATGCATTGCCATCAAAATTTATAGATTTGGGTCTAGACATATCTATCTCCTTTGGTGGAGGAAGAGTGATTACATTGCATTTAGGAGCTATTACAATAAAGCACGAGGTGATGGAAAACTTGAGAATTGACTCGTTGGTGGAGCTTATAGTTGAAGCTTTTAGGGTGGTTGATATATATCATTAACTATAACTTTTGATTCATTATTTATTTCAATTGGTTATATATTGTAATTGGGATTGCTTTAAAACTTGACATTTATGTTAGAAGGAACATTTGAAAAATACTAGAATTATTTCAAAGTAAGCAAATTAACTACATGCTCTTTTATTATATGGCATAGTTCATCAAAGGTTTTAAAATTATTAAACATAATGGAATATTGAAGAGGAGGGAACAAAATTTGTATAAAAATATCTTTAATCTCATTATCAACCATTTGATTTTTAATTTTGGAAAGCATGGTATTATACCTTAGCACATATTCATTGATTATTTTATTAAACCCTTATCTAAGCTTTATAATTTGAGTATATGATAACTTTTCACCAATGTTGATAGAAAATGTTGTAAATAACTGATTTTATAAGGTATTTAAATCCTTTACTAATTGAAAAGGAAGATCATAGAACTGTTTGATCAAATTTAGGATTTAAAGTGAAAAGCCTAAATGTAACACTACTGTGAAATATCAAGAAAATAATATAAAAATGATAAAATTCACTGATTTAGAACTACTATTTTCTAGAAACTTACTAAAAAATAATAATGTGTAAGGATAAAACAAAGACTTAGTTGGAAACTATGCCTCTGAAAGGAATCAATGTCTAAACTTACTGTGAAAAGAGGTCTAGTGAGAGGAATCAAGAATCTATAATTAGATCTAAGCCTAGACAACATTGATAGGAAGAGAACACTAGAGGGGTGGCACTCCTATCTAACCTAAGATGATCCTATCCACTTTTAGTGAGGAAATCAAGGTTTCTAATTTTTATGTGACTTTGTCTATAGACCTTGTATTTGGTGCAAGAGCTCATGATTACTTATAAAGACAACTATGTGACTAATTTTACTTCAAAGCCCTAGCTCCTTAACATGTGAATATCAATGTAAATCAATGGGGAAAAAAGGGTCAACGATTAAGTCGTGATACCTCAATGCCCCATATGTTAAGTGATACCTACATATCAATACTCTAAAGAGGGATCAACGTATATATAGTTCTCCCACACTATGGTGGTGTGTGAATAACTAGTGTAATATGATATATGTTTATGGAATTAATATGTGATTACATGCCTTAACCATGATTTATGACCTATAAAATGTATTCAAACTTTATCTTTTATCTACTAGGGTTGTATACAATAAAATTTTGGAAATATAGGTATTTTTATCTCAATGTGTAAGTGGGATTCTAGTGATTTTCGATGTGGAAGCCTCTTGTGTGAAAAATGGTTTGAAAAGTGTTTATATAGTAATATCATTAAAAATAATTTTAATGGGGATCATTAGGAAATTTTTTAAATTAGCCATTATTTATCAAGAAGACAAGAGAGGAGGGAAGGACACCAATTCAATGCAATCCTTCCCCTAGGGTGTTCTTGTCTTATGGGTATTTTGATCATGTTTCTGGTTAGGTAGGGCCTAAAGTATGTCTAAGGTTGATAATAATGGATATGAGTACATTATGGGGTCATCTATTAGCTTATAAGAATGTGTAAGGTCATTGAAAATGATCAAAAGGGGCCCTAAGATAGGTCTAAAGCTAAGTGTGTAAAAGAGCGGTCATAAGTGCATGGTTATAGATAAATGTTAATTTTACCTATCTAAATTTTACCCTCTTTCATTATATTAATGAATAAAAAGTGGGAGGACTAGAGTAAAATTAAAAAGAGTGCATGCCTAAACTTACCTATAATAAGGAGTCCTGGATGTAAGCCATAATGTTGGATTTTGCTCCATGCAAACCTGTAATGAAACATATGTAATATCAATATTTAATTAATATAAATAATAAAAATTGAAAGAAAAGAAACAAAAAAGTGATAAGGAATGAATACACCTAATTGAGTAAGTATGTTTTTTTGGGTGTAAAACTCGTGACTTTGGTAAATTATGTGTTAATGTTAAAAATATTGGATTAGGCTAGGTATGCCCTAGTACTCATCAAAAATTAGATGTGATTAAGAAATCAAGTTGTGCCTAATTCCATAATCACTTACCTAGAGTAGTAAAGTAATTTTGAGCCCCTATATGAATCTTAATAGATATTTTTGGTGTAAAAATTGGTGTAGATATTGGTGTAAATAGTGAACCAACCACTACAGATGGAATAAGGTTTAATTATAGTGAAAAAATGGCCTAAAACTAGTGTAAAAATATTTAAAGTACTAAGTATAGTGTATACAACATGGAGAATGACATGAATTTCCATTCCATCTACAAAACTGAGTAATGAGGAAGAAATGTGTTGCATACACATGCCCATAACTAATATTTGGTGCATATAGATTATGAGATTAAGTAAAACAACTATGATTGTAATTAAATCCTAAGTGTCAACTTAGAACAAAATGCCATGCATGATTGACCCCAAACTAAGTAAATTTGAGGCAAAACTATGTAATTTTGTGTAATTCTAGAAATTATGATTGTGAAACTATTGAAAATTGATCTGAGTAAATCGAGGTTCTAAGAAATTATGGAAATGCCTATTTTAAAGTATTTGGACAATAGCATTGGTAAGGACACTATAGTATCACTCTCTTTTCCAATGTGTCTCTCCTATCCAAAGTGTCTTTCTATGCATTTTCTAAGCCTAAAATTGTGTCAACTATGTAACCACTATTAAATCTAGTCTGTTTACTACTCTAGGAAACTTGGTCTATAAGAAAATCTCTATAAATGCCCCCTATTTGGAGGTGAGTTTTTGAGTATGTGTAAGAAATTAACTTAAAATAAAAAGTTATGTAGTAGGTTGCTATGACGTAAAAAATGTAAATTTGAGCAATAATAACATCATGTAAAATCATGGCATCATCATGTACATAAACATAGCATAGTAATAATGTAAGATGCATGTGGAAATAATAGTTTAAAATAAGTGTGTCTAGATATAAGTGAAAATAAAGCACACATGTAATGATCAACTTAACATATAAAACTAAATAGAACTAATTAAGGAGGAATGTATGATATATATCATGACATTAGAATGGGTGGATGTATGATGTTCATCATGGCATTAAATATGAGAAAATAATCAATCAAGGTGTCATGGCCATGACATAGACAATCAAAGAGTACAAATAAAACACATAAATAAAATAATATGAGACCAAGGGGATAAAAACAAGGGACATGTTCAAATTTTACTCACTTGAATAAAAGACACACATAAAGGCATGCTAAAATGGCCTCACACGCATACATGAAAATAATGGGGGCTTAGATCCACATATAAGGACATGTGAAAATGTCCACATATAAATAATCCACACATAATAACATGTTCAAATGTCCTCAAATGAATACATTCAAAGATATAAAAGATTATATCCATGTGGTAATGACATATTCAAATGTCTTCAAAGTAAATAGGGAGATACATATAAGATATGAATCTAGAAAAATAATATAAAAAGTATGCATAATAATGGATTTTGAAATATAAGAACTAAGTTTTAATACTATTATATTCAATACCTAAGATAAATAGTAATATATCATAATGTTAATGACTGACAAATATTATAAGATGTAATAAAATGTAGAGTACTAAGCTCTGATTAAGATAATGTGGGCAATAAAGGATAAAACCTATGTATACCATGCCCTTAGTGAGATAGATAGTGAATGTATATGCTGTAGGAAGTTTGTGTGAAGTATGGAACTAAGTAGCGATAATATAAGCTCACTAGAACAACATCGAGCTGAAGGACACTATATAAGTGCACCCCTATCTTCGACATCTTTCCTATCTAAATGTAATTTCTAAGTGTGTAACATTGAAATGTCTAGCATTGAGTTTGGTATTGATGTTCATTATAATCTACAATCACTCATGTACCCTAGTGAATCATGTATGATATCATGTACCCTAGTGAATCATGTATGATATAAAACTAGCTAAAACATTATACAATATTGTGTACAACTAAACTAGTATATGAAAAAATACATATAATCATGCATAGGTCTTGGTTTTGGTATTTTCTATGATATTTTACTAGTTTTATATATTTGAAATATTAAACTAAGAAATAGAAAGAAGGATATTAATTTATGACTCCCTTAAGAGTTTTACCATCAATAGATCATGTATTTAATAAATGAATGGTGATATATTAAAAATTGTCATGAAATTGTGTAGGTTTTATTGCATTATTATATTCATATTATACATAATAAGTATCAGTAGGATCATACCAATATGTATTATTGTAATCATTATCTTATGGATTTTGAACTTGTGAAATGCCACTCTTGTCTTCTATTGTATCTTGATATGAATAAGGAACTGCCCCATACTTTGGTATTGAACTTTTTGATTTTTCCTTTGCAATTTGTAATATGTCACATGACTTTAATGATATGCCATTACTTGTACCTATTTGTATGCTAATTGAAATTATGGTTTCTTCTATATGCTTTCTCTCTAAAAATGTTCATTATTTAGAGAAGCATGTGACCTTGCCTTCATATTAAAATTATATTAAACCTTAGATTATATCAATTATTTATTATATTGATTTCAACCATGATCCTCCAAGCACAACATTATAGGCACTTGAATTTGAAATAAAATGAAAAGTAGGATAACACTCTTTTGAAGCAAAATAAAATTTTAACTTAATTAATCCAATACATGTTTTAGATGCATTAGTTTGATCCAAGTGTTTATGTTTATTCCAAATAAATGCAAGAAATGACATAGAACAAAAATTATTTCTTGATATTCCTTAGCCTTTACATCTATAAATTGTTTGCCATTTATGTTAGTAGTAATAGTGGAAGGGTATTGATATGAGGAAAGGCTTGGAATTAATCCATTTGTGACCACATTTGAAACTATATCTTTTATATATATTTCATGCTTTGGAGACTTTTTTTTTAGAAAAACTATTTTAATAATGTTTGTTTACCTATCTTGAATTTGATTTGACAACTTCTCTTTTTGTAATGCCACTTTTTATTATTGTAACCTTTTCTTTACAAACTTTTCCCTTTATAATTTCTCTTTTTGATCTTGTTCCTTTTTTAATCTTGTTAGATATAACATATCTTGTTTAATCTTTTAGTATTTTAATTATGTCTGTTGGACCTTTTCTTTCTCTAAATTGTCTTTTTATAGCCATTTTTGCACTAATTCTGATTTTGTCAGTTGTGCTTTAGGAGATGCACTCATAAGGTGAGTGGGTTGCTTAAGTGATGTATCATTGATAGGATCACCACTGTCAATTATATATTTTTGTTTTATGCTTCAAATCCAAACAATGATATATAAGATGCCCACATATTCTGTGATACATACAATAATATTTTGATATCTCCTTAGAGGATGTAGAAGAGGTAGTTTGATCAAACTATTTCTAATCATTACCCTTAGAATCTCAATTGAAATCTTATTAACCTTTTGAATACTTTTTTAAATTAATTTTTATATATGTATTTTGTTTTATTTTATCATTTTAATATGAAATCTTGCTTGGTATAATATTTCTAGATCAAGATGCACATACACGATTAATACTAGTATAGTTTGGATTCTTTGTACATGTAATTTGATGTTCCAAAAATCTAATATTTGAACTAAAAAATTGATTATTATTTTGAAACATTTATGTTAAATTTTCCATAGTGATTACTTTATCCTTTATATCCTCACAAGTATAAGCCTTAGGAGCTTCAGATTGAACATGAATACATACACCCTAAAGAGGAGATGTGGGAGGTGGAGGGGTTTGAGGAAGGATAGGTTGATTAACTTCATTTGGAACTATAATATGGGATACCTTACCTCTTGGGATAGTGATATCATGGAAATTTTTAGAGGCAAATTAGCTATCACAACCTTGATGCTTAGGAGGAGGAAGATATTCTTTTCTATCCATATAATATGATACTAAAACCTAGAAAAATATTGTTATAATATAATATATCAACTCTGATAATACAAATAAAAAAGTGAAAATATTAAAAAGTAGGATACAAACCCTAGAATTTTTGTTGGTTAGGATTTTACAACATTTGAACAATAAATAGGTTCATTAATATGTTTGAATACATTTGGGATTCAAAGTGAAAATCTTAGATGATAACACTACTATGAAAAATCAGGAGAATAATATAAAACTGATAAAATTCAATGTTATGGAACTATTATATTCTATAAAATTACTAAAAATAATAATGTTCAAGGAGAAAATAAAGATAGTTATAAATTTCACCTCTAAGAGGAATCAGGGTCTCAAATTTGTTGTGTAGAGAGGTCTAGTGATTGGAATCAAGAATCTAAAACTAGATCTAGGATTGGAAAACAATTTTAGGAAGAGGACACTAGAGGAGTGGTACTCCTATATAACCTAGGGCACTCATATCCACTTACAATGAGAAAATTAGGGTTTATGGGTTCTTTATGCTTTCATTTATAGATCTTATATCTAGTGAAGGAGCTCATGATCACTTGTAGAGACCAATGTATGACTAATTTTCCTTAAAATCCTAGCTCTTTGACATGTGAATAGTAATGCAAATCAATGGGGAAAATGGGTCAATGGTTGAATTTGGGTGAGACCCCAACACCCCATGTGTTAAACATTTCCTACATACCAATACTATAAAAAGGGATCAAACTTAATTTAGTTCTCCCATGCTATGGTGGTTTGTGAATAAATGGTGTAATATGCTAGATGATGGTATAATACTGATGTGATTAGGTGCCTTAAGAATAATTATGACCTATAAAATGCATTAAAACATTAAATCTAGGATACTAGTGATATATTCAATCATAATTAGGAAAAATAGGTATTTTTCTCTCAATGTGCAAGTGTGATTATGGTGTTTTTCATTATGGAAGCCTAGTGTGTACAAAATGGCTTGAAATTTATATAGTAATATCATTGATAATTATTTGAATGTGGTTCATCAAGGACATAGGATACCTTCTTATAGGTTTGAATTTGGGAAATTAGTCATTATTTGATAGGAAGACATGAGAGGGGGGAAGGACACTAGATTAGTGTGTTCCTATCGCCTAGGGTGCTCTTGTTTTATGGGTGTTTTGATCATGTTTTTGGTTAGGTAGGTCCTAAAGGATGTCTAAGGTTGGTAATAATGGGTATGAGTACATTATAGGGTCATCTATCATCTTATAATAGTGTGCAAGGTGGTCCAAAATGATCAAAAGGGGCCCCAATAAAGGTCTATGGCCAAGTATGTAAAAGAGTGGTCACAAGTACATTATTTTATCAAAATGTTAATTTTACATCTAAACTAACTATATAAGAGCATAATATTTTGGACTTCTTGGAAAAAAAATTGTTACCAATTTATCATTATTTGCATAATTTAGACAAGTTGCATGGAAGGTACACATGTTGTTTAGTATCATCTTTGCCTTCATAAAGAGGAAGGTTAGTGTAAACACATGATTACAAAGGAGGTGAGTTATTTTTAGTCATGAAATATAAAATGAAACAAAAAGCAACATAACATATTAGGCATGGTCCTTGGATTGGGAAAGGTCTAAGAAATAACAAATCAGTAAAGGGAAGATAAAATAAAGATGATTATACCTTTTGCATGGATGCCACCTTTGAATTCAGAAGTAGATGTGATTATCTTGAATTATAGTGCATGAGATATTTGTCAATGTCACAACATCACATAAATGACATCTCCCCTTGACTACTTGTGATTTATATGGAGAATGGAAGAAATTTTAAAGTTTTTTCTTGATTTATTCAACATAAGTTTGCACAAACAAGATTTTTTATAATTAAAAATGAGCCATAGATTTATATACTTCTTAGACTAATTTCAACCATTAGATAATGATCAAGATGTGTGGTTGAAAATTAGTTTAATTTAGAGAGTTAATGACATTAATATTTAAGGTTGAATTGGAATTAATTAGGCATGGATTTGAATTATTTGATATTTGTTTGCATTTATACTAATGCTTGATAAATTTCCATGTGATGTCATGATCTTATAAATTTGAATCCACTTGCCATGTGAATGGAGGAATAATTCAATTAATGGATTAAAAAATAAACAATTCCAATAAGCTATGGAATTTACCATTAGAGGAGTATTAGGTTAATTAACTTAATGCAAAGTGATGTGACTTTTAAAATTCAAATAAGGGTTCCACCTAATTAGTCCAAAACATCACTTTCAAATTCATAATTTGAATCAAGATGAAGTCAATGATTGGATAAAGTGCATTTCCCCAACCAAGGATTACCTAATGTGTTTCATAATATGCATGTTAAGTGTGTGGGAAAATTTGGGTGTTTTAATTATTTCTAACCCGATTTACATGTTGTTGCAGAAAGTTGTTTTGATTGAAAATTCAACACAAAGTGATGAAATTGGAATGTATACATTTTTACCCTATTTTAAAGAGAATTAAGAGACATAGATGAAGAACCATATTTTTAAAGAATAAAAAATTCATTGAAAATTACTTTATAATAATTAAAGAATGACGTGTTTAGGTTTCATTGATTTTTATTTAATTTTTTGAAAAATGAGTTCAAAATGATACCCCAAACAAGGTTTGGGATGCCTAATATTCCCCACCTTGATGGAGTTTTTAAATTTTTTTTTTTATGGATGGGCCCTCCATAGGAAGAGGAGTTATAATATAAAGAAATTAATCTATAGATAAAATTAATTGACTTGAGCTAATGCTTGCATATTTTGATATGCTAAGAATAAAGAATTCATATGCCATAGAAGGTAGACTTAGAAAGGACACATCCCAAGATAATGAGTTACATGATTTAACTTTACCCAAATAGGGTGAATTTTCTCCAAGGAGGTAAAATTAGGGGAATGGACACATCCTAAAAAAAGTGATGAGCTAATATTTGATAATTTGCCCTAAAAAAGGTAGATTGAAAGATTGATTTTCCCCTATAGGGTAAATTTGATCAATTGACAAATTTATTGATTAATTATTTGATTGAATGGAAAGCATAGATTAAGTATTTAAATAATTATATGAATGAATGATGTAAATGTATTTGTGATGGTATAATGAATTTTAAATGAATAAATAAGATAAAAACTAGGCACATGAGGAAGCACTAAGATTGAAGTAATAATGATTGATTATGAAGAAAAGATGAATTTTCATGATTTTATCAGTCCCAATTGACAGGTGTGGGAGATTGATGAAAAGAGTAAGAAAAATGATAATGATATTAATGGTGGATGAGATGACCTCATAAATGTCATGTGACTAAGTGCTACCTACATAACCCAAAGGTACCTTAGGCTATTATAGTTACCCCTACATGGGATACAATAAGAATAATATTGAAGGAAAATATAATGGTAAGTTGAATGTTGAAAAAGGTCAAAGAGGAATGAAATGATTTTATGTAGTCAAATATGATCAAAATGATTGGATTTGAGAGTGGATGATTTTACAAGGGGATAAGATACCACCAAAATGAGACATTGTATATAAGCTTCAAGCACTTGATTTTTAATGTATCACAAAACAAAATGCATCATGTTATAAAAAACCATGATGACCTAGATACAATGTTCATAAGGACCGATGCTTGATCAATAGACAATTGACATAAACACACCATGATATGGAAAAATTAAGATGACATTATTGTCATATGAGGATGGATGACCTTAGGTAAAATTGAAAAGAATATCCCTATTCAATATTGAAACATATGAACTAATTAAAGGCACATCAATAAACTTAAAAAATTAGGTAAACAAGTAAATACAAAAGCTTAAAAAAAAATCAACAAAAAATATCTTGTCATTAATCAAGTCAAAATCCACATGTGAAGGCTTGATGATAATGATAATGGAATGGTGACCCCAATAAAGGATACATGTAAGGGAATATAATTGGGAAAAGATATCCAAAAATAAATTTCAGATTTTTATTTTCCCGAAAGAGGGTAAAAGTTTTAAGATTGGATTGACTTTGCTACAAAGAAGATATATTATTTTAATTGGCCTGGCCCTAAAAAGGGTGGATTGTTTGATTTGGATTGACCCCAAGGAGGGTGGATTTTAGGGAATGGATATATCCCAATGGGGTTAAAGACACGTCCCAATGGGTGATAAAATGAGTGGATCAATAATTAATCAAGGGATTGTTGACTAGATTTAGGACTATACAAATATTTTTTAATTTTGTGGTTGTATATCTCTCTTGGAGATTTTAAACATTTTCAAATGTTTAGGATTTTGTGGATTTATATATCTTGTGGATATTTTAATACTTTTATAATTTTTATGTCTTTTTTATTTATCTAAATTTTTTTAATTAGTTTATAATATTTCAATGTTTTGATTTTTTGAATAAGTATATACAAAATGCACAAGGGGTTACTAAGAAAGGGAAAACTTGTTCTAGCATCGAGATGTGGAATAATAATGAATGGATGAATGAAAAGGAAAATGAAAAATAATAATTGAAAATTATGGAAGGGAATATTTCATGTGGTAACTAATGCATCCATTCATCAAAGTACCAGTTAGAAAATAGTCCAAAATGTTTCCAAAAATAGGTCTCAATATACCTTCTACTTCTGTAACAAGGTCAAGATGGGAAGACTGATGGGCATGATAGGATGGGATTGGATGAATATGATGGAATGGTCAAAATGGCTGGTATGTAAATTATTTCAATGTGAATGAGCTTTAATGATTATATATGGGGCTACCCCCAAGTGTTAAGGTACTTGAAAATAACAAATTATTAATGCATGATGCTAGAAATTTGGTTTTCACTATTGGATGAATTATTTATCTTTGTTTATATTTTTATTTATTATTCAATTTTTTAATTTTTAATTTTATTTTTTATCATCTAAACTCAATGGAGGATTATGAGATGCATATATAGACCCTTTGATCTTATATCCCATACCCACTCTAAATATTTGCTCTACTAGGAGCCTACTAATGATGTGGACTACACTGATGCTATTGTGATATTTATTGGTTATTGAGTCCATTTATTACAAACCTATAAACAAGGTGTCTTCAAAGACTCTATTAAATAGAGTGATGCCAAGGAGGGGTAATAAGGATAAACATTGGATAAATGATTTTATTTATAGTGGTAATATAAGATTTGGATAAATGTTGGGCTCATAATACAAGGTATAAATGTTAGGAGGTGCTAATGATATTATGTCAATGTGAGTGATTCATATTCTCCATGTAAAATAAATCAATAGGTATCATATTAATTATGTAATATCAATCAATAGGTCACTCCCAATCACTATGGAGAGAAACCAAAAAATCGGTAGGTTGCTCTCCTTATCAATCATCCAATTAGTAGGTCCCACTCGACCAATAAATCATCCAATAAATAGGATCATATAATATAGTTAATAAAAACCCTACTAACCCCTATATATAAGCTTCTTCTATATCTAATAACATTGCTTTAATGACTTCCACATCAAACCTACCTAATTCCCACTGAACTCCTGGGCATGGGGTATCCTCAAACTAATTCCTTCTTCTCAACAACCATAGAGGTAGTGGAATAAATCTATGTATTATCTCATATTATCTTTTTCCATATAATATATATGGCATTGGCTGATTTAAGGAAGGTTTGACTCTATCAATGAATGATAAACATCTCTTCTATTCTTATTCTATATATGGGTTGGGGGTTGGGCCAAAGGGCATTAAGACTAAAATTCACACACTTTTTTATTGGTTCTAAATGTTCCAATTGTGACATAATTTTGGTTGTGGTAGGGCCAAAGGCATTTGAAAATTCTTTCAATAAGATCATTTATTTTTTGTTACTTAGGCTTGAGAGTTCATATAATTTGAATAATTTTTTAGGATTATCAGCTGTGCTAATATTAAGTTTAATATTATCCTAAAAAAATAATGAAGAGCTAATTTGTTCAACTCTGGGTAACTTTAAGAGGTTTTCACCAATAAATTATTCTTTTTTTTATTATCCTCTAGCACCTCAAACAAGGTTTCACTAAAGGATGTTGAATTTTGACTTTGATTATCCCCTAGAGCCTCAAAGAAGGATTTACTAGGAGATATTGATTTTAGACTTTGAATGTCCTCTAACATCTCAAAGAAGGTTTCAGTAGGAGACTTGTCTTATGACTAATTACTACCTTAGATCACCAAAAATTCTACAACTGATATGTCACCATGGAAAAATGCCAATAATGTGTGATTTTGTCCATCCTAATTAACTATTATGGGAAATTGGATATCAATAGGAATGGATAGGATAATTAATGTGAATAGGCTGGGTAATGACATTTGAATGGTAAAATGTAGCACAATCCTCATAAAAACTACTAGGAAAACTTATGTTGATGTTAAAGGAAGCTTCCTCAAAAACTATAGAAGAATCACTAATGCCTTTAAATGGATCTACCAAAAGTGTGTAACTAATATCATAATATCCACTAATTAATTATAATTCTAAACCCAATTCTCACTCAAGTGGATCTAATTTTAATGCTAATACTAACATTGATTATGCTTCTAATGCTAAATCTAATGTTGGTTCCAAAGTAAAACCTAATTCTAATATTTTTTCTAAAATAGAACCTAATTATAATTTGAATTTTGAGAGGGAAATTCCTACTTTCTAATGTTGGGTCCAAAGTATAACCTAATTCTGATATAGAAGTGGACACAAATATGGCATGTTGGATTCAATTTCCAACATGTACCCTTTTCAATTTTTTCTTGGAAATAAAGGCTTTAAACAAAGGAATTTTATAAAATGGGGGATGCTTTACAATGGAATAAAAATTGATTGTTGGTCAATAACATGCTCTTTGAATTTGGGCTCATTAAATATGGGTTTTTATTCAAATAGCAGTCCTTCATTAAAAAAGGTTCCTTCATCAAGGAGTGGTCAATAATAAAAGGGTGACTCATCAAAATTTGACTCTTTAAGGATGGGTGATTCAAAAAAAAACATTGAAGATAAGTTAACTATCTTGATCTTTACTTGAAAGTGGATGAATATGATCATGCTTAGGAAGGGGATCATGATGTATCCCCATTGAGTGATTCTAAGACTTGGATGCACTTGGGTCTTCAATAGATGATGGTCCTTGGAGTGGTAATGGAATAATATGGCTAGGCTATTAGATTTATCTTGGCACTAGGACTAGATTGGATTTTAGACTAGTGAATTAAATGTTTAAAGTAGACACAAAGTAGGATAGTTATTGGCTAAGTTAGGAGAGTTGGTCTATCACATCTTGACTAATGAATGAAAATTATAGAATAGGTTTAATATTTCAAAATTCCATGACTTAAATTAGCTTGGACTAAATTTACAAAGCAAGGATACATGTAATGGGATTAGATTAGAAGTAATTAACCCCAAACAGGGTGAATTGGTTTCGATTAAAATAGCCCCAAAGAGGGTGAATGTGTTTTATTTAAATGGCATCAAAAAGGGAATATTTATATAGATTGTAATGGCCCCAAAGAGGGAAAATATGTTCTATTTAAATGGACCCAAAGAGGGTAGATTGGTCTAGATTAGAATGTCCCCAGCGAGGGTGTATGTGTTTGATTGAAATGGCCCCAAAGAAGGAAGATTGGTATGTATTAGAATGATAACAAAGAGGGTGGATTTGTTTAATTGAAATGGACAAAAATAAGGTGGATGTGTTTGATTTTATTGCATTTGGTCAAAGTTGACTTGATTGTCTAAAAATAGGAATGGGGTCAAAAGTGACATAATGTGGACAATTTCATTTCAAACTGGATTTAGGTCTAAATAGACTTGATTTGAATTATTTTTAATTAAACAACATAATAATTAAAATGACCTAGAGGTTGGGTTGCTTAACATATTATTTCAAAAATGTGCAATGACAAACTTTTACTTAGGATAGTGTTGATTAGGTTAAAGTGTAAATTATGTAAAATGTAAAACATGGGTATAAAAATAATAATCAATAACATAAATACAAAACAATAGGTGTGTAACATGATCCTAATCCAAATTTATAACTTACGTAAAGTAGTGATATATTAATTTCACTTAAACATCAATTCAAGTGGTATGCCATGAAATATTAGGGAGGTTAGTTTCCTTCAAACTATGAATAATTTAAAGATGATGGTTTTAATATAAAATTTTGACATGGCTTTTCTAAATGGTCCCCAATATAACTTAAAGTACATGGGGCTTAAATTTTTTTCAAAAAGAACAAATAAATTTCAATTCATAAGAGGGTGTATCCCCTCTATGACCAATTCAAATGCTAAGGTCCTAATGAAATTGTACCATAAATTAGAACTCTGAGGGTGAAGTCTAATAGTGTAGCATTAGGGATAAACCCTTTGCTATCATGAAACCCTTTATAGGGAATTTCACTATGATCTTAATGATAAATTACATTAATTTTTATCCCCAATTGGATGTATGGGGTTGGTACATATGCTGGGAGATGAAAACCTAATCACTGTACCCTAATAACTCTCAAGAAGGAGATGAAATCCACCCTACACAATCAATAAAGAATAAAAATGGATAATAATAATAATGTATGTTTTGGTCACCCATGCTCCCTCAAGGGGAAAAGGGAGAGAATAATCATGATATATTATTCACAAGCAAATAAACAAGGAAAACATGTAAGCAATGAAATAAAGTAATCAAGTTTTTTTAACACCAAATGGAAGTGTTAAAAAAAATGTGTTTGTTTGAGTAGAAACCACATCTTTGTAAAGTAGACCTATAATAAATGATGTAATATTTTAACTTATGGTATTTGGAAAGCATTGGAATTTGAATGGTTATTTTTTTAGCTCATAGGAAAATTTCATAGTGTGATCTTGTTGTTTGGTAGGGCAATCTCACCTTTTTATAGATAAAATACAAAACAAATAAGAAACTAGTGATTCTATCAATTAGTAGGGAGATATCAATCATTTATATGGATATACCATAGTTAAATAGGGCTATCCCATTTATATTAATAGTGATATATAGGTATCCCCATGTGTTAGACTGGTTGAGTGGGTTAGATAGTTTCCATCGACCACACCATGGTTCAAATCTTGAATGAATAAATTGCTAGCACTAAGGCTCAAGGGCAGGCATGATGCCTAAGGATTATTTTGTAGGACTCAAACTACATCTATGCATTATTGTGTGTACCAATTCACTGGGTCTTCATCAATGCTAATATTATATGAGTTGAGTGGGATACCTTAGATATCAAAATAAAATAAAAATAATTATATATAAGAAGAAAATAAATATTTTTACCTTCATAATTTCATCATTTCATAGGTTGATCCCATTGATATATAGTGTGTCATTGATAAAACACAAATCATTTATATCATTAGGGTTTTCAATATTGATATTTATAACTTGAATGTGGTTGAGATCATTATGTTAGATATGTATGACATTACCATAGAAAAATAGAAAGTTCCCATCAAAACACTGAATGTTTCCATCATTTTTCTAAAATATAGAGAGACAAAAAAAGGGAGGATTAATATCATCATTATATAGCCCTATGATATTACTAATTAAAGGAAGCAAATCCATTAATATGTGGAGCATTCTTGTTATTATGCATATAATGAAAAAATGGAAAATTAGGATAAAATAATTAGAATTAAGCTTAAAAATGATCTATCATAATTAGAGGGTGATGGAATATTCTCAAGATTATTGTGGGGTGCATTATCCCACCAGACATGTCATATGTAAATACATAATTATAAAGGAGGTTATTTCTTGTTAGTCATGAAATAAAACATGAAAATAATAAGAAACATAACATCTTAGGCATGGTCCTTAGATTAGGAAAGGTATAAGAAGAAACAAACTATAAAAAGGAAGATAAAACAAAGATGATTATACATTTTACATGGATGCCACATTCAAAGCTGGATGTAGATGTGATGAGCCTAGATTGTAATGGATGAGATCCATGTCAATATCAAAAAATCATGTATATGACATCTCCCCTTGACTACTTGTTATTTGGATGAAGAATGAAATAAATGTTGAAGATTTTTTTTTATTTTTATAACATACATTTGCATTAAAAAACTTGTCTATAATGGAAAAAGAGCCTTGTATTTATAGATTTCTCAGACTAATTTTGACTATTAGATCATGATCAATATGTGTGGTTAAAATTAAATTTAATTTAGAGATTTAATGCCATTAATATTTGGGGTTGAGTTGGCATTAATTAGACATCGATTTACATTTTCTGATATTTGTTTACATTTATGATAATGCTTGACAAATTTCCATGTGAGTCATGATGATGTCATGATCCTAGATATTTGAATCCACTTGCCATGTGATTAGAGGAATAATTTAATTAATGTATTAATAAATAGGTAATTCTAAATAGATATGAAATTTCCCTTTAGAGAAAGATTAGGTTAATTAATACATGTTCATTAACTTAATGCAAAGTGATGTGACTTTTGAAATTTGAATAAGGGTTCAACATAATTGATCCAAAACATCACTTGAAAAGTCATAATTTGACTCAAGATGAATTAGATGAATCTAATGATTGGATAAAATGCATTTCCTTAGCCAAGATGGCCTAATGCATTTTAAAATATTCACATTAATCATGTAGGTAAATTTAGGTGTTTCAGTGATTTATAACTTAATTTACATGCTATTATATAAAGTAAATCTTATTGAAAATTCAACATAAAGGTGATGAAATTATAGTTTCTACACTTAGAATCCATGAAGCTAACTGGTAAGGGACAAGATAAAATTTAAAGTGCCAAAGGGTTATGCAAAAAGGAACATGATTCCATGTAAGGGCTAACATGACAAAAGGATTTCTATATATGGGACAACTTAGATTGTAATACAAGAATGGTATGATTTAGAGTAGAATTTGAAGAGGTAATAAGAGAAGTGTAAGTAGAATGAGTAGGCACAAACATGGATATATTTTTGATACTAAGTGATGTCCTCAAACCAAGAGATGTTTCTATAAAGGTATTAATTTGAAATTATGCAATAATAGAAGTAGCAACATTAGAATTAGGGAATTTGATAACCCAAAAAGGCAACCGTTATAGTATAAAAGTGGCTAACTTAGATTGATGATTTGATTTTAATGTGAGAAGAATAATAATTACCTTATTAACCTTATGGGTTTTCTCTTGGAGACCTTGGTGAAATTCATATAACTCTCTTACTTGATCTTGATCTACTCCATTGAGCTCATTAGGGTCAATATGAGTTTATTATTCATTATTATGGTCCTCTTAATTACTTTCATTATCATTTTTATTATGAACCTTATCTATAGGGGCCCAATAAATTTGAATAATAACATTATTAGTTTTATGTTTTAATGCTTTTGGATTCATAAGAGAAATATAAAAGCTATAAATCTATTTGAATGCAATCAAGTAATCTTCATATTTTCCAAATATAATACAATATATTGACAATATGTCCCATTTAGGCGCATATCATAAATATAGTAAGTAATAAGTAACTAAAGGATAGAAGAGAGGATATATTATTTGTTATTCTATTTTGGACTATGGTAGTGATCACGAAATGTCATAGGGATACCCTAAAGATCTTGAATTTATTCACTTTTTATTTTAACTATTTTTGTCTAATAATAGTTGCATCAACTAGGGACAATAATATCAACTCTAGTGTCTAATTTCAATGTAGGTGTTTAGTAAAGGATATGTATAGGAACAGTTCTAAATTTGTTTCAAGCCTACACTATGACATGTGTAATTGTTTCATATCACTAGATGTGTCTTCCTATGTGCTCGATCTAGATACTAAGAAAAACCCTAGTTACTTTGCATTCTATTTATTATGACCTAGTAAAAAGGGGTTAATAACATGTTGAGCTATCCATAGTAACCCAATTTATTTTTAAGTGCTACCTACATAGCCAATACACCAAATAGGGCCTCAAATTTGCATGCAGTTCTCACACCTATGCATGTGTGTGGAATTATAACAATGTGAATACATACTCTTTCTCTAACTAACCCTTGGTATAAGTGATGCAATAGTATATTTGACCTTTTAAATGATTTATATATTTTATTTAGTGTTGTAGTGTAATTTGAGAGCTTGAAATAAATAGTACTTTCTAATTAGAGAGCTACCTTATCAAATTATTAGATGTGTTAATTAGATTATAGCCTCTATATATATATAGGAACCTTTTGAATTTGAATTATAACCTAGTGACATAGGAAAATACAACCATAATATGGGCAAAGAGGGATAACAAAATGGTTTTAAATAAAAAGATATGAGAAAAGATAAAAATATAATCCTAGATAGTTGCATCAAATTTGGACACTGACATTAAAGATAGTGTTTAGGATAGACACGTGTCCATGGGGATAAGAACATATATAAAATAATAAAAATAGGTATGGATCCATGGAATAAATTATATGAAGATAAAAAAACATAAAACGCATGCCCAATGGGTAGGTAAATCAAGTGAAATAAGATAGAACAGAAGGGGTCCATGAGAGACCACATCACTAGATGTATAATTCTTAGTGAAAAGGTATATACATATAAGGAGACTATGAATATGTGTAATTATACCTAAATGGGTGTCTAAATTCCCCCCCTTTAACCTAATAATACAATAAAAATTAGAATTACTATTTTAAATTAAAATAAAATGCATATTGTGGTGTGGACAACAAACCTTGTCTTTGCTTGAGTTTTTATTCAATATTTTATTTGAACATTACCTGTAACCAAAAATATGCCAAAAAATAAATTGATGTATATAATATGTGTGTAATAAATAATAAAAATTATCATAAAAAAATATCATGGATATAATACACCTTTGTATATGTCATGTAGTAAATGGTGCCAAAGTGATAGAAACTAGAGAAGTAGATAAGGGGATTGTAACCTCATCCATATTATGTCTAAGAAGATAAGTGATCCTATAAATGATCAAGTATATTAAAAAATTTTAGTGATGTAATTGGATTAGGGATATTTTAAATTTGATCATGCCCCCAACTTGGAATAGGAAGATTGGTACTTTGGCCATCAAGAGTATCATTTCTCGATCAACACAACTTGAGTACAAAAGATATGTATATGTATAGCTCGATATAAGGTGAGTGATGTAATAAAGTCCATATAAAAAAATTGGTGAGAATAGATGATTTAATATCTCTAATCACACCAAAGAGAAGAACCAATCATTATAAACAACTAAGGCTTAAGACAGTCTATGAAAGTTTGACTAGGGTATTAGTATGTTAGGGTATCAATACATAAAATTCTATGTTGTGGTAATGGTCCATAAAAGAGTTTTTAAATTTGAAACTTGTTTGTAATTTTTAATATTATCCACACATTGTATATCATATGCACCTTGGATATGTCTCATGCTGAAATTGTGTATAACAAATGGTACTAATGTATATAATTTTGCTACAACTATGAATCTGAATTATATATTATGTACTTTTGCCAATTTAAAAAATATATAAGTGTGGAGAACATGATTGCACAAAATGATGCCACTATGTATAGAGAAATATGAAAATTGGTATAAGTACTAATTTAGAGGACATGTTTCCAACAAATACCCCCATTTTAATGTGGAGATGCTAAAAAACTACGGAGAACATGCTTCTCAAGCATGCCCCCTCGCCCCTAAATCTAGAGAGAGTGCAAATTGTAGTCAATTATGTATACCATGTTTATAAATATTACGCTAATAAGATTCCCCCCTTTGGGAAAAATTTCTATAGTGATTTATAGTCATATCCTCGTAAAAGGAAAATTGATAATGTGATTAATATAATTTACTTGATATTGTTTTGAAAGTAGTGTGGATGATAATTTGTAACATTATTTTTTAGTATTATTTGGAATCTAGCATAATATTTGTGGAGCAAAAAATTTTAGAAAATTTCATAAAAGATTTGAAAATTTGTGAATTTTATAGTATGAAAGATCTCATTGTCTATATCATAATGCAACTTGTGGTTTTGATTTTGGACAATCGAGGCTCAAGATATACACATTTAAAGTTTATGCAAAAGTGGTACATTAGATGCATTGTAATAGTAATTTGAAATCATTTGTATTTTGAAATTTTATGAAATTTGAGCTTTGAGTTGGAGAATAACCATGCCACATTGTATATCCCCTCACTCTGTTAGGATTAGGAGCTTACTAGAGCTTTATTTCATGCGCTTAAAGTTCAATATAATCCACTGGGCAAATACATAGAGAATAATTAATCACACTAATAATATTATTTTATTTATTACTCTCTTACATTGACCCATAGGCAGAGACTAATATATAGGTAAATAATATCCTATAAATGGGGATTATATAATCCTTATAAAATATCAATTATTTAACTATATTAATATGAGATATATTGTTAACTATTAACAATATATTTGTGTAACTAACCCATAATATATTACAAAACTATTAATGTATTATTTTTTACTAAAAAATAATTACATTATAAATTAATAATGTGAACACCACACCTCAACATTAACCCCATTGTGAACATTATTAATCTTGGTCTACACCCCCTTAATGTGAGCATGGGGAGAATATAAATATTAAAGAACTGGCCTGAACATAATCATATGCCAAGATATACTTTTAGGTATACATACTATTGTGTGAATATTTCTATCTGGATCTTGCTACACATGACCACTAAAATGTGAAGGAATGCATCTTGCATTTAATCCATATGACCACAATAAATTTGTCACTGGCTGATCATATCCATAAATAAGTAAGGTAGTCAGAGGATTTCTACAATTATTTTCCCTCCTATATAACTATTGCCACATTCCATTATATATACATGTTGACCAAATTTGACCCTATAGGTGAAATTGGGACCCTTATAGGTAAAAAATTGTTTTTTTAGGTGTTTGGGGGTCTAATATATTATGTTTAAAGGTGTATTATAGGTTATTTAGTGTGATTTCATGTTATATTAGCTTTATTCATTAGCATTTTTAGTCCTATCATTTTGAGGTAAAAAAAGGGGAGTTTAATGAATTACATGACCTATTTGGGAAATGTGAAGGTTATAAAAGGTGATTTCATGTCCCATGGGTCCTAATATGTTTTAATCAATGGTTGGTAATTGAAAGTGGTAGGCTCCTGAGAAGAAAGGGTAGTTTTCTTAAAAAAATAGAAGAGTTTGGCACTTGTATAGTCCATGGGGAAGTGTGCCACATGGGATAGGATCATTGAATGTATCTTAATATTCTTAAATATAAAATAAATGTTTTAAATTATTTTAAAGTGAAAATTTTGAGCTAAAACCATTCTACTCCTTTTTCACCCTTCTAAACACACATAACTAGTCTTTAGGTTTGTACTTAGTATGGTCAGCAAGAGAACTTACAAGTTAAACACCTTTAGGAGGTAAAATTAAACTCAGAGAGATAAATTTATATAAAAATATTCTTAAGAATGGTGGTATTTGATTTATGAACCATCCTCATGAAGTTGATTGTGTTTATATGCTTGTCAATCTATGCACCCTATAGGTTTTGCCTTTGTTTGGGAAAGTACTAAAAACTAGATAGTTATTTTGACTCCAAAGGATGTTGTATCTCTTATTATATTCCCTCCATTCTTGTTTTCAAGTTTCATGGTGTTTTTATTATTAAATCATCTCAACTTTGTAAACTACTCTCTTTTGGGATGACAGGGCAATTTTCCACTATTTATAGGACCATCATGCTTTGGTAATGGTTTCAAAAGGTGGGGATAGGTTAATTATCATGTTTTAAATGTCCTCTTATACCATTAAATTTATAATCTCATCTTCCAAATAATAATCCATGAAGGTGCAATCATAAAACATCTTATAGCTAGTTTGCTTAAAGACTATCATACATAGTCAATTTTTGAGCTATACAGCGTTATAAATCACATCCATGGAGTCATATAAAGTTTTAAAATGTTTATAAATATATTTTAAATATATAAAAGTGGCTGATATTCCATATGGTGTAATAAAATGGGATTGTTGCAATGATGAGCAATATTTATACATAGTTTGCCATTAGTGAGCACCTATAGGTGCTTGGAAGAGAGTATTCATGTTGAGAATAAAGGTTTTTAGACCTATTTAAAGAAACCAATGGTTTTAAGTAGGAATTTTAAGATATTATAAGGAAATAATTTAATAAATTGACCATACATCAAGTATTTTTTTGAAAATACTCACATTGCTACCTGTACACAAATAGCCAACTACAGGTGGCCTTAACAGAGAGATAAGGCCCCCTTTTGAGGTGTTAAAACAAGTTATGGAGATATTTTGAAGTCTTATTATGATAATTTTAACATTAAAATCCATTTTTTAAGGTCAATATGTAAAATGGAAATATAAATCAATTTCAAAGATGTGATGACTAAGTATGGGGACATTTTCCCTAAAATAGGAAAATAGAGGTCTAGGGACTTTTTTGAATAACATATGAAATGGATACAAGATATTTTGATGCATAAAAATGAATTTTCCTCATAACCCCTACATGGGAAAAAAATCCATGCAAAATATGAAGGTAATAATAGTAAGGGAAGACAATAGTTTAGCTCTTCAACGTTACCATTTGACACACTAAATTTCCTCATTGTTATCTATAAAATTTGAGTGATTGAGTGCCATTGCTTCCCAAGGTGATAGTGTATAAGGAAGTGTTCATGGTATATGGTCTCCAATGATAATAAAACTAATCATGTTTAAGGGATATACATAGAGGTCAAGACACAAGACATACCCCTACGTGTCTACCTAGAGGCCTCGTTGCACCACAAATATGCACCTATAGGCTCGATGTAGGGTCACTGTGGAGGGTAAGCTTGATAATTTTGGTAATAGACTTAATTAAAAGAATGAGAGGTTAGTGAAGGTATAAAATGTTTTAGGTAAATTAAAGGAGGGTTGTGTTCATTGAATTGAAATCTTAGAACATATAGAAGACACTTACAAGACCTCTCACAGTCAACTATAGTTGACTGTGAGGGGCAGGGAGTAAGTAAATTAGGATTTTTGAGGTGTTTATAGCTCAAAGATGAAAAAAATAGTTAAAATATGTGTAAAATTACACTTTATGACTCTAGGAAGGTCTTGAAGCATTTTATCTATAATAAAATCATTCAAGACACCTATAGGGGTCATTCTTGAGAGGGTAAAATAGGGAATACAGTCAAGAATAACACTCAGTTTGACTGTAATAGACTATAAGGAGTATGTAAGATGTTGGAATGAGTAGTGTGGGGAGTTGAAACACATTAATCATAATCATAATAAAATCATATTGGAGATATATCATGAAAGAACATCTATAGGACCTCTCACAGTCAACTGTAGTTGACTGTGAAGAGTAGAGAATAAATGGATTGGAATTCTTGGAGTGCATATGGTCCAAACAAGAAAGAATAAGTTAAAATAATTTATATATGATTAATGAGGGTTTAAATATAGCCTATTAAATGATTTAAAATTATGTTCCATCCTAAATCTTCACCTACAGGTCTTGAGGCTCCCACATAATCAACTGAAGTTGACTGTGACACAGGCAAAAAGCAAAGGGACTTTGTTTGGATGAGGTCTAGCATAAGAAATATGAAAAAAAGGAATCCAAAAACTTACCAATGACATAATAAGGTTTTAATAGGTATAATTAAATTTTCCAAATTTATATTAAATCTAGGAATATCTATATGTGTCCCCTCCAAGGCAACATAATCCACATCACAAACCCTGCATACAATCTACCTTTTAGGAGTCTATTTTGGATTTTTTTAAGGTTAAAAGGTAAAATAAAATGAAATAATATGAGGATGAAATATTGTATGTATAATATTTAACAATTTCAAAATACCCTCCATTAATCACCATTGTTTGAGAAAATAGGGGAGTGCCCTCTATTTTGTCTCAGATAGAGGGCACTCCCTTATGAGCAAAACCTTACAGTCTCAGGAAATGGAGAGAAAGGGATGAACTGGGAGTTTTGGAAACATTTTAGAGAGTTGTGTAAGATTATATTGAACCTAGGACAACATGGGAAATCAATAAACTAAAGAATAATTTCAATAAGGAGGTATAAACCCTCAAGGTTGTAGTCAAGACCTTTGGGCAGGGTTTTGGCCTAAAGCCCAAATGATGGGTCATATTCATTTCCAACATTAGAAGAGATTTAAAATGGATTGAACCATGTTAGTAGGGATAAATTAGGTGTGTTTCAATAATATATTTTTATGGTAATCTATGATAATCCATTTTGGGCTTCAAGGACAACTTAGGCCTACTAAGCATGGTTAGGCCCAGTTTTCAAATGATAGGTCATTTTGTTTTTAACACTTAAGAAAGATTTATAATGGATTAGATGTTAGGTTGTGGAGCTAAAAGCTTAAACCCTTTGAAAACTAAAGGAATAGATGGTTGCTGAGTTCCAAGAGCACCAGTGTCGGCAGTAGGACCGACGTCGGCCGAGACCAGTGCAGAAGGCCACCGGCGATGGCAGGGAGTCGGCCGACGTCGGCAGAACCAGACAAGCAGGGACTGGCATCGGTCGCCTGTGTGTTCCAGAACTGCTCATTTCATGGACAGTTTGTTAAGTGAATGAAGAGTTTGCATGTTAAGACCAGTCAGAGTCTTGGGCTGTGAGGATAATTATCTAAATTAAGAGTCTAAGTTATTGTTTAAGTTAGGGATCTATTTATAGACCCATTGGCATGTATTGTTTATGCATGAGATAGAAAGGAAGAGTTCCTTCTTGTTGTAAGATCTGTGAGTTGCAAGTTGTTGCAAGCTCATTGGGGATCTACATGTAAGTTTGGTCTTTGAATTGTAGGTTGCAGGTTCATGGGAGATCAGCTTGAAGTGCTATAGAGTGCTTGGTGTACCGATAGGATTATTACTGACTGGTTGGTGAGGTGAACACCAATTCTGTGTGTGAGTTGGTTGTTGGGACCATTTTTTTGTGTAGGAGAGTGTGTGTGAGAAGAATTACTGTACACTTGAGGTGTGGCAAACCTCTGTAAGGTGAAAGAGTGTGGCGGCTCTTTGTTGTATTCCTTTCTGTAAAGTGTTAATACAAGATAGTGTATTGTCTCTCATATTTTGTGCTATTGGTGAATTCTAGTTACTTGTGTTTCTGGTTATTTCCGCATATTCAATTTCTTATATTTGGTAATCATATTGTGCTCTTTCTGAGGAGCAAGATCCTAATAGGTGGAATCAGAATAGTGTGTTTGTTCTTGGATTTCCACCACCCCCAACAAGTGGTATCAGAGCTTTTGGTTGGGATACTAACAGATTGGTTTAGATCTGGGTAGTGTGTTTTGATTACAGGTTACTCATAGGGTTTCTGTTTGAGTGGGAGCTGAGCAATGGCAGAAAATAGTCAGCTACGAATGGAAAAGTTTAATGGCAAGAACTACCAATTATGGAGGATGCAGATTGAGGACTATCTGTATCAGAAAGATTTGTACTTACCATTGGGTGGGGTTGCGAGCAAACCCTCAGATATGAAGGATGAAGAATGGGAGGTTCTTGATCGGAAGGCTCTGGGATATATTAGATTGAGTCTTGCATCATCTGTGATTTCTAGCTTATCACAGTGTAAGACAATGGTGGAGTTGATGGAATCTTTGGCAAATTTGTATGAAAAACCCTCAGCTTCTAATAAGGTATTTCTTATGAAGTGTTTATTTAATTTGCAAATGTTGGAAGGTGGATCTGTTCATAGCCACTTAGTGATTTCCATGGTTTGTTAAACTAGTTAAGTTCAGTCAATATTGTATTTGATGATGAAATTAAAGCTCTCTTAATCTTGTGTTCATTACCTGAAAGTTGGGAAGGTTTGGTAATGGCAGTTTCTAATACTGTGTCTCCTTCAAAAGTCTTAAAAGTGGATGATGTTGTGAGTGTGATCTTGAATGAAGAGATATGCAGGAAAAGCACAGGTGAATCATCAAGAGATGCTTTGAGTGTTGAAGGTAGAGGAAGGCCAAGAGAGAAGATAGAGCGTGGGAGATCAAGGTCGAAGACAGGCAGAAGATCCAAGTCCAGGTATGGCAGAATAACCTACTGGAAATGTGGAAAGCAAGGGCACTTAAAGAGAGATTGCAGATCAGGTGAAGATCAGCATGAAGGACATGGAGAAGAAGTAGATGTTGTAGATTACATTACACAGGATGCTCTGGTATGTTCTTTGGATAAAGTAAAATCTTGGGTTTTAGATTTTGGTGCCTCTTTTCATGCATCCCCACATAGGGAATTTTTTCATGAGTATGTCCAGGGAGACTTTAGAGAAATTTGTGTAGGGGATGGTAAGCCTCGTCAGATTGTTGGCAAAGGAAAATTGAAGCTGAAATTGCAGACAGGTGACACATGGGTGTTAAAGGAGGTCATGCATGTCCCAGTTCTGAAGCGGAATCTGATTTTTGTTAGAAGTTTGGGTGATGAGGGTTGCATAGTAACTCTCACAGCAGACTCTTGGAAGGTTACCAAGGGTACACTTGTTGTAGCTAGAGGTAAGAAAGTAGGTACACTTTATCTATCTACTTGTATTACTGATTCTCTTTTTGGGTTATCTACTTCAGCTATAGATTCGGAGATGTGGCTTAATAGGCTTAGTCACATAGATAAGAAGGAGATGCTTGTTCTTGAGTCAAAGAGTATGCTTTTGGATTTAGAAGGCATGGATCATGGTTTCTGTATGCAGAAAAAAAAGGTGACGTTTCTTGAGGAATCTGATGTTAGTGACAAAAACAGGAAAGCCTTGGTTTTCAAGGAGAAGGTGACGGACAGAATTCAGCACAAGGTGTAGAGGAGTTCTGAGCAGAGCAAGGGTGATTTGGACAAGGGTTTGATCCAAAAAGAGCTCGCGAGAAAAAGTTAGGTCTCACTAGAAAAACACAGAGACCGACATTGGCAAGAAAACCAGCGTCAGTGTCCAAACAGGGACCGACGTCAGCTATGTGCAGCCTGACGTCAGTGACTCAGGGCAGACAGAGACCAGCATCGGCCAGGGGAAACTGACATCAGTAAGGTGGCAGTCGCAGGGAACCGACATCAGTCGGCTATAGACTGAGATGTGATCGGCATCAGTTATTGAGATGAATTTTGGGTGGACAGCTAGTTGTCATGGAGTCTCAAGTGCCCATATGGAGGACTGAAGGTGTAAGTAAGTTCTTAAATTTGTCATTTCCCTTCTTTACACTACTTGTTGTTCACTTATGGTATAGAACCAGGAAGTTGTTAAAGAAGAAGAACAGGTAGATCCAGGAAACAGTGGGAGCTTGGCATGGATGAGGATGTGATTCCTTGGAGGAGAACCAAACAGGTGTTTTGGGTAGAGTTGCTAGCTGGAAGTAAGCACTGAGAGACGAATGGATGTTCAGGATGAAGAAGAGCGGAAATGGATACGTGAGATGGAAGATCAGGGTATATGGTCTTGTATTAGCTGTAGGGCAATCGAGGTTTGATCATTGTGTTTCTCTTTACCGGGTTGGATAATATTAGCTACATTATCCTATTTTTTTGTATGATGTGCTTGTTGCAAGGTTACATATATAGGTATTGTTGAACTAAAGGTAAAGCTAGTTCAGGTGTGTGTCATGGAGAATCTGGGAGTAGTAAGATTCTTTGGCATGAGTGTGTTCTAGAGACATGGAGGTCTTGTTGACTTTGTTTCAGGAAGATTGTGTGAAACCGGTTAGCATGCTCATGGTTAGACAGTTCATAGAACAGGTGTCTTGATTCACATAATGAGGTTGAGTGCATGGTATGTACTAAACCTGAGTTTTCCCAAGCAGTGGGAGTTGTCACAAGTTTGGAGTCAATCCGGGGAAGTAATACTGAAGGGCAGTTCAGTGGGACCAGTAGTAGGTGCACATGCTATGCAGGGTCAAGTTCTTTTTCTACATGGTTGTAGATGCAGATGTGGCAGGTAATTTGGATGACAGGTTTTTGCACTACAGGATTTGTGGTGGTTGGTCTTCAAGAGTGATCTTGAGGAGGGATACAAAGCCAAGGGAACAAACTAGATGGAGTATAGGTACAGGTACAGGTTGCAGCTATTTATCTCCAAGTGGGAGATTGTTAGGTTATGGAGCTAAAAGCTTCAACCCTTTGCAAACCGAAGGAACAGATGGTTGCTGAGTTCCAAGAGCACCGGCGTCGACAGTAGGACCGACGTCGATCGAGACCAGTGTAGAAGGCCACCGGCGATGGCAGGGAGTCGGCCAACGTCGATAGAACTAGACAAGCAGGGACCGGCGTTGGTCGCCTGTGTGTTCCAGAACTGCTCATTTCACGGATAGTTTGTTAAGTGAATGAAGAGTTTGCATGTTAAGACCAGTCAGAGTTTTGGGCTGCGAGGATAATTGTCTAAATTAAGAGTCTAAGTTATTGTTTAAGTTAGGGATCTATTTATAGACCCATTGGCATGTATTGTTTATGCATGAGATAGAAAGGAAGAGTTCCTTCTTGTTGTAAGATCTGTGAGTTGCAGGGTGTTGCAAGCTCATTGGGGATCTACATGTAAGTTTGGTCTTTGAATTACAGGTTGCAGGTTCATGGGAGATCAGCTTGAAGTGCTATAGAGTGCTTGGTGTACCGGCAGGGTTATTACTGACTGGTTGGTGAGGTGAACACCAATTCTGTGTGTGAGTTGGTTGTTGGGACCATTTTTTGTGTGTAGGAGAGTGTGTGTGAGAAGAATTATTGTACACTTAAGGTGTGGAAAACCTCTGTAAGGTGAAAGAGTGTGGCAGCTCTTTATTGTATTCTTTTCTGTAAAGTGTTAATACAAGATAGTGTATTGTCTCTCATATTCTGTGCTATTGGTGAATTCTAGTTACTTGTGTTTCTGGTTATTTCTGCATATTCAATTGCTTATATTTGGTAATCATACTGTGCTCTTTCTGAGGAGCAAGATCCTAACAAGTGGAATCACAATAGTGTGTTTGTTCTTGGATTTCCACCACCCCCAACATTAGATAATGTTTATTGGGTCATAATATAGGTAATAAATAATTTTAGTGTAGATAGGTTGAAAATAATCCATTTTTGAGCTCAAAATTAACTCAAACTTGCAAGAAATGGAAGGAAGAGTTCGATAGACTAGTTTTGAATACTCACATATTTCATGAAATTGTGCATGGATGACAAAGGATTTAAGAGGTGTTAGTATGGGTATTAAATGTAATTATTTTGGAATTTATTTTCAATTTGAATGTCAATTTTTTATGAATAATGCTTAAGAGGTCAAATTGTCTAAAACCCTTGCTAAACCCTTATAAGGACCTGATTGGGAAGATAAGGATGGTAAGATAATTTAATGGAATAATTTGACCATAATGATTATTGGAGGATATATAGGACTCTCTTAGGCTACTCCCCATCAAAATTATTTATATAGGAACTATACGAATGGAGGGTAAAGCAATATTTTCTTGACATTTTTATGCATTATGCAGGTTATAAGAGGTTTAAAGAGATTAAAAACATGTAGGAGGGAATATTAGGACTTATTATAACTCCCCATGTCAATTTAATACCTTGTAATAATTATTAAGTTCCTAAACTAGTTGTTTCATCTCAGCCAATCAAAACTAGCATAGTGACCAAATTAGTGAGAAGGGTGGAAAAATTCAAGTGAGCTAATTTTAAGGTGTTCCTGATGCCTCTAAGGACATGCATGGTATTAAAAATTTTAATCCACTCCATCCCAAAAAATTTCATGGAAAAATATTTCCTTTTTGGAGGCCAAGTGTGTAGGGTGCATGAAGGAAGAGTTTTTGGAGTACAGATGATGATGGCTCATTCATAGATGATTCCAAATGACTAAAACTAAAAAAATGCATGGAGAGGCATGTATAAAATCCTTCCCATTAATTACAATCATTATACCTATCCATAATAATTTTTGGGATGTTTAAATAGGTCCAAATCATGAAGGTAGTTTTTTCAGCTATAATGAGAACTTTCATGCCATTTTACAAGAGTTTCATGACTTGGAGAGCTACTTGTTCCTTATAAAATTAAATTATTCATCTCACATCCTATTATCATGAAAAATTAACTCCTTTGATTATCTTGAAAAGTTTCCTTATGACCCTTGGCCTTTTCTCTTCTCCTCTCTCTCTCAAGTTCTATAAGAACTAGCCATTTTGGCCATTGGAACTTATGTTCCACCTGAGTATGGTAAATCCATGCTCATTTGCATAACTTGGATAAATAAGAATAATAATTTTTACCTCTTACATGAATTTTATTACTGTTTTCATTTGGAATATTTGATTTTTCATAAGTGATGACTCTTGTTTCCTTAGCATGATTGCCTCATTCTCTCACCTATTTGCAATTGAAAAGCTTCTTCTTGTAGAGCATATGAAGTGTTCTAGGAAGTGTTAAGGTTTACTGAGTTAGTATATTCAATAGTGCCATTCAATACCTCTTGTCAATTCCTCCTAGCCTAAACATTCATCCATAACCTCATAATGTAATATTGACGTGAAAAGATGCAGATTAGAGAAGTGTATGTTTGGTTAGTCTCTTGGTTTCATGTGTAACATGTAGCTAGTTGGAATTTATAAACTTATTTGGTGTATCACCTCCCTTAGGATATTTTTCTTTCAATTTTCTCTATCTCTTTCACCCCCCAAAGTTTAGGTGTAGTAGTTATCTAAAGTGGTACATCAAGGGAGCTATCCCTATCTAGAGATTCACCTCATCCTTAGGCTACCCACAAGCCTAGAGGTGTTTCAATTATGCCACTTGGATGAGGAGAGCTAAGACATTTCTTCAAAGGGTGAAAATACAAGTGACAATAATACACTCTCCCCTTTTTCCAAATATCAGAGGATTTCTAAACAAGTAGGGGAATCAAAACACACAATACTAAGAAAATGAAATATCATGAGGAATAAATACTCATTGTCATCTTATGTAGCCTCTATTATTGTTTGTTACCACCCAAACAAAAAATAACATATAAATTTTCCACTACCACTGAAGAACTATCCTTAGCATTAGACAATTTGGAATAAAGCACACCACACTAAAAAATGAAAAACACATCACACAAGTGAACAATAATGATCTTCTATTTTTATTCAAACACACACAAAAAAGTCACCAAATTATCTAGGTTCCATCATTGGTGACTGATGAGAGGCTCTAGGATCTCCAACCTCCATTTCCTCCTTCCTCTAGTAAGAGATGCTACTTACTCAACAAAAATGTTGATGAAGCTCAGATGCATTAATTTTCTGAGGATATATCGCCCATAATTCAAACATCATGTACAAGAGAAAATGCATCCTTATACATTTAAACATTTTTTATAGCAATTCTAACTCTTCACTTTGACTCTTTTATAAAGACAACATTTGACAATGATGACTCACTAAAAGGACTTGACATTTTAAAGTCTTTTGAAAAATAAAGACACAATGATTCAAATAAACACATAAACCTAATTTATAAAATATAATTAGAATTATTGACTCTAATGACACATAAAAAACTATAGATTTCTTAAAATATAATAAAGGAATATAATAAAATATTAACATAAATGGAAACTCTATTCCAAAATAATGACTCTAAAAACATTAATCTAAAAACTTAACTAATATAAAATATAAAATACTAATTAACAATTGAAATAAATAAAGGTAAGACCAATCTAAGACTAACAATGAATTTTATTTTAACATAATCTAAAAATTAGATTTGATAACATCCTATATTAAATAGAACAAAAAATGTTATCTTAACAAATTTGACCAAACATGATATAGCATAACCTATAACTTAAAACAAAAGAAGTGACTTAAGAATAATAACCAATATTAGTTTGAGTCACAGTTGACCTTGTGGGGATGCACAATTAAGCATAAAAATACAAAACCAAACTAAAGGGAATAGATTGAAATGAGCAGTGGATTGACGTGATGTGAATATAATACATCCTTGGATGGAACTCAACATTGATCTCCTCTTCTATCTTACAACTTATAATTTGACATGTGAAACTTAGGATCAAGAATTATGATGTATGGAAAAATGAAACCAATAGTTGTGCAATGATTTTGGGTCTATAGATTTTGATTTCTAGGTGCAGTAGTATGACAATTTACATAGAGGTTAAACATCTTGGACAACATATAAAATATGTTGGAGATTAGAAACCATCTAGAATATAAACTTGTTAAATAGATATAACATCCACTATGCTCAATGATTAAAAAATTGTCACGCAAATCCTTAGGCATAGGTCCACACAAATATCTGAGCATGAATTTATAAAAAACTAGAAGATTGATGCTAATGAATTTGAGACTATGCTTCTGGTAGTAAGACTTAGACAAAAAAATAATAGTTTTGGATTTTTTTAGAGTTGTGACTAAGCAAAATGATAGATAATAGACTTATTAATATCAAATATTATCTTAATATAGATATAAAATAAAATATGTATCTGATGAATTTCATAGATAGGGGAAATGAAACTAACAAAGGATCTACCCCATTTGATTCTCAATCTTCCATACTTGCTCTGATACATAGAGAATAATTCATCACACTGATAATATTATTTCATTATATTACTCTTTTACATTGAACCATAGGTAGAGACTAATATATAGGCAAATAATAGACTATAAATGAGAATACTACAATCCCTATAAATTCTCAATTATCTAACTATATTAATATGAGATATATATAATTAACTATTAACAATATATTCATGTAACAAACTAACCCATAATATTTTAAAAACCTATTAAATTATTATTGTTTATTAAAAAATAATTATGTTATACATTAATAATGTGAACACCACACCTTAACACACTTAATGTGATTTGATGTGCTCCATAATGCCTTAGCCAGCTAGGTTTTTTTCTAAATTAGTAAGTAGGTTTGATTACGATTTCACTAGTAATTTAAAATTTTGGTATTTTTTTCATTATGTGTTATTTTATTTTTTGTGGTGGGATGGTATATGATTGCATTTAGTTATGAGATGCTATCATTTATAACATAATGTTAATTTCCATCATGTCCATCCAATGCTTAGGTTAGAGTTTGACACCTTTGTCCTGCATGGATGTTAGCATCTAATACTAATGCCCATTATTTTTGTGTATAATGAACTATTATTTATATATATTTTACATTAAAATATAATTATTAATGATTTTTTATTGTTATATTTTTTATTGCAAAAGTATATACATATTCAAGAGTTTTAGAACAAGTGACATTATTCTACCTTAGCAAAGCTAGGTCTAGATGTAGTTGACTGGGTCTTTATTGATCAGGTGGGGTTGAGTCACATGGCCTATTTGAGACAAATACCCTATGATATATACCTCCTCATATCCTTATCTAAGATTTGGAGCCTAGATACATGTATGTTTTGGCTTCCCATAGGTGAGATGATAGTCATCTTAAAAGATGTGTATCAATTATTTTGGCTTCTAATTAGAGATGAGAGAGTCTAGGTTAATAGAGATGGTATATGAGGCTATATTTAGAATTCCCATGTATATTTCACTGGTTAGAGGGATATTGATGTAGATATGATTAGTATGATTCATTTTTAAAGTATTATTAGATGTGATGTTTTACAATTGTGGAAGTTTATTTACATTTTATAAGCATCATTTATGGCTATGGAGGGTGATACAATTGGTATTTCATATTGGATATACCAAGTAATTTGACACATTGAGCATGATTAAACTAGATATTTATGGGGTTACACTATGTTATCCCACTTTTACAAGTACACACACACACACACACACACACACACACACACACACACACACACACACACATCTTTGGATTGGATATTTATGGTAGAGGTATTGGGGATGTGAATTTATTACATGTTTGGGCTTATGAGCATATTACAATGGTATGGCTAGTTGGTGGTCCCTTACCTTCATGGGCCCATACACAAATGTTTATAGAGTGATGGGTATTTCCACATGGTATACTTCATACCATGGTGGAATACCATCTTACTTTAAATAGGTTAGATCCATATCAGATTGTATGGTGTCATTATAGGACTTTTACTGAGTGGCCTGAGGATAGACATTAGTTGTAGAGGGTTCATATTAGTATGTGGTTGGTTGATTAGTTTCTTGGTGCTTATGAGTTTTTTTAATATGACCTTTTTTGTGGTAGTTTGGGATAGATTAGGGAGTTACCTCAACACCCTATCCATGGCATCATATGATACAGAGTGGGTATAGGCCCCATGATAGGCTGACTCTTATGGCTATATATCTAGCCCCATATCTAGATAATGTACAAGATCATGTTATTCCCATGGTATTTAGGAGTGGGTGATGATGGTGGATGATGTGATATAGGCACTTAGTTGTATAGTGTCGATAGATTTATCCAAAGATGGATTTAATAAGAGGGACTTTGAAATTATAGGTTTTCATACCACATTATTCAATCCTATTATGAGAGTTATGGTAACATACCATACTATAACCACTTAGCATGAGAAGCTATGTGCTAAGCTAGATATGCATGACATGCCAAAATGGAATTCTACTAAGATTATACACCTTATGATTGATTTTTTATGAAAATTTATGATGGGAGAAAAAGGATAAAATGAAATATTTAGGTGATTTCGAGGAGAGAGTATGCATCTTATCACATGCATGTGGGCCTTAATTAGATCATAATGCATCTACATCAAGAGGTG
The DNA here is from genome assembly GCA_037957365.1 of Torreya grandis. Taxonomy (NCBI): domain Eukaryota; kingdom Viridiplantae; phylum Streptophyta; class Pinopsida; order Cupressales; family Taxaceae; genus Torreya; species Torreya grandis. Next base: position 769,164 of record JARHVA010002825.1, on the reverse strand, counting down.
ATATATTTGTAGATGTTTATAGAGATGAGTAGTACACCCTTAGGGATATTCCCCAAACATATGATTGATGTGATTATTTTTATAAAAATTGTATCAACTTATATATATGACATTTATCACATGGTTTTATATGGTGTCAAATGGATTTGCACTATTTAATTCTTTATTACTAATTATATAGTTTTTAATTGTAGTTATTTCCATGGTGTATACCAAGATTTTTTAAAATTTTGTAACAAATTTGTTCAATTTATAAATGCATGTCTTATATCAACAATAAGGAAAAAAATGTATGCAATGAAATATAAATGGAAATAAGAAAACCCGACTATAATGATCATTTGGTAATGGGACTACTTATTATGCTTTTGTAATCATCTCTAATTTATATTATAAATGTCCTTCGAATATGCATATATCTATTTAGGTGCCCATATCTATTGTGTAGCTTTATCTTCTCCTCATTTCTCTTTATGAAGGATTTGAGGAACCAATGGTTCATCAATAGGATCAGTGTGGGAGATATCAATCTTGGGAGAGAGAAAACAAGGAGGAGGACTTATACTAGTGGTCATCTTCTATGAAGGCTAGTGGACCATGTGTTCCTCACAAGGAGTATCATGGGATGTATTGACCCTATTATATGAGCCTTTGGGATAAGTATGTGGAATAGGTCTAGAAATGTCTTTTCAATATGTAATGATTTAATGATAAACTAACTATAATATCTTTTACTCAAGAGAAAAAACACTCATTATCTTTATGTCCATTAATACCATGGTAAGTGAAAAAGTGTTGTCCTTTTTACTTATCAAATCCATATGGTGGATTATTTAAATTATGAAGTAGTGTGATCATTTGTTTATCCAACAAAGTTTGTAATATGTAATATGGTCCATGTTAGTACCAATAAAACTAAAGAGGCTATCATTTGGTAGTGGTATATGATCTAAATATGTGAGATACTGTATAATCATATTCCTTTCCTTTGTTCAATACCTTTATTGTTTATTTTATGACATATGGGGTTGGTTATATAGAAGTTTTTTGAAGTGTTTCAATATTTTTTGAAACTTTTTTTTTTACTTTGGAAATAAAATTTTTACCATGTTTGGGTTTAAATGGAGAAATAGGCAACTTAGTTTAGGTATTCATCAGAGCGTATAAATATTTGTGCACATCCTAATATAAGATCTCAAATGAAGCAAAGGGATTATGTAATTATATTTATTTGAGAAAATAAAGAAGACCTCTATTAAATATGAATTGTATCTCTAAATCTAAGGGTATATAATGTAAGGAATACAAAACATCTTTAAATTGAATAACATAATATTATATAGGATCGTCTTTTATTTTTGTCAATGTTTGAAAATGTTTTAATGGTAATTTAGGTAAGGTATAACAATGAAAATGTGATATAAATACATATTCAAATTTTTTAAAAGTTAATAATGAACCATTTGGTAGAGTGTAAAATCAATCAAGAACCCCCTGGCTTAAACTATAATGAAAAACTTTTAAGAACAAGCTACCACTTTTGACCCAATGTTAAAAAGTGTATATATTATTGTAAATGAATGGTGAGATCCCCTTGACCATAAAAGGAGGATAACGTAGGCATAAATAATTTTTAAGGATAAGGACATTCAAACACATTCCTAGTAATAGGTTGCTCTGTTAATGTATTCTCCTCAAGAATATCTTCATAAGAAATTACAATTTAAGAGTGTTGACTTATTTGGAAATATTTAATGGTAGTCATAATAGATAATATATAATAATATGATTTTTATAGTGTTTTTAAATTACCATTAATATGGAACATAATAATGATAAACTCTTTATCATCTACTAAAATAGGCTCCTCACATGTTTTTTCAATATTTGGTAAAGGAATACCCATGTCTAAAGATATAGGTATATCTTGTTGAATAGAAAAAAGTTTAATATTATTATCATTTTAAGGTGAAATATCACATGAAATTTCATGACATAATATATTATTAGGAGAAATAATTTCACTTTTAAACACACTCTCCTTTTGAGAAGAAGATGCAATGGAGAAAGGGGAAGAAGCATTTGCTATTTTATGTACCCCATCAAGATATTGAAGAATGTCACATTCACTTTAAATTTTAATTTTTCATCCAAGATAAAGAGGTTCAAAGAATGAAATATAAATTTCTACTTGAGGTAAATCATTTTTATGTGAAAAGATAACATTGACATAACTATCATTTGCATCCTTGCTATTTGTCTTAGGAAACCTTTAGGAAATATGTTTTTTTGTTACTTTAATTTAAATGGTTTGATATTTGTAAAAGATACCTAAAATATACTTGGGAAATTTATTATGTCCCTAATTAATGCATGTTTTTTAGTTGTTCTTTATGATTTTAATATGCACTTTCATTTTTTTCTTCAATCAAAATAATGAGAGATATGGGACATGCATTTGCTCATCACATATTAGAGGGGAAGAAGAAGGCTGACTATATGAATTTGAATTAGGAAAAGAAGGAATGAAATTTTTAAAATTAGTATTACTTGGGAAAGGATACACACACTTTATTTCATCAATATTTTCATTATGAGAGGTATATTAGGATCATTCAATTTCTTTGACATTTTCAACATTGGAAAGGGGAGAATAACACTCACATTTTGAAATAACTAGTGAGGGTATGGATAGATTATTTTAATTTTAAACATTAGGAATGGTATCATTTTACATATTGGTTGGTCCTTCATTATCATAAAATGGAGGAATATGAGGGGTGTCATAACCAGGAGGAATTTCATCACATTCATAACCAAGAGTAGAAACATCATGATCACAATTTTGCTCATGTATATTTGCATTTTCAACATTTATTTTTTCATTATCATAGTTATAAGAAAAATAAGACGTATCATATTTTTGATATACTAAAAGATATTCATATGTAATAAATTTCTCAAGAGGTGGATTAAATAAATGTTCACAATTAAGCTTCCATACATAACCTTCCAGTAAGGAATACATAAGGGTGATAAGTTTTAAGATGATTATAAAGCACACAACCACTAGGGAAAAAAATAATGCAATTAAGAATTAATAAGCTATGCCCATATAGGTGAGAGGGAAATTAGATCTAAAAATAAGATACAAAAATATGAAATAAACTTTCAAAAAAGGCAAAAACCCTAATATGTAAATAAGGGTTTTTGTTCAACAAATAGAGGATGGGTTCACTAAATGTTTTAATGATTTTGGATTCATAGAAGAAACATACAAGCAATAAATCTATTTGAATGCAATCAATTAATGTTCAAATTTTATCAATGCAATATAATATTTTGATAATGTCTCATTTAGGCATGTGTAATAAATATAGAAAGTACTAAGTAATAAAGGGATAAAAGATAACATATCTTTTTTTTATTCAATTATAGAATTGAAGCAATAGATAAAGGAAAACAAGATGTCTCCAAATTATTATAGACCTTATCAGATCTTTAAAAAAATTGGTAGTGTGGTTTACAAGCTAGGATTTCCTCCATCTACTTACATTCATATAATATTTCATGTATCTTGCCTTAAGAAGGTCATTAGACACAAAGTTACCACTCAAATTGAGTTAACAAAATTAGATGAGGAAGGGAGGGTTATTATTGATCCTAAAGTGGTCCTTCAAATATGTACTAAGTAGTTACAATCGAAAATGATTATAGAGTATCTGATCAAGTGGAAGAATCTACCTTCTAAAGATGCTACCTGGGAGGATAAATCCTTCATGCAATAACATCTAAGTTTTCTTCAACATTGAGGATAGTATTATTTTGAAGGGGAGGGGCATGCTACACCCTTAACCATTGTAATTTCTAGGGATATGTGTGGCTAACTTGTGGCTTGCATAACCCTTTTGTATATTATTTTACAATTGTCTATGCATTCATATGCTTAGTAGCTCAGCCTATGGGTTATCCATGGCATTGGTAGAATATATATAGGAGGTAGGGTTAGTTGTTCATCATCATATCAGAGTATTAATTTCTTATTACAAGCATTTGGGAGGTTTCTCCATTCAAGTGGCTTATCTATTATACATATTTTCTATTATATTTACATATCATTATGATATATTTATCTTATTCTACTTTTTTGGTGAAGTAATATCCTTACTATTATTGATTAGGGATTGTCATAGCACTACCCTAAAGAACTTCCCTTTATTTGATCTGTATTATGACTATTTTTCTCTTCTAAATAGTTGTGTCGACTAGGGATAGTAACACTAATGATAATATCTAATTCTAATGTAGGTGTTTAGTTAAGGATATGTACAAGAATGGTTTGAAATTTATATCAAACCTATGTTGTTAATTTTATAAGTGTTTCACATCACTGGATGTGTCTTACTATGTGCTAAATATGGATAATAATCACAACCCTATTTTCTTTGCATTATAACTCTTGTGACCTAGTAAAAAAGGGTTAGTAACATGAGTCGAGCTAGCCCTAGCAAACCAATTTATTTCTAAGTTTTACCTACATAGCCAATACTCAAAAGAGGGCCACAAAATAACATGTAGTTTAACCTCCTATGCATGTGTATAGAATTATAACAGTGTGACTATATTGTCTTTCTCTTAGTAACCCTTGGTACATGTGATGTAATAGTATATTTAACCTTTTGAATGCTTCAAATATTTGATTCAGTGTTTTAGTGTAATTTGATAGCTTGAAATAAATAATACTTTCTAATTAGAGAGTTTCCTTATCAAATTATTAGGTGTGTTAGTTGTACTATAGATTTTGTATATATAGGAACCTTTTGAAGTTTAATTAGAACCTAGTGGCACATGAAAATCCAACCATAGGATGGGAAAAGAGGGATAAAAATGGTCACAAATCAAAATATACAAAAAAAAGATAAAAATATAAGCCTAGATAGTTACATCGAAGTTAGACACTAATTTTGATGCTAGTGTTTAAGATAGATGAAAGTGTTTAGCGGGATAAAACATACAAGAAATAGGCACAATAGGAAAATATCCCTGGCATACATTAGATGAAGATAAACAAACATAACACATAAGCCTAAGGGGTAGGTAAATCAAGTGAAATAAGATGGAACTGAAGGGGTCCATGAGAGATCACATCACTAGATGTCTAATTTTAAGTAAAATAATATATACATATAGGGAAACTATGAATGTGTACTTATACCAAAATGGGTGTCTATAGTTTGAGGAAAAAAATCATTGTTTTTCATTGTAGAAGATACTAAAATAAGTTACAGATGTCAAATAAAAATACAACTTAATATAGCACTATGATTTAGAAGCATACAATATGATTCAAATAGTGTTACAATATAATTTAAGCAATGCTAGTGACTATGAGTATAATATAATGTAAATAAAGTAATGTTAATCACTATGAATATAATACAAGCAAAAATAAAGGTATTAGGTGATCTAGGCAATGGTTTGAATGATTTATAAGATCTCAAATATACTTTCTCATTCATTGGTTAATGTCAGCCCAATGTTTCAAAACACTTATTACATAGGTAGAACCATGTCTATAGCCCATTAACCCTAATTTCAAGGGTATAGTGAGAGAAACAATCTTAGGCAATATGCTATTCTTAGGGGTACAAAATAAAATGAATAAAAGAGGTTTCTTATTGGTATAAACAAGGGACCTTAGGTGTTCTTGATATACCATGAGGCACATGGAAACTAAACTCTATGTTTAGTGTTGTATTATGATTGAGTATTAGGGTAAAATGATCATGCCATAGTTTTTATAAATAAATATTGCATAGCCCTTCATGATAGTCATTGAGTAGTTTGAAAATTTTTGGAACGCAATTTTTAAAAACAAGCAAAAATAAGTGAAAAATAAAAAGTGAAAGATTTGTAGTTTCATAAATCAAGCAAATTTTGATTCAAGGTCAAAATAATGAGATTTTATGTCAGAATGATCCAAGGTAACAAGATAATTTCTTCAGTGTCAGATTTAATCCAAAGTTGAAGAAATTAAATTATTTTATGTCATATATTAGCCAAGGTTAGATGTTTTATTTTAGTGTCAAGAATTTACAAAAAATTGAAATAAATCCAATCCCAAAAATCAAATAACAATAAAAAGTAATGTTCTAAAAATAATGGGTTCACAAGAATGTTTAATCATTTTAATTTAATAAGGACTTAAACCAATAAAATTAAATTATTAAAATATAAATGTTGAAATGTAATAATATGATAATTAAATATGATATAATAAAATAATCTATAAAATTTATAGAAATAAAAAACTTGTTAAAAATAGTAAACTAGACCTAAGGATGTGCAAACCTCCCTAAAACAAAAATAGATTTGACTGCAGAGACTGTCTATAAGTGAAAACTATATGAAATTACATTCAAATACAACATTAGTATAAAATAGTAATTCTCAATCTACTTGGACAAGTCCACAGGAGGTAGACATGGTGCATCATGGCTATATCTTGGTTGACTGTATTCTTGATTTTTTGATTGAGGCCTATGTGAGATTTTTTGAAGGTGTATTGTTGAGCTCTATGTGTCAATATTTTTCATATAAAAACCAAAAATATCAAAACCTATTCATATACATGTAATATATATAAATTAGATAACAAACATGAATAAAAATGGGTTTGTAAGGATAGTTGAATTGGCCTAAAAAACCCCTTGTGAATGAGCACTACCTGCATAGCCTAAATCGGCCTCAGGCTGATCTAGTTCTCCCTCCTATGGTGATTGTCTGATTTTTTATTACTCAACTAGAAAAAAATTAGCTAGATGATTGATTGAAAAGCTTAAAAATAGATTCCCTTGACCTATAATACACAATATTTAGACTCAATTATTGAGAAATATAATGCTATAGATTTGAAATAAGAAGAAATAGTAATTTTTTTCTAAATGTTCATTGCCTTTGATAGAGAGACTTAATAGGTTCATAATGAGTAGCCTTGATGTGATTTTATAAGAAAATATTTAAAATAATTTTTGAAACTAATTTGACAAAATACATGGGAGAGTCATTGTGTAACATCTCATTTTGAAAAAGTGACCATTCAAGCATGGGAGACAAGGCCACACTAGGAGACAAGGTTGTAGTGTGACCATATCTGGCTAGTATAGATTTATCCCTGAAGACTAGAGACTATTGGGACAAGTCTGAAAAAATCCTATGGATTAAGTAGAGATGAATGTAATTGAAATAGGGATATTTGTATGATATGTATAGTGCTTACAATATAGTGAAGGCTATCTTATAGTTTGTGAGATAGTGAAATGGAAAATAGACTAAGTGAGGGTAAGGGTGAAAAGAATAAACATTGTAAACATTTAATTATTAATTTTATGTGTTTAAAAAGATGTAAAAGTGCATGAAAATAATTTATAGCATGAACAATATAATTAGGATAAAATTGACTCTCAACACGAGCATCATGATTTAATTATATGTATAGGCGATGAAAACTAATGCTTAATAAAGTGAAAATTATTAAGTATTTTTAAAAAATAATCCATGAATAATCTAAGGATTATAATGAGATTTTGTAAACTCTTTTAGAAATTAATACTACAAGTACAACTAACACATATGAGACTTCCACTACTATGGGTTCCATTATTTTATATGCATCACTCGATATAAATTTTATTATAATATCTAATATGGAAGAAACCCAAGGGTTTCATAAGATCAATATGACAATCTCTACTTAATCATTTTTACACTACCTTTGGTTAGAACACATTATATTATTAGTAGACTATTTAAGATTTGTAGACTAAGATTTTGCAAATGGAAGAAAGTGCTTTGAAACCTAATCGAGCACTTTATTCATAGAATTTATTGTATACTCCATTGACTCAACATCTTTCAACATATCATTTACCAACTAGTTTTGTGGCACCTAGGCTTACATTGTATGATGGAAAAGGTGACCCCACATAAAATTTGAGAGCATTTCATGTATCATGTTATGACTATGCATCCAATGATAGGCTTTCGGCTAAGTTAGTTCCCAAAATTTTAAAAGATCATTCTCTAAGATAGTTTTAGAATTTACCACATCAACTAATACATGCCTTTAATCATTTGGTAGATTTTTTCCTCTTACATTTATCAATTAGAATAAGTGAAAAGATTTCGTATGCTTATATTTCTTAACTCAAACAAGTATCCAATGATCCTATCACAAATTATGTATTAAAGTATAAGACTATATTATCCATAATGACAAATCCTATGGAAGGTAAGGAATTACTAGACATATTCAAAAAAAGTTTGCTTCCACCTTTACATGAATATATTATGTTTGAAAATTTCTATCATTCATAGAATTATGCTACATTGTTAAGGAAAGAGAGGTTAAGTTATTTTCAATGAATAAGCTAGAGTATGTAGCCAAACTAGCTTCTAATTGTAATGTAAATAATGTAAGAAATACACCATACAACATGAGACCAAATGACAATAAGAGTGATCAAAATACAACAATTAATTCATATGGAGGCACAACATACTTTGAATGAAATTATTGGTACATATCATGTTTTAGTTCCATCTAGAAAACTTATCACATTTACATAGGATGAGATATTTGAAGATGTTTTTCATTTACACTCTTTTCTCATTTGATCATACATTTAACATCAACCTATATAGACTGTCATGGTTGATAATGGTTAAGGTGTGAATATGTGCACTATCACACTTATCTCACATTATATATATATATATATATATATATATATATATATATATATATATATATATATATATTTATATATAAGGATATAATTCCTACAAAAATAGTAATTAAATGATTCAATGGCCATATTTAGAGTTCTATTGGTGAGATCACATTACCACTATAGGTTGGTCTATCACATGTGGCCACCAAGTTTATTGTAGTACCCAGTTTAGGAGTCTTTCATATATTATTGGGGAATCCTTACATTTAGGAGTTTCATACAACACCTTATATAATACACAAATGTTTAAAATACAATTTTGTTAATGAGGTTATCATAGTTCATGGTATTTCATATGAATACCCCATTCAATCCAATATTATTATTCCTACACCATATATATCAATTAAGCAACCTAAAAAGGTTCAACCCACTTATATAATTTATAAATAAGTGACCAAATTTGCAAGGAAACCTATCTTTAAAAAACCATTTAATCACCAATTTGTGATAGATTCTAGAGAGCCACTCTCTACTCTAATACATCCTAGATTGAAATTACAAGGCATTAAGAGTGTTACACAATGAACACCAACACATAGTTATTATACTCCATGATGGGTTACAAAGAGTCCTATAGTTGACAATGCTAAAAAACCTAAAACCCATACTATAAATTATCATCATGATAGTGGAACTTATGTTATAGATCCATATCAATTTTTAGATTATGAGTGAAGACCAATTATTTCACAATGGATTGATACTTTCCATTCACGATAGGTCATACTTCTTATGTTAGATATATGACCTATTGATTGTGAGGAGTTTATATGAGTCATTGTTTAGTATGTTCCTTTTGAATTGTGTATATTCAAATAGAAAAAAATAGAATATTATAAAAATTCTAAAAACTAAGACCTATGCATGATATGTGTAGTTCATTTACATTAGTTGATTTGTGATTCAATATATGTATTACTTATCTATATATTGTTTTATATTACATATTATTCACAAGTGTACTTGAATGAGTTTAAAGATATACATGTTGTCACTTTTAGATTCAGTTGAAGGTGGTGATATTGTCTTAGCCCTATAAAATTTACATAGATAATACTACTCTTTTCTAGATAATCACGCATTGTGCTCATCCCAATAACACATGATCTAATTTTTTATATCCAAAATATTCAAAATCCTTATATAGATTATTTCTATCTCAAAAATTTAATTGGGGGCATATTTTACTTAGGTTTTATCACTTTATAACTATTCATTTTGTTCCTATAATAGTAAAATACATTACAGAAAATATTTATATATTTTCTCACTTACTTTCACATTGATAGCTTACTAGATACCTAAGTTATTAAATATAATAATGTTATAAATTTACTGTGTAAATAAATTTCACTTATTCATTCATGCTTATCATGTTTGATTCTTTGCTTCATGCTTTATGTGTATTCAATATGGACATTTAAACATGTTCTTGTTTGCATCTATAAGCCTTATTATTTGTTTTATGTGTGTGGTGACATTTAAACATGTCATTTGTATGTAACCCCTTAGCATTATTACTTATTTTATGTGATTTTACATGTGATCTTTGTGTATGTGTCATGGACATGACTCTTGTTTGTATTTATTTTATTATTTTTTGATGCCATGATAAATATCATGTATCACCCTAGTTTGTTTATGCCATGATCAATATCATGTGTCTTCCCTAAGTAGTTCTATATAAATTTAAAGTTCTTAGTTTTGATCATTTATTCACTATGTGTCTAATTACTAACATCTATCTAGACATGAGACTATGTATGATTGGTCATACATGTATCATACATTATTACTTTGCTCAGATTATTAATATGATGTAATGATTTCCCCTATTTTCATTATTACTCTAGGTTTCAATATTTTCGACAACATCATTCACAATTTTTTTAATTTTGAGCCAAGTTATTACACATGTTTCATAACTCACCTCAAAAGAGGGGGCATACATAATGGATTTATCTTAGAGACTAAGATGAAAAAATATATTATACAAATAAAAAAATGCATTACTTGATCAATTGATCACACTACATACTCAGTTTTTACCCAAAAATCATATTCAAATAGTACCATGCCATTTGGACATTAACAAAGGTTTTAGTTGTCCAAGACAACGTGTATTCATCCATAAATTTTTAAAAAAAAAACATTTTCTAGATTTCTCATAACTATAATTAGTATATAAAATAGTTTTTAGTACTTGCTCAAAAATAGTTTTAATATTTATACAAAGGTTACCACATAATTTTGAAAATATTGGGGGCATTATCCAGGGCATGTGTTTTGAAATTTTACATAGTTTTACTCAAAATTTTAATTTATTTTACTTGGTTATCAGAATCAATATACTCAAATTTCATATTCGAAGCATGCACATCAGACGTGATCACCTTATTACTCAATTTTTGTACCAATTTTTGTAGAAATAATGAAAATTCATGTCATTTTATATGTTGTATACACCACACTCAAATAATAATATTTTTGCACCAATTTTTCACTAAAAATGATTATCATTTTATTTGTAGTGGTTGATTCAGCTTTTTGCACTAGTTTTACACCACAATAATCTATTGGAATTCATATATGGATTACAAGATATTTAACTACCTTGTGTTGCGTGATTATGGAGTGAAATGAATCTTTATTTATTAAGGACATTCTCCTACCAAAGAGTATTAGGGCATGCACAATCTAGTCTAAGTAATTCAATGGAAAAAATATCTAAGGTTTTCACCCTCTCTTGTCACAAGTTTTGCAATAGAAAACAAAATGTTTTGTAAACATGAAAAGGTGTATTCATTCCTTATTATTTGATTTACATGTTTCTTGTATTTAATTTAAAATTTAATTCTTAATTAAGGACTAATTTATACATGTTTCATTGTAGGTTTGTATGAACTTAGTTTAACACATGGTCTACATCCAAGCCTCCTCAATATAGGCAAGCTCAAATAAAAATGTATTCATTTTAATATTATAATTTAAATTTATTAAATTACTATAATAAAGGAGGGGGTAAATTTAGTTAGTAAAATTAACATTCAATGTTAAAAAAAATGTGTTTGTGACCATATTTTATGCATACTTAGCTTATGTTGAATTCTATAGTTCTAAACCACTATTTCTCCACTTATTTGTAGACAATCCTATATCTTTAAGAAATTTGGATACTAAACATTCATATTATTCATTCCAAGTAACATAGACTTACTATTAGATTGATTCACACTTTTATTTTTGCTATCTCTTCTCTTTCGACAAGGCCACTCTTTCATGACAATCCTATTCACTAGTAGTGTTTGAAGTTATCAATTTCATCCTCCCACTAAACAATGTATAATTAATTAAATTCAAATTCACCTAATGAGTCATCCCACATGTTTCACAATTCCCATACAAGGAAAATCCAAAAATACCAATATATAATCACATTTTATATTTATTTATTCACTAGTTGGAAAGAGGCTTTCATATTGCAAACAACATAATTATTATAACAACATATTAAGTGGAAAAAACTTATTCTTCCTATTTATTAGTCCATACAACCCATGTAGCCCTGAGATATGTCTAAATACATCTCCAAGGTCACATTTCATTGTTAAAGAACATTATTACACCAAGATTTCACCATAATATAAAATTAAACCAATATTTCACACACCCCATTATAGCATGGGATAACTACATGGATTTTGATCCCTCTTCAAAGTATTGGTATGTAGATAGTGCTCAACATAGGGGGTGTTAAGGTTATGCAACTCATAACCCTTTTTTTACCTAATTATCATAATTTCTTCTTCATTATCTATCGAGCTAGGGTTTCAAATGAAGTATAAGGTGTTTAACCCTAAAATATAGATTAAGGAATATAGGGTTAAAAGGGGTAGAGATATTACAGGGCAAAAAGGTGGTACAAATATCTCTATAGAATTTAGATTAATTTTCAAACTTAGATAATAAATATTTTTAATTTAAATACTAAGATATGCTAAAAAGAACAAGTAAAACCAATGATTGATATTGTAATTAATGGAAAAGTAATGGTAGTTATATAGATTACTATGCATATTCATATATGATATGGAATAGACTAGAAATAAAATGTATCTAGATTCTATATTAGTTGTTAGATTCTATAAATTTGGTCTCTATAACCTTAAAAACTTACATTAACCTCATATGGTGGCATTGACACTTCTGTCTAACCTAAAATTAGGTGTCCATTATGAAATACCTACTAGAACAAGATGTGACCACATAAAATATTTTGGGTTCTATGTCCCCTTCACTTTGATATATTCAAATCTAGATCATGAACTATTTCTCTTATCTAATAGCCAAAACCCTAGTTATTCATCTTCATAGTGAATATGGAAAATATGGGTTAGAGGGATCATGGTGTCGAGCTAACACAAATACCCCTATATTAGTGGGTGCTACCTACATATCCACTAATCCAAAGAGGGCCTCAAACTCATGTAGTTATCCCATACATGTGGGCTTGTGTTTGCATAAGGATGAAATATGTGATAATTAAAACAATAATCTAGCTTATAACTTGGTAAATATGGCTCATGGTCTACTCCTTCAGTACTTCAAACTTATAGATGTGTTGTCCCTATGATTGATATGGAAATAGGGGAAAATAGGTAATTTTTATTCACTTTAATTCTTGATTAAATGGTTTTGATAAGTTGTCTTGTAAGTTTTTGGTCTGTGCTAGGTGAGGAATGAATGAGGATTGATCATGGATATATACCAATCTTTTTGGAGAATATATCACATTAAATAACTCAGACCAACCATAGGGATACATTTCATTTTAAAATTATATGAATTTAGGGCACTAGACACTTGCATTGGGATAAGACACTAGTGTCAACTTAGGCATTTAACTGGGAAACAAGTGTTTGAGCAACTCGAAAATAGGCACTAGTCTAAAACTTTCAAAAATAAAAGATAATAAAGTTCATATCATTTTAGGCATGATAGAAGGTCTGAGTCATTAGAATAATATTGGTCAGACTAAGAGATAAGTAATAGGTACATAGAGATAGTAGAAGTGAGCCTTTTGGTAGTGTGAAAGGTTTATAACTAATAGGAATAGGTAAGTTATAAATTTTCCAAGTGTAAAATATTGAGGTTCTATATAATTTATAAATAGTGTCTACATTTGCCCCCTCTAATCTAGTAATGAAATTGCTAGTTTAAAGGAAAAGAAATGAGTACCTAAGTGTGTATAACATACCTTACCTTTGCATAAGCCAAACTTGAGTGATTTTCTAGTGACTGACCTATAACTAAGAGCATGTTATAGTATGTTATTAGTTCATATAATATAAAATATAAAGAATTGAAATGATTGAAATATAAATAGTAAGTTTTATGAGTACACTTGTGTATTGATGCAACCACATTGTCTTTTGGTAACTTGATTTGAAAATATGTATGATTATGAACCATTAGAGATGAGATTAATAATAATATAAAATATATAAAGTTCATAAATATATAAATATTTGAGGACACATGCCCCCAACCTTGGAGAAAAAGGTGAGTTTCCATTTGATAATTGAGATTAGCTGAACCATACAACTCAATCATACTTATAACCTAGTGAGTATGAGTTGATCCAAGTCAACCCACAATATAAATATAGTGAGGTTAGATGATGTAATCAAGGCCAAACTATAAAATTTGAAAGACTAAGTGATTTCATCATCTCAACCATATAAAAAATTTAACCAAATACTATAGTAGTTAATATAATCCATAAAAGTCCAACCCAGTGAGCTAAAGTCCATAGAAGTGTTTGAAATATGAAAGTTGATTTGATTTTACAAATTTAAGTGCTATTTTGTATAAAATATTCACATTATTTATGTCTCATGATTAAAATTGGGAATAACAATGGTACTAATGTATACAATTCTACCACAAATGTGTATTTGAATCATATAATTATGCAATTTGGCCAATCTATAACTGTGTAAGTGTGAAGACCATGTTTCAAAAACATGCCCCTAAAAAATATGAAATTGAGAGATGGTATAAGTGTGTATAACATGTATCCATGACATTCCCCTAGTACATATCTGAAACTATGAATTGTGATAGATTTGGAGAACATATTTATATAACATGCCCCCAATATATATCTAAATATGTGAACTATGAAAAATGTGGAATCCATGTATCTATGACATGACCCCATTAATATTCCCAAAATTTATGTGATTTTAAGTATAAATTGGTATTTACCTTACCTCAAAAGGATAATATAACTATATAATATGTGTATGAACTATGTAGCATATAGGAGTAACATGTCGAAGTTGATATATCAATGAAGTACATAGTATGTGATCACATCAAGTAATAAGATGCATGATGTTAATAATGGAAATGTGTATATGGAAATAATACAATATCAACAAGTAATAAACCATAAACACAAGATAAATAAAATAAAATAAAAATATAATGGTCCAAAGAGACCTCAAATAAGGGACATGTTTAAATGCTACATAATCAAAAGGACATGACTTAGTTAAATGTATACAAAGAAAGGAATGACATATTTAAATGTCAATACAAAATAAAATAACATATTAAAATGTAAAATTAATAAAAAAAGAGAATATGGGCCACAAAAAATGGAACACATTCAAATACTCAACAAGCAAGACAAGACACTCAAGGAAGTACAAAAAGGAAAAGCATAAACAACCAACATAAACATAACATAATAGCCCATGAATATATATATGTTATAAAAAAATGTCAAGTACATAACATATCAAGTACACTATGAAAGATATAAGTATGAATAAGGCATGTGTAAGTAAAAACTCTCAAACGTGATAATGTAAATTGATCATAGAACCATATAACCCATGTGTATCAAGATGAAAGAATCAGATGCCCCAAATGTCTATATGACATGATTATAAGGAAGGAAAAAAATTCATATAGGAATAAATCATGTATTTTTTTATGCCTATATCATACTTGAATGAGGTGTGAAACACATGTGTATATATAAAGTACTAATATGTTACCTACTAACATGAAACCAACAACATATATTCCAAGGAGCTAATAAAACATGTAAAAGATGAATATATCTTTGGAGTTTTTAATTTTTTACTTTTTTTGGTATTTTTTGAATATCTTATATGAAATGAATATCCTATGATCTCATCTAATGGATGATCATATGTATCTCTCCATTGTAAACCTGGTGCAAAAAACTAGTGGTACTACATAGGGGCATGTATAGGTGCAATATCTATCACTATGGTATATGTGATGCTTTGCATACGTATAATAGGATTCTATTTTCATGAATAAATAATATGAGAAGTGGTTTATGGAACCATTTATGAATGGTGTATGGTTTAATTTGAATAGTAATAATATAAAAATGTGTAGCTGTTCTATATATCTTAATATGTTGTGTAAACATGGATGCAAATTCCATGGAATCCACTGTGTGTCTCTAGTACAATGAGCCAATAACCATACACCCTAAAATATAGTTGGAAATATGAAAGATTTACTATAATGATCATTTGGTAATGGAACTTATGGTTTTATTTTTATCACTACATTTAATGTATCTATATACATAATGCATGTATTAGTAGAAATATCACATGTACTTATCTGGTCTTAATATGTATGTGTCAGTTTTGCTACCCAAATATGTTATGTGAATTTTTGATTAATCTCTATGAAATGTGTGTCGTTTAATTCTCCACGCATATCTCTATCAAAATATTAATCAACCAATGGTTCCTTTATATAATCAATGTGGGAAATATCAGTCTTGTAGAGTGTACACTAGGAAAAGGAATTATACTAGCGGTAATTTTATAAAAGGTGAATGGAACATGTGTTCCTTAAAAATAAAAACATGGTATATTTTTACCCTCTTAGAAGTAGTGGATATAAGTCTATAAGTATCTTTTTAAAATGCAATAATTTCCTGATCTACCAAGTATATAAGATTTTATTCAAGAGAAAAGTGATCATTAGCTTGGTGCCTATTTATACCATGGTGAGTGAAAAAGTGTTGTCCTTTTACCTTTTTGAATATGTGTGCTGGGTGATGAGAATTAGAAGAAAATTTTTATCATCTATTTATCCAATAGTATACATAGTATATCATGTGGTTTATCTCATTACCAATCAAACTAAAGTGGCTACCTTTTTGTAATGTAATATGGTTTAACTATAGGAGGTATTATGTAATTATGTTCCTTTCCTTTGTTGAATAAATTTACTATTTTTTCTTTGGTATGCATTGGCAGTTATAAATAAATCTTTGGAAGTAGTTCATGACCCTTCTTATTTTGTTTTCTTGCTTTGAAATCATTGTTTATACCATGTTTCCCTTTAAGTGGGGACATAAGTAATTTAGTTTTAGTATTCATTAAAGCACATGCATACTTATGCACATCCTAATATAAAGTTTATAATGAAGTAAAGGGTTTGTGAAATGCTCTTTATATGAGGGGAGAAATAAGACTCATAATATAAATTACACTTCTAAATCCAAGGGGGTATAGTTTAAGAAGTATAATATATCCTTAAATCAGATAGCATATTCTTAAAGGGATTCATCCTCATTTTGAGTTAAGTCCTAAACATGTTCCAATGGTAGCTTGGGTACTATGTAATTATAGATATTAGATAATAATACATCCTCAAGTTTTTTAAAGGTTGATAAGGAACCATCTGGGAGTGTACAGAACTGATCAAGAGCCTCTTGAGCTAAACTTCTATGGAAAGATTTTAATAACAAACACTCATCTTTAGCCCAATGTTCAAAGTATTGTATATATTATTTAAAATGATTTTTAGGGTATCATTTTCTATAAAAGGAAGAGAGCATAGTCATGATAAAGGTGGAAGGATATGGATAATAAAAAACATCTCTAGTAATAAGTTGGTCCTCTAAGATATTATCATTAAAAGAGCCTCATGGGACGAAATTTGTAACTAAAGAAGAGTCATTTGTTATTGACTATCATCCATGGTAATCATTAGAGATAGCATATTACTAGGAGGTGTTAGTAAAGAGGTTGAAAAATTATTTATAGTTTGTAATTTTCCATCCATATGGAACATAGGAATAATAGGATCCTTACCATGTTTATTGTAATTTAGGATAAGATCATCATGTGGTTTGTAAACATAAGGTAAAAGGATATCCACATTTCATGATGATTCAAGAGAGATAATTATATAAGTTTAGATATCACTAAAGTTGATATTATTATAGTTTTAAAGCACTATATTACATAAAATTTCATGACATGTAATAAGAATAGGAGAAATAGTTTCATTTGTAAAAACATGTTATTTTTGAGTAGAAAATGCAAAGGATGGAGGATAAGAAACATTTTATAATTAATTTTAAATATCAAGAGATTTAAAGATGCAATGTTAAATTTAGTTTTTACTTTTCAAAGAAGGGAGAGAAAATGAAATGCTACTTTCTAATTTCGGTATATCATTATCATTTGATAAAGAGACATTAAATGCAACATTTTCCTTTTTTCCATGCAATGAAATTTTAATTTTATTTGATTTATATGACTTGATTTTTGAAAAATATAAATCAAATTAACTTTTTAATTGAATTATATCCCCAAAAAATACATCTTTATAGTAACTTTCTTAGGACTTTATATGCATTTTCATTGTTCCATTAAAAAAAGATAGGATAGGAAATAATGCATTCATTTTGATCATTTCAAGTTAGAGAAAGAGGAGTAATTTAACTATTTTTATTTGTGTGTTCTAAAAAAGGGACAAAATTTTAAATATTGACATCATTTTTCAAAGAAGACACACACTTAATTATTTCACTATTCATATAATTAGAAATAGAAGGAGAGAAATTAATTGTTTCAACATTTGTATCATTTCATGCCAAGTTCACCAAATGTTTAACCATAAGATTAAGGAATATAGGGTTGAAAGGGATAGATATAGCCTAGGGAAAAAGGGTGATAAAATATCTCTATAATAGGCAAATGAATTTGTAAATTGATATAAATAATATTCTAAATTTAAATACTGAGATATGTTAAAAATAGTAAGTATAACCGATGATTGATATTTCAATAAATGGAAAAATAATGGTACTTATTTGGATTATTGTGCACATTCAGATCTGATATGGAACATGTTATAAATAAATTGTATCTAGATTCTAGATTAATCATCATATTCTATAATTTTGACATCTATGACCTCAGACACTTGTGTCGACCTCGAATGGTTACATCAATGCTTCTGTCTAAGTTAGATGTAGATGTATAGTATGGAATACTTGATGGATATAGATGTGACCACATTTAATATTTTGGGTTATTTATCACCATCATTATGGTGAATTTAGATTTGTCTCATAGACTATTTCTCTTGTTGAATACCCAAAACCCTAATTCTTCATATTCATATTGACTATGGGAAAAATGGGTTAGTGGGCTCATGATTTTAAACTAACACCAACTACCCCTTTATTAGTGGGTGCCTACATAGACACTAGTTAAAAAATGTCCTTAGACTCATGTAGTTTTCCCCTACATGTGGGCTTGTGTGTGCATAAAAATGCAATATGTGATACGAAAGTACATTACTAACCTAACTTGTAACTTGGAACATATGGTTCAAGGGATGATACTTAAATACTTAAGGAATATATATGTGTTTTACCTATGAATGATATGGAAATAGGGAAAAATAGGTAAGTTTTTCTCATTAAATTCTTGACTGAATGCTTTTGGTAACTTTCCTTATGGGTTGTTTGGTCTATGCCAGGTGAAGAATGAATGAGGATTTATCATAGATATAAACCTTTCATTTTGGATAATATATCACATTAAAGAACTTAGGAAAAACATACGGATACATTTCATTTTTAAAATGGATGACTTTACAAAAATAGACACTTGAGTTTGGATAAGACACTTGTATTGATGTAGGCATCTTATTAGGATGCAAGTGTCCAAGTAGTTAGAAATAGGTAAAGGTCCAAAAATTGTAGAAACATAAGATAAGAAGGTTCATATAATTTTTGGCATGATATAAGGTTTGATTCATTGAAATAAAATTTGTAAAAATAAGAGATAAGTAATAATCATAAAGAGATAATGGATGCAAGCCTTTCAATAGTGGGAAAAGGTCTAGAGCTAAGAGGAATAACCAAGGTATATATTTTTCAAGTGTAAAAGATTAAGGTAGTATATAATTTATAAATAATGTCTATATAAGGTACACAATGTCTTTCATAGTGAATTAGTGTCTCGATTACATACACAAGACCCATAAGTGAAGGCACACTGATCTAATTTTATAGAGAGGGAAAAATCCCTATCAAAAACTAATAAATATTATAGATGATAGTACATACCAACATTGTCCAAATACCACATCCTTTTCCTAGATTCAAATAGAGCCTTGTTCTTGATTCACTATGATCTCACATAGTCCCACAACCAATCACATTAGTTATTTTAGTCCACCGGATTTGAGTCTCAACTAGGTTATTTGTCTTTAGTACTTCTCACTTTTAGCATTTATATATATATATATAATTACAAATCAGTTTTATATATTTATTTAATATTTTATACATTCTAATTTTACTCAATAATTTTTCATAATTAGATTAATATTTGTTTAATCCCCAATTTTGGTAAAATAACATAGAATTTTAATGTTATTTTACAAATTAAAATAAGTATAATTTATAATGTAATTGTTTGTGAAACAAAATATTTTTATTGAGTTATTTTATATTATAAATAATTCAATTTCACTAAATATGACATCAATAAATGTAATATATTCAATTAACCATTCAAATATATGTATTTAAAATAAATACAACAACAATATCTAGATAATTATTTTATAAATCTAGTAGTAGGGCATTCACATATGGTTTTTATACTCAACATTTAATAATATGTGAGTTCGTGACAATTGACTTAATCTAAAATTATAAATGTGCAACCATAAGTGTTAGGAATCTTGCCTAGAAGTCTAGATTTGATCAGGGGTAAATGTTAGAAGCGTTAAGAAGCTTTTGGCATATGACAAGATGGGTTGAAGATTATGGTTATCTAGGCTTGATTTTAGGTTTACTCAATATGATATGTGTGTTATGATACATATAACCCTAAAAAAAAATTATTATCCTTTCCCTAGAAGTGTATCAATATATAAAATTATAGGAAAATAACATGAGTTTTAGAGGCTTTTATTGAAGATTAGTGTGCCTAATAAACATCATCTAATTATTAGACCCCTGAATAATGGAAACACCATAGAAAAATATGTCACAAAACATTGAATTACATAAATAAAAATGAATTTAGAGATATTAAAAACTATATGTTTTGCACCAAAAGTGCTCCATGGTAAATACTATATTTAGATAATGATAAATGCCCTAATGATTGGTTGATTTCTATAGAATGTTGGTGAGTAATCAATAATGCAACATGAATGTTTAGTGTATTTATTAGTGTCAAATGAATTATTATGCTTGTGTATTTATAGATATTTGAATTAAACTTAAGGCCATATTAGCACACAAACTAACATAAAATGGTCAAAAAGTGAAAAGATATGATATAGGGGAAGGGTGCACTGTGACTTGACAAAGACAATTTTGAGACCAAGGAATGTCAAGAAACTTATAACAAGTGTTATAAGTGTTAGGACACTTTTAACATAAATCTAGAGGGAGGATAAAGAAAAAGTGAAAGAGACAAAGAGTTGATAAGATAAGAAGAATAATGACAACTATTTAAAATCCAACAAATGTGCCAATAACGCTTAATTTAGACTAGTAACTGATAATTTAAAAAGTAACTTAAAATCATGCTAATTGACAACTAATAAATACATGGGGTTATTTTTTAGGTGTCTATATTTTGTATAATTTTTTAGTGTGTACAAGCATATGTTTAAAAGTAGAAAAGGAATATATAAAAAAATATATAATTGCATGCTTAGATATATGGGACTAGAACAAAAGTGCCTAGGAACCTATAAAAACATTTTTCTTTTTATTTTCACATACATTGGTAAGTACCAAATATTAGAGGTACAATGATTGAGAGGGGGGTGGTGAATTAGTGATCCCAGATAATCCAATTTAAATTTTAATCCTTTCAAACTCTTAATCAATTATCATAATAATTCATGAAGTAGACACATCATTCATAACAATGAACAAGAGAAACAATGTAATATCAAGCACATAACACATAACATATGTTAGAAACCCTCTTGGGGGAGAAAACCCACTAGAACCTATAATTTGAATACTATCATATAATAATAAGAACTAATTTAGACTAGATACAATTGATCAAGGAACTACTATCAGTTATTTAGTGAGACTATAATCCCACAAGGTGTTACCACACCTATCTAGCTGAGAAACGACAACAACTAGACTTCTTTTAGCAGGCTTCACCTTGCAATGAGGCTATAATCACCTAGATGTTGAGTATCCAAAACAAAACCTATGAACACAACATCTCCTAAACATTGATTTCATATCAATCTAGTAGAGATACAAAGTATATCAACTCTCTTCAACTCTACACACTCAATGCATCTAAAGCCACCTTTTGGATCACCCTATACCTCTTCGCTCATCCTCAACCTACAAAATTACTATTATAACATTAGAAACATGGGCCATAGGTCATAATTATACTCCTCAATCTACTATACTCATAAAATCATCTAATAATAAATCTCACTCTCCTTTGATTGTCAATTCTCACACATACACCTCTTCAAAAGTCTATAAACCATCACCTTTGGTTTCACTATTTATGGAACATTCATGAACATCACTACCTTGGTCAACCATTAAACATGATTTATCCCTTAAGTCTTATCTCACATCAAGACAAAAATAGAAAACAATATTCATGTTTTGGTCATAGAATATATGGGTCACCCGTAAGTAGCTACACCTTTCAATTAGGCCTTTGTAGCCCTTATAAGTCTCATAGAGACCTATTCATCCATTTAGAACTTCATCGAGTAAAACAAGAATATAGGACCAATTTAAAATTACATAGGTCCAATAAAAAATGTAAGCTCAATCAACTCAAACAATAGCCTTGTTCATAAGGACACTATGAACAAACACACAATTAACTTCTTAAGCATTGTTCATAATCAAGATTGATTAATCACACCTATATAATCTATGTAGATGATCATCATAGAGTATAAAACAAAATAAAATAGATATCTAACATTCAAACATCAATATACCAACAAGAACAACTTAATTACTCTTCTTGGGTTACTTGTAAAGCATACGTAAAAACATAGCCAACTTTGAACCTTCATAAATTTTACTGTACACACTTTCAAATATATAAATATATATTTACAAATGTGTCTTGTATTCCTATAAAAATTCTATTTTTACACCTTGAGTAAATTATTCCTTTATCAAAAGTATGGCCCAAAAACCAAAATATGGTCTTTCCTTTGTTAAATTCAAATATTTGAATTCAAATGATCATAGTTAAACTTTGGTCACTTAAAATGCATCTCTTGCCCTTGAATCTCAGATTAAAAACACACATAGATATTATTTAAAAATTTAAATCATATATCACCATTTCCCAAATGTTAAAATTTAAACAATTGACCTCATCTCATATAATCTTGTAATCTTGACCACATACACTCTGCTGATCTCTTTGAGATTGTCCTTACTTTAACAATGCTAGAAAAATATCACTTTGACCTCATAAATTTAACACACACCTTTGATATAAATTAGAACAAATTATAATTCACTATTTATCCTTGGAATAATCTTGATTTTTATCTCTACTCAACATTGAACACTTGGCACCATCTTGCTACATCTTGACATCTTGGAATAAACACGCTCCATCAATATTATATAAACAACTTGATCTTTACCTTCATTAACCATAAAAAAATTTTACCCATTTAAATTTATAAATGTAATTATATCAATATATATTATTTCTCATGAACTATTAGATCTTCATTTGGTTCTGATCTTTATCCCTTTCAAAATTGACTAACTATGGGAATCATTGCAATCTGCTTGGAAGACCAAATTTGAACTCAATAACTTTTGTTGTGCTTAGATGCATGATCTAAAATTTATCACATAAAAAATAGGTATATATATAAAAAAAACATATGATAAAATCATTATGAAACTTCCACACATGCAAAATATCACTACATCAAAATTCCTAATTAGCTTTTCTTGCCATATGCAAATTTGGCTAAGTATGAGAAAACACTATCAAACTTCCTGGGAGCCCAAATTTTTACTTGCATATAGTTTATTTCACTTAGTCACATGACCTAAGATTTAATGCATAATATCTTCTATCATAGGGTAATTCATCCATATATCAAGATGTTTCTAAAAATTTCATATGTGCAAGATATGACATCACCAAACTACTTGGCTTTATTTAAACATAGAAAATACCATCAAAATGC
Organism: Torreya grandis; assembly: GCA_037957365.1. Classification (NCBI taxonomy): domain Eukaryota; kingdom Viridiplantae; phylum Streptophyta; class Pinopsida; order Cupressales; family Taxaceae; genus Torreya; species Torreya grandis. The sequence goes on along the minus strand of JARHVA010002825.1, from coordinate 744,808 downwards.
CTGAAAGCCCAAATTTGCACCCACATATCTTTGAATGTGCATAATCACATTAATTGAGATTTTTACCATAGAAAATTGGGACTAATTCTATCAAAATCATATTACCAACTCCCTTTAAATCATCTACATGTGGTAATTATGATGTCATCAAACTGCCTACTCAGATTTTCTACCATTAGACCCAAAATGTTTAGATGAAAAATATGGACTACCAGATGAATTCCACCTATGAAAAAAATATCTATAATCACCCTTGAACTCTGATAGTATCTCTTTCATATTATCAATAATTTAGACCCATCCCTAATCATCTCTAAATAGACAAACTTTGAGGATCAACCAAGCCAACTTCAGGCACACTAGGACAAACAAATTGCATACTTTTTCATTGTCACTTAGACCATCAAGGCACTTCGTCCACTACCATGTAAACCTATATGACATCACCATGACATTATTTACAATTCTCCAACAATATCCCCCTTTTTCATTGATGTCAACACCTATCATGAAATAATATACAACTCACCTTCCTTCTCTCTCTTCAAGCACTCTCATAATAGGAATCTTCTCCCCCTTTGACATAATGAAAAAGTGGGAACCAAATTATCTTGATGACTTTAAAATACCATAAAAATAGAGGAACACCTTATAAAGATGATACAAACTCCCCCTTACCTTGAGCCAACCTTTTCTTATCTTGACAACTTCTTATTGCTCCATGCCAATACTCTCTTCAAAGAAGCACTACAATTAATGAAGAAAGAACTCATAAAACATTTAAATATGATGTAAAAATAAAATAAAAATTTGAGAGGGACTCCCCCTAATATATTCAAGCCATCGCAACATTTTATCATCTTCATATCTCCACACACCATGAAGAACCACCACACATGCTTACTAGCCTTCTCTCTCAAGATATCTCAAGGACCACCAAAAAAAATTCATTCAACTCACCAAATAGGAAACATGATCTAAAAAACCCAATAATTATTTTTGAAACATAGATACCTTTCTCTTTTGGAAATATTGAGCAAAAACATCAAATCTTCATACTAGGCCTATCTAGACTCTTTGTAGCCCTACCTAGAACTTATAGAGCCCAATTGTTTTAGTAGACACATCTTCAAGACCTAAAAATTCATATCTAGATCCCTGTCATATGCCCATTTAATCACATGAATTTTAAACACCTAGACTATCCTCTGCAATATACTTTATTCACAAACTAACTTGCCAATTAGGCCTCCATCTTGATAAAAACATGAATAACTTGAAAACCACAAACCTTAAAATCTCTATGAAGTTTGATTTGAAAACCTATTTGAACCTTTAAAAATATTAAGATATATTAGATATAAACCCATAAGGCAAACCACTTTTCTAGTAGATCCCAAAACCCTAAAATCATAAAACAAATAAGGCTAATAAACCTCCTTCTAGTCAACATCCTCCTCTGAAACTTCTTGCACACCTGGAGATAACCATCACACACTTATATAAAAAAATGTGAGCCTCCATACCTTTGTAAACTTTGAATTCATATAACCCATTTTACGCTTTCTTATCCGTAAGCCAAAACTGAGAAAACTAAGAGCACTAAAAAATATTCAATTGGTAAAAACAAGATCATCAAGACATAAAACTACCTAGAACATATCACAAAGAAGTGCATAGACCTTTTTGAGCATCAAACTCTTCTTAAAATTGCATAAATATCATTAGGCCACCTATAATCACTCATTATAACCCTATAGACACTATATATACAATAACACTTGCTTCCCCAGTGAAAGGAGTCTCTTAAAAAGTATAGATAGAGACACCCTACTTCACAATGTCCTAGAGTAGTGTGAAACTAGGATTTTCACACAACTCCTCATATACCTTCTCCTCCTTGGTCATCTAATAATTTTAGTTCTTCTTCTTATTCTTAGGATTAAGAGAAGCAACATGCTTAACCACTACAGTAATATTCCTTTCTTTTAAGATTGGATTGAAAATACATGGAGACAATAAAGATTTATGACATACCTTTTCATCTAAATAATCTTTTTTGCAGTTCAAAACCTCAACACTAGGCATAAATAAATGATGTTCTTTACATGAAACATTCTCAAAAATAGTAGGATATTCACTTGGATCCATAATCACCTCAGAACTAGCCTCAAGTAGTACCTTGGTTCTCTCTTTTAGCTTGATCTCTTTATCCACAACATGAGAAAATAATGAGAGCCCTTGACACTCTTTAACTTCTATAGAATTCTCCACCATAATAAATAGATTACTTGGATCAATAGAACCATCGTGACCCATACTTATGACCTTTGGTTTTCATGAGTTAACTTTACTTCTTCTTTTTACTCTAGGAGACTAATGGAACTCATTTTGACTTGATGACCTCTGCTTATAAAATCTAATAATGTGACCAATCTTCTCACAATTGTAGCAAACCATTCTTTTTTAAGTTAACTCAACTTAACCTACTTAATATGGACAAAATATTACAATGTGTCTTATGTCATAACAACTAAAACAAATTCTTTATTTTGAATAAGACTCACCTTACCTTACCTTATTTGCATACTGCTTATAAAAGTGTCCCTCATCAAGACAATTTAAGTACTTAACTTTTTTCACACCTTTCTAATGATGACCCACATCATATTTCCATGCAAACTCATTTCTAACAGGTCTCTTGCATTATCTAGCTCTATGCCTAAATTGATTACATGTGTAATAGTAACCATTGAAACTTGCATACCTCACGGTATTTGGTTGTTTGATTTGATTTGTGGTTGTCTGATCTAATTTGTATTCAAATTTAGATTATTCTTGTTAACATTAGTCTTCATCTTGTCTTGAGTTGCATTCTCTAGTTCTTCTTTATATCCAAGACCATTTATATCAATTGCATGCTTTTGATCATTAATAATATTATCTATATCACTTAATATCTTTTCAAATATCACAAATAACTTCACCTTACTAGATGTCTCCTCTAACTTAGATTTTAATGACTCATTTTCAATTACATACCTTGAACATTCATCTTCTTTGGATTTCAGGCTTGTAAACATAATTTCCAATTGACAAATGAGATGCTTGACCATATCTTCATGCTCCTTGGTGTATTCATTCATTATTTGTTCATATACACTAAATTTATTGTCATATTCCTTGATTTGTGACTTCATCTTCTCGTTAATATTCTTTTCGATCTTTAGTTCTTCAAGGACATTCATCATTTTAATCTCATAGTCCAACTCATATCTATCAACATCTGAATCACTCCAAATAAACTCCTTTTGATATGATCAACTTCCTTCCTCAACCATGAAAAGGGCCTCATCTTCAATAGGACCATCATCTTCATAATCATACTATGAGTCACTATCTTCACTCTCATCTAATTAGCTACAATCTTTATTGGTGTAGAGACTCTTCTTGTTCTTAAAGGACTTCTTCTTATTGTCAAACCTTCTAAATCATTTCTTCTTGTATGTCTTCTTGTCTTCATCATTTTCTTCATCATCATGATTATGAGGGAACTTTATATCAAAATGTCCTATTTCTCCATAATTGAAGCATTTTAAGGGTAGCTTACCCTTATACTTGCCTGACACTATTTTCAATTTCCTTGTAAATAAATAAATCATTTCATCTTCATCAATATCATATGTGTCATACTATTTGGGTTTATTACCTTGGAATTTCTTCTTTGACTTCATTTTTATTTTGAATGTTGCTTCCTTATTTAGTGGTATATGATCATTCTTCCTCATCTCATAGGTAGTAAGGATGTCATGCAATTCATCCAACTTCAGCTAAGTAAGATGATGACTTTATTCTACAAAAAATACTTTAGGATCAAATTTGAGAGAGATGGACCTTAATACCTTTTTAACTATAGTAGATTATTCAAGGTTCTCTCAAATACCTATGATGATTTTCACAATCTCATAAACTCTCTGTAGAAAAGATGCCACATAATCTTATTCCTTCATCTTAAGACTTTAAAATTGTCTTTGGTGAGTATAAAACTTTTCTAACTTAATGTTTGAGTTTCATTCATAAATAGTATTCAATTTATCCTAAATTTCCTTGGTAGATGTACATTGAATTACCTTGGTGTATTCAATCTCTAAAAGACCACAAGTGATAGCATTCATTTCCTTATAATTTTTCTCAAACAAATTATTACCTATAACATTGGATGGAGGAATAATAGGTGCAAAATAATCATCAATAATAAATTACCAAATGTCAAACCCTAGGGACATGATGTAGGTCCTTATCCTTGCACTCTAAAAAACATAATTAGATCTATTGAACATCAATGCTTGCTTAGTAGATAAACCTCATTGATGAGTACCGATATTGTACATTAGATCACCTTTAAGCTATCAAGCCTTTACCAAAGGACCTTTTGGATACTAATTGTTAGAGGTATAATCATTGATAGGGGGTGAATCAATGAGCCCAGATAATACAATTTCAATTTCAATCATTTCAAACTCTTAATCAATTATCAAAAGCATTCATGAAGCAAACACATCACATGACATATATGAGATACGCTCTTGGGGGAGAAACCCAATTGGAACCTATAATTAGACTAATATCCTATAATAATAACTAATTTAGACCAAATACAACTAATTAAGGAACTAATATCCCTTATTTAGTGATATTATAATCCCACAAGGCACTACCACACCTATCTAGTTGAGCAACCACAACAACTAGACTTCTAGCAAGCTTCACCTTAAAATGAGGCTACAACCCCCTAGATGTTGAGCATCCATAATAACACCTCTGAACACAACACTTAATAAACATTGATTACCTACCAATATGATAGAGATAAAAAGTATATCAACTCTCTTCAACTCTTCACACTCAATAGATCCAAAGCCACCTTTTGGATCACCCTAGACCTTTTTACTCATCCTCAGCCTACAAAATCACTATAATAAAATCATAAACATGACACAAAGGTCATACACATAGTCAATATATTTTAATTATAAAATCATCTACTAATCACTCTCACTCTCCTTCACTCCATAATTTTCACACACACACACACACACACACACACACACACACACACACACACACACACACACACACACACACACACACCTATTCAAAATTCTATAAACCATCACCTTTGGTTTCACTATTTATAGAGCATTCATGAACATCACTATCTTGGTTAGACATTAAACATGCCTTAATCCTTAAGTATTCTCTCAAAAAAATAAATCACTCAAAAACAAAATTCATCAGTTGGAAATATCATCTTGGGTCACCCTTAAGCAACTGCACCTTTCAATTACGCCCTTGTAGCCCTTATAGGTCTCATGGAGACCTAGTCACCCATTTAGCACTTCATCAAGAAAAAAAAGAATATAGGACCAATTTAAAATTACATAGGTCCAATACACATGACCACTTTTACAATCTCAAATTATTACATTCATCATTTCACTCTTTTGTGTAAGCTCAATCAAATCAAACAATAGCCTTGTTCATAAAGACACCATGAAAGAACACACAATCAACTTATTAAGAATTATTAATACTCAAGATAGATTTTTCAGACCTAAAAAATCCATATATATGATCTTCATGGAGTATAAAACATACTCCAATAGCTATCTCACCTTTAAACATCGAGATACTAACAAGCATAACTCAATTACTCTTCTAAGGTTACTTGCAGACCATACATGAAAACACAACCAAATTTAAAACTTAATAAATTTTAATGTAAAAAATTTAAGGTATTAAAATATATATTTATATATGAATATTTTATTCCTATATAAATTTTATTTTTACATCATGAGCAAATTTTACCTGTATCAAAAGATATGGCCCAAAAACTAGACACTAGTGTTTCCTTTATTAAATTCAAATATTTGAATTCAAATTGTCACATTTAAACTTTAGTCACTTAAAACACATTTAATTAAATTTAATATAATATTAAACACACACCATATAATATTTGACCTCATCTTGTGTAATATTTTAATCTTGACCACATGTGCTTCGTTAATCTCTTTGAGATTGTCCTTGCTTTAACAATGCTAGACAACTATCACTTTGACCTTTTGACTTTAATACACACTGTTGATCTTGATCATTAAAAAAAAATCACTCAAATTTTATATTTTTAAGAATATAAATATTTATCTCTGCTCAACATTAAACATTGAACACTTGGAACCATCTTGTTGCATCCTGACATCTTGGAATAAACACGCTCCATCGATCTTTTGTAAGCACTCAATTTTTACCTTTGTTATCCATCAAACACTTTGATGAATTTTCATTGATACATGTCATTAGATAAATATATATTATTTATTTTAAATATTTTTTTATCTTCATTTGGTCTTGATCTTTATCTCTTCCAAAATAGACTAAGTATGGGAACCATTACAATCTGCCTGGAAGACCAACTTTGGACCTTAATAACTTTTGGTACACTTAGATGAATGATCTAAAATTTATCACATAGAAAATAAGCACAAAAATAAATAAAAACATGATAAATGTTTTATGAAACTACAGAAAATGTGAAATATGACTACATAAAAATGCCTACTCAGCTTTTCTTGCCATATACGAATTTGGCTAAGTATGGGAAAACGCTGTCAAACTTTTTAAGAGTCCAACTTTACACTTGCATATATTTTGTTACACTTAGTTGCATGATTTTATATTTTGAGAATAATATATTATATCATAGGTAAACTCATACATATATCAATCTGATCTTGAAACTTTCATACGTGTGAGATATGATATCATGAAACTACTTACTTGGCTCTGTTTGACCATAGAAAACACTATCATAATGCTTGAGAGCCCAAATTTTCACCCACATATTTTTGAATATAATTCATCACATGAATTGATACTTGGAAAACATAAAATTGGGACTAATTCTATCACAACCATATGACCAACTCCCCTTGACTCATCCACATGTGGTAATTATGACATCATCAAATTGCGTACTCAGATTTTCTATTACTAGACCCAAAATGTCTAGATGAAAACTATGGACTACCAGATGAATTCCAATTATGAACATAAGTTATATAATCAAACTTGACCTATAATTTTATCTATTTCATATGATCAATAATTTTTAATCATCCCTAATCATCTATAAATAGACAAACTCTAAAGATCAACGAAGCCAACTTTAAGCACACTAGGACAAACACATTGCACACTTTATCATTGTCACTTAGACTATCAAGGCACTTCATCCACTCAAATGGAAAAATATATGACATAACCATGACATAATTAAAAACTCTACAAAACTAAATAATAATAACTACTAAAATTCAAATAACTTATTCTATTGAGAAAGATGTGAAGATGAATTGAATTTAGACACTGTTATCAAATACAAACCTCCACATCTGAGTTAAATATAACTCATTAGATCTAGGTACCTTATTAGATATGGTGTTTATCCTATTTTGAGATTATTATGAATCATAGTAGGCTAAAATTTTAGAGTTAATTTAGATTTTAATATATGGAAATCAAACACAAATTTGAATGTATTTAACTGAGATAGATCTAATAATGCAATTTGATATTTATCAAAAATAATAAGGAAGTCAAGATACTTATCTTTACTTCTTGAGTGATTTACTATGACTATGTTTTGATAATGGAAACAAAATAGAAGTAGGCTTGTGATTCATCCATATCTAGAACTAACCATGTATGTGCATAGGGTTGATATTATCAAGCGTAGATAAAAATGTCAACAATACTGACTGAGGCTAACATTACTATTATAGGTAGATTTATATCTCTATGATTGAAAAGTGTAGTGCACCTATTTAAAATATATTTTTATGTGTGATATGTAACCCTTGAATACATTCATAGATAAAAAAATTAGCTTCCTTCTCCTTAAAACCTTAGGTATGCTTGTGAAAGATGAAAACCTATAAAAAGTGAGGAAGTGTAATTTGGTGAGTTGACCCAAATATCCTCTATTGGTGATTGACCATTAAATAATTATCCAATAATAAAAATAGGGAAGTCAATACATAAATAATTTTTCCTCTTAGTGTGAATGTGGAATCATGATTTTTCACTATATGGATGCATCTAGAAATATGGATTTGATCTCGACAATGTTGGAATTTGACCTAGCTTGATGTGTTTTAGACATGGTTGATGACAAATACTACTAATTGATTTATAATTTTGGAATCATATGGTATATTTTCTCAATGTGTATTAATATTCTTGATAGGTACTTGAGAATGCCAGATAGTGAATAAGATTGACCTTGATTTTTATTTATACACACTCAGTTGTGTAATTTACCACTCCATTGAAACATTAGGTGAATGGGTTGACTTATAGAATGATTTGAATTTAAAAAATAGTAATTTATAGGTGAAGGATGGTAACATCAACCTCAAGCTATTAATGTTTAAATTATTATGTTAGTGTGATGTTACTGTCTAGGAGACATGAATGTGGATATGATGATTTGGAAATATTTGAGTATGATATTTAACTAATTTAGCATAAATTGGAAGGATCATGTACATGACTAATAAAAATTTATGATGGATTAGGCTCATAACTAGCATGAATTTGTGTGGGAATGGTGAGTAATAATTATTTGGAGACACATAATTTATATAAGATAAGTACATGTCATTATTAACATTTACTAGTGTCAAATACTATATTTTAGTCTCTAAAAATTTCCCCACTTTATTCTATTAATTTAATGAAATGAAAATACTAGAGTAAAATGATAAATATTTATCCAAGTGTGTATAACACACTTTGTATTTGGGGGAATGATCTACATATGGAAGTTACTATAGTAAAAAATTGTAATTAAAATTTAACAGCCAATGTCCATAAAATAAAATTTGAAATAGAAATTATAATTGAAACATGAAACTTGAAAGAGCAAGGAAGGAGTACACATATATGTGAGTAAACAATGTTTCCCTATAACTTGTTGGAAAAGATGATTACTTATCAAAGAATTGGATAATATTGATTCCTTGATAAAACACATGGAGAACATGATAAAATTGAGGGTAATCATTTTATAACTTGAAATTTTGACTAAGGTAAGGGATGTGGAGTGGGATATAAATACCCCCACCAATATGTAACTAATCCATAACTGATATTATAAGTTAAATATGATAATGTGAGAACCACATAATATGTTCGATATGGGTAATTCCATGTCCATTAAGTGTTGTTGAACCACAACATGCATGACCTCAAAATCATGAATCAACTATTGTAAATGGAATTATAGATTTAAGTTTGATCCACACTTGAAAATATGGTAAAGGTGAAAATGTTTAAATATGAATGAATCAACATCATTCCCTACTTAATTGGTGCCAATTATAATCTATCATAATGTGCATAATCCAAAATTATTCCCAACTAAATATGAAATAATGTATATCTATGCATGAACAATTAGTATGGCCAATTGAATATCTCCTATATAATGGAGTACATGAGCCTTGCTCATACCCCAAAATGTATTTGAATTTATCTCAAACTGAAAATTTCCACTCATTGAGTGTTAAATGGAATGATTATGCCCCCATTTTTTCTAAAAACTACAAATAGTTATCCTAATATGATACCTAAATCACATCTAAACTTTGTAATATGAATCCTATATGTAAATATTCTCATCGAATATTTAGTATCGATGACAAATCCCACTAATATTCTCCCATTTTGAGGTGAGGGATGGATCCTACAAGTCACTCATCTCAAAAGAGAAGTGAATGGTATCATGTCAAGTATAAAGATAATATCATGTAAAATCATGTCAACATGTGGAGAGTATGTCATTATAGTATTATATATATAATCAAGATAGTATGTAACATATATAATGTAGGGGAATATAATTGGTATTCCAAGATATATGTATATATGAAACACATAATAGTAACTGTTATTGTTTAAGACTACACAATAAAGAAGTACATGATATAAATCATGGCACAAAACTTAAAGGGGAGGTACGTGATATGGATCATGACACTTAAAAACATAAAAATAACATAATATAAGTAAAATAAATATTAAATGTCACATAATAGCATAAAATTTCACACATAATTTTGAAGGGATACATATGAAGGATCTAAAGATGTCATTAGAAAACAATGCTAAAGAGACACAAATAAGGGACATGATTACCACAACAATAAATTCTAAGGAACCATAAAAATGGGCACAACTACTATAAAATAAAGGCTAAAGAGCCACAAAAAACAAGGGGGTCACACATAATAGACAACAATTACTAGCCCATCATGTAAAAATAATAACATCAATGAAGCATATAACAAGTGAAAACTAGTCTGCACTATCCATATATGTCAGTAGTATAACATAGTAAAATAACATATCCATATAGGATTGTGTAATAAATGACTAAAAAAAGGCATGTGCAAGTCATCTATGTATCTCATCATGGGAAAAGGTCATTAAATATATAACATGTAATATTGTAACTTTTGGAAGTAGATGCCCCCATCATTTGCATGGCCATTGGGTATAAGAAGTGTCTAACATCTACATATCCATGTATAATATGTATGTCTTTCATCACACTCATATACATTATGAAATTCATATGTATGAAAATAATATACCATATAATAAACATGTGATAAATATCATATCTAAATAATTTAACTTAGAAACTCATGTCATGCTCAGATCTTGATTTTTTATTTTTTTGGATTTTTTATTTTTTGGATTTGTTTATATTTTTGAATTTATTTGAATATGATTAAGGGAAATTATAACCATTTATCCAATCTATGGTATGTTCATATAAAGTCCCTATATCTCTCAACAAACACTCATGTCCATTATGAGTTGAGTCCTTTGCTTTATAAACATTAATTAGATTGTCTTCATTATTACTATAATACCAATTGTCAATATCATCAAAATTATTATAGTCATCTTCTATTTTTGTAGTAGGGTATGTATAACCAAGTACACCATATATGGGAATTATCTTATTGGATATTTTTTTCTCTTCAATATGTTCATCATTGTCAGGATCTTTCATCTCATTTAGAACTATAGAAGGATCCAATATCATCATTTGAGTACTAAGAAGAGAAATGGTTTCTTTTTTTAATTCTTGACTTGGAGATTTAATCATAGAGTTTTAGTATTTCCTTTATCATTTTTATCTATGCATAAATGAGATATAGTGGTTGAATACTTAGAAGCCATGTTTGTATCATTAGTCTTTTTAGGAACATATTGCATTCAAAATTACTTTTTATGTACCATTTTTAGTATTGCTTTTATCATTTTTATCTATGCATGAATGAGATATAGTGGTTGAATACTTTGAAGCCATGTTTGTATCATTAGTATTTTTAGGAACATATTGCATTCAAAATTAATTTTTATGTACCCATGTTTTGAGGTACACTTTATTATTTATCCATCTTGTATTTTATATTTTAAGGTCCAAAAACTATCCATATGATGCAGATTCATTCTATTATAAGCATAATAATATTTGGATTTTTGTGTAGGAAGTGAAAGAGGCAAAGTGATTAAATTGTTAAGAATCATATTCCTTAAAGTTTCACTTTGAGATAAATTGGCATTATGAGAAGTCTTTGACATATTGATTATAATCTTTTCTTCCTTTTGGACCTGTATTTGAGATTTTTTAGATGGAAAATGAGATATGCAATTGACACTAGTAAGTGTGGAATTTGTGATATGCATAATCTTATATTCAAGTGATGCTATCATTAGAAATATTTCCTCTAGGGACTCCATAATATTCATTTTATCCAAAATAGTTATATTAGATATATTAGGTTAGGAATATCTAATATTCATACAATGTTCATTAAGATCAGGCAAATTATAAGCCATGTATACTTATAGATTACTCTTGTATTCTCACATATCTTGTTATTGAAATGGATCAAAGAATATATTTTATTGGACATATCCATTAGGTTCTACTATATATTTATTGTTTCTTTTGCCTTATATCTCTAGTATGATTGACTTTAGACTTATAAGTTTGCTTATGTTGAGACTTTGCACTTAAATGATTAGATACAATGTGAAGTTTGTTTATGGAAAGGAGATTAAATTCATAATCTTTACTTGTATGCATCAAAATATTAAACTAATTAAACATATTTGATTCATAGAATGGGTCCAAAAAGAAATGTTTGAATATGTTTTGCAACTCCCTACTAGGCATAATATTTTCCATCTTAACAAGCATGGTATTATAACAAAACACATATTTGTGGATAAGCTCATTGGTTTCTTTATTAATATTTGAAATATGATCATACGATAAATTTTCACCTATGTTGACTTAAAAATGTGCATGAAATTGGTCATCCAAAGGTTGAAGGCATGCATGGACTAGAAGGGAAGATTATAGATCCATTTTAATGGATAATATTTTAGACTCTTAGAAATAGTTTGGTTAATAACTATTTTAACTTTTTTAGGGATTATGGAGTTTAAGACCTAAGTTTTTAAAGGGTATGAGTATAGTAAATTAGGGAAAAAATATGTAATGAATACAACCACTAGTTTGTAACAAAATTGACTTACTTTAACCTTTTTGAAAATATCAATAAATAATGTAAGCAAGTACTTAGCTAGAAATTGACTAAGATGGGAGATATGGAGGCTAAACAATAGGACATGAGATATTTTGATTACCATGGATAAGACCTAGGTGTTGAAACCCTTCTTCGATAGTAGAATCCTAATTGGAAAGTAGCACCATGTGGTGCTAGTGCCCTTTTTATAGAACTATTCCAAACTTATGGGTGGACCTGTGTCTAGGTCTGCCAAGTCTATTCTTGTGTGCATAAATTATAGATATTTATAGATGACCTATTTTGATTGATTTTGTATACAAAACCTAAGCCTCCATGTTGATAATGCATTTGATTATCTTGAATAGCAAAGTGTGTTGTTAGTGGGATAGGTTGGACATCCTCAAAACTCCACTATGATGAGAGTTTCCTACATCAAAATACTTTGAAGAGGGATCAAGCCCAATATAGTTATCCCCTCCTAAGTTCTGGTGCAAGTACAAGTGAAGCTAGTATGAATTATAGTTTGAGTGATTTGAATGTTCTTGAGACTAAAAATCTAAGTAATCAAAGCTTATGAATGCTATAGATGGCTATATGCAGAAGTAGGGTAGGATATGTATTGATAACCTTGATTGTACACAACTTATTAAGAATTTGTTTTTGTAATATGGATTTGATTTCCATCTAGTGGATAAAGGGCCATAAGTCATGTACGTATACTATTATAGTGCTTGTGTGGGTCTTAAAAGAGGTATAAGATGACCCTAAGTGGTTTTTTATTTGAAAAGATATATATTGGTAAATAAAGGAGGAAAAAAGATAATAGTGCCTAAATCGAGACACTAGAACCATAGGGTACTACTACCCAAATTATGGTGCAAATGTCCAAGTGGTAGAACCTAAGGCACTAGGGGTCAGGATGTTAGAGTGAGGGCCAAGGATTATTTTACGGATGTTTAGGGATGTGTATGACCTACACAAAGGCTAGATAAATGTATAAATAGGCCCTAAGATAGGCCTATGGCTAGGTTAGATGAGTGGTCTCAAGTAACACTCTTAGCACTCAAGTGTCATTTTTATATGATTACATTCCCCCCTTCCTTTATGATAGAAACTTAGCAAAGTGAAATTAATAGGTTAAAGGAAAAAGAAGTGTACCTAGACTTAATTAAGAGGTGAAGCCTATGAATCTAGGTCTGAGTGTGTGAAACATGCTATATTGTGTGTCATGCAAAGAATAGTGCATAGATCAGTCCTTACCTAAGAGATATCACAATCAAAAGACAAAATTGAGTAAAGAGATAAGAGAGAGGAAAGGAATGAATACACCTCACTGGGTACATGAACCAATGTATAAACCTATGTTTATTCTTATAATTACCTCATAGGTGCTCTTTAGTATTGATGAACAATTCTCATTTTAGGATTTAAAGAATCCAAGGCATGAATTGTAGTTTGTGACTATTCTATGATGTTTGTGGTGGAATATAAGTAGATTATGGGAACTACCCATAATATTTATTTAATTTGGTGGTTGGGAGCCACCAGGGTCTAGATATTTGTGATAAATCTAGCCAACAAGTTAATCTATATGGACATTAACAATGATCTTTAAACTGGGTGAGTTTTGATAAATAAATAGAAAAAGGAAGGGTAAGGTAGAAAAGAGAATGTGACTGCAAATTCCCCTCTCAAATATTATGAAAAAGTTCTAATTACTTTGAGCATACACGAACCAATTTGTGTTGTAAAATAGTATAAACTTAGATCACATCACAAACCAAGCAAACTTCAAAGGAGATATATAAATCATAAGTAAGAACCAAGTTTACTTTAAAAAATTTCTACTGTAACTTGAATAACATATGCACATCTAAATTTAAAGAAAATAAAATGAAGTATGCTTAAGATCCTTTTAGTTAATCTAAAATTAACACAAATTAACAACCCTATGATAGAAAATGTAGCTCAAAATTTAGAGAACCATTCAAATTTAAGACAATAACATGAAATTAAAATATAACATTGGCTTTCAAGAAACTATTTAGACAATCTTTTCATAATTCCATAGTTGTATTAAATGTTATTTTATATACAAATTTCTTGGAGTCTTTCCCTATAAAAAATGGAAACCTTTGATTATTTATAGGAAACATAGGTAGTATACTAGTTATATTTTCAAAATATCTATGGCATCATAAGGAAAACTATCCTTAATACAAAGATTAAATTACAAAAGGCTTTCTATGCCAATTTTGACAAAAGGACTAATATATGCTAACAGACTAGCATATATATTACAAAAGAATATTCTTTTATGTTACATTGATGGGTCCCTTAGGTTACTGCTTGAGAATGTTCTTCACCTTAGTATATTTTTCTCTGATTAGCTCAAAGTATACTATAGGCTTCATCAAATAATCCTCTTCTTGACCTACCAATGTGTTAAATTATTTGTCACTCTTGGCTTTAAGTTCATGAATGCATTGGGCCTTTGCAATCTACTTCCTTGATGTAATGATGATATTAAGGACATTTTGATTGTCCTTGATAGGTTAACCTTGGTTATCCTTGATGTTTAGGATGTAGGTACCAACCCTTTGCTTTAACTATTCATCATCCATCAGGCATGTGTCATTGGTCTTAAAAAGGTTTACCAATAGTGTCTTTAAGAGATTCTCCATTATTTCTATCAATAATTTATCCTCCTCTATGAAGATGTTATTATTTTTCTTGGTTGTCACCCTTTCAAATCCTATTGTATCCAAATTATACATGATAGTGGCTACTAGTTCAAAGGGTTTGGGTGTCTTAGGGGTTTCAATCCTAGTTCTACTCGATGCTCTTGGGTCTTTTATTTTCTTGCTAGTTTATTTGGATGCTTGAATAATTCTTATTTCTTCTTGCTCCTTCATGAGCTCCTTGTTCTAGGGTTTGACATTGTTAAGGGTATCTCCACCTTCAGAGTTGGTAATTGCTATTGAGTGTGATTGGGAAGGAACCTTTTAGATTTTACCATATATGAACCAGTCAGGAATGATAGGTCCATGTATGGGGAACTCATCACAAAGAATTCACTTTACTAGTGGTATGGGTCCTATCACATTTGGTATTTTAGAGGACCTAGGGATAAGGGCCAACTCAGCTTCCCTCTTTTTTTGTATAATAGAGACCAATTTCAATGCCACTTCTTTTCCCTTTTCTTCCTTACCTATTTGAGGTCTTTCAATTTGTACCACCTTAGCTATGGCTCCCTCATCTTCTTGATCAAACCCATATGTCTCTACAAGTTCCTTGAAGAATTATTCCACCATCTCATATGGTTCTAGGGCAACCATATCAAAGTGTTCCATTAGAGAAGATGGTTTTGGAAGCTGGGATGATGATGAAGGGCCTTCTCCTGGCCTTTCTTCTAGTTTCTTCTCACTAGGTCCTTGAATTTGGAGTGCTTACTATTGTGGCTAACTTGGAGGTGCATTAGAAGTATAATACCATAGATGATGATAAAATGGGTTCATTCACCATCTATCCCCATGTAGTTTCTCCTCTTTTTTTAGTCTATGATTAAGCTTGAAACCATGTTGCCTACATCTAACAAGGACTTCCTCAAAATTTGTAGCTTTGGTGTAAAAATGGTCATATGGACCAACCATGTGCTCATAGGTTACTTTCATTAGTTGTTTTGACTATAAATGAGGGAAAACTTTGTTATTGGGGTCATATTCCTTTAGGTCATCCTTCTGAAAGTAAAAGACATCCTCATGTATAGACATGATTTCCAATTGTTTCCAGTCATACATCAAAGTTCTCCCAATCAAGAATGGGAAGGGATGTAGAATGCCCTTCCTCTTTTCCCTATAAATAGTATCAATACATTGGAAGATTTGGTGAGCAATTTATTGATTAGCCAACTTGAGGGGAACATAGGAATTTTGAATGGTTGGGTCATGATCCCTTCTATTCTGATAATAGTGCAATATGGATAATACAAAATATCTCCCATGAGTTCAACATACTTCTTGAAAAGAGGGTGCCTCCTAGACATGGGGTTCCCTATGATATTATTGACCAAAGTAGGATGTATACAATCACAAATGAACTACATATGAACTCTATACTTGAAAATGTGAAACTTCACATAGTGATAGGAAATGGTAAATTTGCTATGGGAGGACCAATTATTAACACCAAGAATATGAGTGGATGCTATTAATGAGTCTAATAGATAGGACATCATGGTAAATTATTGGATTGTCCTTCTCTTAATTCCATAAAATTATCTCCCCAAGTGGATGCTAATTAGCTCTCTAATAAGTGGAGTTAACTTCTCTTCCACCATGAAATATATGTAGGAAACCCATCTAGGGTCAACATAGTTTATGGTGGCTACCCCTGAAGCTCTACACAATAGGGTCATAATGATCCTAATCCCTTCTATAAATTGAATGACAAGGATTTTACCATCACATTTCCTGGCTATATGAGTTCTTTAGACTAACCAAAGTCTTAGGATAACATCTAGATTATGCTGGGTAGTCCATTCTTTGATGGAGGGGAGGTCTATGTAAGCCCTAAGTAGCTTGTAGTAGCCTTTAAAAGCTACTGGGGTAACATATAAAATTTTACTTGACCCTCCTTCTTTGATGATCTAGTCATTGTATATTCTAAAATCAACAAATAGGGGTGAAAAGATGTCAATGCAATGTAATACCTCTAGTTTAGCAGCAAATTGATGAAGACCTATCATTTGAATTTCAACCAGGTTATCAAAATTTCTCTTGGTGACTACCACCCTTTACTCATTAGATGATAGAGGTTGAAGCTCCTCAATTGTGAAGAAAATATTAGACCAATTGTTTATGTCATTGGCCAATGTTCATATATCCAATTTAGTATCTCCAAAGCTTCTCCCTTCATTGTCTATAGATAGATACATGTCTATCTCTTCTTTCCATTATTTCCTTGTCACTACCATGATCTCAATTGCCTTGAAATACAATTGGTATTGATTCTCATGATGACACTTTGAGCTTGCTTAATGCAATTGTGTCCTTAACAGTCAATTTTTGAGGCTTTGAGTTGAGGTTTAGGGATTTAAGATGGTTCGGTAGGGTTTTTTAAGCTTTAATGGTGAAGGTGATGGCTTTAATAAATGTATTCATGTCTCAGATCTTATGGATGGAACCACTTCAAATCTTATCCTCTCAAGTATTCCAAATCTTAGGATTGTCCTTTAGTGCTTACATGACACTTACATGGACCTCCTTAAGCTTATTCTTATGGAACTTCTATAGGAATCCCTTTGAAAATTAGCCATTGAATTTTAAATAAAGCCTTTTACATTTCTCCATTAGATTAGGATTCTAGGATGAATGTGAGCCTTTGATTAAGATCTTGGAGGTCATTTTTGATTGGTCGCTTAGATCCTAAATGACCTAGTTATACCAAGTGGCATATTTTGGCTTCCTTGGGAAATGACTGGATGTGGCTCATCCACATGTTGAGCTATTAAGATTTGGGGTCCTTGGTTGAAAATTACACCTTCACTTCACACCATTAGATCAAGATAATTTATGGAGTGAGAGACATAGATCATGATCTATGAGGTCAAAGTTGATTAGTTGAGAGGTCAGCTATGGTTAAATTTGACAGTCTTACTAACATCAAAGACATCTTCATGAATGTCAAATTAAAAGAGTGTGACTATAAAATTTAAGCTCGTGAGGTTAATTTAGCTGAATGATTATGCGTCACACATCATGTTCTTAGTGATCTTGGGACTTTAAGGTTGATGTGGTCCATTGGATCAAGCTAGGTGATGAATGTGAACCATTGATCATGATCTGAGAGGTCTTCTCTAATTAGCCTAGCTTTGAGGGCTCTTTGATCTTGTGCCATTAGATCAAGGTCACTAGGTGAACATGGATAGTTGGATCCTAAAAGATGCATGCACATCAAGTTAGTATGTGATGCACATAGGCTTAAGCTAAGGGTTTAACCTTAGATTAATAGTATTAAAAAAACACTATGTTCTAAGTTTTAATGTGATAAGCCTAAGGTTTAAACATTTATAAGATCCCCATCCAAACTTGTATATTCATATTTAGTTTAAACATATTTAGTTTAAACCTTAATCTCAGATAAGGATTTGTTTTAAGTGCAAGTGTGCATATGCCTTAACTTTTGAACTCTCCTTCCATATAAATGATTCTTCTTACAATAGAGCTTTAGTCTTAGATAACACTTTAGATTCTTGGGGGGGGGGGTAACTAAATTCCATGTGAATATTTTTAAAGTCTCTATATTCTAGCACAATGCTATATTATACCCTTGGGTCCTCTTATACAGGATTCATGCCCTCACTTGAAATAATTGAATCTTGAGCAATTTTGAGCAAGGATAGTCTATGAGAATTTATTAAAAAAAGGAACACAACCAAGTAGAAAGGAAAAAATACAAAACAAATAGAAAACAAGAAATAAATAAACATAAGCAAACAAATATATACAAGCCAAGAAAGAAAACAAAGTAAGAAAGGAAACTAACTATTCTACCTACTCTAACTCTAAGCAATCTTATAGAGGTTATTCCATAAAGACCTCTGGTGGAGTAGTAGTAAAGTAATGCTTGAGGTATTGCCCATTGGTGGGCAATGCAAATTCTACTCCTTGAAGGTCTTTCAACTTGAAAGTGTTGTTTCCCAAGGTCTCTATAATTTGGTATGGGCCAATCCACAATGGTGAAAACTTACCATGCTTACCCTTAGGTTCTAATGTCTTGTCCCAAAGGAGGAATAAGTCTCCCTATTTGAATATATTCACCATGGAACTTTTGTCAAACCATATTTTCATAGTTTTTTGATGCCTATACAAATTCCTTTTCTTTGGAATCCTCCATCTGAATGATGTCTAATAGCCTAGAATTAGTAAGTTATTGGATTTCCTCCATGTATTCTTACATGAAAGTAGGTAGTTTAAGGGTGATGGGGAAGATAGGTTCCTAACCATACACCAAGATAAATGTTGAAGTCTTGAGTGCCTACTTGATCCTTATTATATAAGCCCATAATGCATACTTAAGGAGCTTATGTCATGTTCTAGGCTTATCTATAGTAGACTTTTTGATGACCTTCATAAGATTCTTGTTGGTAGATTTAAAAACTCCATTTCCTTGAGGATAATGATTAGAGGCAAAATTCAAAGAGATGACATTATCATAAACAAATTCAGTCATTTAAATTGATATGAATGCATATCTATTATCACAAACTAAGGAAATTGGGATTCCAAATCTGATGCAAATATTTTCTTTCAAGAAGTTGATCACTTCCTCTATCCTAAATTGTTTGGTATCTATAGCTTTAGTCCACCTTGTGCAATAATATATAGTAGTTAGGACATACTTATGACATTTAGAGGAATTGAGATTAATAACTCCTAAAAATTCTAATCCCCACTATGAAAAAGCTTTGTCTACCATCATAGGTTATAAAGGCATGGCTACCTTTGACTCTTTTGTGCTAAAAATCTAGCATGAGTGGCACTCTCTCACATGTTTATGAGCATCCTTGAAAATGGTGGGCCAATATTACCTAGCCCTAAGAATATTTTTGGTTATGTTTCTCCCTAAAGGATGTCCATCCTAACTTTTCATGAAAAGTAGACATGATTTGAGAAGTCTCTTCTTTGGACACACACCTTAAGTAGATCCCTTAAAATTTATTCCTAGAAAGGACTCCATCTTTGATGAAGTAATGGGATGATTTGAGCCTTAAGACTCTCCTTTTTTCTCTAGAGAGTCTTAGGGGAAAACTACCTCTAATGAGAAGATGTATTAAAGAGTCATAACATTTATTGGGTTGGGTGTTTTGTTGATCCACTTACATGACATGAAGTTTTGGATTAACATTGGAAATCATATAGACCAAGCCTTGACATTTCACCAATTTGGAAATATTCATATCTATATCATATTCTTGTAGGATTTCCATCCACTTGCCTTTTCTTTCCCTAACCTCATTCTGAATTAACATAAACTTTATGGCTAGTTCTAGTAGGATGGCATGCACCTTATTTCTAAGGATGAAATGCCTTAATTTTTTCACTACCTTCACCAGTGCATAAGCATACTTATCAATCAAGGAATAGTTTACCTCTAAAGTTTTGAAATTTGTGCTCTTGAAAGCTATAGGGTGTTCATTTCCATCCAAATTTTGAGTCAAGACTACAGCCATGGTGTGGTTAGAAGCTAATGAATACAAGGAAAAGTACTTTGAGAAGTCAGGACTTATCAAGACTAAGGATTGAATAATTACCATTTTTATGTTAGCAAAAGATTTCTTGGATTTTTCATCCTGAGAAATTTTAGCATCTTTCTTAAGCATATCATTCAAAGGTTTGACAATCTCAACAAACCCTGAGATGAACTTCCTCATGAAGTTAATTTTACCAAAGAATGACTTCAGTTCCTTCTGACTGTTGGGTAGCTCAATATTGGAAATGAATTCCACTCTCTCAAGATCTATGTAAATCCCTTCTTTGGTGATGACTTTCCCCAATAATTTTCCTTTAGTGACAGAGAAGATACTTTTCTTAGGATTAAAAGATATACCATACTTCTTGCACCTTTCAAACACTTGATTTAAGTGCATGAAATGGTCCTCTTTATTCTTAGAGAATATTGTAAGATCATCCATGTATATGATGATGCATTTTACCACTAGACCTTGGAAAGCATGGTTCATGGCCCTCTAAAAGGTGGCTCCTACATTAAACAATCCAAATGGCATTCTTTTGTAAGCATATCTTCCCCACTTGGTGGTGAATGTTATCTTCATCTTATCTTCCTGACCAATAAGCACTTGGTTGTATCTAGAAAATCCATCCAAAAAGGACATCATGGCTGATCCTAAAACAACCTAGATGACTTGGTCAAGAGAAATCATGGGGTAATTGTCATTTTTAGATGCTCTATTCATATTTCTAAAGTCTATGCATAATATTATTCCTCTATTATTATTTTTGATTGGGACCAGGTTTGTAACCCAAGTGGAGTGCATAATAGCAAACACAATCCTTACATCTACTAGCTTCTTGACCTCTTTAAAGATCATGGGTTCTAAGACAGGGTTGACTGGCCTTTGTTTTTATCTGAAGGATTTTCAAATCTCCTTGAGAGGTATAGTATGAGTAATAACCCTTAGATCAAATATTTTTAGATCTTAATAGGACTAATAAATTACATATTTATACTTTATAAGTATCTCCCTAGACTTTCTTTTTTCCATTTTAGTGAAAACCTTTCCTATGTTTAGTTGGTGGGGTTGATCATGTGAGCTAATATCTACTACATGATAGTCCTTACCATTTACCTTGGGTACCTTAGGTGTTTCAAGAATCTTGTCATGATCAAATAGCCTTTCCAATGAGATCATCCCTTTAAGTATCTTATTGTCATTCATTTGGATGATTTTACCATCAAGTTCCCACTTAGAAGAACTTTTAGTAGCTTCATCAATGATGTGAGCTTTAAAGGCCCCAAAATTGGTAAATAAATCTAGAATTTATTGATCATTTTTGAAGACTTGAAAATGATTCAAATTATCTAGGATTGAGGGGAATATCACTAACTCAATACTGAGGTTAGGGGAATCATGATTGGGCATAAGTTTAGCTACAATAGAGGCCAACTCATCAGTAGCTTTGTCTTCTTCCCTAGGGATAGACATGATGTTGAAAGCATCAAAAGATTTCATCATGTCCCAAACTCTAAACTTGTACCTCTTAAGCTAAGATAGCTTGCATTGGTACTTACTCCTTACTTGATTGACCATCAGTTTAGAATCCCCATAAATAAGAAGTTCCATGGATTTATGATTAATAAAAAGTTATAATCTTAGAATGAGAACTTCATACTCAGCCAAATTATTAGTGCATGGGAATTGTAACCTAAAGGATGTATGATATTAATTTTTTGTAGGGTATATCAATAAAATACTCACCCTTAATCCTAATTTTCACCTAGCACCATCAACATACAACTTCCATAGGCCTAGTACAGGAGGAGGGTCTTTGGAACTAAGATATTTTATAGTCTCATAAGTGAAAAATCCTAGATCAAATTTAATGAAGTTTACCTTTTCATTGATAACATTGTTTTTTTTAATCATGTGTCTTATCCTTGGTTCTCTTTCTACCCTTATTTGATTTTTCACACCTTTCTAAGGAAACCATAGGTGGGAACAATCAATAGACATGTATCCATTCAAGGCCTTAGTCCACTCTCTACTCAAGAGAAATCCATAATCACTAGGAATATCCATCACTTGTATGTTGATGAATTTATAAACCCTTGGTTTATTAGCCAACTCCATATGTAAATTTAATAACTCCCCAATGAATTTGACTCTTGACTTATCCAATTATGTGACCACCCTATCAGACTTGATTAGGGTCAACCCAAGCTGTTCACATATCCCAATAGGCATGATTTTGGTTGAGGCTCTAGGATCTAAAAGGAAATTATGGACATTCTTCCCAAATATCCTAACTATAATCAAGAAGGGTGGGGACTCTACTTTGGTTACTTGCATAGTCACATTCACACTATCATTCTTAGGAGGCTTCCCATGTTTCTTGGATAAGGATTCTAAGAGTAAATCTCTTTGTTCTATAATCTGAGTTAGATCATGTAGAGTAATATTGGCTTTGATCCTTTTCATATCTTTCATAATGTTGTAACCAATTTTACATGAAGGTTCAGTAGTAGATTTGGAAGAACTACCCTTAGGTGGTTCAGGTTCATTCCTTGATGTAGTGTTTGGGGGAGTCCTATAATTGTTAGGGGGAGTGGAAGTAGTCAATGGCTAATTTTATTCTCTATTTTTAGAGGGTATGTCTTCAAGAATTGTTGGAATGCTTGAATATCTTTAGGGATATTCTTAGCCTCATTATCCTTTTGGAAAGGGAATTGAAATGTCTCTACCATGTGCACTTGATTAGATGGTTGGGATCCAAAAGGACTTGTAGTAGTATCTTTATTTGAGACTACTTAAAATGTGTCAAGCTCTTCTTGAAAAACTTTAAAGGCTTTGTATAACTTATTGAAATCAATCTAACCATGTTTAGAGGTAGCATGCACCCTACAATAGTCTGGCAAGGAAATATCAGTGAGATTAATATCTATGGTCTTCTTGCTAGAGGAAGGCTTATTGGATTTATTATTATATAAACTATCATTTTAAAATCTATTTCCAAGCCTATTAAAATTTTTGAAGGTGAAGTTTCTCCTAGAGTTGTCATTGACATTTCCAACTTACTTTTTCAATTGCAAGAAATATGTGTTGAGATTCTGGACCATCTTTAGTATAGATTCATTCTCATTCTTTGGGGTCTCATAATTTTAGACTTGGTTATTGTTAGTGCCATTAAATGGTACTAAAGCCTTTTGGTCATTGGTGTGAAATCCAATAGTAACTTGATGACTCATGAAACTTAGGTTATGATTAGGAGCAACATGGCTAGTAGGTAATACATTTAGAGTAGGGAGCTAGTTTAATGCTAGAGCATTTTGGTTATTATTTTGGAAAAGGTTTAATGTAGGCATCTAAGGATTAACATTTGAGAAATAATAAGCCATCTATCCTTAAGGATGCATTTGGTCATTAATAACCACTACTTTAGAATAAGCTTGGGCCAATGTGTTGATAGCTGGGAAATCTCTTTTTAGAAACATAAAAGTTATGGGGTCTATTACATCTTTATAACTTATAGGGATAAAGCCTCATTAGGTTTTTATGGATCCATGGTCTAACTAAACATCTTTTGGAACCTAGAATTGAAGGATATAATGGGCTCATTTGCATCTCTCTTAATGGTTCTAAATTGGTGATAAATGACACAGGGGCCTATGATCTTCCCAAATTGATCAATAAATATAGTGTCAAAATTATTCCATGAGGTAATATAATTGTTAGGAAAATTGAGGAACCATTCATATGAAACATCTTTGAATGTAAAAGGAAATAATCTACAAGCTAAATCTCCATGGATGACATTTAATAACCTTAAGGTAACCTTGAAATTTTTAACATGTTCTTCTACAATTGCAACACCAGTTGGACTAAATATTGGCAAGTACTTTTTAGAATTATGAGGCAAGTATTGAACTACACCTAGAACATTGATGGGAGAACTTCTAAGTCATGCCATATCTAGATGGAAATTGAACACAAGAACCCCTTTTAAGGGTGAAGATGGTAGAGACTTGGAATGCCTATGTCTTCCTCTATCTTTCCTAATTCTTTTATGGGTCTCTAGCTTAAGCAAGGGATCTCTTATATCTGAATGTGATCTAGTCTTGATCCTTGGCAATTCCAACTTGAATATTAAGGATATTGTTTGAAATATGGTGTAACAAGTTAAAATTCACAAAGAACTATAATCAACCTACACAGTAAGCCTATTTTGTTGAAGATTTGCTCATAAAGGGATAAAGGAAACTGATATTTGACTAAGTAAGCTCAAAGATGTGTTAAATTATGCAAAGATGGCCATTATTTGTAAATTGTGACTCAAATAAACTCAATATTCACAAATAATTATCAATATTCAGCCAAAATGAAACATTATAATTTCAAATACTATGAATTCTTAAATCTTAAATCTATCTTTACCAGAATTTAACTATTTCCTTGTTGAGAACTAAGATCTTTGCCTAACAAAGCATAAAGATAGGTGATAAACCACCTAGATCAAGGATCTTTGCATTTAGAGTGAAGAATCACTCATATGGGTTAAGAATCCTTTAAATTTAAGGTAGGAATTATTTCAATTGTTCAAGCATGCCCTCCTTCTAGTGATAGTGAGAGCTTCTTGTTGATGCTTCTGATTACCTCATAGGTTCTCTTCAGTGTTGATGAACACTTCTCATTTTAGGATTCAAATAATCTAAGGCATGAGTTATAGTTTGTGGTAATTGTATGATTTATGTGGTGGAATAGAAGCAACGTATGGGAACTGTCCACAATATTTAATTAATTTGGTGGTTGGGAGCCACCAAGGTCTAGATCTTTGTGATAATTCTATCCAAAAAATTAATCTAAATGGATATTAACAATGATATTTAAACTGAGTTTTTATAAAGAAAATAGAAAAAGGAAGGGTAAGACAGGAAAAAGAGCATGATTTCAAATTCCCCTCTCAAATATTATGACAAATTTCTAATTACTTTGAACATACATGAACCAATTTATGTTGTAAAATAGTATAAACTTATATTACATCACAAACTAGGCAAAATTCAAAGGAGATATATAAATCACAAGTAATAACTAAGTTTACTTTAAAATTTTGCTACTGTAACCTGAATAGCATATGCACATCCAAATTCAGAGTAAATAAAATAAAGTATACTTAAGATCTTTTCAGTTAATCTAACATTAGTAGAAATTAACAACCTTATGATAGAAAATGTAGCTCAAAATGCAGATAACCATTTAAATTTAACACAATAACATGTGATTGAGAGATAGCATTGGCTTTCAACAAACTATTCAAATAATTTTTTTAGAATTCCATAGTTGTATTAAATGTTCTTTTATATACAAATTGCTCAGAGTCTCTCTCTTTACAAAATGGTAACCTTTTCCTATTTATAGGAAACATAGGTGGTATACTAGTTATCTTTTCAAAATATCCATGGCATGATAAGGACAGCTATACTTAATATAAATATTACAATGCAAAAGTATTTCTACACCAATTTTGACAAAAGGACTAATATATGCTAATAGACTAGCATATATATTACAAAAGAATATTCTTTTATGTTACATTAGTGGGTCCCTTGGGTTAATAATTGAGGATGTTCTTCACCTTAGTTTTATTTTCTTTGATTAGATCAAAATCTACTATAGGATTTATCAAAAAATCCTCTTCTTGACCTATCAATGCATTAAATTTTGTGTCACTCTTGCCTTTAAGTTCCTAAATGCATTAGGCCTCTACAATCTACTTCCCTAATGTAATGATGATATCAAGGACCTTATAATTGTTTTTAACATGATATAATTATGTGTCCTTGATGTTTTATATTAAGGTATCAACCCTTTGATTAAACTCTTCATCATCCATCAGGATTGTGGCATTAGTCTTAGAAGGGTTTACTAATAGTGTCTTTAAGAGCTTATCCATTCTTGCTATCAAGCCTTTGTCCTCTATGAAGTTGTTGACACTATCACACTAGTTTCTCAAGTCTAATATCTTAACTTCAATGACTCCTAATAAGGCATGTAAATGCTTTAACTCGATGATCTTGACACCCTAAATCTGCTTGGTGTTATGGACATTAATCAATTCAGTTTCTTGATCTCTAGAGTTCTACCACTAACTAATTAAAGCCTGTGATTTCCCAATTTTATGGGTGAAGGTATTTGATCTAAGCTTCAAGGCCTTTAACCTTTCAAATGTGTCAAATAAGGACTTATTTATTAGTTTAATTATATCCTCAAGGATTGAAAATGAAACCTAGGCTGCCAATTATTTCTTCTCCTTTTTTAGATTAGTGATCCTCTTTTGCATCCCTTGGATTCTAGCCAAGGTCATTACTAATTGGGCCACCACCAAACTAGCCACATCCTCTTGATGGATGGGATACTCCCCTACTACCTATCCTTGTATAGAAATTAGGCCCACAAAAGGTTCCACCTTTCGAAAGGTGAACTCCTTGATGCCAATGGTAGTTTTATTGGCTATCACCCTTTCAAACCCTACTAGATCTAGATTATACATGATAATGGATGCTATTTAGGAGGGTTTGGTTGGCTCAGGGGTTTTAATCATAGTTCTAATTGATGCTCCCATGTATTTTATTTTCTTTCCACTTTATTTGGCTACTTGAACAATTCTTCTCTATTATTTCTCCTTCATGAGCTCCTTAATCTAGAGTTTGACATTGTCAAGGGGAACTCCACCTACATAACTAGTAATTACCAGTGAGTGTGATTGGGAATGATCCTTTTAGAGTTTCCCATATATGAACTAGTTAGGAATGATAGGTCCATCTATGGGGAACTCCTCACTGAATAAATTTACTTCATTAGTGGGATGGGTCCATGTCACCTTTAGTCTTTTGGAGGACCTAGGGACAAGGACCAACTCAGCTTCCCTCTTCTTTTATGTGTCAGGGACCAATTCTAATGCTACTTATTTTCCCTTTTATTCCTCACCTATTTGTGCCACCTCAGTTTTGGCTCCCCCATCTTCTTGATCAATCCATAGGTATCTACAAGTTCCTTGAATAATTATTCCACCATCTCATATGGTTCTAGGGAAACCATATCATAGTGTTCCACTAGAGAAGATGGTTTTGGAGTCTGGGTTGATGATGAAGGGCCTTCTCTTGGCCTTTATTCCAATTTCTTCTCACCAAGTCCTTAAATTTGGAGTGCTTATTATTTTGGTTGATTTAGAGGTGCATTATAAGTGGAAGATAGTAGATGATACTAAAATGGGTTCATTTTCCATCTCTTCCTAACTAGTTTCTCCTCTCATTATAGTTTGTGTTCAAGCTTGAAACCATGTTACTTGCATCTAGCAATGACTTCTTCTAAATCTATAGCTTTGGTGTAAAAATTGTCTTATAAACAAAATCTATACTCATAAGTTGATTTGGTTAGTTACTTTTACTATAAATGAGGGATAAAATTTTTATTGGGGTCCCATTCCTTTAGGTCATCCTTATAAAAGTAGAAGGAATCCCTATGTGTAGACATGGTGTCCAAATATTTCTAGTCCTAGATCAAAGTTCTCATAATTAGGAATGGGAAGGGATGTAGAAGGCCCTTCCTCTTCTCCTTGTAAACATTATCAATTCCTTAGAATATTTGGTGAGCAATTTATTGCTTATCCAACTTGAGGGTGACATAGATAGACAACTTGAATGGTTAGGTCATGATCCCTTCTATTCTGATAATGATGCAATCTGGATAGTAGCAAATATCTCCCATGAGTTCAACATAATTATTGAAAAGAGGGTGCATCTTGGGTATGGGGTTTTCTATGATATTTTTGACCAAATTAGGGTATATAAAATCATAATTTAATTACATATGAACTCTATACTTGAAGATGTGCAACTTTGCATAGTGATGGGAAATGGTAATTTTGCTATGGGAGGACCAATTCTTGACACCAAGAATATGAGTGGATGTTATTAATGAGTATAATAGATAGGAAATCATGGTGAATTATTGGATTATCCTTTTCTTAATTCCATAAAATTATCTCCCCAAGTGGATGCTAATCAACTTTCAAATAGGTAGAGTTAACTTCTCTTCCACCATGAAATATATGTAGGAAACCCATATGGGGTCGACATAGGTTATAGTGGTTACCCTTGAATCTCAACATAATAGGGTCATAATGATCCAAATCCATTATCTAAATTAAATGACATGGATTTTACCATCATGGTTCTTGGCTACATGAGTTCCTTGGATTAACTAAGGTCTCAGGATAACATCTAGATTATGCTTGGGAGTCCATTCTTTGATGGAGGGGAGGTCTATGTGAGATTTAGGGATCTTGTAGTATCCTTAAAAATATATTAGGTTAATATAGGTAATTATAATTAACCCTCCTTTGATGATCTAGTCATTATCTATTCTAAAATTAATAACTAGGGGTGCAAGGATGTCAATGCAATGTAATACCTATGGTTTAACAATAGCTTGATGAAGACCTATCATTTAAATTATAACCAGGTCCTTAAAGTTTGCCTTGGTAACTACCACCCTTTTCTCACTAGATGATAAAGGTTTTAGCTCCTCAATTGCAAATAAAATCTTAAACCAATTCTTCATGCAATTAGCCAATGTTCCTGTATGCAATTCAATATCTTCAAAGCATCTCCCTTCATAGTTTATAGATAGATTCATGTCTTCCTCTTCCTTCCATTATTTCCTTATCACTATCATGATATTAATTTCCTTGGAATATGACTAGTCTTAATGCTCAAGATGACACTTTGAGCTTGATTAATGTAGATGTGTCTTTAACATTCAAGTTTTGAGGCTTTAAGTCAAGGTATAAGGCTTTAAGCTAGTTTGGTAGGGTTTTTGAGGCTTTAATGGTGAAGGTGATGTATTTCATAAATGTATTCATGTCTTAGATCTTATGGATGGAACCACTTATGAAAATATTGTCTTCTTAGGTCTGTCAAATCTTAGGATTGTCCTTTAGTATTTACATGGTGCTTACATGGACCTCCTTAAGCTTGTTCCCATGGTACTCCCATGGAAATCCCTTTGAAAATTAGCCATTAGATTTTAAATAAACCCTTTTACATTTATTCATTAGATTAGGATTATAGGATGAATGCAAACCTTTGATTAAGATCTCAGAGGTCCTTTTTGATTGGCCACTTAGATCATAAATGACCAAGATATGCCAAGTGGCACATTTTAGCTTCTTTGGGAAATGACTAGATACGGTTCATCCACATGTTGAGCTATTGGGGTCTGGGGTCCTTTATTGAAAAGTTCACCTTCACTTCATATTTTTAGATCAAGATTAGTGATGGAGCAAAAACTATTGATCATGATTCATGAGATCAAAGTTGATAAATTAAGAGGTTGGTTATGGTTAAATTTGATGATCTCACTAATGTCAAAGATGTCCTCATAAATGCCAAATGATGGGAGTGAAATTGTAAAATTTAAGATCATAAGGTTCCTTTGACTGAATGACAACATGCCATACATCATGTTCTTAGTGATCTCAGGACTTTGGGGATGACACTGTCCATTGAATCAAGCTAGGTGATGAACACAAACCATTGATCATGATCCAAGAGGTCTTCTTTGATTGGCCTAGATTTGGGGGTTCTTTGATCTCATGCCATTGGATCAAAGTTATGAGGTGAATGTGAATAGTCAAATCTTGGAAGATGCACATACATTAAGTTAGTCTATGATGCACATAGGCTTAATCTGAGGGGTTAACCTTAGATTAATAGTATTAAAAAACACTATGTTCTTATTTTTAATGTGATAAGCCTAAGGTTGAAATGTTTATAAGGTCCCCTTTTAGACTAAGGATAAATGTTTGCATGAGGTTTATTTTGAAGGCCATGCTAACATCAAAGATGTCCTCATAAATGTCAAATTATGGGAGTGAGGTCATCAAAATAAATATTGTAGAAACTTTATAGTGAGTGGGGTTTAGTGCATAGTTCATCCTCAAATGATATCACACCATTAGATCAAGGTATGGGGAAGCAAGGACCATTAGATATACATTCAAGTTAAAACATCAAATTAGTGCATGATATGTGTTGTGATTCAAACTAAAGTTGAGGATCTTGAGGCATCATCGGTGTTGAAAAAAAACCAAGACATTTTAGGATTAAAACTTAGGCTAAATGTTGATAACATCTTATTCTAGGATGAAAAAGGGCTTGTGGTCATAGCATTTAACAAGTTTAGGAGGGCTTTAAAAATGGGAAGGAACATAAAAGTGGACTTAATTACAATTTTATGTCAAGGTTTGGGCATGTTTGAAAACATAACTGAGCCTTAATGTAAAATTGAACTTAGGGTCTTTTTGAAAAGGACCAATTCTCATTAAATTTTCTCTCATGAAAATTTGAATTTGAACCCTTAGGGTTTTTGCTCAGGAACCCTACCTTCTTCCATAAAAATTTTACTTAGCCATCTAAGGGTAATCATTAGTAGGGTTAGCTCATAAAGCATAATTAAACATGTAAGGACCTATCCCATATTATGTCGATGATCTTCAAATTCTAAAAGAATAACCTCATGAAAGCTAGACCAAGATATAAATGTTTTGAAACATTTAAAAGGGTCCCCATTTTTCAAAGCAATAAAAAAGAAGGTATGTTAGTCCCAATAATATCCTAGTGATAACTTTTATGTGTGCATATAGATAGTGATCAATCAATGAATAACTTGTATTGAGTTAATGGCTTGATCAATCCTCATGTGTGAGTGGCTCAATAACTAATCCAATTTTGACTATATCATTTCCCACCCCTACTTGATGGATCAAGACCTATGAATAACTTGGATTGGACTGATGGCATGTCCAACCCTCTCATGTAGGTGGCTTAAGAACTTAAGTAGACTATGACTCCATCATTGCCTACCCATGGGTACTAGATGCATTTAAAATTGAAACTACATGATGTAATTGAAGATGTGTAACTATAATTAAAAATATATAGTTAGCTCTACAACCACTCAAAAATATTAGGTAGCTCTAGGCCACTCAGGAATGACAAACACTATAGATGGAGTAAGGCATGAATATAGTGTTTAACTTGGAACATGGTTTATAATGTGTATAATGTAGATAATGACATGGAGTTTGTCATTCATCTAATCAACTAGTGTATAAGTGAGCATAAATAAACAATGTGTTCTGCACATGCCCTCAAATATGATATCTAAGTATATGGATTTTAGATTGAGTTATAATAATATATATCTAAGTATCTAAACTGAAATGGGAGTGATAATGCCATGCATAATGCCCCTAATCTAAAAAAAATTGTACGAATCTGAGCTAAGCTGAGCCAAAACTAGTAATTTATAACTGCACTTGTGTAAACATGCTCTATACCTATTATTCCTTTATGGCTAATCTGAAATTTATTAAAATTGAGGCTATTGGATAATATCACCATGTGGTTCTAGTGTCCCGATTTTGGTGATAATGTCCAACTATTCTAATTTTTGTGCAATTGAAATTGATCTTTGTGTCATTATTTACCACTATGTTTTCCTAAAATTAATTTCTATATTTTGTGCCTATGTTGAAAATTTTACTCTAAGTGCATTCAAATGACTTGATCTCTATGACAAACCTCTGTGAATGCCCCTTGTTTTGAAAGGTTTTATTTTATTTATACAATAACTATCCTGAAAATACAAATCTCTATAAAATGTGTGTTAGTTAGAGCATATATGATATCTACATAATAAACCAATATAATGTGCATATATAACATCAAAATGTAATCTAATATAAGCATAATTTTTTAGTGTATGATGCATGTTAGATATAGAACTCATAAGGATATCAATATAAATATAACAATGCATATGAAAAAAAATCTGAGTAATAACTGAGTAGCTACCTAGGGGGATGGGGCATGATGTATATCACAACACCCAATTAGGAAGGGGAGATGTATGATGTCCCTAATTGAATCTAAAACTAGAGTGTGTACAAGGAAGGAAACAAGTGTCATGGCCATAAAATATACAAGAAAACATATATACAACACACATGAGGCATTCAAAGTAGGCCAAGGGGCCATAATATAAGGGACATGGGCACATGCCACTAAATTTGAGAAAATAAAACATATAAAGACATGTTTAAATGTCCACATATGCAAACAATAATCAAGTTGGCTTAGAGACACATGGAATGACATGTTAAAATGTTTGCATACATAATAAATAAGGCACGCATAAGGACATGAGAACATGTCCAAAGCATACATATAAAGAAAATAAGTGGCATAGAGCCATATGGTAATGGCATATTCAAATGATCTTGAATATAAGAAGCACAGAGACATTATCAAGTTTAAATTTTGGAAGCTATAAATGAAAGTATACTTGAACATGCGACCTAAAAACTTGTATAAGAGCTAAGATGTACATAGGCTAAGTATAGATTAGTAGTAGTTGGAAAAAATATGAGTAGGTGTAGGATGATAAATATCAAGATATAAAAAATCTAAATCTATGATGTAGAGTTTATAAAGATGTAACCTAGTAATTAAAACTATGTATGGTATGCCCCAAATGGATGAATAAATCAAATGAGGAACCTATGTATTTGTGTATATAACCCTAGTAGGTAGATAGTAGAAATTCTAGATTTGTATAGTGGACCTAGGTCCTTTAAGTATATATAAACACTTGCCAAGAACCAATGAATCATTTATGTGTGATAAAAACTAACTATGCTAAGATAAATATCATATTTAGTAACTAGAAAGTATAAAAAGTGTAAACATGAAAATGCATATAATCTATCATTTGTATTTTATAAGTAAATATTTGCATGTTTTTATGTTTTGGAATATTATATTATTTTGTATTTTATGGATATAAGCTATGTACAAGTAAAATAATATAAGGAGCAAGAGTGAATGAGACTATGTACAAGAAGAGACGAACATACTAACTGATGAGTCTCATGGGACACTCACTATAAATGTGGCTTGTGTCAAATAAAGGACAAATAATCATGCATGCTATATGAAAAGGTAACTAAGGTCCCATAATATATTGTACTAAGTGATCTATAGCTATAAATAACTTGTGAAGTGGTGCTAGGAATCTATGAAGCTAACTAGGGTATCCTATGAACTTTAGGGGTCTTATGGACCCATCTAGTAGAAGATTCTATAGTTGGTATGGGTTACCTATGCTAAGAACATTAAAAACTCAATAAAAATGATCCCAAAATGAAAGGTGTAGAGGGAGGCCATTTATAATCTATAAGATATTATTGACACATGGGTCTCTCTAATAAGGGTCTCTATGGGAGGTAATGTATATATGGTAACACTGTAGGAGTAGACCTCACCTACACTAGTGGCCTAACCAAAGTTTGTGGTGTACTGATGAAAAATGTGATTAGAATTATAACTGGTAGTTGTGGTCTAGTTTGTACTATAGTATGATACACACCAATGATATTATATAGGGGTTGTACATACTCTATAGTAGTGTGATAGGATGTTGGTGGTGGATGTGCTTGATATTTATAGTGAACACCTAAAGTGATACTTATCTCATTAGTTGTATGTTTTGGAAATGGATCTAAAAACATTTTCAATGCCTTAGCTTCTATTTGTTGAACTTTAAGTGCCTCTATGGATGTGCCCACATCAATGATGTTGCCCTCTATCAAATCTTGTATGTTGTGTTTCAAGTTGATGAATTTATTTTTAGTATGGCCTAGTGACCTGTGATAGTCTTAGAATGTAATGGAATCATATATTTTTGGAAGAGGCAATGACATATCAAACTCTTAGATAGGAGGGAGAGATTTGACATTGTATTCTACGAGCTATTATAAAACATGTGTCAATGATTATATAAGGTTGGTAAAAATTATATATGGAAGAGCTGATAAAACCAAGCAAGGAGGTGGCTCTAAAGCTACATTAAATGTGTCCTTTGAATCACTCTTGCTTTTAATGTCCCATACTTTATATTAAGGATTATTATAACTCTAATTGATTGATTCTAATCCACTTGGATATTTTAATTTTCCCATAGAGAGAAGCGTGACTTCCCTTTATTTCATTACGTGGCATAAATAAGTGAACATTGGAAATTTATTGAATAATATAACTTCATACAATGTTATTAGTAAACTCTATTTGAATGTATTATATCTCTCTATCTACCATGGGGATAGTAATCTTTTCCAATATAGTTTTATATCACAAGACATATTTTTTAATAATCTCATTAGATTTTTTCTTAAGTTGTGTGACTTGAGCATATGAGATCTTTCTATTGATGTTAAGTGAAAAGCATGATAAAAACATATCTACCAATGGATTGAATGTGGTGATAAACTGATTTTGAAGATTATAAAACCACTATAAGGCATAGTCATTTAGACTACACGGGAACAAATTAGAAAGGAGATAACATTAGACTCATAGTCCAAACATGTAGTGTGAAAATCTCATATATGGTGTTCTGGGTCACCCTTACCATCATATAAAGTAATCTTAGGTGCAATGAATCTGGATGTCAAAGGAGTTTACACTATGTGATGTGCCAACAATGTATGTAAAAGAAATTGAGAATCCAAGGCATATGATGGCCAATTTGCACCATACTCAATATTTAACACCTTAGCATGAAAACAATGAATCTCATGCATAAGGGATTGCATAGCTAGAAAGGAGGAACTAGCCATAGGAGGTGTTTACATTATAGAATATTGCCAAGGTAAAATGGGTTATTGTTGAAAATGAGTTACCCCCAAAGTAGGTATAATAATATTAATATTTGTGGTAGTATAAGATTAAAGATTATTTTATTTTTTCTTTATTTCCATTATGGTTTGCATAGTCTATGCATGATCATGGGGATATTGTCGAATTCTATCTCTAAAATTCTATAAAATCTCATCCTTATTGATAATAAGATTTTCATTATTAAGTGGGGTGAAAGTTTCATGATTCCCATCTTGTGTATTATTTTGATATTTATTGTATTATTCATATTTTACTTTATGATTTGGATATGAAAGTGTGTTAGGCACAACTTTATTAGGTATAGATGCATATACATGATGAACACTAACATATTCTAAAGACTCTGTACATGTAATTTTATTTTCAAATAATGTGATATTTTCACTTTATAGATGATTTTGATTCTATAATTCTAATATCAGCTTGATCATACTGATAATTTGATCCCTTATAGTCTCACAAGTGGAAACATGTAGGCACATGCCTTGTAGGGGAGAGGTAGAGGCATGCATATGCTAAGTATGGGTATTAATAATAATAGTATAGGCTGAATCATGTAGTGGAGGAATGATAACATGGCCCTAGTTAGAGGGAAAGTAGTTATCAACCTCATGGATATGAGGAAGATAAGAAGATTCTTTCTTTTGCATAGGATATGACATTGAAAATTGAAACCTGGTTGTTAACTTATGTAATAGATCCATTATATATGTAAGGATTTATTTCTTAATTGAATTTTGAATAAGAGAACAATAACATGCTAGAGATAGAATGAAATATGACTATATTTTAACTTATATAAAGCATCATGTGCATATTTGTTTATTTCATCTTTGAATTCATTCCAAATGAAAGGAAACAAGCATGCAAAAGAAGCTAGAAAACTTTATATTAAAAAAATGATAAACTTCATTTATCATTATTATCATGATTTTATGAAATGTAAATTAGAAAATATAGGGATCTAAAATTTGAATGTGGGTCCTAGAAGGTTCGAAACATAAACCCTAGGGTTATTTAGGTTTAGGGTTTGTGTAATATTTGAAGTAAGTCAGGCTCACCAAATGTTTTAACTTTTTTTAGGGTTTATGCAGTTTAATCCCTAAGTTATTAAAGAGTCTTAGTATAGTAAATTAGGGTATAAATATTTAATAAATAAAACCATTTATTTGTAATATAATTGAATTAGTTTGACCTTTATGCAAATAGTAATAAATAATGTAAGCAAGTACTTAGCTAGAAATAAACATATATGGGAGATTTGGAAGCTAAAAATTGGGAAAGGATCTATTCTAAGTGTCATAGATAAGACCTAGGTGTTAAAACCTTCATAGATAGTAGCTCTCTAATTAGATAGTAGCACCATGTGGCACTAGTATCCCTATTTTGGTGCTAGTGTCCTCTATGAAGAATTGTTTTGAGCTTTTGGGTGCACTTGTGTTTGGGTCTGCCAAGATTATTCTTGTGTGCATGAGTTTTAGATATTTTTAGATGACATATTTTGACTAATTTTATATACAAACCCTAAACCTTCATATTTCTAAGACATCCAATTGTCACAAATAACAAAGTGTGTTATTAGTGGGGTAGGCTAGACATCCTTAATACCCCACTATGATGAGAGTTGTCTACATACCAAGACTCTGAAGAGAGATCAATCCCAATGTAGTTCTCTCCACCTAAATGCTGGTGTAAGTGCAAGAGAAAGTAGTATGAGTGTTGGTTTGAGTGCTTTAAATGTTTTTGAGACTATAAATCTAACTAATCTGAGATTAGAAATGTTGTAGATGGCTGTATGCAGAAGTAGGGTAGAATAAATATTGATAACCTTGATTGTGCACAACTTATTATGAGTTTGTATGTGTAATTTGAAACTTATTTTCATATAGTTGATAAAGGGCCAAAATTCATACATATATATTATTATAGTGCTTGTGTGAGTCTTAAAAAAGGTTTAGGCTAACCTTATGTGGTTTTTTATTTGAAAAGATATCTATTGGTAATAAAAGAAGCTAAAAGGACAATAACACCCAAAATGGAACACTAGTGCCATGGGGATCTATTGTCTAAATTATGGCACTAGTGTCTAGGTGGTAGAATCTAAAGCACTATGGGATAAAATGTTAAAGTGAGGGTTTGGAATTAATTAAAGGATGTTTATGGATACGTTTGGCCTACACAAAGGATGGATAAGTGTCTAAATAGGCCCTAAGATAGGTCTAGAGCTATGCTAAGGATGAATGGTCTCAAGTAACACTAGTATCACTCAAGTGTCATTTTTATATGATTATAATAACATATCATTGGATTCATATTCCAAACATGATACATGCAAAAATATGTGATGCTACTTTGGATCACTTTTACTATTATATATAATGACTAGCTTTAATGATACCTTTCTCTAACTTCAACACCTTATCTTGGAAAACTGTAATAGTCTATTCAAGGGAATGTGTAATAGGTAAGGTTAATGATGTAATATGAATAATCATTTTATGATTGGATCAAGTCACTTATGTAGGAATATGCATTGAAATATGTATGAATCCTTGTGTTTTTTCCACACCTTAGGTGAACATCTCATGGGTAAGTAAAGGTGTAGTAGCAATCTTAACACCTATTGTGGGGTTTGTGAACATTTTTAGATTTAGAATGCATATAAAATTCATTAATATGATGTTTTGGAGGTGTAAGTGGATGAGGAGGAACATTTTTATACCCTCCATTGTGTATTATAGGCACATATGAAAGTACTTGGCACTCCACACTCATAAAAGATGTGTCATTGAGATTTAAGAATTTATCATAACTAATTTTAGCCTTAATTTTATTTTACATTAATGTTAATCATTTCATTACATTATTATGAAATATATTACATCTATAAATCTAACAAGATATAATTATGACAATCATTAAAAAAATTGTAAAATATACACTATGAATATCCATGAAAACCAACATATAAAGTGAAAAATAAAGAACCAAACATGTGTGGAAAACCATAGGTAATTATCAAAACTAAAAATATTTTTTTTAAAAAAATAATTAGCTAAATGAAACCCATAAATTATTTTTAAAATATGTACACCCTTTGATCTTTAGATGGAATTTACTAAAAATAGTAAATTATGAATACTAGAAAGTTGCACATTATTTTGAACAAAAAAAAGGTTTTTATAATCTCAATTCAATTAAAAAAAACCTCTTATAATTTTTAGAATAGGATAATTTGAATAAAATATTATATAAATAATTTTTAACCCTAATAGAGGGAAGCCCTAATAGGAGGATACGCAAGAAACCCTAAGGAAAAAGGGAGATATCATCATATTTGCACCTATAGAGATGGGAAAAAATTAGAAATTATGTCTGAAAATAAAACCCTAAGGTAGAAATATTTAAAACCTATAAATAAGGATGGAATCCTAAGGGAAACCTAGGTTTTTTTTAATTTTAAATAAATATACATGTTCACCAATATGTTTACCCTAATATTATATTAGTGTGAATCAAAATATATTAAACTCATAAAATCAATTCAGATTGTAATATATGGTAATCAAGCATGAATGCAAATGTAAGTAATTGATATATATATATATATATATATAATAATGAAAATTTATTTATGGAAAGTATTAAGGATATTAAGATACTCAAATTTATTGCTTGACAATTATTGCATTTTGATAGTGTGAAGAGATTGGAATTAGTCATGTGATTTGTTCATATCTAGAATTGACTATTTGTCTGCATAATAATGGTATCACTAGGATTGGATAAAATCATTGATAGTAGTGAGTGAGGATAACATTATTTTCCTAGGTATATTTGTCTCCTTGTGACCATATAGTGCAGTGTGCCTATCTGATATATCTATGTGTGTGATTTATAACCCTTGACTACATGCATAATTCTAAAAATCAACTTCCTTCTCTTTGAAACCCTAGGTCTACTTATGAAGGATGAGAATCTATAAAAAGTGAGGACATGTAATTGGGTTGAACTAACCCAATCATATCCATTGATGATTGACTATTACCTACATATCTAATAATTCCAAGAGGGGGGTCAAGCCACACATAGTTATTCCCTTTAGTGTGAATGTGAAATTATGACTTTTT
Source organism: Torreya grandis (assembly GCA_037957365.1). Taxonomy (NCBI): domain Eukaryota; kingdom Viridiplantae; phylum Streptophyta; class Pinopsida; order Cupressales; family Taxaceae; genus Torreya; species Torreya grandis. Next base: position 704,958 of record JARHVA010002825.1, on the reverse strand, counting down.
ACTATGTGGATGTACCTATAAATCTATATTTCATCTTGAAAATGTTGTAACTTGACTTGGTATGGGGTGTTTTAGACTTGGATGATGAATGTTTATAGTGATTGATTTATAGTTTGAGAAGAATAGGATATGTTCTCTCAATGTACTATAGTATGCTTGATAGTCACTTGAGAATTTGTATATGGTGAATAAGCTTGGCTATGATTTGTATTTATATGCACTGAATTGGGTAATTTACCATGCCATTGAAAAAATAGGTGAATGATTTGACTTATGGGAATGATTTTATTTTTTAAAAATAGTTGTTTCTTTGCAAAAGACAACAACATTGACCTTATGACAATAAAATTGACATTATTATTTGAGTGTGACATTATTGTCTAGGGGTGAATAATGAAAATATGATGATATTTAAATGTCTTAGTAGGATATTTAATTGATTTATCACAAAGTGAAAGGTTCATGTTGGTGAATAAAAGAAACTTAGAATGGGTCAGGATCACAACTAGCATGCAAGTGTGTAGAAATAGTGAGTGAGAGTTATTTGGAGTTTCAGAAGTCATGTAGGATAAGTGTAGGTCAATATTGACATTTAAAGTGTAAAATGATATATTTTAGTGTCTATATATGGGCCCCCAAATGCACCATGTTGGATATGATGATGCACATGGCCTAAAAGTGTGAATCTAAATATAGTCACTAGGATATATTCCTTGCTTTTGAGATGTGGGATTAAACTCTATAACTTTTATCTCAAAAGAAAGAGATTAGTTATACCATTTATAATATGAAATGTATATAATCACAATGAGAAAATATATGACATTTAGGACTATGCACAATATAAATTTCCCCATGTTTCCCCAAAACGTAGATCAAAGAGTAACATATCAACATAGAAAATCATAATAGTGAGCTATTAGTCCTCTAGATATAATAAATAATAAGTAAATAAATGGGATTTTATCCTAGTAATTACCCCAAGTACATGCATGATAAGTATCATGTTCACATAATGGAGGCACAAATATAATTGATATATGTATAAACATAATAGGGTATACAAGTTTTATATAAATTATGCTAGCCTTGTAGAACAAAGCACTAGGGAAACTCTAATTTAAATATATTAAATAAAGACCTTCACTAGTGTTGATAGAACGAAATTACCTTGAGCTTGGAAAATTGAAATGGAGAAATTAAAAGATAAATAGGTGTGTACTTGATTTTGTATTTACCTAAAATATGATAGTGATGGATGATGTTTAAATGTAGGTTTTGGAATAGATTAGAAGAGACTCAATAAAGTAGACAAGGATATGAGATAGTGAACAATTTCACACTTTTTTGAAAGAGTCAGTAAATATAAAAGAAATTTGAAAGTGCTAACTTGGTCTGAAAGAGGTCATGTAAGTTTGAAAATGGCTTTGTATATCCCCGAGGTATGAAACTTAATAAAAACCTTCATCAATAGAAATTTTTTAAAATCCTCTCTCTTATAAGAATAATTACATGTAAAATTGTCAAAATCATCTCTCCTTTGTTGTAACCCCAATCTAACCTAATATATACTAGTACATTCAAGATTAAAGGAAATATGTAGAGTAAGAGGCTCAATCCAATTGATGTGAGCTTTATACTACATATCACTATTGAGAATAAAAACTCATGTAGCTTTATATGAGTGACCCATCCCAATGTGAAATAGGCCTTCACCCTCTTTCCATATTAAAATAAGTAGAAATATCTGATATTTCACTAATGTAATAATTACTTTGGTATAAGTATGAAGCCATAAGACTTTAGTAGATGATAAAGGACAAGTACTATCAATTTGAAATGGATAGGATCAATATATGAGATCCTCAAAAAGACTTGTAATTCATTTGGACCATAAGTTACATGTGTTTATATATAGATATATTTGAATTAAAATTGAAACATATTTGTGTGTAGACTGACCATGAAAAAATGTGAAAGTTAACAACCAAGGCACAAGAAAACATGACATGGTGGAACAAAGGACCCAAAAAAACCTTGAAAAGTTTGGTTTTAAATATTTAAATACCACTTTAAATATGCTCTAAAAATTATCAAAACAAAAAACCCATGAAATAAAGACCAAAATGAACTACATGATAATTGGTGAACCCCGAGGTAGATAAATGATAAATTTGAAGGTGTTCATGATAAAATGTGGATGATGAAATTACAGGAAGTGATAATGTGAAGGTAAAGGTTAAAAATAATATAATAATGTGAGTAAATGAATAAAATTTAAAAAAACATTGTTTTTTCTTAGAACTGCCCCTTCTTTCGTCTCAATACTTGACAAAGTAGCTTGTCAATTATTCTCTATAAAATTGGTTATGAACAAGGTAAAGAACATGAACAAACATATCTAAGATAAGGTTTAATATTATGATGTCAAGGTCTAAAATATTAGGGTTATTCCCATAAAATCCAATAAACTAAGATGAAATTGCCTCAACATACACACTAATATCTAGCTAATGGGTGCAACCCATAATGCTTATTGGTATTTTAACAAAAGGTGAATTATGTTTAATTATTAAGCACACAATATATAAAATACTTAAATATGCCTAAGTATATGATAAAATATTAAAATAAAATTTAGACCCAACCTTATGTGCTAAACACAATAAACATGCAAATAATTAAAAGTCAGAGAATAGGTAAGGAGATAGACAATAATGATATGGATCTAGAAATAGTAAAAGAAACCCTAAATTTTATAAAATAATAATGGGAGGTATAAAAAGCATTAAATTACCTCTACTCATCTCAAACTTAAATATAATTTCACCATCTTCATTGTTTTTTTACTTTATGTTTGTTGTTTTTTCTATATGTTTGTAGCATTATTACAACCAAGGTTATAATAAAATTGATTTAGAATTTTTATCATGTTTCTTGGTTTTTATTGTTATATATATTGATATTATGTGTATAAGGGTTTAGTTACTTTCAAAAACCAAATTTAACCATAAATTAAACAAAAAACATAAAAAAATGCAAAAGGATAATGATCAATTGACAATTGAACTTGAAAAAATGAAAAAGATGGTGGACTAATCACACCTTGATGATTTATAGTTTTTGAATGCATATATGAGTTGTGAAATTGTATAGCTAACTATGTACCAAATTTTAAGTATTTACTATATACAATCATGGATGAAACTTTCACCATTCATGTCTAAGGTAGGATGATTATTGACTTATTTTGACCACCATTTATGTCTTCTTTCACTAATTTTGTGATCTACTTTCATATTTTTTATTTTATTCTTAACTCTTTGTAATTGGATGTTGTGCATGTCTGTACTTGAGATTATTTGATTTGATAGATATAAATATATAAATTTTTTATTCTTCATTCTTGTTAACCTTACTTTCCATCAACACAAAAAAACAAAGTTATGGGCAAGGTAACCATATTGGGAGTTGTACTACATATCTCACATGTTGGAATTTAAACCTCACATAATTTTACATAGTGTGAATGGAATATTGAGTAAGAGCTTGCACCACATATTTCCTAGATGTGAGTATTCAACTGCATGAAATTTACATAAGGTCTTATTTTAGTTCAAGATGGTGATGCACAAAGGTTAAAGTATCAATGGATGACTTGGTGACAAGTTTAACAATAGATATGGTAAGGGTTAGCTCAAAATTTAATTATGGATTAGGATTTTCCACATGATAGATAATTTATTCCCCCCCTCTCTCTCTCCTTGTCTTTGTCTCTGTCTCTCTCTTCCTCTATTTTAAATGGCTTGGGATGACTTTTCATAAATAAGATGCTCTAGGACATAACTCACACTTAGGCTGACTCTATAAATAGTAACTAGTGATAATAAAGGCAAATGGAGCATGATAAAAGTAAATTTGACCTAGATAATGATAAAGGACCATATGTTATAATTAACGGGACTATAATTTCCATCCTAAACAAATAAAGGTGCGATAGTTGAGTAATAACATAAAATTGTGTGTAATTAGGCTCAAAGGCTAATAAAAAATATATTTATAGAAGTATTGCATAAATTTAGATGGATTAAGGTATAGATGAATATTAGTGTGGGGTAAGAAAATTTATAGAGATAATAAAATATATGCAAGTGTATCAAACATGATAAAATATGGAAAAGACTATGGAAAAGAGTCTTGTACTAAAATTAGGTGTTTACGTAATGCCCCTACTTTGATGTGTGTATGCAAGTGAATGAAAAAATATGTCAAAGTATAAATATAAATAATTGAATCACGTAACTCCACTTACCTAGGTAAGGATCAAAGGATCGAATAATGCTCAAGATAATCTTCGTTGATGTTGATGTTGACATGCCTAGAAATAATTTCCAAATGCTACAAGTAGTCAATGTTGTAATAATGAAAAACTTTGAAATTGAAATTTAAATGAGCATAAGAAATAATACACATACTATGTATCAAATCAAATCTTATTATAAATTTAAAAATAATGCACACTATTCCATTCATTATTTACAAGTGCAATACATAACCACCATGTTTGTTGAATTTTTTTTGAAAATAACCACTTCTTGATCAAGGAAGTAGAAAATGATTGTTACAAGTAGATCACACAAACTTATACATAGTAGAATTCAACCAATAACATCTAAAAAATTCTCTAATTTTTTTTTTGATATATGCTCATGTTTTTAAGAGAGGGATTTAATAACATATGCCTACAATCACTCATCTCAAAGGAATATAGTTAAAAACACAATGCATAATAAGATTGTATATCATTAACACCATTTCATAATTTCATAAAACATATGTAAATATCATATAATTTTGCATGTAAATATCCATATATAGGTATATGGTATGTGTAGACACTAAAATATGTTATTAGACACTTGTCAATTTCAATCCTAATCTATATTTATCTTACATGACTTGTCCATACACATATTACTATTTCATACCCTTCGCTCCTATCTATTTACCTTATATGGGTTCAACCATCCAAACTCATATCAATCACCTACAAGAATACCCTAGTTTATGCCTAATATAATTATTATAATTACCATCTCCTGATCATTAGATCAATTTTATTATATTTCTAGATGCCTATAGTCATGCTCAGATGGATTTGGATACAACTATCCACCTATATCAAATTTTTTTGTACACCTAGAAATGCTTATTTTATAAAATCAAATCATTATTATGGGATATACCAAACCTTCCATATGTTGGTGGTGTGAGAATTTACCCAAAGAGTCATCTATTTATACATAATAGGTCTAATCCTATTCCTTGTTTTAAACTCATAAAAAACATCTATCACTTAAAAATTGTAAAATATTTCTTAAATATCTAAAATTAGAAATAAGTCATAAGGAAAGATCTCTTTCCAAGTCTAAATCACTAAATCTCATTCAATGTTTCCATTATCAAGTGTTGAGAGATAAATTATAGGTTGCATCCATACGAAATGAGCACCATTACATAAATACACCTAACTAGGAGAAGTATGTGTAGTTTTAACCCTCTTTAGAGTATGAAAGTTTAGGTAGTGCTCAGTCACTCAATGGGAGTTGTTAAGGTCAGCTCAACCCATATTTCTTCCCCTTTTATAGGGCCAAATGCAGTGTCAAAAGTGGAGCTAAGAATTTAAAGTGGAGACAAGTTTTATGGATTTGTACACATAGTGAGATTCTGATATCACACGTGATGATTTATAAATAGGTACAATGATTTTTTTTGAAATAGTTGGGCACATATTATAGGGAAATTTCTATCAGACATCAAAAACCTATATATGATATAAGCATCCAAGGGTTGAAATACTTGTCAAGGTATGTTTAGATAATTTATTTCCAAAGCTAAGCAACTCTAAATTAGGTTTCATATTTATCTGTCACTTGCACATAATCTTAGAACAACACAAATTAGTGAAAATATAAGTACCCAAATCCTTTTAATAATTTCCATAAATAGTGTAACTGAACATCTTATTATAACAATTAATTTTTTTATAATTTAGATAAATCTTAGATAATCTAAATATTCAAAAAATTATGCTTGTTTAGATAATTAATTAATAATAATTAATACATGTTGGTGAACCCATTCATTATAGTCAGCAGGCAAGACCTTGGTTTTCCCTTAGGTTTTCATCCTTATTTCCTAGGGGTTTGTAATTTTTGTCTTAGGGTTTTAAATATTATTTATGAGTTCCATGTACATTAAGGAAATACATATTTTTCATCATGACCTTTCCTTCTACATATTTTCATGATTTTATTCAATTACCATCTCAGAAGGCTATATCCTTCATCCATCTAAGGTGAAGCACTAGGTTAAGTGGTGGTGAAATTGAGCATTATCAGGTTGTATTTATTTTTAAAAAATGGATAAAATTATTAAAATGAACATGCCTTACTCTTCTTTTTTTGATGAAAATGTTAACACTGAACATATATAATATAAGGCCATAATGTCAACGATAAAATGCATGATCTATAAAATATTAATGAAGACAATATTTACTATCAAAATAGAATCCATATTGATGACATTAATGATGAGTATCATCAATTCTCTTTATTTAATTGACTTTATTTAGTTAAGTCATATCAATATAGGGTTGGTGTCCAAAGACTATATGCATTAAGGAACATATTACTTCTAGGTAATAGTTATTACTACTAGCACACTTGTATAAATTTGAATTACATAAATCAAATAGGTTTCTAGAATGGAAAACACATTTTCATAATTTAAATTATAGGAATTGAAACACACATTGCATAAAAGAAACTAAATAGATGTTGGTCTATGGTTCTAATTAGTCTATAGGTTATATGATATTATAAGAATAAAATAAACATTCATAAATGAAAATAAAACATAAATAGCTCTAATATATAAATACCAACACAATATTTCCTTCTTCCTTAGGTTGCGTGGGTCCTTTCTTTGCCTTTGGAATAAGAATAAAAATAATACAATTTAGAAAGACTCAAATACTTTATTTAATCCAACTATTTTATCAAAAATTTCATAATAATACCCTAGATGACAAAATGATATGAAAAATTAGGAGAATAATATAACAATAATAACATTCATTGATTTGGAACTATTGTATTTTGGAAACTTACTAAAAATAGCAAGGTGTCATGAGAAATAAATAATTAGCTAGAAATTGTATATGTGGGAGGAATCAAAGGTTGAAACATGTTGTGTAAGGAGATCTAATGATTAGAATTAGGAATCAAGAACTGGATATGGGCCTAGATAAAAATGTTTGGAACATGAAACTTTAGAGGGTGGAATTCCTACCCAATATAGGGTGATATTGTCACTTATAGTAAGGGAATCAGGGTTTCAAGACCATATATCTTCATCTATAGAGCCTGCATCTAGTGTGGGAGCTTGTGATCACTTAAAAAGGACATTGTGTGATTGATTTTACTTAAAAACCCTAGATCTTTAAAATGTGAAGACCAATTAAAATCAATGGAAAAAGGGGAAAATGATTAAATTTGGATGAGACCTCAACACCCCATGTGCCAAAAATTACCTACATACCAATAATTTGAAGAGGGATCAAAATTCATATAGTTATCCAATGTTATGGTGGTGTGTGAAAAATTGGTTTAATACACTAGATTTTGGTGAAATACTTATGTGATTAAGGGCATTAATATTGAATTGTGACCTATAAAATGTATTCAAGATTTAGCTCTGGGCTACTAGGGTTGTAAGTAATTAGAATTGGGAGAAATAAGTGCTTTGATCTCAATGTAAAATTATGATTCTGGTGATTTTCTATGTGGAAGCCTCTTGTTAGAAAAATTATCTTAAAAGTTTTTATATAGTCATATATTTTAAATTCATTTGAATTGGAATCATTAGGGACATAGGATAACCTTCCTATAACTTTTGATTTTGTAAATTAGCCATTATTTGGTGGGAAGATAGAAGAGGGGAAAAAGACACTAGATTGGTGTGCTATAGTCCCCTAGGGCGATATTGTCCAATGGGTGTTTTGATCATGTTGAGTGTTAGGTTGGGAATACAATATGCCTAGTTTTTATAGGAATAGAGATGAGTACATTTAGGGGTCATTTGTCAGCTTTGAAGAGTGTTCAAGGTGGTTGAAAGTGATAAAAAAGGGCCATAAGATAGGTTTAAAGCTATGTGTGTAAAAGAGTGGTCATATATTAAATGTTAATTTATGTGTCTAAATTTATCCCATTTTATTATATTAATGTATCAAATTAAAATTACTAGAGTAAAAGGAAAAAAAGTGTGAAGAGGATTCCTGGATGTAGGCCACAACACTAAACTATGTTGTGCATAAAAACCTATAATGAAACATGTGTAATATAAATATTTACTTAAGATGAATATCAAAAGGTGAAAGATAAGAAACTAAATAGGGAAAATTAAAAATACACATGATTGGGCACACAAATTTTTATGTTTTCCTAGCGCAAAAATTGATGAATGTAGCAGGTTGTACCCTTAGAATTTTCATTGGTGTTGAATAGTTTAGATTGGATTGTGCATGCCATAATCCTCATCGATGGATTAGTATAATTAATAAATCAAGGTGTTCTTGAGTTCATAATCACATACCTAAATTAGTGAATTAATTTGGAAACCATATATGAATCCTAATAAATAATAATGGTGCAAATACTAGTGCAAATATTGATGCAAATATGGATGTAAATAGAGAACCAACTGCTAAAGATGGAGTAAGGTTAAATTTTTATTAAAAAATAAGGGGAAAATGGTGAAAATACTAAATTTAATCTATGTTTTATGTATATAGTGTGGATAATGACATGAGTTTTCCATTTCATCTACATGACTGGTGTAAAAATTGAGCAATGAGGAAACAATGTGTCATACAAATGCCTCCAACTAATATCTTGTGTATATAGATTGTGAGACTAAGTAAAATAATGTAAATTTCTAAGAAAAATTATGTGCTAAATTATAATGACATGTCATTCATGATTTTCCCCAAACTGGGCAATCTGAGACAAAACTAAGTAATTATAAAAATTGTTACTATAAAACTATTGAATACTCCTTTGAGTAAATCGAGGTTCTGATAAATTTTGGAAATGCCTATTTTTTTGCATTTTGATAATATCACCATGAATAACACTAGAGCAACACTCTCTTATCCAATGTGAAAATCTTGTCCAAATGACTTTATATATTTTTTTAATCTTGAAACTTATTATCTTTCTAATCACTAATAAATCATGTTTTTAATACTGATCTAGTAAGTATAGTCTCTAAAACAAACCCATATTATTTACCCCTCTTTTGAGGTGATCTGTTGATCCTAAAAAATAACTTAACTCAAAATAAAAATTTATGTAGTAGGTTATTTTTATGTAAAAATGTAAATCTCAGTAATATTGACAACATGGAAAAAGCATGGCATCATCATGTATGTAAACTATGCATAGTAATAATGTAATATGCATTTGGAAACAAGCATTCATAGTAAGTGTGTCTAGATAGATGTGACAATGAATCATTTAGAAAACTAATCACCTGAGTATATAAATATGAATAAGACTTCTTAGGGAGGAATGCATGATATCCATCATGGTATTGGAAGGGTTGGGTTGATGCATGATGCCTATCATGGCATCAAACTATAAGAAAATAAGAAAGAAAGGTGTCATGGCCATGCCAAACATAATCAAAAAGTACATATATAATGAAAAAAACACATAATAGAAGGCCAAGAGGCCACATACAAGGGACATGTTAAAATGTCACTCACTTAAAAAGAAATTACATATGAAGACATGTTCATATTCCCACACACACAGAAGAAAATAATGGAGGATTAGATCCATATATAAGGACATGTTCAAATTTATACACACACAAATTAAAGACACACATAATAACATGTTCAAATGTACCCACACAAATACAATCAAAGACATGAAAGTTTAGAGCCACTCAAAAATGACATATTAAGATGTCTTCAAAGCAACCAGAGAATGTACACAATATATGAATCTAGGAAAATAAATATAAAAAGGATGCATGATATGAAATTTGATAAAAAATAATTAAGTTGTAACCTATTTATAATAATTAATTGAGATAGACACTCAAATATCATAATGTTTGTAAGTGAGAAATATCAAAAGATGTAATGCTATGTAATGATCGAAGATGTGGGTAAGATAATGTAGGTAAAAAATGATACAAAATGTCTATATCATGCCCCTAATTACCTAATTGATGAATGTACATGTTATAGGAAGCCTATGCATAATCTAGAATTGAGTGTTGATAGTCTAATCTCACTAGGGCAATAATAGGGTGAGGGACACTAGATCAGTGATCTCCTATCCTAAATAATGCACCTATCTAAATTAAGTTTCTAAGTGTGTAATAGTTAAAGTACCTATGATAAATATAGGATTGATATTCTATGCAATCTACAATCACTCATGTACACTAGTGAGGCATGTATGATATAAAATTAGATAAAACAAGTATATAATATTGTGTACAACTAAAATGATTTATGAAAAAGTACCTATAAGCATGCATAGGTCCTAATTTCGTTATTTTCTATAATATTTTACTATTTTTATATTTTTTTAGGTGGGTCAACTAAAGATTGTTGTGTGGTAAGAAAATATATCTATGATAGAGGGTAATCATAAGGGATACTTGAAACTATAATAAACTCATTAACATTATGTATTCCAAAAATTTATGAATTGTATAAGTAACTAAATGAATCTTTTTAATCTAAGGGCATCCCAATAATATATCAAAGATCATAACACTGGGTACTATTTGAATTTAGTGGCCACATGTGTAGGAAAAACCTATAATGGTAATTTAATCTAACTAATTAAGCTTTAAATGTGACCATTGAATCCTTTATGACCATAATGGTGGGTAAAATATCCTAATATTTGTGTCCAAGGTGATAAATAAGTGTGTTTTTACACATATTCACACTTGAACCATTATCAACCATAACACTCTGAATAGGCTAGTGATCAATGTGAGCATAAATAAAGAGTGTAAATCTAAGTCATCATCAACTATTTCATGCTCTCAAAATGTGATAAGTGGAATAGATGGTACTAAAGTATGAAAAGTACCTATGATACCATTTAAAGGATGTTGTTTCTTTGCGTGGGAATGGTAATAAACTAGTGGAGGGTGTGAATTTTATACAAATTACATACCTAATATATCTACTATCTCATTAACTATGTGATTAAGAAAAATATCAATGATTTTCATTACTTTACTTTCAATTTATTGTACTAGTGTAATTTATATTAGTGTGCCTACATCAATTATGTCTACATCTATAAAATCTTGAATCTTGTGTCTTAAACTAATACATCTATTAGTAATATGGCATGGTGCTCTATGGTAATCACTAAAGACATTATAGTCAAAACCTTTTGGAAGAGGTTGATTCACATCAATCTCTTTAATTGGAGGGATAGATATGACATTGGATTCCAATAGTATTTTAAGAACCTTATATGTAGCCTTTGGTAGATTATTAAACTATATTCTTGGAGGAACTGATAAGACAATACGTGGAGTAAGCTCTAAAACTACATGGATTGTTACTTTTTGATCATTCTTATTATCAGTTAGCCTTACCTTATATGGTGGATTTTTTAAATTATTTGTATTAACACTTTAATTGATTTTATACTTAATCTTGTTCATTTCTAGTAACTTAAATTCTATTTCCTTTACCATATGGCACAAATATATGAATGAGATAAACTCATTGAACATAATGGATTTGTGAAAGGATGGAAGCTAACTTTTCTAATTTTCTAAAAAAACTTCATATAATTCTTTATTAGCCATAAGATTTTTCATTTTGGATAACATGGTCTTGTATCTTAAGACATATTCTATGATAGGCTCATTAGATTTATATTTGAGTAGAGTAATATGAGTGTAGGAAACCTTTTCATTGATATTGATTAAAAAATGTGCAAGAAACATATTGGTCAGTGGATTGAATACATGCATCAATTTATGTGGTAAATCATATAACCACTATAATGAATAGTCATTAAGACTTCTTGGGAATAACTTAGTCAATAATATATCATTAGACACAAAGTCCAAACTTACTACATGAAATGCTTTGACATGTTGTTCAGAGTTACTCTTTCCATCATATAATGTAAGCTTGGGTTTCACAAACCTTATAGGTAGATGATATAGTACTATATGCTATTCTAATGGAACATGTAATAAGACATGAGAATAAATTACCAGATTAGGTTTCAAAGCATCTTTCTCCAAATGTAACACCTTAGTTTCTAGAGATTGAATCTCTTACCTAAGGGATTGTATATAAGGAGAGGAGGAATGTGTGGTAACCAAACACAGTGTTCCTAATGGCATAGTAATCTATTATATCCCTTGAGTTTTTCCCATTATGGAAGGTGGTACAAAATTTATATCCTAAGAGTATTATGCAATGTTTGCATTGTTGATATCAGAAATAGTTTTCAAGATTTTAGTATGATCAAGAGGTTGATCACAAAGTATTTATCTAAAACTCTACATAACTTCCTCTTTATTTAATTCAATATGTTAGATGTTGGTGCAATACTAATGTTATTAAGTTCCTTAACCATGACTTGTGACCTTTAAAATGTATCCAGGCTTGAGTTATGGGCTACCAAGGTTGTATGTAATTAGAATTGGGATAAATAGGTTTCATAATCTCAATGTGTAATTATGATTTGGGTGATTTTACATATGGAATCATCATGTGTGAAAAATGGTTTAAAAAGTGTTTATATAGTCATATATTTAAAATTAATTCAAATGGGGCTCATTAGGGACATAATATGATCTTATTATAACTTTTTACTTTGAAAATTATCCATTATTTGGTGGGAATACAGGAGAGGGGGCAAGGAAACTAGAGCAGTGTGTTATAGTCCCCTAGGGAACTCTTGTCCAATAGGTGATTTGATCATGTTGAGTGTTAAGTAGGGCATAAAACATGCCTAAGGCTGATAAAAATAGATATGAGTACATTCAAGGGTCATTTGTTAGCTTAGAAAAGTGTGTAATGTGGTTGAAAGTGATCAAAAGTGGCCCTAAGATAGGTCTAGAGCTAAGTGTGTAAAAGAACAGTCACAAGTGCACAATTTAAGATTAAATGTTAATTTATTATCTACAATAACTCTTACAATATTCAATAATCAATATTATATTATGGTCATATCAATGATAAATGAGAAGGTTGTATTTATAAGACAAATTCTTTAATAAATTCCTAACAACTTGCAAATCAATTTACAACTGATTCTTATTCTAGGTGAACAACTTAATATATTCATAAATTATTTGGAGAAAAATAATAATCACCATTATTCAAGGATAAAATAGTGGGAAGTGATATATTCCCAAATCCATTATATTTTAGTTTTTTGGAGAGAATTTAGTGTGACTAACTTTGGTTTCCTTCCAACAACTTCTATTTTTCTAGAGAGAATCCATTGAAATATTTACATATTTGATTTTCATTTTTTCCATTGATATCTCAAAAAACAAGAGACTAAGATATTCATATAATTTTTTGAATGCTATAAATATATTACTATTTTTGAAAATATCTATTTTTGTAAATATTATAAATAGATTTCATAGAAATGATTTCCAAGAATAGAGGGTAATCATCTCTGGATCTCTTTGCTTTAATATCTATGAAGATATAAATCTTTGAATATAATTATTTGCATCTCTAGAATCAAATTGGTGACCTTTAGATCTAGTTATATTGACCTCTAAAGTTTGAATTATGAATTTAATAAATAGTATGGGGACCTTGGGATCTAACTCAAGAGTTGGTTTATAGATATCAAGAGCTATTGAAGAACTTCGTAGATAACTAAATATCTACTAAGGAACTTAGGTGCTACTTCATATGGGACCCTAGAGATCTATATGATCTAGGTGGATCCATGTACTATTATATTTTTCAAAGGTCTTCAAATTTAGTTCAAATCATTTGCACATTGTAGTACTCGTCGAGAGCTTTCTATCACTTTTTGTGATTCAAAAAATGGAGTCCGAATGCTCAAGATATAGCTAGTTGAATAAATCATGTGATAGGGATGTCAAAAGTGATGTGGCATAGTTGAGGAATGTCAAGTGGACCAATCTCCATTTGACACATGGCAAATAATTAGAGGGCAAAAAAATATTGGTTAGGTGTTTTTTTATGCACATGTTATTTGATAAATTTAAATGTATTAAAGGCACCATGTCTATCATGCCACGCAAGGAAAATTTCAAAGTCCAAGGCACCAAAAAGGAGGGAAGAAGAAGTCAAAGAATTAAAACTACATGCTTGGTGCCTAGGGAGGAGAGCTTGAGCATGCCCAACAAGGAGAGGTTGATTCATACTCAGTCAAGACGCCTAAAAAGGTGGGAGGTGGTTTGAACCCCTGACCTACCACCCAAAATTGAATAGCCTTGACCGCTTCAGCCACAGTGGCTAAAATGTTATAAAAGGGATTTATTTTTACTTGTATTGACATGGATTTATAATTGTGTAAAGGAAATTAAGAGGATTAGAGCCTTGTTTTTGCCTTGTACGGCCTTGGGATTTTATTTTCAAGTCTAAGAGAAATATTTGTAGGCATATAATGATTAGAGAAGGTGAAATTGAAGATTGTAAAGGTTTTGAAGCCATTTGTTTCAACATTTTAATAGAATGGTCCTCACTATTGGGTAGACCTAGAGATGTAGGCTATTGAAGCTGAACTCCGTTATCAACTTGCTGGTGTTGTCTTTGATTTTCTCTGATTATTATTGCATTCTAATCTTCATTTTAATTCTGATTTTAATTTCTTTATGCAAATTAAACACAAGAAATTGAAAATTTGAAGGATCTCATAAACATAAACAAGTGATTTTTTAATGTAATACACTTGTATTTTTTAGTTTACAGATTAGATTTTTGGTATCAGAGTAGTTTTTATTTAACAGTGATTGCTAGTGTATGTTGAAAAGGTCTAAATCCCCAAAGGGTGAAGGAAAACTCATTGAGTATAATCCAGAGATTGGTTTAAGGTGTGCTTCAAGGATGGATTAAAAAGAGGTGGAATCTGAACAAGCTTTGCATCAAGCTTTCATGGACATGAGAAGCATGGTTGAGGAACTATACCGTGATAAATAAAGGAAATCTTAGAATGAAAAAGAAGGTGATTCATGAGAATCAAAATGTAAAGAAACTAAAAAACCTTCTCCATTGGATGATGGCAAAAAAATTGTGGAATCTCTCTCTTCACTAAAATTGGATATTAAGTTTGAATTACCAATGTTTAATGGCAAAGTTAATGCTAAAAAGTTGGATAATTGGGTCAAGCAGATTGAAGTTTATTACAGGGTCTAAAAGATTGTAGGGGATGAGTCAAAAATTCATTTGGCTACTCTTCGTATGGGAGGTACAGCTCTCATCTGGTGGGAGAGTAAGTTGAAGGAAGCCGAGCTTCAAAAAGGTAACTCAATTTCTACTTGGAATGAATTTATTGAAGAACTCAGATTGCAATTCTATCCTTTAGGCTATATGCAACAAGTTATGATGGATTGGTATATTTTTAGACAAGGAAAAGGCCAAAGTGTTCAAGATTATACATAAGATTTTAGGAAAAAAGCTTTACTTTTGAATGTCCCTCTATACACACAAGAAACATTGCTAAAATATATAGGTGGGTTGCATAGTTACTTAAGACATATGATTCTTATATTCAATCCCACTAATTTAGATGTAGTATATGTTCAAGCCACTCATTTAAAGGCTAGAGGAAAACAATCAAAACAATCTTTTCCTAAAGTAAAAAGTAAGCAATCTAATCTTAAGCATTCCAAAGGGGAAAGTTCATTAGGAAAGGGTAAATAGAAGTCCACTTATACTATTAAAAAAGAAGAAGGAAAACCATTTTGTAATCATTGAAAGAAAAATCATGATGAGTTTAAGTGTTGGAAATTACATCTTGAGTTAAGGCCTAAGAAGTATCAAAAGAAAGAAAAGAAGACTAATGCTATGGTTCAAGACTTAGGATCAGATTCAGGTGATGAAACTAAGATCACAGCTATGGGTTTACATAATGATTTTTCTCTTTCAGTTTCTAGCACTAAGTCATCAAATGATGCATCTTCTTCTAGAAAAATTTTTGTGCATGTTGATAAGAAAAGAAATGAATTGTTCCACATTAGAGTTGTTTCAAAGCATACTAAGATTGACATTCTATTTGATAGTGGTTCACAAGCAAATTTGATTTTTGAAGAGGTTGTTAAGAAGCTAGGCTTACAAACCAATCCCCATCCGAAGAATTATCCACTAGGTTGGGTGTGTGACAATGCGAAGCTACAAGTCTCACAAAATTGTAGGCTAAGGTTTGCCATCACATCCAAGTTCATAGATGAGGTTGAGTTGGATGTTGTTCCATTGGACATATGTGGGATTGTTTTGGGAAGCCCATATCTTTATGATAGAAAAGTAATCTTCTATAGAGAGGAGAATAAGTACTTGCTTGTTAAGGATGGCATTGAATATATAATTATAGCACATCACATTAGAACAAGTCTTTCTTTGGTTACAACAGGGCAAATGAAAAGACTAGTTAATTCAAGCAAGACTTTTTGTCTCATGTTGATTAAGTCTAAGGAAAAAGAATATACTCAAGCTTTGGAAAAATGTGATCCTAGACACAAGAATGAATTGGTTGAAATCATTTCTTCTTATGATGATGTATTTCAAGATCCTAAGGGCTTACCTCCCAAAAGGGGAGTTCAACATGAAATTCAACTATTGTAGGATTCTCCTCTCCCTAACATTGGCATGTACAGGTTATCAGTGGTGGAAAATTAGGAAATAAAGAAATAGGTAATGGATCTATTGGATAAAGGTGTTATTCATCAAATTTCATCTCTTGTTGGTTCACCAATTATTTTGGTGCCAAAGAAAGATGTCACTTGGTGAATGTGTGTTGATTTTCATGCTTTAAACAAAATTACTATTAAGAATTGTTACCCTCTTCCTCATATAGATGATCTGTTGGATCAATTAAAACATGTTATTTATTTCACTAAGATGGATTTGAGAAGTGGATATCATCAAGTAAGAATCAATGAAGGTGATGTATGGAAAACTACCTTTAAGACAAAACAGGGATTGTTTGAATGCTTGTTATGCCTTTCGGGTTGTGTAATGCCCCGGCTACATTCGTGAGATTAATGAATGATGTTTTTAGACAGTTCTTTGATGATTTTTTTATAGTTTACTTAGATGATATATTGATTTTTAGTAAGTTATGGGAAGAGCATGTGATCCACATTAAGAAATTCATGGATGCATTACGAAGGGAAAAACTTTATCTGAAAATGTCAAAATGTGAATTTGGCAAGACCTCTTTGATATAATTGGGTTACATTGTAGGAAATGGTAAATTGAAAATTGATCCTATAAAAGTGGTAGTCATTGTTAATTGGCCTACACCCACTAACACAACTGAGGTTAGGAGTTTTCTTGGTGCAGTATAGTTTTGGAGGAAGTTTATTGCTCAATTTTCATATATTGCATCACCTTTACATTCTTTGACAAGTGTAAAATAGGTCTTTTAATGGTTAGGCAAACATCAAAAAGCCTTCGATACTTTGAAAGAAAAGATAAGTACTGCTCCAGTCTTGGTACTTCTTGATATACAACAACCATTTGAGATTGAGACGGATGCAAGTGAGTATGTTATGGTAGATATTTTAATGCAAGGTAAGAAACCAGTTTGTTATAATTCTAAAAACTATACAAGTGCAGTAAGAAAATATCCTAGTTATGATAAGGAATTGTATGATTGGTTCAAAGTGTTAAAAAATGGAAACATTACTTAATGGGCAAAGAAACAATAATACATACAGATCATCAGCCCCTATAGTATCTCCAATCACAAACTAAGCTACAACAGTCTAGACATTTTCATTGGATGGGTTTCTTACAACAATTTCATCTTGTGATCAAGTATAAAAAATGAATTCAGAATAAGGTTGTAGATATGTTATCTAGGTCTCCTATGGTTGTTGCATCTATTCTTTTACAACATGGTTCTTTGTCTCATGAAAGTTATAAAGAACAATATGTGAATGATCTTGATTTTCAGAATGTTTATAAATACTTGATGAGTAGTAGACAAGTAGAAGAATTGGACTATCATGTACACAATGATATTTTGTATCATTTGGGTAAACTATGTATTCCTCAAAATGAGAGGGTGCACATGATTAGAGAAGCACATAGTTTTCCTATTTTTGGTCATTTTGGAGTTGCTAAAATGGTTGCACATTTGAAAATGTATTGTTAGTGGCCTTGTATGCAGGAAAATGTTGCTAAATATATAAGGGGATGTACTCTTTGTGCCACAAGTAAACCTAGTAATAGGAAATTGGGACTTTACACTCCTCTACCTATTCCTATTTGCCCCTAGGACAGTATCTCTATGGATTTTGTGGGGGGATTGCCTATGACACAAAGAAAATATGACTATTTATATGTGGTTGTGGATAGATTTAGCAAAATGTGTGTTTTGATTCCTTGCACTAAGTAGATTACTAGTGAAGGCACTGCATATTTGTTCTTTAAACATGTATGGGTTCATTTTGGTTTGCCTACTTCAATTATTTCTAATCAAGATTCTCGATTTATCAGGGAGTTTTGGTCAACTTTGTGGGGACTAATGGACACTAAATTAAAGAAGAGCACTGCATTTCATCCACAAACCAACTGACAAATAGAGGTTGTGAACCGCACTGTGGTACATTTGCTTAGGGGTTATAGCAATAAAAATACAAAGTTATGGGATGAACAATTATGTTACATACATCATGGATATAACCAGGCACTTCATTCTTCTACTATGAAATATCCATTTGAAGTTTGTTATGGATACTTGACTAAATCTCATCTAGATGTTTGATATGGATAGGATACAACTATTGGTGAACCAAAAAAATCCATTCGAGCCAAGAAGTTCATTGAAAAAATACAGCTCATTCATCAGACTATTCATACTCAATTAGAGAAAAGTCAAGCCAAGTACAAAGCCAGGAATGACAAACATCGTATTGATCACCAATTTTTTTAGGTGATATAGTATGGCTTCACAGTAGTAAGGAAAGACTAACAAGTGAAGGTAAAAATTTGAAACCAATCTGGTATGGTCCTTTTCAAATAATGGAAAAAATTGGCACAAATGCTTTCTGATTAGACTTACCATCTTACATACAGATTTATTCAGTTGTAAATGTGGAAAATTTGAAATTGTATCAGCCTCAAATGATCATTGATCATGATGAAAGTGTATCCATTCCTTTCATTGATGATTTTTCTCTTGAATATCTAACATAATTGCAGGAAGATAATATACTTGCTAGGAATATGCGGACTTCACGAAGAGGTAATGTTAAATATTTTCATGTTGGTCTCAAAGGAATGCACCCAAGCAAGGCTAAATGGATGGAAGTTAAAAAGGTGAGGTAAAAATACCCTCACCTCATTACCAATTAATTTCCACTTTCAGAGGTCCAAAAGTTCCCAGTGGGGAGGAATGATCCAGGTAGATCCATGTACTGTTCTATTTTTTAAAAGTCTTCAAATTTACTTCAAATCATTTTCACATTATAGTACTCATCGAGAGCTTTCTAACACTTTTTACGATTTGAAAAATGGAGTTTGAATGATCAAGATATAGCCAATTGAAGAAATCATGTGACAGGGATGTCAAAAGTGATGTGGCATAGTTGAGAAATGCCAAGTGGACCAATCTCCATTTGACACATGGCAAATAATTAGAGGGAAAAAAATATTGGTTAGGTGTTTTTTTATGCACATGGTATTTGATAAATTCAAATGTATTAAAGGTGCCATGTCTATCATGCCACCCAATGAAAATTTCAAAGTCCAAGGCACCAAAAAGGAGGGAAGAAGAAGTCAAAGCATTCAAACTACATGCTTGGTGCCTAGGGAGGAGATCCTGAGTGCGCCCAAAAGGGAGAGGTTGATTCATACTTAGTTAAGATGCCTAAAAAGGTAGGAGGTGGTTTGAACCCCTGACCTGCTGCCCAAAATTGAGTAGCCTTGACCGCTTTAGCCATAGTGGCTAAAATGTTATAAAAGGGAGTTATTTTACTTGTATTGACATGGATTTTTGACTGTGTAAAGGAAATTAAGAGGATTAGAGCCTTATTTTCACCTTGTATGGCCTTGGGCTTTTGTTTTCAAGTCTAAGAGAAATATTTATAGGCATATGAAGATCAGAGAAGGCAAAATTAAAGATTTGTAAAGGTTTTGAAGCCATTTATTGTAGCATTTTAATAGAACGGTCCTCACTATTAGGCAAACCCAAAGATGTAGGCTATTGAAGCCGAACTCTGTTATCAACTTGTTGGTGTTGTCTTTGATTTTATCTGATTATTATTGCATTCTAATCTTCATTTTAATTCTGATTTTACTTTCTTTATGCAAATTAAACACAAGAAAGTGAAAATTTGAAGGATCTCATAA
Source organism: Torreya grandis (assembly GCA_037957365.1). Classification (NCBI taxonomy): domain Eukaryota; kingdom Viridiplantae; phylum Streptophyta; class Pinopsida; order Cupressales; family Taxaceae; genus Torreya; species Torreya grandis. The sequence continues at coordinate 684,317 of JARHVA010002825.1, read as the reverse complement.
ACATGAGCAAGTGATTTTCAAATGTAATACACTTGTATTTTTTAGTTTACATATAACTATAAGACGTTCAAGCTTCTCAAAGATTATTCTTGCCTTGGAACTTTGGGTGCTCAAAACCTACTGTTTGCATTTATGGACTATTATGGCCTACAAATACAATATTTATACAACTTTTATACATAATAGTTAAAAATATATATAACAAAGAGTTACAAAGAATATACAAGATAAATATCCTCTATTTCTCCTTAAATAAACTATAAGTTCTAAGTATTACATTTAAATCCAATTTATAGGTAACTTTTGGAAGGAAAAACAATGGTATAATGAGGTATATTATGGTCTCATCACTTAATGGGGTAGATCGTAAGTAATTTGAAGCATTGTCTTCCTTTCAACAAATAATTTATCATCAACTTCATTACTTGAAGCAATTTTTGAAGTTAATACTAGACATTAGTAATGAATAAAAGGCTAAGGTTGGCACATCTTAGGATTAACATGATCCCTTCAATGATATACATTAAAATTTTATAGGTATAGAAACTAAAATATGTTCTTAGACTACTATTACCATGATTAATATTCCTATGTCTACACCTATGATTACACATGTGATGCCCACCCATGGTGTGGGGGAGACACAATGTTTTCCTTAAATATCACTACCTATTACTACATGATATACTTATTTACCTCCTACAATTGATACTCATTTGACATAATCATCCACACCTACTACACAATCCCTCATTTAGACTATTATAAATTGTATGCAAATTTGTTGTAGTTAGATCAGGGTGCTTCTATAATGATTCATTCAACTAATTATCATGTATTTATTCATAATCTATTAGCCCCTAAAAAATTTGTCTTATCCATTACCTACAAGTTTCATATCTCTGAAGATTAAATTATATGATGGTAAAGGTGATCTAGAGAAACACCTAATAACCTTTCACACACATGTTTAGATTATGAATCTAATGACAAGTTGTTGACTAAGTTATTTCTGTGAAGCCTTAAGTACTATGCTTTGTGTTTGTTTTATGACCTCCCATTCCAATTAGGTATTTAATTTAATACTTTAACTTATCAATTTATAACACATTTTTTAATCAATAACAATGAAAAATTATCTTATTCACAAATTACAAAGCTCAAGAAAGGATCCAATAAACCAATCAATGATTATGATTTAGTATACAACCATGACTTCTAAGATGAAAAATATCATGGTTAATAATGAGTTATAATATTTATTCAAAAAAAAATTATTTCCCCTCTCCATGAATTTACTATGGTCAAGAGATTCAAATAATTTGATGAGTCATGCCTTATAGTTATGGATCTAGAAGTTAAACACATATCTATGAATAATCTAAAGCCTGTGGTTAATCCTCTAACTACTTTAGCTGCAAAGTTTCAAAGAAAATCAAGTTACAAGGACAAAATAAATGATATTAAAAATGAGACAAAATTAAAAGTTACTAAAATATAATATCCTAATAATCAATTTATCCTATCTATTACAAAAATATGGTAATTTTCATGATTAAATGAAATTCCTCATAAGCTATTACAGAAATTAATTGAGTGCAATACTATATCTATCCCTCCACCAAAAAAGGTTGATTTGATTAACCCTATAATTAAAGTATAAAAAAACAATGTATATTTTTATTTTCATTAATGTGCTAGATTTTTTAACCCTAAATTGAAAAGTGGGGTATCTAAGGTTAAGAAGATAGAGTAGTCTAGGGCACTAGGGTGATAAACTTCCTCTATAGAAAAATAATTAATAGGAAAGTTAGAAAAATAATATTCTTAATTTATACAACTAATATTAATAAAAATATTAAAGTATAATTAGTTATAAATATTTCAATAAATTAGAAACAATGATAATTGATTTAATGTGTGTATGTAGGTCTCAAGCTAGAATTAGATTTAATGATGATCCTAAAACAATCACTAGTTTTTGGAAATATATTTTTGTCACCTCAAATGCTTACATAAAATATAGAAGTTTGCATTGATTTAAGTGTCTAACTATGCCATAGGTGTCTTGTATAAAATATTTACTATATTTGTATGTGACCAACTAGAGCCTTTTGGGTTTTTTATCACCTTTATTATGATGTATTCACATCATGTGTATAGGTTATCACTCTTTGTCAAATGATCAAACCCTATCTCTTATCCCTTAGAGTGACTACAAAAACAATGGGTTAGTGGACTCATGGTGTTAAAATAACCCAAGATATCCATCTATCAATAGGCATTGCCTATAGATCCACTAATTCAAATAGGGCCTTAGAATAAAGTACTTCTCTCCGACATGTTGGATGATGTGTCCACAAGGGTGTGATATGTGATAAGTAAAGACATGAAATGACCTATATTATAACTTGGAAAACATGGATTATGGGCTTCTCTTTTAATGATTTATACCTATATAAATACTATTCTTATGACTGATATGGAAGTAGGGACAAATAAGGCATATTTTATCACTTGAATGCTTGATTGGGTGCTTCTTGGTATATTTCCTTATGAGTTATAAGTGATGGTTAGGTTAGGAATGAAATTGGGTTGATATTATATATATACCAGTCCCTTTTGGAAATATCTCACATTAAAGCACTTAGGCTAACCTTTTTTGATTGAAAATCACTTTTTATTAATTAATAAGAAAAACTAATAGTACAACACTAGTAATAAAAAAATGGGTGGAAAAGTCATAACCCAAACTTTTGGATATGTTTCTTGTATAAATTGGATGCCTTTTTATCATTGAAAACTTTTTAGGAAAATGGAAAGTTGCATGAAAAAATGTGTCCACCTAGGACATAAGTGTATGGGGAGTTAGAAAATAGGTACAGGTCTAGAACTGGTAGTGAAGGATAATAATCATATTTTGAGTTTTTGGAATAATGTATAAGGCCTAGTTCATTATAATAAAAATGTTCAAACGAAAAGATAAGTAATTAAGCACAAAGAGATAGTGACCATGAGCATTTGGTAGAAGGAAGGTCTATAACTAAAAGGTACAACCATGATAGGTAATTTCAAAGTGTACAAGACTAAGGTACTATATAAATAATATTTTAGTATCTACACACCCCAACTTTAATTTATTAATTAAATTTATAGTTTAAAGGAAATAAATGTGTACCTATATTTTTTCAACACACCTTGGCTTTGTGTGAGCCCACCTTAAGTACTTTATTGGTGACTTACCTGTAACTAAGAACATGTTATAGTATATAATTAGTGTATGAAATCTGAAATTGAAATAACTTGAAATTATTCATGTAAGAAGAGCAAGATTAGGAGTACACCTATGTGTCAATGCAACCCTCTTGCCTTTTAAAAAATTGATTATAAAGGATGCCTCATTATGAAGCATTAAAGCTGAGATTAGGATAAATATGAACTTGAAAGTGCATAAATAGAGAAAGAGAGATTAGAGGATGGCATGCCCTTAATATTTGTGTAAATGTGAGTTGAAATACAATCATTGAGATTATTTCATCTCAATCATGCAATTCAAATATGTGTATAACCTAGTGAGAGTAAGCAATTTAAACGACTCTCACTATATATATAGTGAGGGTTGGTGATTTCATCAAATCCAACCTATAAGTTTGGTGAAGTTATATGATTTTATCAAATATAATTTATAAGTTTGGTAAGATTGAGAAATTTAATCAACTTAACCTTCCAAAGGTGAAACAACACTATAGTATATTGGCTTGATAACAATCTATACTAGGTATGATAACTATTCATAATAATATTTTAAATCTAGAAAATTATTTGATTTTTTAATTTTAAGGTTTCCCTTTCATGGCATATGTACCTCATATATGTCTCAAGCTAAAATCTAGGTATAATAACACTACCAATGTATATAATGATACCAAAAATGTGTATTTAAATGATATAACTATGAAATCTTGCAAATTGTAAAATCAGTGCAAGTATGGAGGATATGTTTCTATGACATGCACCCATTGAATCTGGAGAATATAAGAATTGGTGAAAATGTGGAGAACATGTATCTATAACATGCCCCCACTATAATTTGAAACTGTGAAAATTTTTAAGTCATGTCTATATGACATGCCCCCCTTTTGAGGTGAGGGGAAATAGAATCTAGTAGTTAAGTTACCTCAAAAGGATAAGATAACTATATAAGTTGTATATGGATCATGTAACATGTAGGAATAACATGTCTAGGTAAATGTAACATTAAATCACATAGTATGTGATCACATCAAGTCCTAATATGTATGATATAGATCATGGAAATATATAGAGACTAACATTACAAGCTCAACAAAAAATCAATAACACATACACGAGCACTCAAAATCAAAGCAAAAGGAAATGGTCCAAGGAAACCTCATACAAGGGGATTGTTCAAATGCTTCACAATCCAAGGGGCATGACTTAGTCAAATGTCCACAAAACATATAATGATATACTGAAATATACACATAAAAAATAATGACATATTCAAATGTCCAAATAAGAAAATAAATTCATGGGGGACACAAAAAAATGAGAATAATTAAAAATGTAATACAATGAAAGAAAATAATAATCAAGGAAAAACACCTAAGGAAGTGTAAAAATGAAAGCATGGAATAAAAAAACTAACATAAACATAACATATTAGTTATTTAAAATATGTTAACAAAAAATGTTAAGTACATAACATCTCAAGTACACTATGACAAGGCATGAGCATGAATATAAGCATATGTAAGTATAAAATATAAAACACGATAATGGAAAGTGATCATAGAATAATGTAACCTAGGTGAATCATGCTCAAGAAGCAGATTTTGCCAACATACTTATAATGTGAGTAGAGGGAAGGCTTGACATCTATATGTGCATATATCAAGTATATGGGTATACCTATATCACATTCAAATTATTCATGAAATATATGTGTATACGTGAAAAGGAATGATATGGTATTTAATAACATGGAATAAACAACATATGTATAAGAAATAGTACAACTAGGAACATGCTAAATATTTTTGGTATTTATGAATTATTTAAATGTTTGTAGTTTCCTAAGTATTTTTTTTGAATTTTTAATTAAGAAACATAGAAACTATGGACAAAGGAAATGTGTTATTAGAATCTACTGAGATCATAAATGGAATGCCTCTATGAAGGCCATGTATCATGTGTACCATATTCATATGCTACATAATTAATGTTGTTAGGATCATACCAATCTTCTATACTATTAGGATTATAATCATCAATGTAATAACTATTATAGAAGACATGTAACTTCTTAAGTTGTTCTTGAACTTGAGATATATCATTTTGAGTAGCTATGTATGAAAAATAAATTGCACCATAGATTGGAGTTTCCTTCCTGAAAGTTTGATTTTATTGAGTATGTTCATCATTGTTAGCAGTGTATATCCCATTATGGATTAGAGAAGAGTAATCTATCTTTGTTTGATTAATAATAAAAGGTGTAATTTGTTTTTAACCTCTTTATCTTTTTATATCCTATCTTGTTCTATATTTGCCTTTTTAATATTTTCTTTGTCTAATTGTGCCTTTTGAATCTTTTCTTTCTCAATTTTTTACATTTGTGATTGTTTGTGTTCTGAATTATCCTTTGGTACCTAGAATTGTTGTTTTGGCACTTGTGGTTTAAGATAGGTATTCATAATGTGAGTGGGTTGCTTGATTGATGTATTAATGGTATAATCACCACTATCTTTGAGACTTTATATTTTGTTTTTCAATGCAAAAAAATACTCTATATGATGATCATGCATTCTATGATATGCACAATAGTATTTTGATCTCCTTATAGGATGTAAAAAATGTAATTGATTAACTTTGTTTAAAATAATGTATCTTAAGATTTCATTTGGACTTTTATTATCCTTTTGTTCACTTTTTGAAACACTTATTTTAGAGGTATTATGTTGCAGTTTTTCATTTGGATATGAAACATTGATACATGAGATACAAACACATGATTAACACTATAATATTTTGGATTATACATGTATGTAATATAATTTTTTGAGGATGTGATCTTTGAACTAAAATACTAAACTTACTTTTGTAACTATTCTATTAACTTGCTCATAGTGATGTTTTGATCTTTTAGGGCTTCTGTAGACATTATTTTTGAATTATATAACACCTCAGTATTTTACACTTGGAAAATACATATCATGGATGTACCTTAAACTTCTATACCTTTCCCATTAGTAAAAGGCTTGCATATACTATCTCTTTGTGCCTAATTTTTTATCTCTGAGTCCAATCAATGTTATTATGATGACCCATGCATTATATCTTTCCCATAATGTTTTAAACCTAATTATATTCCATCTCTATAAGTTCCAAACATGCAAAAAAAAATTAACTTCATGAACACTTGCATCCCAATCAGATGCCTACATCAATGCAAGTGTCTTATTCCAACACAAGTCTCCAGTTACCTAAATTCATCCAATTCACAAATGAAAACTATTCCTATGGTTGGCATAAGTGATTTAATATGATATATTCTTTAAAGGGATTGGTATAAGTACAAGGCCAATCCTCATTCATTTTGAACCTAGCATAGATTTATAAAATACTAAGGCAACTTACCAAAAATTATAAATAAAGCACTCAAGTGAGAAAATCTTCCCTATTTTTTCTTATTTCCATATTAGTCATAGGTAATACATATATATAGGTATAAAGTAATAAAGGATCATTCCATGAGACACATTTTACAATTTAAAATATAGGTCACTATTACACTTGATTATAACACATTATATGATTCACACACAAGCCAAAATGTAGGGGAGAAATAAATAATTATGAGGCCCTCTTCAGAGTACTAAATATGTAGGAAATTCATTGATAGAGGGGCGTTTGGGGAAGCTAGACACTATGTCCCCACTAATCCATTTTTACCACAACCACTATGAAGATAAATAATTAAGGTTTTATCATTTGATAAGGAGCGATAGTCCATGACCTAGATATGAATGCATTAGAGTAAACATTACATATAACCCAAAACAATCTAGTTGGTCACATCTAATTTCACTATGTATTCTATACTAGATACCTACATCCAAGTTAAATAGTAGTGTCAATATAACCATCCCAGGTCGATACAAGTGTCTGTAACTATAGAGGTATAATTTTCATAATTAGGCAACTAATCAGAATCTAGATCTAGTCTAATTTATACCTATTCTGGATTGATATATGTATAAGTATTAGAAATAACTATCTTATTTTCATTATCATTACAATATTTAACGTAACTATACTTTCTATCTTTAACATCTCAACATAATAAATTTATTATATATTTTATCTGAGTTTCAAAAATAATTGGCCTACTTTAGAGATAGTCTACCATCATTGTGTCCTAGGCTATATCTAACCCATTTAACCCTACATCCCCCACATCTATATTTTAAGGGTAAGCATTCGGTGAACCTGACCTTTTATTTATAAAACCCTAAATATAAATCTAGGGTTTCTTGATTCCCTATTTTTGATTTTTGATTTCTAATTTAATAAGAATTTATGAGTTAAAAATCAAATATCATTTTATATTGATATGTTAAATATGGATGCATGTGAAGCTCATTTTATGTTACAACTTGTAATTGTAGAAATAACTTTCTATTGTACTATGTTAATCCAAGGTACCATACATATAAATAAGTAGATATATCAATATAATGAGAGGGTTTTAAAATAAAAACAAAACTTGATCTCTCTTCAAAATTCCTTTTGTAATACTTTATAACTAGTATCTAGATGCCAATGTGCATGCTCTCAACCATGTTTTCTATCTAGACCTTATTAGAGTGACATATACCATCCCGTAGCCATTATTCACCCATAGATTATGTTTGATTTCATGATCCATGATATCACTATTTGAAAAGGTAAAGGAGTTTAACCTAATCTTATACCAGTTAATATACAATAAGTTCCTCCTAATCCAAAACTTGTGATCAAATCTAAGGTATATGACCTTTTTGATGAATTGAGTAACACTCATGCTAAGATTTTGATCCTTAAAATTCTAAGGAAATATACTATTTATAAGGATATCCTATATGAAACATTACATGAAACCCAAGTTTCAAGTGATATTAAGCCAATTTACTTTGTGGATATCATGCAAGATCTTAAAAACAATGTAAAAATCATCACCTTTGATCCAATAGATTGACCATATAAAGATATTATTGACCAAGAGTTAATTTTATTCATACAAGTAACTATGCATAGTAATGGCATACCAAAAAGGTCACAACCATAGTATGTCATAGTTCCTTATTCATATATAGATATTCTAAATGGTATATCACATGTTCAATAACAACCTAATAAGTTACATATTTACATTACTACTAACATAGAAGATGGGTATGATCTTGATAATAATGATTATGTAGAATATGAATATGACACACATGATACATGGCCTCCACAAAGGCATCCTATTGATGAGATCCTTGGGTTATAGTAGTACTTTTAACTATACATGATCGTAATACATCCAGGTTATCATGGCAAATTATCATGTTTGAGTTCATATATGTAATTACACATGCCTTTATCCATGCTTATATATTTTGTAGTGTACATGATATGCAATGAAATTAACATTTTTCGTTAACATATATGATACATAAGCTAGTATGTTATGTTTGTGCTAGTTGCATATGTATTCATTCATGCACTTCTTTGAGTGTATTACTTTGCTATTGTCTCTAGTATTTAATCATTTGAATTTTCTCCATTGTTTTTGGCCCTCATGCCTTTGTATGTCTATTTGAAAATTGAATATGTCATTATTTATTGTATGTTGACATTTGAATATATAATTTATTACTTTTTAGACATTTGAATAAGTTAATGCCCTTTAATTTTGTGCAATTTTAACATGCCCATTGCATGAGTTTTCCTTGGACCATTGTCTTTTAATTTGATTTTGAGTTCTCTTATGTGTGTGCTCAATTATTTTTTGATCTTATACTATATATATATATATATATATATATATATGTTGACATGGTATACATGTTGATGATTCTAAATATACCACATGTGCCCTTAGTGTTTAGTGAACACTTCTCATTTTAGAATTTATAAAATTTAGACCATGAGTTACAAGTTTTGACAATCGAGTTGCCTATGATGAAATAGTAGTAGAGTAAGACAACTATTCCATAATATTTATATAATTTGGTGGTTGGGAGCCACCTTAGCCCATTCTTAATGAATATTTGTTAATACTTAGTGAGTTGCATTCCTAGTTTAAGATACAGACTAATCTAAGTGGATATTTATAATGTGGAAAAAACTAAAGTGGTCTTGGTGTAAAAAAGCGAACAAAGAGAAGGGTAGGGTAGAAAATAAATGAGTGATTGCCAATTTTAGTCCTAAACATTATGAAAAAGTGTCAATAGTAACTCAATATGAATTTAACAAATATATAATGTAGTATATCCTAAGTTTAAATCTCAATATATATCAGGAAAACTTTAAGAAAAATATTAAAAATCACAAGTAAGAACTAGGTCTGCTTTAATGATTTACCAATATAATCAAATAGAAATTGCACATCTAAATACATAGCAAACTGAAATGAATAAGAACCTAAGATATTTCAACTAATCTACCATAGGCACAAATTAGAAACCCTATGATTATAGAATGCTATTCAAAATTCAAAGACACTATTCAAAATTAAGACCTCTACTAATAATTAAGAGAAAGTCACATTACCAATTAACACATCAAAATGGACAATCCTTGCAGAATTCATTGATCTTTTTAATTGCTTCAAGTATACAAAATTTTCTCCAAAAACTCTCTTTTTACAATGGTCATACATGCCTTTATAGGAAGACTGGGCAATATACCAGTTAATCACAAAATAAGGTGTACAAAGATAGGGACAACTATCCTTATAAGTTATAAAATACAAGTATTTTTCCAAATTGTGCTGACCTAGAGGAAAATATGCTAAAAAAATAGCATATGCCTTTACAATGGGATATTATAATTTAAAATGTTTCAAAAAATTTACAAAATATAATATGCTCAATTTGATTGTAGGGCCTTTGGCTATCACTACTGGAGGATGCTCATGGCTCTCTCATGTTGTTCAATTAAGTCCAAGTCCTTAGAAGGATTCATGATCTATTATTCCTCTTGATCTACTAGGTCATAAAATTATTTATCATTTTTATCCATGGCCTCTTTGATACTCTTGGCTTCATTTATTCTTTCCTCTGTATTGAGTATCATGCCCAAGATTTTGTTGTTTTAAACCCCAGATTTGCCTTGGCCTTTTCCTCTAATTTCCTAGGTTACCAAAGTAGCCCTATGCTTGAATTCCTCATCACTAATGATCCCAAGGGAATTGTGTTGTGAAAGATATGTAAGCATGGTCCCAAGAAGTTGTTAATTTCTTGCAATTAGTTCTTTGTCATCCTTTAGGACCCTTTTCATGCCATTATGCCATGCACTCAAACTCTAAACCTTTTCAATCAAAATTCCCATAATTATACATAAATTGCCTAAACTAATGGTCTTAAAGTTTAGGATCTACTTCTTTTCCTGAATATTGGGGAGTTGAGCTATTTTATCCTCAAAGGCTTGCCACTGGGTGACTAGACTCTTAGCTAGTCTACATTATCCCTATAATGTACCTTGACTTAATTTCATTAACTTAAGTGCCTCAAACATGTCATAAAATGACTTGTCAAATAACTTGATTATTGTATCTAGCACTAATAGAATTGCCTATTTTTCCAAGTTTTCTTTCTCTTTTTTTATGTTTTGGATCCTTTGCTTCATACCTTGGACTCTAAATTTATCTTGTGTTGAATGGGCTTTAATTAGACTTTCCACATTTTCCTCATGAATTGTAGCCTCTCCAAGCTACTAGCCACCCTCTAGGGTTAGTCCTAAAAATGGTTCTACCTTATAAAAGGTGAATTCTTCTATCCTAACCATAGCTATCCTAGTTGTTATTCTTTCCAATCTAGTTATATTAGGGTTGAAATGGATAGTAGTGACTAGTTCTTTGAATTGGGGAGGTTTTGGAACCCCCACACTTGAGCTAGTAGATGGTATCGAAGCATATATCTTCTTACCCTATGGCTCTTAAATGACCACAATTACTCTTTCTTCTTATTGCTTCATTATATCCCTTATCCAAGGCTTCATATGATCTTGTATTCCTAAATTAGTGACCCTTGTCATAGCCCAAGAATGAGAAAGAGAGGGAATCTTTTACAATTTCCCATAGATGAACCATTTATGAATGAATGGTCTATGGATTGGGAAATCATCATTGAATAGATGTAATTCACTAGTGAGATGAGTGAAATTGAATATCAGTCTCTTCTTTGATCCCACAGGGACTAGTGCTATTTTTGCTTTTCTCTTCTCATGGGATGCTATTAGGACCAACTCTTTCCCTATGTCTTGCTTAGGTTCCTCTTCCCTATCAGAGTCATAGGCCTCTATACTTTCCTTGAGATCACCCTCAAGTGTATCTTCCATTTCTAAGGCTATCATGTCTACATGTTGAATTAGGGAAGCTGGCCTTTGGAATAGTGTTGAAGATGGAGGCCCCTCCCCAGGTATTTCTTCTAGCTTGTCTTCTCCAACCTTCTCTTTTCTTTTGCCTTGTTAATCTTAAAATTACTCATCTTATTGTTGGAGTAGTGTATGCTCTATCTGAGGTGGCTTATGGGCTGATCCAGATGGCCTAGGTAGTAAATGGTATTGCAAAGGGTGTATTTTCCATGTTTCCCTTGATGGATTTTTGTCCATAACCAATCTATGTTTGAACTTAATGTTATGGCCTTGAATCTTTGCCAATACCTCTTCATAGTTCTTAGCCCTAATATATATGATATCATGGAAACCAATTTGATGTGAATATTCTAGATTTGAGAACTTCTTGTCCCTTATATGGTCACCAACTACATCCTTTGGATCCCACATTTGGAGCTCATCCAATTGGAAACCAAATGAATCTCTATGTATGGATATAACCTCCACTTTCTTCCAATATTTTATTATGGGTTTCCCAATATTCAAGGGGAAGGGGTGGAACAGGCCCTTCTTTTTCTATTTTCAAGTCTTATCAATGATGTGGGTGAGTTGGGAAGTAATTTCCTACTCTGCAAGCTTATTTGGAACATACACTGGTAGTTTGTAAGGCTAAGTCATGATTCTTTCTATCCTGATGACTATGTAATCAGGATAATACCATACATCCTCTATAATTTCAACATATCTCTTGATGAGGGGGTGAAGTCTAGGAATGGGAATACATGTGATGGCCTCCACTAGAGTAGGGTAAACATAGTAATAAATAAATTGCATGTGATTATTATACTTGAAGATGTGTAGCTTGGAATTATAGTGTGATATGGTTATCTTTCCCTCTATTGACCAATTCCTAATCCCAGGGAAGGTGGTTAAGGATAGAAGGGCATAAATTAGGTATGACATCACAAAGAATTGATTTAAAATCTTGCTCTTCATGGCATTGAATTGGCTAGTTAGGAAAATACTTATTTAGTCTCCAATTAGAGGGGTTAGTTTTTCCTCTACCATGAAGTGTACATATGGGACCTAGATCTTATTCACATAAGTAGTTGAAACGGTATTGAAGGATATATTCAATAGGGTCATTATTATCATAATGCCTTATTTGAATTACATGTTGGGGATTTTTCCATCAAATCTTCTAAAGATGTGAGGTCCTTGGTATAGCTAGGGCCTAAGGATAGAGTCTAGGTCAATGTTATTGGTCCACTCCTTGACCTTGGAAAACTCTGCATGTGAAAGAGGGAGCTTGTACTACTTCTTGAAATGAATAGGGGAAATTTAAGCTACCCACTTTGGGTTTCCTTCCCTAATGATACATTCATTGTCTATTTTATAATCAACAAATATGGGTGCAAGGATGTCAATATAATGCAACACCTCTAGTTTTATTGTGGCATGATGAAGGGCCACCATTTGGATAGCAACCAAGTCATAGTATTTCCTACTTATGGTGTCATTCCTCTATTCTTCTTGTGAAATGGGTTTTAACTCTTTTATCATGAAGAATAACTCAAACAAATTCCTAATCCCCTAGATGTTTAATATTGTGAGGTCTAATTTTATGTCCTTCAATATCTAGCCTTCACTGATTATTATCAAATAAAGCTTAGTATCTTCCTTCGATTGATATATAATAGCTACCATGGTTTTTTATTGATTGATAATTTATAATGCTAGATTGAAAATGACCTTTATGAAAGATATCTTATGCTAAAAAACATAATTAAGTTATCCTTTAATTAAATTTTAACCAATTAAATCTGTTTGGGTTACTTTTATGTAGGGTTTAGGGTTTTGGAGATTTAATGGAAAAATATATCCATGATTTAGTTTATGTGTTTTGGATTTGATTTGGACCTTTACCTTTATATATTTGTGTTTTCAATCCCATGAGATCTAAAATTTTGTCCTTTTCTACTTATGTGGCACTTATGTGACATTGGTCTTGACCTTTCATGATATTTTTCATAAATGTCATTTGAACACTAGTTGTTGGTATTTAAAATTATGTCCTTTATTTTGAACCATAGGATCAAAATACATTATTAGCATGAGACATTGATTATAATATGAACGCTTGGATGTGATTAGGTTTCTCTATTGAAAACTCCATGATCATGACACTTGGTGTTTTACATGCTCCAAATATTTTGGTCAGTCATTCATTAAATGAGTATCAACCACATGGCAAGATTATGGGCCTTTGAAAATTCATTGGTGCACTCATGCCATTGGATAAAATCTAATGATAAAGTAAAAACCATAAATCTACAAATAATGCTTGAACATTAAGTCAGTTTATTATTAAATTCATGATCTAGGCTTAAGTTCCTTAGGATAAGTTTTGTTTTGTGTTTATTAAGCAAAAAATAAACCTTATGCTAAGGAAAATATGCCTAAATTTCCCAAGTTATAATTAATGGGGAAGGGTATAAAAATTTTAGGCCACCACATATGAAAACCTTTAGTTAGCTTACACTCATTGTGATAAAGGTTTCCATTTTTAACATAAGACTTAGCATAATCTCATAGTTTAAGGTTAATGAAAAAATTCCATGAGGACACTTCCATATGAATTTAGACTAAGTATTTAGATTATAAGACCATTTATATATTTGTTAGGTTAAAGGCTCCCATTATTGAACATCTTTTTAGCATTTCTTTTAGATTATAAATCCACTTCCAAGTTAAAATAGAATTTTGGAATGCCATTTGAACACTAAGTAAGATATTTCATTATGTTAAAATTGATAGTCTCATGGATGTAAAATACACCCTCAAAGGTGGTAATTTATGGTCATGTGGACATCAAGTTTAAACTAGTGAAGTTTTAATTTTACTGGGCTTGAAGTTGACAGTCATGCAGATGTCAAGTTCATCTTTTTAGAAATTTAGATGATAGTAGCATGAACATCAATTTTAATTTTATTAAAATCTTTAGTGCCAAATGTGAGGATGCCACTTAGAATTTCTATGGGGATTTCTAGGGTCTAAGTGTTAATTCACCCTGTTCGATCAAATGCCATGATAAAGTGACAGTCATAAGATCTTGATCCAAGGACTTACTATTGATTGGTGGTCATGTCAAGTGCACCCCTTTACATTTAATCCTTGAATATGATGGTGATGTGTACCCATATTTTAGGCTTTTTTCATCCTTTTAACTTTTTAATTATGCTTCACTCTATTCAATTGGGTCTTAGAGAGTAAGTGCGGATCATCAGATCACCAAAGATGTATGTTATTTTAAGCTAAAGTTTAGGTTATCCTCATGTCATTGGATCAAATATTGTGATAAAGAGATAACCATAGGATCCAATAAAGCATGAATAAGTTAATGTTAGGACCATGGAGACAATAAAAACTTAGGCTTAAGGTGCTAGGACTAAAGTAGTAATTGTATTAATTAATATGTCAGGGACTTAATAAAGTCGTAGGCTATGTTAGGGAATATAAAAGGACCTTGTATGATGAAATTTAGTTAGGTCATTAAGAAATTTAGAAAAGGGGGAAATAATGAAGGAGATCAAGTTTCTTAGTGAAGTTGTGTTAAAAAAACATGACTAAACCTAGAATATGTGCTTTATACTTAAGTTTATAAATGTATTTTAAAAAATTTCCCACCAATTTGGTTCTTTCCTTTATTAAAATTTAAACCAAGGGTTTTCTAGGGTTTTAGATTATATAATTCTTGGGGATATATGCCATGGAACCTACAACTAATAGTCAAACTAACTTCATTAGCAATGCTCAGCTAGATTAAAGTATATTAAAACCACATAAGCCTATCTCTTAACAAAGTAGATGATATTCAAATTATATAAAAGACCTTGACATGATAAAATGTCCATGTTTTATTCTAAAGGATTATCAAGGGTCCCAGTTCAAAAGAATGGGGTATGTTGGTCCCAACAAATGGTGACTGATGGTGGAAACATATCAATATGTTAGAACATAGAGACTCTAATTAGACAAATAATTAGGTCAGCCACTTTATTTGATCAATATCATCAAAAAAACTAGGCCATAGTTGAAACAAACCTTACAATTATGGTTTTAAGGTCAAATCCCATGACATATCCACACTGTGGTGAGCTTTGATTCTATTTACTATTTGCCATGGGGTTTAAGAAACAACTTCTAGGTTTCATGTCCTGAACCACTTATACTAACTTATAGTATGCTAAAATATTCATCATGAACCACACTTTTAATTGAGGGAAGGCCTGGGCATTGCTCTTCTACCAACTAAATATCCATAGCCCTAATAAAGATGCCTTTGGCTTCACTCATGACCTTGTTCCACTGCCAGCCAAGCATCCATAACCCCAATGGAGATTACCATAATCAACTATATATGAAATCTTCTATTTTTGCATTATATCCTTATTTTTGTATTTTATTAGATCTTTAGGCTTTCAGTAAGGTTAGGAGCTAGGATAGCCAGGTTTTAGGATTTGGTCAAATACTTGATCTTTGGAAAATCACCTATGGTTGCAACTTTTATCCTAGGCAAGGATGTTAATTAAGTGCTAGTTTTGGGTATACCCTAATAGTTTGAGTCTTCATCCCATAGGTGCAAGTCATCTTAAAACAAGTTTGAGGTCAAGATAATGGTTAGGGTCTAAATAAATGATTGGCCTTTCCATTGGTATTTATTAGTTTCTCTAAGATATAACATTATGCTTTATATTTTAGAACCATGGTTAGTCTATGAATGGGGTTCATACCTTAATTTTTGAATTGGGGGGGCATGTTTTCAATCAAAATTCATAACTTCTAATCTCAATATTGTCCCTATAGACTTATTGGAAATAAGTAACCAAGAAACATGAAATAAACACACAAAAAAAGAAAGGAAACTAAGGAAAATAAACAAACATGTACATGCCTACACACAAAAAAGGGAAAAATAGGAAAGAACATGGAAATAAACTAACTAGCCTACCTACACTAATCTAATCATCTTATAGTTTTACTCCATGAAGACCCCAAGAGGAGTATAAAATAAATAATGTTTTAGGTATTGCACATTGGTGGCAAATGTAAACTCTACTCCTTATAAGTCTTTGAGCTTGAAGGTGTTGTTTCCCAATGTTTTTCTAATATGGTATGGGCTAATCCACAAGGGTGTGAATTTACCATGTTTGTCCTTTAGTTCAAATGCTTTGTTCGAGAGGATAATCATGTCTCCTTGTCTAAACACCTTAATTTTGGATCTTTTATCAAACCATGTCTTAACCATGGTTTGATGACTTCTAAAATATGTAAAGGCTTTCTCCCTTGCATCTTTCATCTGAATTATGTCCAATAATCTAGAATTGGCTAGTTCTTGGCTCTCTTCCATGTATTCTTACATAAATATATATGTAGGAAATTTGAGAGTGATGGGAAAGATGGGTTCTTGTCCATACACTAGTAGAAATGGTGAGGATTTTAAGGCTTGCTTGATTCTTATCCTATCAACCCAAATGGAAAATTTAAGGAGCTTTTTCCAAGTCTTTGGCTTGTCTTCAATATAATTCTTGATCGATTTCATTAGGTTCTTATTTGTTGACTTAGAGACTCCATTACCTTGGGAATAAAGGTTGGATGAAAAGTTGAGAGTGATGTCATTATCATAATCCCATTCAGTCATCTCTATGAATTTTAAGGTAGACCCATTATCATATACTAGAGTCCTAAACCTGGTATAGATGTTTTCTTCCAAGAAGTTGATCACTTCCTCAATTATGCATTATTTGGTGGCTATAACTTTAGTCTAGATTATATAATAATTCATGGTATTAAGGACATACTTGTGTCTTTTAGATGATTTAGGGTTGATTATGCCAATAAATTCTAACCCCCATTGAGAAAAAGGTTTGTCAATCATGATTGGCTATAGACGTATTACTACCTTTGGCTCCTTAGTGCTAAAGATCTGATATGAGTGGCCTTATCTCACATGTTTGAGGGTATATTTGAAAATATTTGGCCAATAATAGCTATCTATAAGAATATTATGGGTTGCAGTCTTCCTATATGGATGTCCTCTACCCAAATTTTCATGAAAGGTACTCATGATTTGGGTGGCTTCTTCTTGAGAGACACACCTTAGGTAGACACCTTCAAAATTATTCCTATATAAGACCCCATTATTGATCAAGTAGTGGGATTAATTTAACCTTAGGGCCCTCTTTTTCTCCTTGGATAAACCTAAAGGATAAGTACCATTGATTAGTAGATGTATGATTATATCATACCACTCACTAGCTTGAAAGTTTTGTTGATCCACTTGCATAATACTTAGCCTAGGGTTAGTATTATCAATTATTTGAATCAACCTTTTTACCTTAAAAAATTTTCTATTTTCATTTATAGGTCATATTCCTATAATATTGACATCCACTTACCTCTATGTTCCCCCAATTTAGTTTGATTTAAAAAAAATTGGTGGCAGGGTCAGGAAAGATGGCATGCACCTTATCTATAAGGATGTAATGCCTAAATTTATTAACTAACTTGACTAATGAATATGATTTTTTGTCAATCAATGAGTAATTTAACTCAACATTATTGAAATTAGTGATCATGAAATCTATTAGGTGCTCACACTCTTCAATTTTTTGAGTTAACATTACAACCATATTGTGATCAGATACAAAGGAGTAGAGGTAGAAGTCCCTTGAAAAATCAATACTTATGAGGAATAGAGCTTGACTGATGGCCCTCTTGATATCATTAAATGCCTTTTTGGAATCCTCATTCCATGTGACTTTGTAATCCTTATTTTGCATGTCATTTAGTGGTTTGATTATTTATGTAAAACCAGAAATAAACTTTCTTACAAAATTAATTTTATGAAAGAATGACTTTAACTCTTTTTTACTATTTAGAGGCTCTATTATAGTTATGGCCTCCACCCTTTTAGGGTCTATAGAGATCCCATATTTGGTTATAACATGACCTAATAAATTTACTTCAATCACACGAATGATACTTTTCTTAGTGTTTAAGGAAATGCCATACCTTTTCCATCTTTCAAAAACTTAATATAAATGCATGAAGTGATCTTCCCTATTTTTAGAAAAAATTGTTAGATCATCCATATAAAGAATGATGCATATACCTACCAGGCCGTAGAAGGCATGATCCATAGCTCTTTGGAAGGTGGATCCTACATTGATGAGACTAAAGGGAATTTTCTTGTAAGTGAAGGTCCCCCACTTTGTGGTGAAAGTTTTCTTCATCATGTCATCCCTATCAACTAATACTTGGTTGTAACCTGAGAAGCCATCAAGAAAGGACATCATAGCTGATCCTAAAACAAAATGAATTACTTGGTCTAGGGAAGGAAGGGGGTAGTTTTCCTTTGATGCCTTGTTCAAAATTTTGAAGTATATCTATACAAATTATAATCTCACCATTATTCTTCGTGATTGGCACCAAATTAGCCACCCAAGTAGATTACTTGATGGGGAAGACTATCCTAACATCTAGAAGTTTCTTAACCTATTTAAAGATCATTGTTTCTAATATAGGGTTTGCAGGCCTCTATTTCTACCTGAATGGTTTACAGCTCTCTTTAAGGGGTATGGTATGTTTGATGAACCTTGGATAAAATATATTTAAGTCATCATATGATCATGCTATGACATCTATATATTAGGCAAGGAGATCCTTAGCTTCTTACTCTCAATGTTTGTACATAACTTCCCAACATTTATCAATTAGGGCTGATTATGAAGGCTTAAATCAATAGTATTATAGTCCTTCCCATTTACCTTGGAAAACTTAAAAGTATAAATAAGTTTTTCCTAATCAAAAAGTCCTTCTAAATCAATCATCCCCTCAGGAATTTTGTTGTCATTCAACAGAATGACCTTGCCATCAAATTTATCTTCCCTAGATGTATTTTCATTAGCCTCATCAATAATGTGAGAATTAAATTCCCTAGAAATTTTTATGAAATCCAATATCTATTGATCATCATTAAATACTTGAAATTGATTAATGTTGTTAGGTACTGAAGGACAAGGGATCAACTCAATGCTAAAATTTGGAGAATCTTGGCCAGGCATGAGGTTGGTAGTAGCATATGCCAACCCATTAACAACTTGGTTTTCTTCCCTTAGGATGGAAATTATGTTGAAGGAATCAAAGGATTATATCAATTCCCATACCCTAAAATTATATCTTTTTAAGTATGAGAGTTTATATTGGTATTTGCTTCTTACCTGGTTGAGCACTAATTATAAATCCCCATAAACTAGTAGTTCATTGACCTTGTTTTTTATGGTAAATTATAAACCTAATAAAAGTGATTCATACTTAGAAAGATTTTTAGTAAAAGGAAATTGGATCCTATAAGAAGCATGATACTTCTTATTCATAGGATTGATCAAGACAATACCAACCCCTGATCTAGCACTACACTTGACACCATCAAAATGTAATTTCCACAATCCAAGAACAACTTAAGAATTATTGGGATCATATATATTATCATACTCTAGTGTGATAACCCCTAAGTTTGAGTTAATTATGTTTACCCTCTCATTTACAACATTGTACTTAATTATCATATGCTTCATTCTTTTTTCTCTCTCAACCTTGATTTGATTGGGGACCCCCTTTCAAGGTAGTCATAAATGTGAGTTATCATATGATTAGTAATATTCCATAAATGTCAGGCATTTCAACCACTTTAATATTAATTAATTATTGTATCCTAATCTCATAAGCTAGTTTCATATGAAAATTAAATAATTCTCCTACAATCTTAACTCTAGATTTATCAAATTGGGTGATAACCCTATCAGACTTTATAGGTGTTAAACCAAGTTTCTTACATATACCTATAAGCATGATATTGTTTGATTATCCTAAATATAATAATAAATTATGAAAGTTATTCCTATACATCCTAACAATGAGCAAGAAAGGAGGAGACTTAGCTTTGGCTTTATGCGCAATCATGTTGGCATGATCAGTCTTGGGTGGATTGTTATGTTTATTTGACAAAGATTATAACAAGAGGTATCTCTACTCTATAATTTGTGTGAGTTCATGCAATGTGATATTATTATTTATCTTCTTCATGTCCTCAACTATGTTATATCTAGTTTTACTAGAATAACTAGGAATTTCAACATTGGTTTTAGAAGTACTCCCTTTTGGTAGCTTTAGATTTTTGTTTAAAGAGGTATTAGGATGAGTTATAAAATTATTTGGAGGCATTGAGGTAGTTAAAGGTGGCCTCTAATTTCTATTTCTTAAGGGGTAGGTATTTTTCAATAACTACTGAAAGGATTAGACTTCTTCAGGGATCTCATCAGGCTCATTTCTTCTTGAAAGGGAAAGTCAAAGGTGTCCACCATGAAGGCTTCCTTAGATGGATTAGATCTAGAGGGACCTACACTAATTTATTTATTAAGGACTACTTAAAATGTATCCAACTCCTCTTGGAAAGCCTCAAAGGCTTTGAAAATTTTTATACAATCAATTTCCCCATTTTTGGCTATGTAATGTACCCTATAATAGTCAGACAATGTAATATCAGTAAGATTAATATCCATATTATTGTTACTGGAAGATGGTTCATTAGCCTTATTATTATGAAAACTATCATTCTAAGATATGTTACTTGGCCTATTAAACCTTTGAAATGAGACATTTCTACCAAAGTGATCCCCAATATTGCTTACTTAGTTATACAACTAAAGGAAATCAGTGATTAATTTTTAAACCATTTTCAAGATAAACTCATTCTCATTTTTTGAAGTTTAAGAATTATGCATCTAATTATTGTTAGCACCTATAGCTGGTACTAAATTTGTTTGATCACCTAAATTAAATCCATTATAGGATGACTCAAGAATCCTAGATGTTGATATGGGGTTGCGTGACCTAAGGGCAATTGATTTAATTTTGGATGTTGGTTTAAGGCTGGGAAGTTTTGGTTATTATTGGGGAACAAGTTCATCACATGCATATGCGGGTTCACATTTGGAATTGAGTAAGCTATTTTCCCTTGAGGCTACATTTGATCATTAATGGTAACTAATTTAGAGTAGGATTGGGCCAATGAGATGGATCTTTTCAAGAATATATAGGTCATAGGATCCACTACGTCTTTGTAGATCTCTAAAGCTAGAACATCATCAAGCTTATAAGGATCTATAATTTTGATGTACATATTTTGAAACCTAGCATTAAATGACCTAATAGGCTCACTAGTGTCCCTTATAATAGTGGTGAATTGATGGTAAATAACATAGGGACTGACAATCTTACCAAATTGGTCAATGAACACATTATTGAAATCATTCCAACTTGTAATGTAATTATCAGGCAAGTTTAAAAACCACTCATAATATGCTTATTTAAAAGTAAAAGGAAATATCCTACATGTTACATCCTTGTGTATGGCATTAAGTAGCCTTAAGGAAACTTTGAAGACTTTATATGTTCTTTGACAATTATTATACCAGTTGGACTAAATATAGGTAGATATTTCTTAGGATTCCTTAGGAGATCATGAACTACCCCTGGTACATTAATCAAATAATCCCCCAACCATGCCATACCTAGATGAAGGTTGAAGGCACATGTACTTTGAAGAGGTGAAGTTGGAAGAGACTTGGATCTCCTTCATCTACCTTTATCACATCTAGATATCTTGTGTACCTCAAGTTCAAGTAAAGGATCAGTAGTTAATGACTGTGATCTTGTTCAGATATTAAGAGATTCTAGCTTGAAATTCAAAGATCCTACCTAAAATATGATGTGTCAAGTTAACTTTTGTGAAGAACAAGAGTTAGACCTACACATTAAGCATATTTTGTAAAGGTGGTATAAGAATTTACAAAAGGATCTTGATCTTTTAGTGAGTTAGCTCAAAGGTGCACCCAAATACATAAATATGGTCTATCTTTACAAGTTTGAGACTAAAGGAACTCAAATGTATGAAAGATATTCCCACCTTTGATCAAAACAAATTTTTATAATCTTAGATACTATGGATTTTCAAGTTTAAAGCTAAATTTTCTAGAACAAACACCAATTCTAAAATAAATTTAAATAAAATACAAAGGCATGCTAAAATCATAAACTATCAATGATCTTTATACTTTTAAGCAATGAGTTCACTCAAAAACATGAAGATATACTGATCTTTAGGTGAAATAAGACTAAGATTAGTAAGGATTCAAAGAATTTGGCCCTCCTAGTGCCAATGGGAGATGTATTATTTATGATTCTAAATGTCCCATAGGTGCCCTTAGTGTTTAGAGAACACTTCTCATTTTAGAATTTAGAAAATTTAGAACATGAGTTACAAGTTTTGACAATCTGGTTACTTGTGGTGAAATAATAGTAGAGTAAGATAACTATTCCACAATATTTATATAATTTGGTGGTTGGGAGCCACCTTGGACCATTCTTCATGAATATTTATTAATACTTAGTGAGTTACATTCCTAATTTAAGATACAAACTAATCTAAGTGGATAGTTATAATGTGGCTAAAACTAAAGTGGTTCAGGTGTAAAAAAGGGAGCAAAGAGAATGGTAGGGTAGAAAAGAAATGAGTGATTGCCAATTTTAGTCATAAAAATTATGAAAAAGTGCTAATGGTAAATGAATACAAATTTAACAAGTATATAATGCAACATAGCCTAAGCTCAAATCTCACTATATATCAGGCAAACTTCAAGGAAAATGATAAGAATCACTAGTAAGAACTAGGTTTTCTTTAAGGATTTACCACTATAATCAAATAGAAGTTAAAAATCTAAATACATAGAAAAATGAAATGAAACAAAACCTAATATCTCTCAACTAATCTATTATAGGCACAAATTAGAAACCCTATGATTAGATAATGTTATTCATAATTCAAAGACACTATTCAAATTCAAGACCTCTACTAATAATTGAGAAAAAAGCTACATTAGCAATTAACACATAAAAATGGACAATATTTGTAGAATTCCTTGATCTTATTAATTTATTCAAGTATACAAAATTTACTCCAAAAACTCTCTTTTTACAATGGTCATACATGCCTTTATAGGAAGATTAGGCAGTATACTAGTCAGTCATAAAATATAGGTGTACAAAGATAGGGACAATTGTCCTTATAAGTTCTAAAATACAAGTGCTCTTCCAAATTTTATTGACCTAGAGGAAAATATGGTAACAAACTAGCATATGCCTTTACAATGGGATATTCTACTTCAAAATGTTAAAAAACTTTTACAAAATAGAATATGCTCAATTTGATGGTGGGGCCTTTAGATGCCATTGTTGGAGGATGCTCATGGCTCTATCATGTTATTCATCAATTAAGTCCAGGTCCATATTATGATTTATGATTTTTTATTCCTCTTGATCTATTAGGTCATCAAATTCTTTATTATTTCTATCCATGGCTTCTTTGATACTCCTAGATTCATTTATTCATTCCTCTATATTGGCCTTTTCCTATGATTTCCTAGGTTACCAAATTATCCCTATGCTTGAATTCCTCATCACTAATTATCTCAAGGGCATTAGTTTGTGTAGACTCTATAAACATGGTCCCAAGAAGTTTTTCAATTCTTATAATTAGTTCCTTGTCTTCTTTTAGAACCTTTTCCATGCCATTATGCCATGTACTCAAAATCTAAACCTTTTCAATCACAATTCCCATAATTTTACTCAAATTCCCTAAATTGATGGTCTTGAAGCTTGGGATCTAGTTTTTTTCCTTAATATTTAAGAGTTAAGATATTTTATCCTTAGAGGCCTACCACTAGGTGACTAGACTCTTGGATAATTCACATTGTCCTTATAATCCACCTTGACTTAATTTCATTGATTTAAGTGCCTCAAACATGCCATAAAATGAAACGTTTGACTATTATATATGGAACTAATATAATTGCCTATTTTTCCAAGTTTTCTTTCTCTATTTCTAAGTTTTGGATCCTTTTCTTCATATCTTGGACTCCAGCTTTAGCTTGTGCTGAATGGGCTTCAATTATATTTTCCACATTTTTCTCATGAATTGTAGCCTTTCCAAGCTAATGGCCACCTACTGGGGTTAGTCCTACAAATGGTTCTAACTTCTAAAAGGTGCATTATTCTATCCCAACCATAGCTATCCTTATTTTTATTCTT
Organism: Torreya grandis; assembly: GCA_037957365.1. Classification (NCBI taxonomy): domain Eukaryota; kingdom Viridiplantae; phylum Streptophyta; class Pinopsida; order Cupressales; family Taxaceae; genus Torreya; species Torreya grandis. The sequence goes on along the minus strand of JARHVA010002825.1, from coordinate 659,504 downwards.
TCCAATCTAGTTGTGTTAGGTTAAAATGGACAGTAGTGATTGGTTCTTTGAATTGGGGAGGTTTTGGGACTTCCACACTTGATCTAGTAGATGCTCCTTGAGCATCTATCTTCTCGCCCTTTATCCCTTCAGTGACCACAATTTTTCTTTCTTCTTGATATTTCATTATATACCTTATCCAATGATTCATATCATCTTGTATTCCCACATTAGTGACCCTTTTCATGGCCCAAGAATGAGAAAGAGAGGGGATATTTTGTAATTTCCCATAGATGAACCAATCATGAATGAATGGTCCATGGATTAGGAACTCATCATTGAATACATTTACGTCACTAGTGGGATGAGTGAAAGTGAATCTTGATCTCTTCTTTGGTCCCACATGGACCAGTTTTAATTCTACTTTTCTCTTCTCATGGGATGCTATTGGAACCAAATCTTTCCTTATGTCTTCCTTAGGCTCCTCTTCCCTATCAAAATCATAGGAATCTAAAATTTCCTTGAGATCACCCTCAAGTGTCTCTTATAATTCTAAGGCTATCATGTCTACATGTTGAATTAGGGAAGGTGGCCTTTGGAATAGTGCTTAAGATGGAGGCCTCTCTCAAGGTCTTTCTTCTAGATTGACTTCTCTAACCTTCTCTTTCCCTTTGACTTGTTCATCTTGAACTTTCTCATCCTATTGTTTAGGTAGTGGTTGCTCTATCTGAGGTCACTCATGGGATGCTCCAAATGGGCCAAGGAGTAAATGGTATTATAAAGGGTGCATTTTCCATGTTTCCCTAGATGTATTTTTGTCCCTAACCAATATATGCTCAAACTTAATGTTATGGCTTTATATCCTATCCAATACCTCTTCATATTTCTTATCCCTAATATATATGGTGTCATGGACAATGAGTTGATGTGCATATTCTAGATTTGAGATCTTCTTGTCTCTTAGATGGTCACCAAATACATTCTTTGGATCTCACATCTAGAGCTCATCCAGTTGGAAGCCAAATGAATCTCTATGTGTGGACATAACCTCCACCTGATTCCAATCTTTTATTATGGTTTTTAAAATATTTAAGGGAAAGTGGTGGAGTAGGCCTTTCCTTTTCTCTTTGAAATTCCTATCAATGTTTTGGATGAGTTGGGAATCAATTTACTACTCTATAAGCTTATTTGGAACAAACACTAGTAGTTTTTAAGGTTGAGTCATGATTCTGTCTATCTTGATGACTATACAATTAGGATAATACCATATGTCCCCTATCATTTCAACATATCTCTTAATGAGGGGGTGGATTAGGCATTAGAATACCTATGATGGCCTCTAATATAGTGGGGTAAATATAGTCACAAATAAACTGCATGTGATTCATGTACTTGAATATGTATAGGTTGGAATAGTAGTGTGAGATGGTTATATTGAGCTCTATTGATTAATTACTAATCCTAGGGAAGGTAGTTGAGGCTAGAATGGAGTCAAGTAGGTACGCCATCATAAGGAATTTGTTTGAGGTCTTTCTCTTAATTGAATTGAATTTTCTGGTTAAGAAAATACTAATTAATTCTCTAATTGGATGGGTACGTTTTTCCTCTACCATAAATTGTACATATGGGACCCATATCATATTCATGTAAGTAGTTGAAGGGGAACCAAAGGCTCAGTTTAATAGGGTCATTATTACCCTAATACCTTATTTGAATTACATGATAGGGATTTTTACATCAAGGATTCTAAATATGTGAGGTCCTTTGTATAGCTAGGGTCTGAGAAGAGAGTTTAGGTCATGATTACCGGTCCACTCCTTGACCTTGGAAATCTCTACATGTATAAGAGGGAGCTTGTAGTACTTCTCAAAAGTAATAGGGGAAATGTAAGCTACCCCTTTTGATTTACCTTCCCTAATGATACATTCATTATCTATTTTTTAATCAATAAATATAGGTACAAGGATGTCAATATAATGCAATACCTTTGGTTTTGCCATGGAAAGATGAAGGCCTACCATTTAGATAGAAACTAGGTCATAGTATCACCTAATTATAGTGGAATTACTCTATTATTCTTATGAAATGGGTTTCAACTCCTTTATCATGAAGAAGAGATCAAACCAATTCCTAATCCCCTAGACATTCAATGTTATGAGGTCTAATTCTTTGTCCTTGAATACTTGGCCTTCACTATTTATTGTCAAATAGAGCTCGGTATCTTCCTTCAATTGATGTATGATAGCTATCATGGTTTCTATTAATTGCTAATTTATTACATCATATTGTATATGACCTTTGGAAAAGCTCTCTTATGCTTAAAAACACAATTAAGTTATCTTTTTATTGAATTGTAACCAACTGAATCCATTTGGGTTACTTTTATGAAGGGTTTAGGGTTTTAGAGGTTTAATGGTGGAAGATATCTAGGCTTCGGTTTATACATGTTCTAGATTTGATTTGGAAATTTTCCTTTATACCTCTGAAATCGCTAATTTTATCCTTTTTTGCTTTCATGGCACTAAAGTGGCACTGGTCTTAACCTTTCATGGAATTTTTCATAATTTTCATTTGAACACTAACCATTGGTATTTAAAAATACCTCCTTCATTTCACACTATAAGATTAAAATCCCAGATTAACACAAGACATTGATTATAACGTAGGTCCTTGGATGTGATTGAATTTATCTATTGTAAACTTTGTGATTGTGACACTTGCATTTTACATGCCCTTTTTTGTACTCTAAATATTTTGGTCTATCATTCATCGAATGAGTACAAACCATGTGGTAAGATTAAATTCCTTTGTAAATTCATTGGTGCCCTCACATCAATGGATCCAATATAATGCTAAAGTGACAACTGTAGATATGCAAACAATGTGCTCGAATGTTAAGTTAGTTTATTATTAAAGTCATGATATAGGCTTAAGTTTCTTAGGCTAAGATTTGTTTTGTGTTTATTAAGAATGAAATAAACCTTAGGATAAGGAAATATGCCTATATTTCCCAATTTATAATGAATGGGGAAGGGTCTAAAGATTTTAGGCCACCACATATGAAAACCTTTGGTTAGCTTACACTCCATGTGACAAAGGTTTCCCTTTTTAACATAAGACTTGGCATAAGCTCATAGTTTAAGATTCATGAAAAAATTCCATGATGACCCTTCTATATGACTTTAGACTAAGTATTTATATTATAAGAACATTTCTATATTTTGTAAGTTGAAGGCTCTTATTATTGAACATCTTTTAAGCATTTACTTTAGATTATGAAGCCACTTATGAGTTAAAATAAGATTTTGGAAGTCCATTTGAACTCTAGGTAAGATATTTCATTGGGTTAAAATTGACGGTCTCACAGATATAAAATACACCCTCATGGGTGTCAATTGATGGTCGTGTGGATGTCAAGTTTAAACTAGTGAAGTTGTATTTTTTCTAGGCTTAGATTTAATGGTTGTGGAAATGTCAAGTTCATATTTTTAGATGTTTGGATGATGGTCGCATGAACATAAATTTTAAGATCATTAAAAAATCTAGTGCCAAATGCAAGGATGCCACATGGAATTTCCATGGGGCTTCCCAAGGTCTTAGTGTTAATTCAACCTATTGGATCAAATGCCATGATAAAGTGATAGCCATAGGATCTTAATCTAGGGATTTGCTATTGATAGGTGGTCATGTTAGGTGGGCCTCTTTCCTTTTAATCCTTGAATGTGATGGTGCTGCATGTACATATTTTAGGGTTCTTACATCTTTTTGATTTTTCAATTATGCTTCACTCCATTCTATTAGACCCTAGTGAGTAAGTGTAGATTGTTGTATTACCAAAGATGTATGTTATTTTAAGCCAAATTTTAGGTTATCCTCGCATCATTGGATCAAATGTGTGATAAATTGACAACCACATAATCCTATAAAGCATGAGGAAGTTAATGTTAGGACCATGGAGACAATAAAAACTTAGGACTAAGGTGCTAAGACTAAGGTTACAATTGTATTAATTAATACATTGGGGCCTTAGTATTAAAGTCTTAAGATAAGTTGGGGAATATAAAAGGACTCTACATGATGAAATTTAGTTAGACCATAAGGAAATTTAAAAAGTGGGGGAATAATGAAGGGGATCAAGTTTCTTAGTGAAGTTGTGTTAAAAAAACATTACTAAACCTAGAATATGTGCTTTATACTTAAGTCTATGAACAAATTTTAAAATGGTTCCTGCCAATTTGGTTCTCATCTTTATTCAAATTTAAACTGAGGGTTTGCCAGGGTTTAGGAGTATAAAATTCTTAAGGATATATACCATATAACCTATAAATAATAGTCAAATGAACTTCATTATCAATGTTAGTCCAAATTAAAGTAGAATAAAACCATATAATCCTATCTCTTAACAAAGTGTATGATCTTCAAACTCTATAAAAGACCCTGGCATGCTGAAATTTCCATGTTTTATTCTAAGGGTGTCTCAGGGGACCCAATTTAAAAGAATGGGGTATTTTGGTCCTAACACTAATCATGCATATTAGGACCTGGTGTGATTATATTCTTTATGATTTCATGATATATCTACATAGACATATGCTACATGGTACATTCATAGTTTACATGGTTATCTTATCCTTTTGAGGTTAGGTGACTATTAGATTCCACTTACCCTCACCTATTATAACCCCACTAGGTTACACAATAGATACACTATTTTTTTTAAAACACAATGTACACTTATTAAATCATCTCTAACTATATATAAGATTACTATATGACTACTAAATACATCCATATCATTAATTGTATAAATGTATTAACCCATTGGCTAATGATATGGTTCATTTAGTTTACAAACATAATAAATTAGATTTCAATATGAATATATCTCATTAAATGTATAGTGGAAAGAATAAAGTATAAAAAAAAATTGATATAATCCAAATTTTAGCCATAAATGAGCTTAAAACCACTACTATTATTATATTCATAATTAATTAAAAGTCTCAAAGTAAAAATAAGCTTCATAAATAGTTTGATGATTTATAAATATATCCTAATTATGATCTGAAATGATTGAAATAGATGATAAAGGGAGATACTTATTTGAGTTATTTACTTCCAACCATAAACCAATGGTATCCTACACACCTCTCCACTTGGAGTGGCCCTATCCTTCATGAAGGGACAAATAACAATAATGAAAATATCAAGAAAACAACCAAAACTTGTGTGTGTAAAATCACTAATACATGCATCAATCACATATACCATAGAATCCAATCTTGTATCTACTATGGCATCAACATACTCATGTAAATTAGAAATTACTATGGAATGACATTATCTTATTAATAAAATTAATATGGATAAAGTTTTTGTAATGTCCCTTACTTAGGGGCTCCATTTTTCTGCACAAAGCTCTGATACCACTGTAATGTCCCTTACTTAGGGGCTCCTTTCTTCTGCACAAAGCTCTGATACCACTGTAATATCCCCAACCAATTGGGAATATAGAAACACAAATAGTTCTGAACAAAGATACAATCTTGCAGAATAAATTTAGATATGCATAAATAACTCACAATATAATCTCTCACTAGCAAATCAAAGATCTCATCACTTGTTCTTCTGGATGATTACACAATTGAGTCTCTATCATATAAATAAATAATATGAAATATTTTGTCTTAAGACCTTGGGCTTTTGCAAATTTGGGAATGAAACCTAAATTCTATCTCATCTCGGCCTACTGTGTCAAACACACAGTCATCGGCGTCGGTCGATATACTACCGACGTCGGTCTTTGTAGGTCCTTCTCAGCTGATGTCGGTCTTCAGTCGGCTGGTGTCAGTCACTGGGAATCACTGTCTACCAAGGTCGGTGTCTGAGTGGATTTGTACAGTCTTGTATAAACTTAGTATGGCTGCCAATTAAACACAACCTATCTATTTTCAACCACTAATAGTTGAACAACCTGATCTCAAGAATATATGATTCTAATACAGAAGATCTATATCTTTATAACTTATTGGATCAAAAATAATAAAGAAATACCTGAAATACTGTGATAACTTCTATCTGAATCTATCCATCAAATCTATATACCTCTGTGATAACTTATGTATGAAGCTATCTCTCAATTTGGCAATAAATCAGTTGATATCTCACAGCCTCTAAATCGCACACAATGAAGAGTTGACGTTCTCCACTGCAATGGAATCCTAGAACCCTTGGCTCAGTCTTCACAGAAGAATTCTTCAAAATCAATAATCAATAATCAATGCATAATCCAAACTCTCCCCCATGAGAAACCCTTATACCCTCCAAAGGTGTGCTTTTCTAAAATTAGAATTCCTCAAATTAGAACTTGGGATTCTTAAATTAGAATAGGGTCTTAAAATTAGACCAATTCTTAAATTAGAATTAGGGTCTTAAAATTAGACCAAATAATTAATAATTAATAATAAATTAATATCTAATTTAAAATTAGACCAAATAATTAATTAATTAATAATTAATTAATATCTAATTTAAAATTAGACCAAATAATTAATATTTGATTAAATCAATCAAATATTAATATCTCCCTCAATACATGTCAGATCCTCAAACCGTCTAAAGCTAGTGAACCAGGGAGTGATTCTGCACATGATCGTGCCATACCAGGGGTGGTCTACTGAGTGCCAAATATCCCTAAATAATAGGAACTCAGGGAAACATTTCCAAAAGAGCCCAAATGAAAACCAAATGTAGAAATTTTGTGAATCAAAGTCAATCCAAGCTCCATTATGACCCTCTATCCATCCTATCAGCCTACGAAGGTCCCATAATAGGCTAATCATCAAGTCTGTCAATGTCCATGAAAAAGGGAACATGACAATCCACCCCTCTAGAAATTGCTTGTCCCTAAACAATCTCAGAACAATGAACCACTCGATCCACCTAGATCCCAAATGTAGTTATGCTCTACACTACTGTAAATCAATGCAAGTTCTTGTAATCTCCTCTGTAGTATAGCCAAGTGGAATCCACAATAAAACTAGTGAATGCAACTCCACCAATCTCTAAAATCACTGCTGCCTTGGATGTGTCGATACTACAGGGTGTGTAACTTACAACTACCAATTCCATCTACAAAAGATGGTGCCAATCCATCCCATAATGGATGGTAAGAAACTAGATCCGATCCACACCTATGCGACATCAAATCATCTAACTCTGGGTCAAAAGGAAAATAATGAGCATATCTCACCGTATAATGCCGGTAGGAACCCCCAAACTCCGCTATTGGCTCACCATCACTGAACTGGGAATCAATAGATGGCTCTAATCTCTGACTCCAAGTGGCTGTAGGCTGGATAAGACCCTACACAATCTACTCAACAAAGCTCACTTCAAAATCCCTATGAGGTAGCATAGTAGAAAGGATCACTATAATCTCCCCACCCAATCTGCTTATAGCACTAGTACCTTGGATGAGAACACCTTCTGTCACTTTATGCAAGTCCAAACGAACACCTGCACTAGCCAATAAATACTCCATGAATGATTTAGTGTAGTAAAAATTATATGAGGAAGCATCAACATACTCCCCCACACACCACAACTAATTCCTCTATAAAAATGGCATAGTGAATGGTACCATACTATCATATCTATGAGAAGAATCAATCTGGAGACTCGACTCCACTGGTATCCCAAACTCATCAGGACCAGGAACTCCCAAATCCTAAACATGTGTGTTAGCCCCCACAACGGGTTCCTCAGCTACAACTATAGGAACATACTCACAATCAACACTCAATGTACTAACCTCACTATACAACTGAATTGGCTCTGGGGCTGGTGAAGACCGCAAATGATCTAACTCCATGGTCATCTCTTCTAACTGAAACTATTACCCCTGTAGATCTCACTATAAGTCATCATAAGAAGAACCTGTTGTAACTCCTTTCTATCTCCTTATGTTTTGAAGATGTTGTCTCACATTGGCAGCCACTAATCTAGCCTCCTTGGCCTTTTGTGACCACATATCACATAAATTTTGGGTCCTTTCCATATCCATCCAAGTTTGATGTTCTTGATGTGAAGATGAAGGAGCAATATGATCATGCAAAGAATCCATACTCTTATTATCCATATCATTAGCATGCTCTATGCTGGTCTCCAATGTAGAAGTCTCAAGTGGAACTTCTTGCAAAGCTGATATAGACAACTCATTCCCCATGGCTGCCCTCATATCCTCTTGAGTCAAATCAACATGTCTAATAACTGATGTAGAGCTGCCCTCAACCCCTGTAGAGACCTCTTATTTCTCCTTCGTTCTATTTTGTGATGTGGACCTTTTATGAATGGATGCCATATACCATACTAATTTGTCTTCAAATGTAGGATCTGAAAGAATTTCATTCATCCTCCTCTGGGTTTCAACCAACTGGTTCAAACCTTATTTCAACTTCTTCATATCCTTGTCCCACTAATTTTGAGTACCTGAAGACATCATGGATACTTCGCTAATTCAACCTACCCAAACTACCCAACAGGATGGCAAGACATTGGCTCTGATACCACTGTAATATCCCTTACTTAGGGGCTCCTTTTTTTTGCACAAAGCTCTGATACCACTGTAATGTCCCTTACTTAGGGTCTCCTTTTTCTGCACAAATCTCTGATACCACTGTAATGTCCCTTACTTAAGGGTTCCTTTTTTCTACACAAAGCTCTGATACCATGGTAATATCCCCAACCACTTGGGAATATAGAAACACAAATAGTTCTGAACAAAGATACAATCTTGTAGAATAAATTCAGATATGCATAAATAAATCACAATATAATCTCTCACTAGAAAATCAAAGATCTCATCACTTGTTCTTCTGGATGATTACACAATTGAGTCTCTATCATACAAATAAATAATATGAAATATTCTATCTTAAGACCTTGGGATTTTGTAAATCTAGGAATGAAACCTAAATTCTGTCTCGTCTCAGCCTATTGTGTCGAACACACAGTCACTGGCGTCGGTCTATATACTACCGACGTCAGTCTCTGTAGGTCTTTCTCGCCTGACATCAGTCTTTAATCCGTTGATGTCAGTCACTAGGAATCACTGTCTGCTGAGGTCAGTGTCTGAGCAGATCTGTACAGTCCTGTACAGACTTAGTACGGCCGCCAATTAAACACACCCTATTTGTTTTCAACCTCTGATAGCTAAACAACCTGATCTCAAGAATATATGATTCTAATACAGAAAATCTATATCTGTATAACTTATTGGATCAAAACTAATAAAGAAATACCTAAAATACTATGATAACTTTTGTGTGAAGCTATCTCTCAAATCTGTATACCTCTGTGATAACTTCTGTATGAAGCTATCTCTCAATTTGGCAATAAATCAGCTGATATCTCACAGCCTCTAAATCACAAACAATGAAGAGTTGACGTTCTCCACTGCAATGGAATCCTAGAACCCTTGGCTCAATCTTCACAGAAGAATTCTTCAAAATCAATAATCAATAATCAATGCATAATCCAAACTCTACCCCATGAGAAACCCTTATACCCTCCAAAGGTGTGCTTTTCTAAAATTAGAATTCCTCAAATTAGAACTTGGGCTTCTTAAATTAGAATTAGGGTCTTAAAATTAGACCAATTCTTAAATTAGAATTAGGGTCTTAAAATTAGACTAAATAATTAATAATTAATAATTAATTAATATCTAATTTAAAATTAGAACAAATAATTAATTAATTAATATCTAATTTAAAATTAGACCAAATAATTAATATTTGATTAAATCAATCAAATATTAATATCTCCCTCAATACATGTCAGATCCTCGAACCGTCTGAAGCTGGTGAACCAGGGAGTGATTCCGCACATGATCATGCCATACCAGGGGTGGTCTACTGAGTGCCAAATATCCCTAAATAATAGGAGCTCAGGGAAACATTTCCAAAAGAGCCCAAATGAAAACCAAATGTAGAAATTTTGTGAATCAAAGTCAAGCCAAGCTCCATTATGACCCTCTATCCATCCTATCAGCCTACGAAGGTCGCATAATAGGCTAATCATCAAGTCTTTCAATGTCCACGAAAAAGGGAACATGATAGTTTTGATTATATAAATCAAATCTAAAAATCTAAGTCAATTCCACTCACATAAAACTCTATGCTATTGAATCATGATTATCAAATGATATTAGGGGATATTTATATGAGTTACCTACTGGTACCCTCATATATATATCACATGTTATCCAAGAACAAGTCTAATATTTTTCAGATAAAGATTCAAGATGAATAAATACAAATTGTAACATACACTCAGTCCAATAGTAATATAAAGTACAAGCAACCATAAATCTAGAATCTCATTATTTCCATTCACTAAATCCACAAGAATTATGTACATAATTTTATCAAATGAGCTATGTTAAAAAATATATATGTATAGGAGACTAGAAAAAGAATCAAATCATTCCAACAACATAATCCATGAAATTTCTAAATAAATAATACACATAATCAAGTCTATAAGTTTAATTTATACATATTTCACCTACTTATTTCATCATGTTCTATTGTATGACAAAATCTCATTAATATAAGGTTTAAGCATGTTCATTTTTTATAACTAGGCTGACCTATTGTTGACATATAAATAAGGGTCATTATAAATTTTAAGACAATTGAATATGCATGTATGAGACACATAAGTTTTCTCTTCAAACTCATATAGTCTATTGAAAATCAACCTCATTAATACATAATAAAACAAACTCTATTTCCTTCTTCTAACCTAAAAATCTTCCATACTTTGACAAGGGATGAGTTTATACTCATTTTTGACATCTATAAATACATACATAGAGATCTCTCATTGTAACTATCATAAATTTACAACTTATAAATGTTTCAAAATAAGATTTATCCATATAATAAAATGCCATTCTAATAATAGAATAAGTGTAATTAACATGCATAAGCTACTCAAAATATCCTATTAAATATTCTTAAAACATATGGACAGTCATTCCCTTATATAATTATATAGTTAATCATGCATTATCATGCTTATAATTCCTCATCATAACCTACAACTACTCAAAAACACCTAAAAGAAGACTAGTTTATGCTCGAGATTTATATTCCTATAAAATTTCAATTTTTGGTATGGTTGAGGTGATTAAATCACTCAATATTTCCAAACTTATAGTTTGGACTTGATTACATCATCTAGCCTCACAAAATTTATAGTTTGAGTTGACTTGGTTCACTCACACTCACCAAGTTATAAGTATGACTAGGTTGTATGGTTGAGATAATCTCAACTATTAGGTGAAAACTCACCTTTTATCCAAGGTTGGGGCATGTGTCCTCAAATATATCTCTCTATATATTTAGATATATGCACTTTCTATATTTATATTTGTCCTAATATCAATTTTAATGATTCATAATGATACATCTTTCAAATCAAATTGCTAAAAGGTAAGATGGTTGAATCAATACACATGTGTACTTATAAAACTTGATCTCTTTCAATTTAAATCATTTATATACTTTTAATTTTAGATTATATGAACTAAGTATATACTATAACATGCTCTTAGTTTCAATTCAGTCACCAACAAAGCACTGAAGTTGGACTCATGCAAAGACAAGGTGTGTTATGCACACCCAAGTATGCATTCCTTTTATTTTGAATTAGAAATAACATTAATATATTAAAGGGGGGAAATGTAGACACTATTTTTGAATTATATATCACCTCAGTCTTGTAAACTTGGAAAATACATATAATGGATGTACCTTTAGATTCTAGACCATTACCACTACCAAAAGGCTCACATATGTTATCTCTCTATGCCTAATTACTAATCTTTTAGTCCAACCAATGTTATTATGATGGCCCAAAATGTTTTAAAACTAATTATCTTCCATCCTTACAAGTTTTAGACTTGCAACTATTTTCCAACTACCCAAACACTTCGTATTCAGATGCCTATGTCAATGTAAGTGTCATATTCCAATGCAAGTAAATAAATCCCTAAAGTCATCCAATTAACAAATGAAATGTATTTTTATGGTTATCCTAATTGATTTAATGTGAGATATTATCTAAAAACATTGGTATAAATATAATATCAACCCTCCATATAAATCCCTAAAGTCATCCAATTAACAAACGAAATGTATTTTTATGGTCAGCCTAATTGATTTAATGTGAGATATTCCCTAAAAATATTGGTATAAATACAATATCAACCCTCATTCATTCCAAACCTAGAATATACCTAAAAAAGATCAAGGAAACTTACCAAATGAACTCAATCAAGCACTCAATTGGGAAAAATTCTTGTTTTTCTTGTATTTTCATATAAATGATAAGGACAACATATCTATAGGTCTAAAGTACTGAAGGAGAATTCCATGAGTCATATTTTCCAAGTTACAAACTAGGTCACTATTGTACTTGATTATCACATATTTCATGATTCACACAAAAGCTAACACATAAGGGAGAACTACATAATTCTAAGGTCATAGTTGGAGCATTGGATATGTAGGTAGCACTCATTGACAAAGGGGTATTTGGGTAAGTTTGACACTGTGTAATCACTAACCCATTTTTACCACAACCACTATGAATATGAAGAACTAGAGTTTTATAATTTGAGGAGTAATAATCTATGACCTAGATCTGAATGCACAGAGTGGAGGTGATACAAAATTGATAAGAATATGGGAGGTTGCATCTAATTTTAGTATGTATTCTATATTGGACACCTATATCCAAGTTAGATAGTAGCATTGATGAAACCATCCCAAGTCAACACAAGTCTCTATGGCTATAGATGTATAATTTATATAATCAAGTGACTAATATGGAATCTAGATATAATATAATTTCTATCTATTTTTATATTAGCATTAGAACTAACTAAGAATATTATTTTTATTATAATTGTAATATCTAGAATACATGTACTTTCTATCTTTATCATCTCAAAAAAAAAAATTGGTATATGTTTTATCTGAGTTTTAAAAATAATTGGCTAGCTTTAGAGATAGTCTACCATCCTTGTGTCCTAGGCTATCTCTAACCCCTTTAACCTTATATTCCCCACATCTAGATTTGAGGGTTAAATAAATTCATAAGAATAAACCATGGGTACTTCAAATTGAATATGCATACACACATCATTTGAAGGAGATGTGGGAGGTGGAGGGGTTTGAGGAAGGACATATTTATTATGTTCATTTGAAACCATAGGATGGGCCACCTTACCCCTTATAAAAGTGATAACCAAGTCTTGGTTAGAGGGATGTGAACTATCACCCTCCTTAGTGTTAGGTAGAGGAAGAGGTTCATTTTTATTAGTTTTACATGTTCCAAGGACTAATAAAGAGACATAAAAATGATAAAAAAATATTCCAACATGATAGGAAAAATTATCTTAGAATAATTTATACAATCTAAAACCATATAAAGATGAAAACTATAGGGTAAGCTAGGTTTTAGATGAGAAGACATAGTGGTTGAGTTTAACAAATATTTAACCCTAAATTGAAAATTGGGGTATCTATGGTTAATAAGATAGAGTTCTCTTGGGTAAAAGGGTGATAAAATACTCTATAGTAGGCTAATTAATACAAAACTCAAAAAAAAACATTTTGAATTTATATAACTAAAATTGCTAAAAATAGTAAAGTACTATTTATAAATATTATAATAAATTGGAAATAATGGTTCATAGTTAGGCTATTTTGTGCATGCAGGTCTAAGTAGGAACATGATGGAAGTGGATTAAATGATGATATTGGAATAGTCATTAAATTCTTAAAATATCCTTTTTGTGGCCTCATATACTTGCATCCGACCTTGACATTCGTGTCGATGCAAGTGTATAACTCTATTACATGTGTCATATACAAAATATTAAATGGATTTAGATACTACCAAATGAAACCTTCTAGGTTTTCTACCACCTTTATTTTGATGTCTTTAGATTGCACACATAGGCTATCACTATTTTTCAAATGATCAAACCCTAGATCTTTGCCCTTGGAGTGACTGTGGGAAAATGGGTTTGTGTGATCATGGTGTCAAGCTGACTCTAAAGATTCATCTATCAATGGGTGCTACCTACAAAGCTACTACTCCAAAGAGAGCCTTATTCTAATGTAGTTATCCCCCATGTGTTAGATTATGTGTGCACATGGATGCAATATTTGATAATAAAATACACGTAATGACCTAGCTTGTAACTTGGAAAATATGGCTCATGAGATGCTCTTTGAATGTTTCAGACCTATAAAAAGACTACTTTTATGACTGATATAGTAATATGGATAAACAAGGTAGATTTGATAGCTTGAATTCTTGATTAAGCAATTCTTGGTATATTTCCTTATGATTTTAAGTGATTACTAGGTTAAGAATGAATGAGGGTTAATATTATATATATACCAATCCATTTTGGAAATATCTCATATTAAAGCACTTAGGTTGACATTTTGGATATGTTTCTTTTGAAAATTGGATAAATTTTGGTCATTAGACACTTTTTATGAAATTAGACAATTACATCAATGCATGTGTCTTCTTTGGACACAAGTGTCATGGAAGATATAATTTAGGTACATGTCTAAAATAGGCATTAAAGGACAATAATCATGATTAGGTTTTTCATAATATAAAATGCCTAGGTCATTATAATAATAATGGTCAGACTAAGAGATAAGTAATTAGGCATAAATAGATAGTGAACATGAGCCTTTCAGTAAAGGGAAGATCCATAACTAAAATGTGCAACCATGATAGGCATTTTTCCAGTGTATAAGATTGAGGTACTATATAAATAAGATTTTAATATCTACATAGACATTATAATGATAATGTTTTTTGCTAATAAATAATATATAGGATCTCATTGATGATAACACTATTGAGCATAAAAATATTAGTACACATATGTCTAGTTACAAACCATAACTTAATGGGAATAAAACATTGAAAATATTTTCTAACCCCTTTCTTAACCATGTGACAATAAAAACTAAGGCTGACCCTAAGTTTTATATGACTTAAAATACATAGCTTTATCTATTAACATATTTTCATCAATTGAATGGTATTATTGGTACACTTAGAAGCATTTTTGTAAAATGACCTACAATTACATTTGATGATAATGAGATTGTGGATGATTATTCTAGTTACACATCATTATTTGTAATCACATATGTTGATTCAAAATCTATACATAGTATTATGGTATACATTGGTTCAAGTGAAAATGTTTGCACTTTGAGACTTCTTAATACTCTTGGATATACACATAAGGATTTGATGGATACAACCAAGACATGCAAAGGATTTTACAAAAAAGATACATAACACTTTAGGGAGTATTTTGTAATAACTTAAGGTGGGTCTTGCTATAATTATGACTCCATTATTAGTTTAATTGAGTATAGGGGAATTTTACATGTTGTTAGGATATCCTTATATATATATATATATATATATATATATATAAGTTTTATGCAGTACCATATTTAGTCTATATATGTGTGAAGTATATGCATGGTAGTAGGGTGTTTATAATTATGAGTATTTTATATGAATATCCTATTCAACTAGAGGTATTTTATCCTCCACCCCATCCTTAACATAGTTAGTTATATAACATATAAAGGTTAATTATATGCAAACATTTCAGAAGAACATAATTTAATTTCTTAGATGAATCATTATTCAATTCCCATTACATCATAAATTTATTTAGCACTAATAACAAACATTATCCAATCCATCACATCCTAGACTAGTGTTATGAATAGTCCAATGTGTTACACAATAAACATAAGAACATGTTTATAATATACAATGAATTTCACAAGATACTATGGATACAAGGGTTACTAAACATACACATGATCTTGTGAGTCATGGTGATAGTGACTAATATACTACAACACAAGATTAACTCTCAGATTTCTATATAGATAATATAAGACTACTCACCCGTGACAAGTGGCCATTGTGATGTTTGATGTGGGACTTCAATATGAATATCCCATTGATGGGATCATTAATTATTAAGAACATATTCAAAATATATAAAAAATATAAACACATTAAAATATTCCATTAAAAAAATTAGGACCATGTTTTACTAGTTATTACATTGATTTATGTAATTTATCACACATTTGGTAGATTACAAATCCTTTTTCAAATGCACATATATTTCACAATATATATGACTAAGATTCAAGACATACATGATATACATGATACAGGGATGTATAGATTTAGGGCATTCCTACACCTAAGAGCCATGCCAATGTTGAGGGCATCTCATTCTATAGATCACATTGTTACAAGCTCTATCTTTCTATGACCTTTCCATTTATCATGTTGATCTATATTGCTTATATATGCCTTGTAATTATTTATATTTATAGTGCTACATTTCATCAATATGATACTTTACTATGTTATGATATTGACATATATTAATGGTGTGGACTAATTTGACTCATTCTATGCTTCATTATTTCTATTTCATTTCAAATAGGCTAGTGATTGATTATGCTTTGTATGGATCTTAACTCAGTATGTGAAATTAATTTATTGAGAGTATGATTATATAACTCTTTCTTTTTGTGGCCCTTGTATAATTATGCAATATTAATTATTCAAAATATTGCATTAATTGTTCATTATGTGTGCTTCTTTCCTTGTGTGACATTTCTTGATTAAATGTATCATTGTGTGACTCTTTTTTTGTGTGGCCCTTTCCTTGTTTAATGAAATTAATTGTTCATAGCATAACATTGACTACTCATTGTGTGTGGATCTTCCCTTGTGTATTCATTGAATGTATTATGTGTGCATTTTATTCTACTTGACATTGAGTGTTATTGCACATGATTTTATTTTATATCTCATAGCTATGACATTGTGTGATTATGTGTAGACACATATAGAATTGCCTACTGAGTTTATGATGTCATGATACATATCACACATGTTTCTACTTGTGTGTGTGGATATGATATATTATGATCCTTACTATGTGGGTTACTATTTAATGCTTATATATATGATGATCACTACTAAGTGCTTAATTTTTATATCCATTTTAATAGGAAACTTGTATGCCTTAGGATACATGTTTCATAAATGCTTTGAATATCTAATCATACTATGATGACATATTATCCACATGTCAGCATATGATTTGACATGTTTAGATATTTGTATATAGCATGGCATGTTTAACTATTTTATTTTTAGATAACTAATTCATAAGTTACATTACTCACCTAAAAAGGGGACATATTAGTGGGATTATTATAGATATTTAAGCCTCTAAACACATATAATTTAGATTTTGATCATATTACATGATGTAGAGGGATATATTATCATTTTATTCATATTATGAGAAAAATATTTATAGATTGAGACAAATTTGGGGGCTTATAAAATTCATATGAAGACAATTTATAGACCTTTCACATGTATGTGAGTGATTGGTTATCATATTTATCATATTGAAGGTAGAGTAACATATAGATTTATGAAATTATATATAAATTTGAGACAATTGGCTAGATTATGGGGTATGGATGTTATTCATGTATGCACTTTAATGTTTTAATTTGGTATTAAAGGTAGCATTCTGAATCTAAAATCTGTTTAGAGTGGTTGATTTAGTCTATTCAAATTTACATACAAGCTTAACATGCAACTTCAAATTCTATTTTGAGGTTTGATTTTAGTTAAATAAGTAATGTAGTAGAGATTTTAAATTTCTTAATGGAATAACACTAATCCTTCATGAGGGTTGGGTCATTTATCTTTCTAAACCATAGTTTCAAAAAATTCATTCATTTTGGGGAATAATCACCCCAATCTCTAATAATTTAGAGGGAAATATTGTTCCCCCACTTACAGGTGTAGTAATTTATTATTAAAATTTCAAATGTCTCATTGATCTAAGTTATTTTAGATTTAATATCATATAAGGACATTGATTACTACATGTTTTATTTTAAGTTCATGGAGCAAGCTACACACTTGAAGCATTCTCCCAAAGACAAAGTATGAATACACACTAAGGAAAACAATCTATTTATCCTTATAGTATTGAATTTTCATAATAAAATGTGGTATTAAACACTTGGAAATGATAGTCTTAACCCATCTTTACCTTACATGAATTTTATGATTTTTTTGTACAGCTATGACTCTTTCACACCCTTCTCTCCAATACATTTTTATTTTATGGCCTATGCCTTCCCAATTTGATACCAGTAATCTACAAAAAATTCCTAATATGTGCCTAATTTTATTATTATCTTAATAAAATTATCTCATGTTCATTTGATCAATGTTCATGTCTTTCTGGACACCTCCTTTCATACTTAGATGACTCTTAATTTATGAAACCATCCAATGTTTTAGACTTGTTTGTGCACCTAGCAACATTTATTTTATAAACTGAAATCATCCTTAGAGGTTAACTCATACATTTCACACATCAATGGCATGAGAAGCTACCAAAATATTAATGTATTTATAAGTAATAGGTCTAAGCCTATTTCATACCTATAACCCATCTAATAATCATATATCTATCACTTGTACATTTAGAATAACAATCTTAAATCTCCCAAATTAAAAATTAGTCATAAGGAGCATAACCTAGCCAATTCTAAAGCACCTAAGCCAAGTTAAATTTATATTTTAAAGTGTAAAAATATAAATTATAGGTTGTATCCATACATAAGAAGCACCATTTCACACATATACCTAATTAGGATAACTACATGTGGTTTGAGCCCTCTTTGGAAATATTCAAAATATAGGAAACACTCAATCACTAAATGGTGAATGGTTGGGGTCAACTCATCTAATATTTCATTCCCTTTTATAGGCCCAAAACTAGTGTTGTAAGTGGAGTTAGGATTTCAAATTGAAAGAGACAATTTTTTAGAATTGTGCTCACAACAAGCTTTTCATATCACATAGGATAATGGTTTACAAATAGGTATAGTAATATATGCCAAAATACTTATGCACATACCATAAGGACATTAATTTTAGAATTTAATCACCTATGTCTTATGTAGGTGTTTAAGGATTGATTAAATTATCCATGTAGGTTCAATATAGTTAGTTTATAAAGTCGAGTAACTCTAGACCTAGTTTCACTCTTCTCCACCACCTACACATAATCTCATACTAGAACATATTGTTAAAAAGATAAGTATCCTAATCCTCTTAGTATAATATCAAAGTGTAATTGAACATTTTATTATAGTATTCATATTTTCTTAATTTACACATATCTTAGATAATAGGAATATTCAAAAGTTATGTGCATATTTATAAAATTAATCCAAATTAAGGTAAAGAAGTATTACCTAAGTATTTTATTGCATAAGAAAGATAATAAAATGTAAAACTCATTTAAAATGGTATATTATCCCATATGCCATAGCACGATAAATATAACCAAAATTCCCAAATGTAGTAACTATGCCCCTAGTAGAGCTAGATATATTAATGACAAACAGACACAAGTAGTGTGCCCCATAGATACATGGTAATTACCATGGAAACACATAATCACCAATAAAGTATACTACAATATATGTGCGTGATATATATCATGGAAACAAAAATATTATATTAATATGCATGGTAAGTATATATTTTACTAAATTTATGATTAATTTGATCTAAATAAGATAAAACTATGACAATATAGATTTTTTAAAATAGGGCATTAATCCTATAAATATGATTTCTAAAGGGATATGTTGATATTGAACTTACTATATCTATAATTGAAAAGTTAAGAGATAATATATGCACTTAGATAATTTCTAATTTCCATTTCTCACTTAATGCATCATTATATGAAAATGCTATAAGTCTTCTCTATAATTTCTCAAATTAGGAAACATGAACTGAAAATGCATGTGGACACTATTGGTGAAGATCAAACATCTATGATGATCAATACTAACCAAGTTCTATCAGTACTATCCTACTTTATTGTGTGTTATCCCCTTAACCTATAATTTGTATAGGGATGGGTGGTTGATCTCTGAATAACATAACCTTTTACCATATCATGTCACAATTCTATATGTTATCATATTATTAGTAGGGTTAACCTATGGAGTTACCATATCCTAAGTAGGGCATACATAGAAGGTAGTGGTTAGTACTTGTGGATCATATTATGATTTTTTTTCTTATTTCATGGTTTTGGAGGTTTCTCATTTAAAGTGACTTAGTCTCATATTTATATTATTATACTTTATTTTCAATTCTTGGTATGGATGTGTGTTATTCTACTCTTAATTATTACAATCTATTATTATTTTTCTATTGTTGATAATTATATTTGTATCCATTGTTATGAATTTCATTAATCTATATAAGTAATTTCATCAAAAGTGGTATCAAATTATTTAATTTGGGCAAGGTTATATGGTGCAAATTTTTAAGATATAACATAAAAATAATTCTATTGGCTTGGGATATAAAAACATTAATTGCGATTCAAAAATAATTTATTTTTTAGTTAGATAAATATTGCTTGAGGTTTTTTTAAAAATAATTCACGTCCTTATGAAAAATAATAGTCATTAGATTTCTCTCAATGAAATGATCATAATGGTATAGTTTTATGGTACATGTTTTTTAACACAAAACTCTACATGTTATATCCTAAGCCTAAATTATTTAAACCTACACCTTATAGTTCATGCATGGTTAGTATTAACACTAGAATTCATTGAAAAAGGTAATTCTCTCTATGAAAACGCCTAATAAGAAAGAAATAGAATCAGAAAATACTAATAGAGGGGTTTCTAAGTTGGTTACCCAACTCTAGGTAAATGTGAAAATCATGGCTAAAAAATAATATCTAGATGGGGTCAAAGGTAAATTTGACACAATGAAATGAACTTAAAAAAACATCAATATGACATTAGAAAATATCATGTTAAACTTGGCTAATATAAAATAAACACCACCATCCAAAATCTTTACACCACACCAATCAGGTTCTCCTAGTTAGGACAATCCATGTTAAAATACAAGTTTATAAAACATGATACTAATAATGTACATGTGCAAGTTTTATGATAAGGATCTAGTTACTTTGTCCAATCAAATGGAAAATTTATTTGACTTACATCAAAACCCATATGCACAAAAGGTGGTCATGGAATCTCTATATTTGGAACTAGAAAACTTAATTTGGTATATATTGTTATGCACTCAAATTAAAAATAATGGCTTTATTGTTACTTGGTCAATGTTTACTAATGAGTTATATATGCATGAATGAAATAGAGTAATAGATAACAACCTCAGCCAATTAGAAAAAATTATAAAAATAGGGACTATCAATAATTATTTTCAATATTTATAAAACCTATCCTTATGTGGAGGATATCATAGAGGAAAAATTGATTGATCTATTTTTGGGTGGGCTTAAGGATAACATCCTACTTGATTTTCACATCATTAATCTAAGTTTAGTATTATAGTCTATGGTATTTTCATGCAAGCTAGAGGAAAGAGATCTGGAAAAATAAAGGGAATTCACTTCTATAAGGCATTAAATTACTCCAAGACAATATTTTAATCAACCTAATAGAGTGACTTCTCAACAAACTGAATAGAAACATGCAAAAGGGTTATGTTTCAACTATGACAACAAATACAACAAAGGACATAAATATGTTGAAAAGAAATTGTTCTACATTGAAAGTGCCAATAAAGAATATGATGATGAAATAGAAGGTGATGGTGAGGATGAGCTAGATGAGGCATTAAAATATACCCAACCAACTATCTCGTGGTATTCACATTGAAGCATTAACACCACATAAACTCTCAAAGAAGTATATTTTCTAAATAAACAATAGGTGATAGTGTTTCTTGACTTGGGGAGTACATGTAACTTCATCAATAATAAGTTAGTAGCATGATTGAACTATTTTATTTGTCTAACTCCAAATTTGTAGGTCATGATTATAGATGGTGGCACAAAATTTTTGGAGAAATGCCATAATATAAAAAATTCCATTTGACATTATATATTATACTATCTTATGTTTAATATTCCCATGTGCGAGGTATGAATCATGTTGGGAGTCTAATAGATCATAATCTTGGGAATTATAAAGATGAGTTTCCAAGAGTTATTAATGCATTTTCATTCTAAAGGTAGGACATTTAAATTGTGTGGATAACATGAAAGATATCCAAAATTAGTTAGTTTTCAACAAATGTTAAGGATACTCAAAAAGGGGGCATAAGGGTTTGTAGCGCAATTACTTTTCTTAGAAGTACAAATAACAAATATGTCTACACAACCCAATCTACAAAATATTATTGACTGCCACTTAGTCATTTGTGGAGCAATGCTAGAAAGACTACCATAAAAAAATGGAACATGATCTTACCATTTGAGTGTTTCCAGGGAGTCAATCTTCAAACATCAAACCATATAGATATCCATATGTCTAGAAGAGGTATATTAAAAATATAATATAAGAGATCTTGGAGGCTAGTATTATCATACATAGTCAAAGTGCATATTTATCTTGAATGGTAAAGGATCATAAGAAGGATGATACCTAAAGGATGTTCCTAGATTATAAAGAAACCACTAAGTACACCATCAAAGATAAGTTCCTTATTTTAGTAATTGATGATTTAATAGATGAGTTGCACGGTGTTGTCTACATTAAAAAATTGGATGTTCATTTAGGTTACTCTAAAATTTGGATTAGAAATTAGGATATATATAAGACAAATTTTATAAATCATGAAGGCCTTTGATTTTTTGGTAATGCCTCTTGGTCTCTCAAATTCAACTTCTACATTTCAAAGTTTGATGAAAACTATCTTTCAACATTTTTTGTGGAAATTTGTCATTGTATTTTTTTGAAAACATCTTAATATAAATTAAGACATGGGAAACACACTCACAATGTGTGAATTTGGCATTGATAACTCTAGAATAAAATCATTTTTACTTAAAGCCTTCTAAGTGTGATTTTGGAGTAAAAGAGGTGGAGTACTTGGGTCACATTTTTTTGCATGAAGGTGTTAAAGTAGACCCTCATAAGATTAAGTTCATGATATAATGGAAATTTATAAAAAAAACCTCAATAACATTTAGGACTTCTTAGGGCTGATAAGTTACTATTGTCATTTTATGAAAATTTATGGTAGCATAGCATCACCACTCACATATTTGTTAAAGAAGGAATATGTTTTACCATAATTTTATATTAATGTGAACCATAATAAGAATATATATATAGTATGTTTAAACCTAAGTTGATTTGGTATGTGTTAGGTTTAATAATATAGAAATAGTTCAAGCATAAGGTTGATAAACTAATCTATAATGGGCTAATTAATTACAAACATAGATAAATGAATATTATGAATTATAATACTGAGATATGCTAAATATAGAGAGTACTAAATTTTAAAGGTGTTTAATCTATTATAATACCAAATATAAATTATAATTAACTAGGTTTACTATGAAAAATAAAATATAGATTAGAAATAGATGGAAAGTATGTAAGATCAATATTCTAGACTAGTTCTCAAATTTTGGGAATTGTACTTTTATAGAAATAGACACTATAGTTGGATCTAGACACTACTATCGATGTGAGTGTTTGACAGTGACACAAGTGTCCAATATGAAATAATGACTTGATTTCAATTTAACTAATTTTATTGCAGTATGTTTTCTATCACCTTTCTACTGATATATTCAGATTTAAGATACATGTTGTTCTCTTTTCCAATTGATCATACCCTATCTCCTCACCTTTATACACCCTTAAAATGAGTTTGTTAAGAATGGATTAGAGGGGTCATGGTGTCAAGCTAAACTTAAAGACCCGTCCTTTAGTGGGATTGTTTACATAACCAATACTCTAAGGAGGGCTTCAAAATTATGTATCTCTTAACTATGTGTGGGAATGTGTGTGCACAAGGGTAGTATATGTTATATGAAGATGCATGTTTTGATCTATCTTGTAACTTGACAAATATTGCTCATAAATTACTCTTTAAATGCTTCAAAATTATCATATGACTACTCCTATGCTTGGTATGTAAATAGGATGAGTAGGTAAGAATATATTAGTTGTGTAGTCGATTGATTGAGATTTAGTAGGTATTTTTTGGCATTTGATAGATGAGGAATGAGAAAAATTAGACTTATGTTTATACCACATCTTTTGAAAATATCTCATGGTATAGTTAAATAATGAAAGTAGGTTGACCCATAAGTTTTTAAACATTTATAATTTCGATGAATTTTGGAATTTTTACACTAAATAAGGATCTATAAACTACCATATGTAGTAGTGTCCGTCTATAGCTAGTAGTGTCTAGAAGGATAGATAATAGGTATATATTTAAAAATAATAATGAAGGATATTTATGATATTTTAAGATTTATATGTAGTGTAGGAGACCTAGGTCATCATAATGATATGGATCAAACTAAGAGATGATAATTTAGGCATAATGAGATGGTTAATGTGAGACTTTAAACATCAATAAGGTCTAGAAATGAAGGGTAGAGCCTTGATTTATATTTTTCAAATGTATAAGGTTGAGATGCTATAAGTATTTAGTTTTAGTATCTATAGAATAAAAAAGGTGGAGTAATTGGATCACATTGTTTTACAAGAAGGTGTTAAAGTATACCCCCATAAGATCAAGGTAATGAAAGAAAGGAAATTTATAAAAAATATAAAGAACCTTTAGGGTTTCTTAGGGATAAAAGGTTACTATCATAATTTTTTGAAAAATTATGGTATCATAATAAAACCACTCACTTATTTGTTGGACTATGTTTTAACATATTTTTAGATTAATGTTAATCACAATAAGATAAAACTGAATGATTGATTCATATTGTAATATATGAAAATCAAACATAAATATGAATATAATTGATAATATAATTTACTATATGTGGAAATTACTAAGGAGATCAAGATGCTTAGCTCTACTATTTGACTGAAAGACTATGACTTTGTTTTGATAGTAGAAATAGACTCGAAGTATGCTTATGATTCATCTAGATCTATAACTATGTTTCTATGTGTATAGGGTCGGTAACATTAGGCCTAGGTAGATCCATTGATGTTAATGATTAGGCTTGATATATTAATCAATTTTATCTTTTTACAATCATAAAATGTGGCATGTATATTTAATATTCTCTATGTATGTTATATGTGACCATAAAATACATGCACAACTCAAAAAATTAGATTCTTTCTCCTTGAAACCTTAGGTTTTCTTGTGAGGGATGAAATCTATAAAAATTAAGGTAGTGTAATTGGGTTAAACTAATCCTAATCAAACCCAATGATGATTGATCACTTCCTACATATCTAGTAGTCCAAAGAGGGAATTCTAGCCACACATAGTTCTTACCTTTAGTATGAATGTGTAATTTTTCTCTTTCATTATATAAATTCACCTAAAAATTTGGCCTTGATCTTGATAATGTTGGCATTTGACCTGGCTTGATGTGTTTTATACTTAGTTGATGACTACTCTTAGTACTTTATTTACAATTTTGGAAGAATAGGGTTGAGTTGATTAATGTGTGATATTGAGTTTGGGGATTAATTGAGAGTTCTATATTATGAATAATCTTGACCTTGATTTGTATTTATACATTCTAAATTGCATAATTTCCTAAGCCCTTGACACACTAGGTGAATGGGTTGACCTATAGGAAGGGTTTAATTTTTAAAAATAGTTGTTACTATGAAAAATGAGGTGAGGTCAACCTCAAGATAATAAATTTGATGTTATTATATGAGTTTGATGTTACCATCTAGATATAGGAATGCAAATGTTGTGTTCTAGAAATGTATTATTAGGGTATTTATCTAATTTAGCATAGATTAGAGGTGTTCTTTTAGGTGATTGATAACAACGTAGAATGGCTTGGGCTCATAAATAACATGTTTTGGGTAATAGTAAGTGATAATTATTTTAAGACACATAGATCATGTATGGTAAGTGTAGGTCAAGATTGACATTTTCAAGTGTCAAATACCAACTTTAGTGTCTACAAACTCCCCTATTTTATTCTAGTTTTAAAATGTGATGAAACTACTAGAGTAAAAGGATAAAGATATGTTTGAGTGTGAATAATACAATTATTCTTTGGGATAAGGATCCAAATGTGTAATATACTGTAATAAAAACTTATAATGAGAATATAGTAGTTAATTCCCATAGAATGGAACTTGAAATTTGAATTATACTTGAAACTTAAAACTTTAAAGAGAAAATAAAGACTACACATGCATGTGAGTAAAACATGTTGCCTTGTAACTTATTGGAGATGATGCTTCCTTGAGGAAGCAATGGATAATTATGTTTCCTTCTTTACAAAGTGGATAACATGGTAAAATTGAAGGTGATCAATCCCTAATTTGAAATTTATCTAAGGTAAGGACCATGGATTATAAGACAAATTACCCAACCAATTTGTAACTAATATAACAATGATCTTGTAACTCAAAATTGATAATTTAATAACCACACAATGGGTTGGCTATGGATAATTCCATTTCTATTGAACATAATTGATCCTTAATGTACATTACCTTAAAATCATGAATCAATCAGTATAAATGGACTTATACATTCAAGTTTATTCCACACTTGGAAATACTTGATAAATATTACAAATGTGCAATTGTGTAAATGTGCATAAACCAATATCATGTCTCACTGACTCAATGTCAAATATAAAATATCATAATGTGAATTAAAAAAAAAAATTCCTAGCTAAAATATGAAATAGTGTATATGTACATGAATCAATATCATGCCCAACATAATCTATCCTATAAAAGTTGAGTATATGTTCCTTGAAAATGCCTCCAAATTTATCTAAATATGTATTAATATGAAATCTATCACTCATGTAGTATAAAATTCACTATATATGCCCCTATAATTTATATAAATACTAGATATAACTATCCCAATCTAATATCTGAATCATATATAAACTTTAAGATCTATATACTATACCCAAATATGCTCATGAAGGATTTAGTATTTATGACAAAACCCACTAACATGCCCCCCTTTTAAGGTGAGGGACAAATACTATAAGTCACTCATCTTATAAGAAAAGTGAATTGTATAATTTTATGTATAAAAATAATATCATGTCAACATATGGACAATATATCATCATATTTATGTATTTATCATCAAAACATGTATGTAACATATAGAATGCAAGGGAATATACATGGTATGTCAAGATAGATGTATCTATGAAGCATGAAATAATAATTATAATTGAATAAGACTATACAATAAGAAAGTACATGATGTGTATCATGGAAAAACACATAAAGGGGAGGTGTGTGATATAGATCACGACACCTGCAAACATATTAATTTCACAAGCTCAACATGTAATGTCATACAATAGCATAAAATTTCACACAAAAAGCCAAGGGGATACATACAAGGGACATAAATATGTCACTAATAAGAAAGGTTTAGGAGCCATAGATAAGATTCATGTATATTGAAATAAAAAAGGCTAAGGATCCATAAATAAATCCAAGTGTCCACACATAATAGGCAACATTAACTAGCCTATCATGCAAAAGTGACAACATTGATGGAGCTAAGAAAAAGTGGAAATGAGTCTACATTATACATATATGTCAATATCATAGCATAGTAAATAACATATCCATGTATCACTTTATAAGAAATGAGTAACTAAAAAGGCATGCGTAAGCATATATGTAGCTCAACATGGTAAAATGTCCAACATAGGCATGGCCCATGGGTATAATTTAACTTGTGGAAGTAGATGCCCACATCATTGGTATGGCCCATGGGTATAATAAAGTTCCAACATATACATGTCCATGTATGATCTATATGTCCTACATAACACTCATATACCTTGTGAAATGCAATTTTATTAAAATAATATGCTATCTACCCAACAGTGATAAATAAATTATGTAAAAAATGTAATCAAATAACTCATGTCATGCTTAGGTCTTAATTTTTATTTTTTTTAATATTTTTGAAATTATTTGAATATGATGATTTTAAATCCATCAATAATTCATCCTCATCAACATTGAAATAAGTATATTTTGTCTTGTCCTTAAAATTATGTAAGTGCATCATTGTTTCATTTATGGTCTCTAATTGTCCATATTATTTTGAAATTTTTATTTGTGTGGATATTATTACCATCATATTTTATCTTGATTTGTCTTTTTTTTTTTAGAAGGAAATGTATTGATATGCATATTTAGTATGGGAACCATATGTTAAAACCATAAATATCCCAAATGGAATGTCAGTTGATTAGTTGGAGTCATGAACCATATGTATGTATTAACAACCTTTGGTCCATAGGAAATGGGTAGAAAAATATATCCAATGGATTATTTTAAAAATGTGGTGTTATAATTTATTTATGTCATGTCCCAATCATTGTAAAGCTATAATATTGAACATGTTTTCCCATTTATCCCCATCAGTCATAACATATGACCATTATTCACCCTCAATTGTACTGTAATGGTTAGGGCCTCCCTTTGTGGCTACTTATGAGTTATAATTATTGTTGTTGCAAAGTTTGTCATTTTAGAATCTAATGTGAGTTGCTTTTGCTTCTCTTGTATTACCTAAATAATGAATTCATTCTTATATATTTGAATATTCTTTTGTAATGTTTCATAATTATTTGTGTCATGTGACATTATTATATGACAATCACAATATGATTTTAATTTTTATGTGACAAATACCCTATTGTTTGGTGCCTAATAGTTGATAGTAAAATTAAGTTGTTGACAAGTACTAATTGTAGTATAATACTTGGTGTATCCTAGAGATTTGTTAATTGTAATGGAAAAAGTGATAAAGTATTTGAAATATCCACATTTTTTTATTAAATTATGCATATAAAATTTGGTGGAAGATGAAATATATTAACTAACCTAGTTCCTAAGTCAGACTTGATTTTACAAGAAACTAGATTAACAGTACTTGTATCATAGAAGCATCATGGCATGATATAAAATTTCAAATATGATTCATATGTTGATTGTATTGATTATATGAAATTATTGATTTTCATTTTTCATCAATCAATTGTGATTGAGTGTAAAACTTTGCATTATTAGTGCTTTTTGTATATGGATTATCCTAATATTATCCTGCTATGAGGTGTGAACATGTTATGTAATAAGTATTCATCTAGATTGATAATATTGAAATTTATGTTACATTATTTATCATCTATTAGATATTACATATCATTCTCATCACTGTCATTCCAATATGTAACTATGAAATTAGGGTTTTCCAAATTAACCAAAAGAAGAAGATCTAGGATTTTATCTTCATGTTAAATAGTAACTTATGGTGATGTATTTATAGTTTCACTAATATGTATAGCTGGTTATTTCTTATTTAGTTTAATTAATTCATCTACCTCTTATGTATACTAATGATATAATGGGATGGGTTGTGTTGGTGATACTATAATTTTTTACTCAAAATGTGTTTGGATTTGATCTATAGATGATATATTTTTGTAATATTAGAAAGGATGATCATCCAAAATAAGAATATATGCATAAACATCATGAATTAATTTGATAAATATATGTAGTGTAGAGGGTACCACTTCATGGTATGTATCCAAGGTTGCTCCAAATGGATATTACAATGTAAATAATTGGGCATGACATGAAATGAAGTAGTAACCATTTTGGGTCCTAATCTCACATATAATGATATTGAATCAAATATTTTATGTGGTGTATTATCAAATACCTACATGATTTTCTTTGTTTATGATTTTTTTTCATATTTATACCCAATTTTTATAAGAAAATCATACTAAAAATGTTCAAACCTGAACCATTATCTACTAGTAGACATTTAAATACTTTGTTTTGAATTTTAGATTGAATAAAGAATGGTAAATTTTGATCAATAATATGTTTATGATGTAAATATTTTTTGTCGACAGTAATAAATTTTTATATATCCTTAAATGTATTCATGATATATTAAAATTATGCTAGTTGTGTGTCACTTGGGAGAGTTTTTTTTCACAATGTTGCATGTAAGATATCCTTGTAAATAGTTGATATTTTTTGTAACTCAAAGATATAAATTTTTACATGGGTATTATTTAGTTGATCAATCATGCCATACTTTTTAGGTTTATTATCTTGCCTCATGGGAGGTGGAAGGGTTTGTTGAGGAACATGTTGAATTTTTTTTTGTGGCACCTTACCTCACCTCATATTGCAAGCATGGATCGTAGATTTATATATAAGATGCTAGTGAATAATTGGGGTGGGTTGATAGATTGTAACACATATACATATGATAAGAGAAGGTAAAAGAGGATTCATACATGTTATTTGGTGCTTAATAATGACATGTAATAAATCATATTAGATATTGTAAAATTACTAATTAAGTGAGATTAGAGATACTTCCTTATTGATTTGTTCTTTATTAGTAAATTTTGATTGAATCCAAATTATACATAGACAATTAAAATGATGTGAAATACATGTAATCGTTACTTAAGTAAATTAATAGAAATAATGTTCAGTCGTTAATGCCATATATACTTTATAATGTGAGGGAGAATTAAAAATTAGGTTTGAAAATAAAACCCTAACGTAGCTATATAAAAAACCATAGAGATAAAGATGAAACCCTAAGGGTAACCTAGGTTTTGTCAATATAAAATCAATATATGGGGTCACCAATGTGTTTTAACTTATTTTTAGTTCAAAATGAATAAAAATAGGATAAACTTGAATGATTGATTTAGATTGTAATATATGAAAATCAAACATAAATATAACTAATTGAGAAAGATCTGATAGTGTAAATTATTATTTCTAAAAAGTAGTAAGGAGATCAAGATACTTATATTTACTAGCTGACTAATCAACTATGATTGTGTTCTAATAATGGAAATAAAATTGAAGTAGGCTTGTGATTTATCTAGATATAAAATTGTGTAATGTCGGGCCTAGGAAAATTCATTGATGTTAGTGATTGGGGCTTACATTACTGACCTAATCAAGTTTGTATCTCTATCACCATACACTATGTTACACCTATCTAATATTTCTCTATATGTGTGATATATGAACCTTGAGTACATGCGTAACTCCAAAGATTAACTTGATTATCTTTAAAACCATAGGTCTACTTGTGAAGGATGAAAACTTGATAAAATTGAGGTAGTGTAATTAGGTTGAGCTAACCCCAATCAACCCCATTGATGATTAACTATTTCTTACATATCCAATACTTTGAAGAGGGAAGTAAATCTACACATAGTTCTTCAACTTAGTTTAAATTTTCCATTGTGATCTTCCACTATATAAATTCACTTATAAATTTGGATTTGATCATGACATTATTGGAACTTGACCTAGCTTGATGTGTTTAAGATTTGGCTGATGACCATTCTTAGTGCTTCATTTAGAATTTGGAAAAAGTGATTATATTTTCTCAACTTTTAGTAATGTATTAGGGGAGTACTCAATAATGTGAAATTATGAGTAAAATTTTCCTTGATTTGTATTTATATGCACTCAATTCTGCAATTCCCCATGCTATCAACACACTTGGTGAATGGGTTGACCTATAGGAAGGGTTTAATTTTGAAAAATAGCCATTGATAAGAAAAATGTAGTAACATTAACCTTAGGATAAAACATCAACATTAACATATGAGTGTGACATTACTATCTAGGGGACATGAGTGTAAATGTGGTATTATGTAAATGTATGAGTAAGAAACTAATTTGATTTAACATAGACTAAAGTGTTCATGTAGGTGACTGATAATAAATTATAACGGATTGGGATCATAAATAATATATAGGTACATGGGAATGGTGAGTGAGAATGATTTGGAGACACATAATTTATGTAAGATTAATGTAGGTCAAAATAAACATTTCTAAGTGTCAAATAACAAATTTTATTGGCCACATAATATTTCTACTAAAAAAATTATGCCACCAAGGCATTTGAGAAGCTGAAGGAGGCCATGCTTACCACTCTAGTTTTGGTTATCCATTTTCTTTAAAGATTATTGAATGTGATGTGTCAGAATATGGAATGGGAGTAATCATCATGTAGGAAGGATGTCCCATTGCATTTGAGAGTTGTTATATCAAAGGCAATAATTTCCTAAATCTTATTTATGAGAAGGAGATGATGAATATTCTTCATGTAGTTAAAAAAGGACACTTTATTTGATGGGTGGACACATTAAGGTGAAGATAGATCATTATAATTTAACACACTTCTTAGAACATAGGTTAGAATTATAAGAACATAAAAAATGGGTGACAAAAATGTTGGGATTTAAATTTGAAATCATATGTAAGAAAGGAAAGGATAATGTAGTAATAGATGCACTATCTAAGAGAGATGAGTCCATAGAGGTAATGTTATGCACAATGTCCATATATTAGGTAGTTTGGGTGGATGAATCAAAATATGAATAGAATAATGACAATACTACATAGGTTCTAATTCAAAATATCCAATAAGTTTCTAGTGTCTTAAACAAATTTATATGGAAATAGAGTGCCTATAGTAGAAATATAGGTTGTATTTGTTTAATAATTATGCACCAAGCACAATATACTTACAAAGCTCCATGAATATCTAGTAGGGGGACATTTAGGATTATTAGAAACTTATAATAGAGTTAAGTAATATTTATTTTTGGAAGGACTCAAGGGGGATATCCATAATTTTATGGCTAAATGCATGATGTGTCTACAATACAAGGGTAAGATAATTAAGAACCAAGGTGGAAGAGGTTTTCATGGATTTATAACAATGTAATGTAAGTAAAAAGGTAAAAAATTCTTCATGGTAATTATGGAAAAGCTCAAAAAATATGCCCATTTTTATTCCTTATCAAAACCATATGTAGTAAGTACAATATCATCATATTTTTTGGATACACTTAAAAAAATCCATGGTATCCCAAGGACCATAGTAAGTGATTATGATACTATATTTAACAATAAAGTTTGGACTCATTGTCTCCTAATTCAAGAAGGTAATTGGTGTAGAAAATAAAATTTGGTTTTAGACATTTGACAATGTTATTTTTGACTTACCTTCATTATACATGATTTATGCACACATACATGCCTCTTATTATCTAATATGTCACATCCGCATGCTATCTATGAGTTTTAATTTCATGTTTTAATGTAAATAACCTATATGAACCTCTTAGTCTATGATAAAATAGATAAATATATTACTTATACATCTCTAGATCATTATATCCACATTCACGTCTCTTAGACACTATCGTTAGGGTTTGATAGTTCGGTTGATAAAATTGAGTTAAGGGTGACATTAGTGACCATTTCCAAATAATGGATACATTTAAAAATTAAATAATTCTTATAGATTAGCCCATTTTTATAACATGTAGGTGGCTTGATAAATTACCCAAATGGACTCATAAATACTTTTAAACCCACACTTATTTCTCACTTAAAACTTGTATATCAAACATCTATACACTATCGCACATTGATAAAATTTGTTATACTCTTTCCAAATTTAGAGTTAGTCACTAGGAATAACCATAAACCAAGTATGAAGTAGACAAAACTAATTTAAGAGTGAATAAGTTTAAGTATCAAAAGTGAGATTTTAAGTGCATTCATATATCAATGTAGCACAATTGTAGATTAACATTAAGGGGAATAACTATGCATGGATTGAATTCCATAATTATAGTGTTGGATACATAGGTAGTGGTTAATCATCAATCGGTCTAGTTGAAGTTATCTCAACCCATCACACTCACCAAGTTTTTAAAATTTATACCCCTCAAAAGTAGACCTAGGGTTTTAAGGAGAGGAAAAATAATTTATATAATTATGTACATAGTTAGGCACCAAGATATAACACATAAAAACATAAAAAGTAGGCAAAATTGAATATACACTCATAAATAGCCAAAGTAACCTAGGACTAAAATTTCAGCCTTTGTCACTAGCATCAATAAATTTAACCTAGACTGACATTAATGACCCTATGCACACAAATAATTATTTTTGGATAAAAATGACTCAAAAGACTACTTCCAACCCTTTTCCATTGTCAAAAGTTAGTCACATTCAGTTTGTGAACTAGGAAAGCTAAGTATCTTGATCTATTTAGTACTATTTATATCTAACATATGCCACTTGTCAAATCTATTTCAATAGTTTAAATTTAGATTCATGTTTAAATATCATAATTTATAATTTTAATAATAGTATAATTTATATATTAATTAAGATTGTACAATATAAATTAGGGTAAAATAGATTTCTGACATTTATTTTGCTCAAACATTTCCAAACCCTAGGTTTCCCTTAGGGTTTCATCCTTCTCTATAGGGTTTTAAGATTTCTAATTTAGGGTTTAATAGTAAATATTACACATGGTTATAATATACGAACATACATTCTATTTTTTAAGTTAAGAAATGATTGAGACATTTCATATTATTATACTTTGATATGCATAGTTTGGATCAACTATGTAATCAAATGGATAAAATACTTATACACTGATTAGGCTAAAGTTAATATTAAAAAATATTTAGATTTGGGGTAGGTGAAAGATAATGGGGGATAAAAGGGGGGATATAAAGAAACACCTTTTTTTTAAAAATAACAATAGTTAAACATGGAGAGAACAATAGAGACAGTTCAAAAAGGAATTTGATAATAACATAAAAACATGAATCGTGGAATTTTGAATGTAGTTTCTAAATATATAATTTTTTCAAATACACATATGATAAAAGTGTGTGAAATATTTGAGTTTATGATAATATTTTTTTTATTTTTTGTAAAAATATAAGGAGAGTGCATGTGTATGTACACACTTTTTTTGAGTAAACGACTAAATTTTTGTATGAAATTTCATATATAGAAAGGTGAAATGTCAAATATTGTTGAGAATATTTTTTATTATATATATATATATATATATATATATATATATAATTTTTAAATAATTTTTAAAGTCAAGACAACTATAAAATTGAAATTGGAAGTGTACGAACACAAATTTTTGACCTTAACTTCATGAAAATCATTTTTTTTAAACATAGTTGACAATGTGTAGATTGTTGAGATATAAGTTTTATTAGCATCTGATTAATATTCAAAAATTTATAAGGGAATTTGGGAGATATGTATATAGACTATTATGATCTATGTCACATAAAAATTAAATAATAATTCTAAATAATATTCTAACATTAAAAAAAATTATATATTTGAAAACTATGCTTTCTACTTTACAAACTCATATATATATATATATATATATATATATATTTAAAATAATAAAATCTACTTAATCAGACGTATCGATAAAAAGGAAAAAAACGCTTAAATTTACTTGGCTAGTCCATGACAAAATTTGGCCAAGTTTGGGACCCCTTAGGTCTAAAACTAAGGCAAAATTGGAGGAAAATTAGGTAATAATTTTTTGTAAATATAAAAAGAGCATACATGTATTCCCTTTGCAAAGGGGCACGCCATTTTCAAAGTGTGTACACCATTTACAAAGAGTATACACCATTTATAAAGGGCATACACCCTTTTCAAAGGGTGTATGCCATTTTCAAAGGGCATACACCCTTTTCAAAACTACTATGTGGTAAATAAATGCATTTTCCCATTAATCCATGGATCCAAAAGGGAGTGCATGATTTATAAAGAACACACACCCTTTTTATTCATGAATTATTATTGCATTTTCCATGAAAATGAGATATTTGTTTTATTTTTTGCAAATAAAAAATTGTTTTTCTGCTGTAACTATGTGAATTTCATGAATTATTCATCTATTTTGTTTGAATCACTATGAATTTTTCAAATTTAAATCTACAATTCTATTATTTTGCCAAATATAAATAATGGGGTCAAGAATCCATTGAAAAAGACCAATAAAAAAGCTAACAAATGAGGAAATTGAGTAGAAAAGAGAAAAATAAAGAAAAAGACAAGTAGATAGGAAGGCATCCATAAGAGATTCTAGACAAGGTGAAGGTTCTTATTTTACACCAGGTAATACTTCTAATGAGAATAACATGCCTAATTATACTTAATTTAGTTTACATATGTCTTCAAATGAGATAAGATAACTGAGTCAATCTTTGTTTCAATATAAAATTCAAAATGTAGAGAATGTAAATAATGAATTTGTAATGAATGATGAAACATATGGACAAACACAATATAATGAAACATCCATTCATAATGAAAATTTTGAGTATGATGATAATCAAAATCAAATAATGACCCCCAATCATGTGTCTTCTAATGAAGAGGATTTAATTCACCTATAAACCCTAATTTAGATAGTTAACCCTCTAATGTCCCTAATATAGTTGAAGTGTTAACACCAGACAATTTAATACAAAATATAGCTCCTACACCCACACCTCCAAGGATAATAAGATGAGAAATAAAGTATTTGGTTGAAATAGATGAAAAAATAATAGAACCTATGGAAGGTAAAATTTCAAAAATAATAGTTCAACATCATGCTCAACATGTATGGAACTATGCATTTAAGAATAAAAGACATACATAACAATGCTAATTATTTGTTTAATTAAATAAAATTCAAAAAATGTGCCTTGTCATGCATAATTTGGGGTTAAGAACATTAAACATGGAAGGAAAAAATAGTGCAATAGTAAAGATTCTATTTAATGTATTTAAGGCAATAGGCAATACAAGATGAAATAAATCTTTTAATGTGGCAAAATGAGTAATAATGGAATCTATAGTGAGTAATTAAACATATAAAGCTCAAATTCTTAGTGAAATAAGTAAATATTTGAATTTAAATATAAAATATCTAATAAATTCCATAAAAATAAGAATAAGGCTTGATGATCCTTCACTCACAGATTGTTGGGCATTTAGTGGTAGACTCCCATGAAAAGATAAGGTATTGGTTGAAGAAACAAAACAATTGATTAAATTTTTTTGGCATGACAACATAAGGGTCTCATCTATTGTAAAATACATTGTTAAAAGAATAATGACAACATAAGGGTCTCATGAGGCACATGCAAAACATTTTTTAGACATGACACAAACATAATTTTATAAAAAAATTATTGAAAAATTTAATGGCCAATGAATAATTAGACAAAGGTCATTTTAGATGTGCAAGCATTTTTATGTTAAAATCAACCAAGCATGCACCACATGTTGTTGTAAGGTACATGTTGAATTTTCCATGCATTTTGATGTTTTTCATCTTATACATTGTACTTTACACACTGAAATATTTTTATAGGAATGTATGGTGTATTCCCCACCTAAAACATCAAGAGAATTAATCTAAGGTCTTTTCTATCAAAGACCTGAGGGACAATTTTTTTTTGCCAAATAATATTTAAATGGAATATGTAACAGTTTTGGTGGTTTGTATAATTTTGTAAGTTGTTTACATGAATTTTGAAAGTAACTAATTGATTATAAAAAATATAGATTTGTTAAGTATGAGTTAAAATATGGAAAAGAGTCATCAAGATGTAAATTGGTTACGACAAAATTTTATGTCTGTGATTTCATGTTTGAATTCAAAAAGAATATTATCTACCAATATGCAAGATACTCACACAAATAAAAATGGTTAGATAATCTATTCAAAGCATGCAAAGACAAATTCCTAGTTGGTACCATTATTTTAGTTTCTAATTTTGTTGAAAACTACACACTATAACCATAGAATGACGTTCAATACCAATATTATAATTCAATTCAAGTTGAAATTTTTATTCATATTACATTAAGATATGCACCTGAAAGCATAGATGATAACAAAAAGATTTTGAGGGAGTACCATTTTTATATGAGTAATGACAGATCACATTCTCTAGAGTTTGTCCAGGGTTGTTTTGAGATATTTTATATGAATATGAATACAAGACAAATCATGTTTGATACACATTGTATTTGGTCAAATAATTGTGTAGGATAATTTAAGAATTCTTGAATGTTTTACTGGTTAAGCAGAATGCATAAATAGAATGACATTCAAAAATTTTGGAGCTTCTTTGAGGTTGGGCATGGAAAAGGGGAACATAATGGTGTTGGTGCATGTGTAAAAAGAGCCCTTAAAAGAGATCATGCAAAGCATAAGGATGGTGCTAATTTAATCGATGTAGCAATTATTGTGAGTTGGTGTAATGAAAATATTTGTCATGGATCAGATAAACATTCTCATGTATGAAGATTATTTTGGTTAATAGAGGAAAAACATAAGGAAAAGTATGAAGATTACATTATAGTTCTTGGATCAAGTGTTTTCCATGCCATTCAAATCTCAAATTCAAGTTCATGGACTATTTAGATTAGGTATATGACATGTTTTTGTTCCTCATGTATGGAATTTAATTGTAATGAATGTGAGTCAAAATAATGGGTTGATGAATTGTATTGTAGACCCATATTACCTGTATAGAGTATCCATTCAATCTAATAACTAACAGATCATGAGATGGCATCATCAGTTAACTTTGACCACATCTTAGATATTGTGCAACTAGGTACAATTTATTATTTAATTAAATATACAACCTTAGATATTAGTGATATTTCTTTTATTTTTTTAGATATACTTACAATTTTATTATACTTTAAATGTAGGGCATGTTTTTGTAGTAATTACATCTGAGAACAATGATGAGGGAACCGAATACTACTTATGTTGTTGAGTAGAGGCAAAAAAAAAAAAACCAAAAATGTTATAGATAGAGAAGATCTAATTTACCCCACTAGATCCGTAGTGGTTACTAGAATTTGGATTTGTAGGTACTATCATAAAATAATAAAATAATTTTTATTTGAGGATTTTGAAACACACAAGATGGTGCCTCATTATTCTAACCTTGTTATTGCTAAAAATATTCAATTAATCAAATATTCAATTGATCAAATATCATGGAAAGCCTCACAATAGAACTTTGTGGAAAGTGTGTGAATCTAACCATGAAGTGATTCTTGAAATACTTATAAATAGAGCTGATATTAAAGGTATGTTAGATTGAATTATTAAGTTTATCTAACTTATTTCAGATTAATATAATAAAGTTATTTGATTTAATGTATTTTATTTTTTAACTATTTTATGATTATGTGTTTATTTCTATTTAAATTTTTACTAACAATTTAAATGTAGGTTAGTGGCACCATACAAGCCTCCAATTTCACATGGTTAGTTTCATGAGTAGAGAATATTATCTTCTTGAAATGAAGAGAATCCAAAACAATTTATATTAATTTCATCTACTTTAAACAAATCCTTTTTCACATTCTCTCTATTTATCCTTTCAAGAAAACATTGATGTAGGGACATACTTTAGTGATCTCATCATGATGTCATTTTTGTCTTGAAATAAGGTAAGAGGTGTTCTATAGTAGTTTTTGGTTCTTAGGAGTCTTTACTAGGTGTCTAAGATTCATAAAAATCATAAAAGAACCATTCAAAAATTTGAATTCTTGTAAGCCCTTTTAAGGGATCATAGAATCTATTTGATGATGTGAGATATAGTAGCATGTAATTAAGAGTATTACAAAAAGCTAAAGGTTTTTTAATGCCTTGACCCTCATATGACATGGGTTTGTATATTAATTTAAGTTGTAACCAAGGCTGTGTCTAACACTCCCACATGGAGTATGAATAAAAAACCATTTATTAGTTGGTGAGGGAGATATAAGGTCTATTTTGATAGTTTTAGATAGATATTATTTAATTAGAATAAAAAGGAGAGATGTGAATAAAAGGAAATTGTTTACAAAACTATCTTTGCTCATGGTATTCTATGTATATCTTATATTTTGTGTTTTCTTAAATGTATATTCTATGATAAGGGTATATATTGTTTTAATAGTCTCTAAATGAAGCTAAAATCCTAAAAAGATCCATATATTTAAATTTAGTCATTTGGATACTTTTCTAGCTATTCCTTTTGTAATGGATGAATATTAGTGTATGGATTATGAAGAAGGCGCACAAACTCATTGTGCATCTATACAAGTATTTTTAAACCCTAAGTTGTTTTTATTGTAGGTTTACCAAGATTTATATAAACCTAATTCTCTAAGTGTTGAATGTCTACAAAATCATTGTTTAGGACCTAATAGTTCATCTCTATCCCTCCTAATTCTCACATAACTCATGATAGAAGTTCACTCATTTTACACATTCAAGGATGAGTGAATTATCTTAATAAATTCTTTTGATAAATTATAAATTTGACTCTTGAGGGTTGAACAAGACCTAACAAAGGTGATTATAACTTAAAAGTTCCTATCTTGATGTGTTTATGTAGATGGTTTGTCGATTGGATTGATGAGTCAAAAATTATGGCCCTCACTAAGAAACTTTTGGCATGTTCTGAGAGATTTGAATGAGAGCAACCTCATTGTCACATCTCATCCATGAGGAGCTAGATAAAATCTTCCTATAATTCTTATAGGACTTGTCCATGCATGTGTATGACATGATGGTTTATCTCTAACCCTCTTGGTTTTCATGCAACTCATGATGGAAGTTTACTTTGCACATTCAAGGATGAGTGAATTATCTTAAGGAATGCCTCTAATCAGCTATAACTTTCACTCCTAGGGGTTGACTAAGACCTAGAAAAGGTAATTTTAGCCTAAAAATTCCCATCTGGATGTGTCCATAAAGATGGTTCATTGATTGTTTTGATTAGTCAAAAACTAAGACACCCACTAACCAAATTTTACCCCATTCTGAGAGATTTGTCCATAAGAAAAATATCCTTGTTGCATCTCATTTGTGACAAGTTAGACAAAATAATCCTAATATTTATTATAATAATAATCCATGTACATGTAGGACCTAATGGTTCATCTCTATCCCTCTAATACTCATGCAAATCATGATGAAAGTTTATCATTTTTCACATTTAGGGATAAGTGAATTCTCTTAAGGAATGCCTCTAATAAACTACAAATTCTACTCTTGGGGGTTGACCGAGACCCAAAAAAGTTCATTCTAGCCTAAAAATCCATTTAGACATGTCTGCATAGATGATTCATTAATTGGGTTGATGTGTCAGAAACTATGACACCCACTGACCAAATTTTACTTCATTCTGAGAGATTTGGCCATGAGAGAAACCTCCTTGCCACATCTCATCCATGATGAGTTGGATAAAATCCTCCTATATTTTCTTTGAGGACTTGTCTATGCATGTGTAGGACCTAATAGTTCATCTTTATCCCTCATGGTTCTCATGCAACTCATGACAAAAGTTTACTCATTTTGCACATTCAAGGATGAGTGAATTCTCTTAAGGAATTCCTCCAATAAACTTTAACTTCTACTCTCTAGGGTTGACTAAGACCTTACAAAATTCATTATATCCTAAAAATTACCATCTATATGTGTTCACATAGATGGTTCATCAATTGGGTTGATGAGTCAAAAACTATGACACCCACTGACTAACTTTTACCCCATTTTGAGATATTTGGAAATGAGAGAAACCTCTTTCTACATCTCATTTGTGATGATTTGGACAAAATACTCTTGTGTTTTCTTAGAGGACTAATTTACGCATGTTTAAGACCTAACAGTTCATCTCTAGCCCTCTTAGTTCTCGTGTAACTCATCATAGAAGTTCACTAATTTTGCACATTTGGGGATGAGTGAATTATCTTAATAAATTCCTCTAATCAACTACAACTTACACTCTTGGGGGTTTATATAGACTTGATAAATGTTTTTATATCCTAAAAACATCCATCTAGACATGTGTGTAGATGATTCATCGATTGGGCTAACGAGTCAAAAACTATGACACCCATTGACCAACTTTTACCTCATTATAAGAGATTTATCCATTAGATAAACCTCATTTACACATGTTTTCCAT
The DNA here is from genome assembly GCA_037957365.1 of Torreya grandis. Classification (NCBI taxonomy): domain Eukaryota; kingdom Viridiplantae; phylum Streptophyta; class Pinopsida; order Cupressales; family Taxaceae; genus Torreya; species Torreya grandis. The sequence continues at coordinate 617,389 of JARHVA010002825.1, read as the reverse complement.
GATTAGTTATAAAAAATTCTATTGATATTTATTATAGGACTCATCTATGCACATGTAGGACCTGATAGTTTGTCTCTACCCCTCTTGGTTCTCGTGCAACTCATGATGAAAGTTCACTCATTTTGAAAATTTGAGGATGAGTGAATTATCTTAAGGAATGACTTATAAAATAAAAATTCCACTTTGGAGGGTTTATCAAGACCTAACAAAGGTCATTATACCTAAAAACACCCATCTAGATGTGTTTACATAGATGGTTAGTCGATTGGGCTAACAAGTTAGAAACTACAACACCCACTGACCAACGTTTACCCCATTCTAAAAGATTTAATTGTGAGAGAAACCTTCTTACCATGTCTCATCCATGATTCATTGGAAAAAATCCTCCCAATATTTCTTAGAGGACTCTTATGTGCATGTGTCAGACCTGATGGTTCATCTCTAGCCCTCTTGGTTCTTGTGCAACTCATGATGGAAGTTTAATCATTTTGCACATTTGAGGATGAGTGAATTATATTAAGGAATTCCTCTAATCAACTACAAATTCCACTCTCAGGGGTTGATCAAGACTAAAAAATGTAATTCTATCTAAAAAATCCCATCTAGATGTGTCCACATAGATGATTCATCGATTAGGCTGATGAGTCAAAAATTAAGGAACCCACTAACCAAATTTTACCCCATTTTGAGAGATTTGGCCATGAGAGAAACCTCATTTACATTTCTCATCCATGATGAGTTAGAAAAAATACTCTTGGGATTTCTTAGAGGATTCATCTATGCATGTGTAATACCTAACGGTTCATCTCTAGTCCTCCCAATTCTTGTGCAACTCATGCTATAAGTTTGCTCATTTTGAACATTTGAAGATACATGAATTATCTTAAGGAATTCCTCTAATAAATTGAAAATTCCACTCCTATGGGTTGACTAAGACCTGATAAAGGTCATTTTATCCTTAAAACACCCATTTAGATGGTTCATTGATTGGGATAATGACTCACAAATGATGACACCCATTAACCAAATTTTACCCCATTCTGAGAGATTTGGCCATGAGAGAAACCTCATTTCCACATCTCATCCATGATGAGTTAGATAAAATCATCCTATTATTTCTTAAAGGACTCATCCCTCCACATGTATGACTTAATGGTTCATATCTATCCTTCCTAGTTCTTGTGTAACTTGCACTAAAAGTTTGGTCATTTTGTACATTTGAGGATGAGTGAATTCTCTTAAGTAATGCCTCTGAACAACTAAAAAAATTTATCCTAAGGGTTTACTAAGACCTCAAAAATGATTTTATATCCTAAAAAAACCCATATAAATGTATCTACATATATCGTTTGTTGATTGGGCTGACGACTCACAAATGATGGAACCCACTGACCAAATTTTACCCTATTCTGAGAGATTTGGCCATGAGAGAAACCTCATTATTACAGCTCATCCGTGATGAGTTAGAAAAAAAAATCTTGGGATTTATTAAAGGACTCATCCTTACACATTTAAGACCTAATGGTTCATCTGTATCCCTCTTGATTCTTGAGTAACTTATGATAGAAGTTTGGTTATTTTACACATTCAAGACAAGTGAATTCTCTTAAGGAATGCCTCTGACCAACTTCAAATTTCATTTATAGGGGTTGAAAAAGATTGGAAAAATGTTTTTATATCCTAAAAACACCCATACAAATGTGTCAACATAGATGGTTCATCGATTAGGCTGATGACTCACAGATGATGACACCCACTGACCAACTTTGACCCCATTATGAGAGATTTGGTTGCAAGAGAAACCTCATTTCCACATCTCATCCATGATGATTTGGAAAAATAATCCTAGGATTTATTAAATGACTCATCCCTCCATGTTTAGGACCTAATGGTTCATCTCTATCCCTCCTAGTTCTCATGCAACTCATGATGTAACTTCAGTCATTTTGAACATTCGAAGATGAGTGAATTATCTTAAAGAATGCCTCTGACCAACTACAAATTTCACTCTCAAGGTGTTACCAAGACCAAAAAAAGTTTTTTATAGCCTAAAATCTGCCATATGGACATGTCTGCATAGATGGTTCATCAATTGGATTCCTCCAACCAATTGAGTATGTGTAAGAGATACCTTATTTTTTGTGTTTCTTTGACAATGAGGAAATAGATTGTTTAGAAACATTAAAATTTAGAATATAAAATCCAAATGAAGTTTGAAAAACTTATAATGTATTTTTACAAACCTCATAAAAGGATCATTTATTATAAGAAAACTATATCTTGAGTTTTGATCTACTAGAGGGTAATTAGGCATAATAAACAAAACATGATTTTTTGAATTTTTGGGTAAAATATTAAAAGTGGAGAGAAAAACCTTTTATATTAGCATTGATAATTCATAAAATATATAAATAGATATGTATAAGGTGTTCTAAAGTTCTAATTCAATACATAATGGGTTTTGGCATGTTATAGCAACATTAAGACTAGTAAGTTTATGAGAGGTTTTTGATAAAATTCTTTTTAGTAGACTTTATGAGGTGTTGTAAAAGTTGAATCACATAAAAAATATTTTGATAAAGTATTTTAGATTGATATATCAATGTTGATATTAACCCATGTATATTTAGGCCATGGTGATTGTATGGACACATATAATTGTCTTTATTTATTGTATGGACAAGTAGGAGCTAAAGACATACACAAGTGCATCACTAGACCTCCTAACATTTATGATCATCATTATCCCAAATTTATTTATGATAGAAATGGTTTTTGTAAATGGATCAAATATATCTGGTGTTTTAATACATGATGCATTGCAATAAATTCAAGATTTAGGAAGAATCCATTATGTGGCTTCAATAACTTGTCATGTTTTTGTTATTAGGACATTTATTTTAGTGATCACACTATAAACTCTTAATTTCTTTCTTTCACAAGTATCTTAAGACAAACCATAAGAAACACAAAATTATGCATGTGCATGATTAGTTTATGACATTTTTTAGAAGATACCAAGTGAAGTTGACTATAAGAGGTTATTGAATGTGTAATATTATCCATACGCTCAAATTTATACTAGAATGTGCATTTCATCTAAACTTATATATATATGTACCAGGTTAGTGAATCCACCCCAAGGATTATAGCTTGCAATGAAAAATAGTGGGAAGGTGAATTTTTTGGGTTGTAAATAATGTGATGATGTTATTATGACTTAGATTATCAATGAAAAGTGTTAATTGGTTTAGTAGCATCTATATGTGCATGACATGATGTAGGTTTCCAAAGAAAGGATTGTTATGCCCAACATTGAGAGTGTTCATGGCTCTTTGATAATTATTGATGGCACCACTTTTCACTATAATTATTCTTGCCTTAACATAAGCTATAAGGAATATGAAGAGTCAAGTTTTGTGTGGATTTTTTAGGTTGATATCCTTTATGAAAATCATTTTACTTGTATGCCAGAGGTCTAGTTGGAGAATTATGTGTGGATTTGAAAATAAAAAGCAAATGTAAATGAAACAAGTAAATATAAAATATCACATGTAAATGTAAGATATACAGAATGATTCAAATCACCTAACTTAGAGAATAATGTGAAATAATAATTTAATCATTAACCAATAATATGTGTAAACATTAAATGATAAAAATATAAAATACACATAGTTAAAGGAAACAAATTATTGAATAGTATATATGTGATACATGCAAAGTTCTATGTTATAATTTAACATAAATAATATAACATATAAATAAATGTATACCATAACATGTAGATAGTCAAAATGCACCATATAGGCATATAATGTTGGCCATATTGACATAAAAAATTGATTGTGCCTATAAATATGTACATAGAGAAAATGCACCATATAGACATACAATGTGAGCCATATCATCATATAAAATAGATTATGCCTAAAACTAGATCCCTAACATAACTAGCTCTCCTACTACTCATTGCCTCTAAATAAATTGTGTTTTGTTACCATAGACGTAGATCCAAGGGTGTTGGATGCCTCAGTATGAGGAGATACTCTCTTCTTAGCATGTGAGTCATATATTACTTCATCAACAATTGATGAAAATGTTTGTCTCTACACAACATATAAAATATAAAAATTAATGCATTAAAAATGTATATTGAAAATTTGATAAATTTTTCAAGAATGTAAAATGATTCCACACTCACCACATTCCATATAAATGGTTGTCTAGGGATATAAGATCATATATACAACTACTGTGGGGAATCCTATAGATCATACATATATTGTTAGATTTAGAGTTGCATAAAATTATGTAAAAATGACATAAAATATCATCAATTAGAGATAGAAACAATTAAACTATGTGTTCTCACCAATCTCTATCCCTTAATCATAACCTGCTATGGAGATAGTGAATTCTTTGATATAGCAGAAACATCACCTACACCTTTTTCTCATCCATGAGGGGTACCCATAGCATCCTTCATCATCTATACAAACAATCAATGAATAATATGTGAATTCAATGAACATGATAACAAACTATGACTATAATATATATTAAAATAGAGTTTTATGCTTAAAGGATAATAAAAATGTAAATGAATAAATATGTAATTTAAAATTTTTTAACCTGCGTGTAAGGTACACTTGTGCCAATTATAGCCTCTATAATAGAGTCAAGGCCTGTTGAGGTACCTAGATTATCACCAATTAACTAGATACAAACAATAAATAACAAGTTAAAGTTAAATAAATTATTCAATTAAGTACAAACACCTGTATTAGAAAATACATTTAATATTATTTTACAAATAAAAACAAGCTAGATAATTAAAATTAAACCTATGCATCAAATACAGATGGTGAAAAATCCTCTACAATAGGAGCTTGGCATATCATGATATGAGTCACTGAAGCTACTATATCTTGCATAGTGTTTGAAATGCTAGTATCATGCACTATTAAATAATCTACATGTGGCATATGCTCTAGTAGGATAATGTTTGGCATGCTATTATCTAGCACTTCTAAAACATATATAGATGGCATACACTCTAGCATTCTGGTCTACATAAATGTACTATGTGTATGTCACACCTAAATAAGAGGTCCCATACACTTCCTCCTACATGATGTGAAATGATGTATATGAACTTTAAGATGAGTATAAGGAGGGACACTAGCACCTATACAAATACCAACACCACCACTACTACCACTACCACTACCACCAATGCCACTACCACCAACACTACCACTTCCACTAGCACCACCACTACCAGTAGCACCACTTTTAGGCTGATTATAAGTCTTTAAAGTATGCATACCATGATCAATCATAATTTAAGTCAAACTAGTAACTACCTTAAGGGTGTCCATTTGTGTGTTATGATGCAAAATTTTAGGAATAGTGGCATGTGTTATTGTTCTTATATTTTTTGGAGGTCATTTGTGATGGTTTTGGTCCCACCTAGCACCAAGTCTATAAAATGAAGACCCACCTCCCCCACCTTGCGATGTCTTCATGTCAAAATAATTTAGAATTGCTTGCAATACAATCTCATAGTATAATTTTCTAAAAATATATAATGAAACCTCATTATTATTGCATGGAGGAACATCAAACACCGTCCACCACCTATCACAAAAGTTGGTTTTAATCTTTGGATGAATATACCAATCAATACTAATGTTTTTGCAATTTGTTGGTGGAGGTAGGTTGGTTCTAGGTTTAATAAATAAATCACACAAATATTCTTTTATTATTATTTTTTCACATCTTCATATAAAAATTTATCAAAATAAAATTGTTTTAGATCTATCTTTGATGAAACATTGTAACCAATTTTGAAGTCACATTTCCCACTTCATTAAAAATAGATTGTAATGTATTGGAAAGTAAAATTTTTGAACTATCATTTGAAGAATGATGCAAACCATTGATAATTATATGTAATTATTGATGTTTGGCATTTTATGGTTCATACAATTCAGCTTCTTCTTGTGCAAAATAAAACTCTAATGGGTTTTGTCTAACATTCTCTTCAAAAAATTGATCCATCAAATTTATGTATCTAAATTAAAAAAAATTAATTTATTTAGCCAACTTAAAAAATTAAATGCAAAATTAAATTTAAAACCCTAGTTCAATCAATTACATAGAAATGAAAAAAAAGGAAAAATAACATACCTGATGTGAAGCAATATGATGTGAATCTTGTTGATGGAATAATTCTCCAAAACACAGGAGTCAATTTTAAATTTCAACAATTTTTATTCTCATCCTCCTCTTAGCTACGATTTTATTTTTACAATTATTTTTTCATTATCAAATGAAATGGGTGTATGCCCTTTTAGTTATAAAGGGTGTACACCCTTTGAAATGGCATACATCCTTTTCACCTTTGTAAAGGGCATAAACCCTTTAAAAATGGATTACACCATTTAAAAAGGGTGTAAGCCCTTTCCAAAGGGCATACACCCTTTAAAAAGGGTGTACACCCTTTTCAAAGGGTTCAAAGGGTGTAAATATCCCTTTGTAAAGGGTTACACCCTTTGCAAAGGGTGTCCACCCTCTGAAATGGGCATATACCCTTGAGGCACAAGCAATAGCTTGAGCCTCAAAAATTTAAAACAAAGGGCATACACCCTTTGTAAAAAAAAGGCAAAGTCAGGGGACTATCATGTTTTTTGTCCCCCAACTTTGTGCATCTACCCCTTGATTAATTCACACTCTTGGGATACCCAATCTAAATTAATCCTTGTTAATAATACACATCTCCTTGATGGAATTAACATGAATTTTCAATATTTAAATACTCATGAATAAGAAACAACTACTATGAATATATATGAAGAGGTTGATGAAAGAGAATTAACCGAGTATATGAAAATAAATTCACAAACTATTGATGCAATGTTATATGTAGCAATATATGACCAATTTTTTTGGGATTAATCTTGGACATTTGGGGAAGATTACAACCCCTTCTATAAAATAAACCAATGATTTCAAACTACCAATCAAACCACAAGAGTACAAACTTCTATTATTGGTACTCTTACATTTATACCTTCAGTCACATATGTGATTCCCATCCTAGGTGTGGGGGAAACACAAGGCTTCACACAAGTTTTTATACCTATTCCTACACATATGCATTATTTCTATCCTATGATGACTATGTATATTACATCACCAACCTTGCCTATTTCATACTCCCTCAATGATACTATCTTAATTTTGTAGGCTAAGTGTTGAATTTAGAGAAAGGTATGTGTTATCAACAAATATTGTACCCTATAGGAGGGTGTTCAAGCATCCTCTATATTTTGGAAACATGGTAATTCTTATAGGTATGTGGATTTACCTATAGTAGAAGTAAACCTCTAGGTTAAAGTTCTAGCTCCTTGAATTTGCATTGAAGTACCTATTACCTACTTAACTATTTACTTGTGGGGAAAAGGGATAAGAATTTTCATGAAAATAAAATACTCTAAGGGGGTGATACACTATAAGTATTTCTATAATAAAATCATACTTATTTCACTAAGTAATAATACGTACAAACCAACTTCAATGTCCTAAGGGATTCTAACATAAGTTTTTCAATATAGAGGTGATATGTATGAGACAACACAAGATAAGTGAAATAAAGGGAATATTTTACACTCTAATAATAATTGTATGAATGAGATGGTCCTAATACACTAGCTACACTCTATATGACCTATTAGAATGGGAACTATTACATAAACATGAGAGGATAAGGAGAAGAAATGATAGAATATTATCACTTAAAACATCACCATACATCACTTTGCACACTTAGAAAAATGTTCATGAACTTAGAACTATAATTTAATTTATTATTCAAAGGAATAATAAAATTTCAATCTAGTATGGATTTACCATACATGGTGTGGTATTAGTCCACAAGAGCCAAAATGGCTACTAGTTATAAAATTTGAGAGAGAAGATAAGGGAATGAAGTCCAAGAGTCACTAAGACATGTGTAAAGCTAAGAAGAGGAATTAAATATGTATGAGAAATGAATATAGAACAAACCATGTAAGTTATACTTGGACAAATTTCCCTCAAAGCATGAAACTCCTAAAATGTTGTATAGGACTCTTCACTTTCTTTCATAAAAATTGCCTTCATCATTTGGCCTCATTGTAACCTTCCAAAACATATTACGGATATGTGAGATGATTTAAATAAGAGGAAGGGGTTATCAAAAACATCCAACATGTATTGGAGGTGTCCCTAATCATCAAGATTCTTTTGGATATGAGTTACATTACTTGTAGTCTTAATCACTCCTCTTCAACTCACCCTTTACCCTTGAAACTAATAAGGTCTTCAATTTTCCATTATAATCCTTAAAAAGAATTATATAACACTTTTTAATATCCCTCATGCCTTTATATTCCTTTGGTAGACCTTAAAAGGCCTCCCACTTAGATTTTTTCCCTTCTCACTTGATTGTTCACAATGCTAGTTTTGACTGGTTGAGATGAAGGTGTTAGAAAAGGAAGTTTTGAGATATTATACTAAAAAAAATGGACATGAGAGGTTATCTCAAGTCCCAAACTATCTCGCAAATTTCCTTTAATCTTTTGGAACCCTTTCATACCTACACAACACATAAAACTATTAATAAAATCCATTCTCCACCTTGTTCATACAATTAGAGTAGAACTCAAGTTAATGGGGAGGAGCCTTGGAGAGTCTTATAAAACCTCATATCATCTCCCAAAGCCATTCTACCCCATCTAGATGCATCTCCTTCTTCATTTTACCAATCAGGTCACTAGCAAGGTTATTAGAGGGTTTAGAGTAGTTTTATCCTCTGAATATTATTTATATAGGTCTGACATTAGAACCCTAAAAAAATTCCACAATTTTTTTTCAAGACCTTCTTTAATGTCTCCCAACTCCTCATACTCCCATGCAAAGTCTCCATGTAGGATTGATCTCTCAAAGTTGCCCTCTCAAGATTTTCATTCCATTCCATGCAATATTGAGTTGGTCTAAACCAAAAAAAAGCTTACGTATGGTTTCCTTTACATTAAAATAGTTAAAAAACTCCTTACGACTTACCATTAAAGTGTTTCAATGCTTTATAATTATCTCCTAATGCTAGAAGTGAAATTTGGACCCTATTAGGCACTAGGGCTAGTTAAGACCTAATGAGTTTGTCTGCGTGCTTATGAATTTGGACCATCATGTTGGGTTTTAAGCATCTATGAATTGTTTTTCATGTTGGTCCATGTCTGGAGTAACCTTCTACATCCTATTTAAAGGTATTATCAAGTTTTCAACTCATCATCATTTTATTTCCTCTAAACCTATAGATTTGCACCCTTGGGGAGTGCCCTCTTCTTGAGACAAAATAGAGAGAAATTCCCATATTTCACTAGAAATGGTGGACATATGAGGGGATTATTCAAGTTATGGGGACCCTATATGAAAATTATAATATCTTAGTTTCATCAATGGATATTCCAAATGTCATGAAACCTAAGACTAACTTATGGGAAATGATGAACGTGCAAACTTTATACATATGTGTGGCCTATAAATTGTCCTTAGAACCTTTATCTACATTTTTTATATATGGTATGATATTTATGACATTATAATGGAACTTTATAGTATTTTTCAAACATGTTTATCATCAAACCTTTTTTTAACCTTCCATTTCTCACCCCTCACTTTGACTGGTATAGACTGCAAGTTGATTGTGGTATACTTTAGAGGTTAGACCCTTCAATGCTCTATTCTATTTATTTAATGATTTCATATGATGGAAAACATATTAAATAAGATTTAAATCATGAAAATACTCTTTTTTCTTTTCCAACTCCTTCATTTCATACCTTGTACTTGACTTACCTAGTTTGCTGACTATGTTTTTGTGTCTCTCATTATGAAAGAGGTGCTTATAGGTACACACTTGCATGTTTATAACATGTATCATTGCCATAATAACTTATTTAAGTCCTCAAGGTCCTTTAAAAATTCATCTATATTATTTTCATCATTTTCATGTTATGCTAATCTCCAAATCACTATGTTTTCATTCACTATCATGTTACATTTGACTGTAGCTACCTAATTTGGAGCAAGTAGGGGTCTTGTAAGTTTATTTTAAGTTTGAGATCTATGAAACATGGTATAGGATCCATTTAAGGTCTTAAGAGGTAATTAAAATTATAAATTTCTTGTGTTTTCATGCCTAAGATTATATTAGGGGCCTGTGGGAGTCTAAAGTCAACTAAAGGTAAGTTCTCTCAAGGTAAAGCACAGTTGTAGGTGGTGATGTAAGTCACAAACTCATACCTTCACTCCTCTTGATGATCTTTGGAATAATAGTATGTTTTTTAACTTTATAGGACCACTAAAACATGGATATATTTCTATATACTACAACTTTGTATAATAATCCACTTAAGAGGTTTAAAACTATAGACAACATTAAAGTAATGCATTAAACAAATGCATGACTTTGAAACCTTTTAGCATGGACCCCTATTGGCAAAACCACTTACTTATTTTTAAAATATGTTACCCTAGGATAGGGATAAAATATGGATACATTTTAATTTATAAAAAATCTATGTGATATCATCATATATTAATGCCAAAAGTGGTTGGGGCTCTATTTTAGGGCTTTAGGGAAACTTGTCCCTAAATTCAAATTCTCTTCTCTTAAAGTGACTTCTCACTCTGACTACTACTATAATACCTCAAACATGATTATGATAGTCTCTCCAACATTATAAGACCTCAATAAGGGTCTCAAAATATGTGACAAAATCTTTGATCAACATTTATAGATCTCTATGGGATCACCTATAGGTATGCATTTAGTTGCATACTAGCCAACGAGTAAGAACATGGAAAACGTGCATGGTGAATAATCTCATAACTAGTATTATAATATTCACCAACTCTAAAATGGGTGTTTATCACCATGAATATATTGAAACAATTTTTAATGCTCCTATATTAATGTGATATGTTTCTTGTGGGTGCACATCCATAATGTATGATTGTGCATAAGACTTGCATTGACTATCAATGTTTGTTATATGAAATTTAGAGAGATTATATTGTTGGATTATGTTATAATAATGTGATCATCACCCCTTGTATTATTAATAAAATTTATATGACCCTACTCAGAGGTAAAAATGGCTCCTTTAGTTGACTGTGTATGATAGTCATTACAAGAAATTGACTATGAGTCCTTCTTGAATGTAACATTCATGATGTTGGTATTGGAGAGTAATATTGAGAGGAGGATGGATAAATAAGAAATTATATTCATGAAACAAAACTCATCACACTCATATGAAACCATTTCAAAGAAATAAACCTTATGTAAGTGTTGAAATCTAACTGTTAGTCTACTATTGACATCAACCTACAACATGAACTATTTGGCCCATGAAATCAAATCCAAACATGTAAAATATGATGGAAAACATGAAATTATGAATTAAACATAATTTATAATCAATTTAAACAATTGAATTATACAAACATGCTCATATAATAGGAAAACCTACAGGATATGGGGATTAGTTAACAAAATAAGATAGTCAACTTGTTAAGGATGGTTCATAAAGTATAGGAAACCATTATTACTAATCCAAGTATTAAAATAAATTATACCAAATTTAATATCCACCAACAAGAGTATTTGACCTGTAATTCCTCCTACCAGTCGTACCATCAAAAGACCTATTGACCAGTTTTGTATGCATAATGGAACAATGGATAAAAGGAATAATTTTGGTTCATTTTTGGTAGTTATAAAGAATATAAAATTTGGAAATGTATTTAGAGAAGCTTAAAGGTCACTAAATGAGCTTCTCCCATGTGGCACTCTTCCCCATAGGCCGTATAACCTTTAAAACTCACTTTTCACTTGTTTTCTTAATTTTGAATTAACACCTACAAGTTTTAGTTAGTCCTAACATTATTGAAAATTAATCTAAATATTGGATGTTTTAAGGAATTTTAGAACATTTTTACACTAAAGAAAACCATACTTCATTTATGACCCAAATATGACCGCTTAAATGACATAGAATGACATAAAGACTAAAATGAACTAGGACCAAGGCTAGAAGTACATTAAACCACATAAAATAAACCATGAAACACCATAATACATTATAATATACCCCTATATTAAGTTTTGGACTATAAGGGGTTGACTCATTTTGACTTTTGGTCAAAATAGTCAACATTCTTGGTAATTTCCCAAGGATAGTATGTTTTTTATGCCAAGACCAATTTCTTAATCCTATCCATTGGGCCATAGAGTCACCTATACACTATTTTGACACATAAATTTCCTTTGAAACCACATTAAACAGAAAGGAAAGACACACAAAATGAGACACACCAGAGGAAAACAAACATATGTTCTTAATAACACTTATGGCACACAACTCAAATGAAAGAAAACACACACACCTAATCTACTATTTACAAAACCTCACTTTTGAGGTGAAAGTCATCATACCAACTTAAACTAGGGTCAAATATGGTTTTTCTTACATATTTATCACTCCATGGAGGAAATCTAGAATGGGAATCATGCATATCATCAACCACTTGCATATGTAGGTGATCAAGAAGCCTACCATCTTGCATCTCTTCATGTCTATAAGTGAACTATTTGGAAACTTCATGAATGCTCTTTATTTCTTCTAATAGACTTGATTGGAGATGCAATCCTATTGATCATTGTTATATCTAATATGCCTTACTCAAATTATATAATAAGAATGATGATAACTACCTCAAGTTTCTTATCTTATTGTGTATAGTGTGCTTGATACATGGAGTCCTTAAGTCTTTCTTATTTATGTTCCAAAACCTTTGTAAATGATTCTACCTCAACTAGATATCTTGTCTATTCTTCAAGCACAACCAAATCTACCTTGACCTCATTATCCATGCTTACAACTTCTTGGGCAATAGTTTCATTAATATATTTTATTACTATAGACTTTTGATCAATAGAATGACATTCATTTTCATGTTTGAAATAACACTTAACAACTTTCTCATTGGCCTCATTATAAATTTTGATATCAAACATGCAATCTCTTGGAGAATAAGGAGTCTTACCCAACTTATCAAATTCTTTGCATATAGCATTGAAATTTTACCATAATTAATCCTAATTCACAACATGACACTCTTTTACATGCTTGGTGAGACATTCAACATCATGTTTTTTATAATAATTAGAAAACACATCAAATATAGACCTCTTAGGAGGAGAAGTAACATTACTTAATTGATAAAACTCTTGACATATGTCATTGACCCTTTGCCATAAGTCATCCTCCTCTCCCTCATGAGTGTCATCATCAAGGGAATATTCATCAATAGCAAGCATAAATACATCATTCTTCCCACTATGGTGATCATTTATATTCTTCAACCTATCATCATCATACTCATGAATCATGTAGTTACCTTCAACAACTTGTCAAAAAGAATGTTTGACACTTATCTCAGCTCCCTAAAATGGCTCTTCATGCATGATATAAGTGACAAGTTTAGTTTACTCAAAGTATGTATAAGGATAATGCTCATAATCATCTTCACCATATTCATCTAGAAATAATCTACATATGCCCTAAAACTTGGAAGAAGCACAATCATCCACATTAGATTCTTATTTCTCATTGATCACATAATTCAAGTTAGAGATTGCTTCAATGTAGGGCTCAATATGAAACCTTAAAAGAGGCTAAGTTATTATGGTCACATTAGTTCCATACCTTGTCTTAAAGGAAAATAAGGACTAGTTATCTAAGAGATACCCACCTATATTGGTTATAAAATATCTTGAAATGTAGATTGAAAAATGAGCAGGAAAGTCAATAACAATAATGTCTTAAAGGATGGGAAAATTAGGACAATAATGGAGGAAGACCTTCAAGTTTTTGATCAATCCTATTGTATTTTTAGGTGTACCATCTAAATAAAACACTTATTTACTATGGGTTTCATATTTTAGGCCCAAAATATCTACTACAACCTTAGGCATTATTGATGTAGAAACACCACTATCAACTATGCAATTGTGTACTAGTTTGTCACCCACTATGAGAGTGAGGTAAAAAGGTAGAGGCTTCTTATCTTTAATATATGGTACAAAAATAGTTTTAGGGGAATTTTTAAGAGAAACATGGCCATGAATTTTAATTTAATGTGGATAACTAGTAGGGATAGTGGATATCTATATTTGCAAAAATGTTTTTTGGCTAGGCATATGTAGAACATCCCATAAAGAGATAGATGCTTTGGCACTTTTCAATGAATCCACTATGTTTAGGGCAGTAGTAATCACATTATATTGATTATTTGGAGGTAAATAAGTTTTTAAAACATAAGGAATTAAAACACCTTGAGAAGACCTTACCACATTCTAGTTTTGAGAAGGTACAAGAGTATTTGGGACTACCATGCTTGTAGCCATGATTTTCTACCTTATAGAATGATTGGATGAACTTGTAGGCATGCTATTATAACCTCCTAAATCCTTCCTCTTGTTCCTTATATTTATTGGATGAAAAATATAGGTTACTTTATTGAGCACAAAAGTGTCCTCAAATAGGAATTTGGTGAGGCTTTCCTCATGAGGCTTCCAACCATCACTTGCTTACATCATGTCTTTATCTTCAGTTGATCAGAGAGGAGTGACACCTCCTTGAGAAACTAGAGCCTGATCTACATTCTAATTAGCATCCATAAATTATCCTTATTAAAAATCTTCTTCTTTCATCAAGTTTCTATGCATCAGTACCATCTCTCTTGTTTTAGTGGTGGAATTGGGATTGTACACAATGACAGGCCTATTGAAATTATGTTTCCCTTGACCTCTTATTCTCCCATATGTTGACCATATTATTTTTGGTAAGGATATAGGTTTTGATTCACACCTATTTCCATTATCTCTTACCTAAGATATATTATAAGATTTGAATTCTTGTATATGGATTAGGTTCATTTACCTTCTTAGGAGTAGACTTAGGCTTGGCATTTGCATTAAGAACTTGAGCAATGTTTAGAGCAATGTCTGGTATATTAGGTAGTAGAGGCATATACACATTAATAGGTAACTTTCATTCTTGAATAAGGCAATTATTAGATCTAGTGATAAGTTTATATGCTTTGGGAAGAGTGAAACCACCCATGAATTGAATCATCATAGCAATATCAGTATTAATGGCTCTCAAGTATGCAGGGAAGACAAAACTAGTAGGTGGTATCTAAAGAGAAATTGATATATACCAAGTATTTTGAAACCTCTCATTAAATTCATTCATTATTTCCTTGGGAGCTCTTTTTCTCACATTGAGTTGATGTATGAGATAAGTATGGTCACTTTCATCTTCAAACCTTGAAGTTAAGAATACTCCAAAATCATCCCATGATGTGATGCATCCATCAGGCAAAGTCATAGACCAATCAAGTGCTTTCCCTCTAAGGGACATGGCAAGGAGTCTAACGGATATATTCTCCTTAGTGACATTTTGGTATCTAAAATAATTGGAGATATCCCTGATGTGTTCAATAGGTTTGACATGAACTTCACCATTTAATATAGGCACACTCTTTGTGTCATTAGGGGGAATGACATTATATGATTCAAATTAAATTAGATTTTAAGTATTAAAGGTAGGGAAGGCATGTGGCCTATCCATGATGGATTATATTTATTCACTCTCTTAACTAAGAAAATCTTCTTGGTCTTCAAAGGGAAGATTAGGTTGAGGGTATTGAACTTCAAGAGGAAGTTTAGGATGAATAGGTGGATTGATAAGATTGAGAACTTTGCTAGATGATGACCTAATAAGGAACATAAAGTATGAGATCAAATATATGATAAAATAATGGTCTTGAACTAGATTTTACCTTGAATGGAGTCACCAAATGCTAAGTAATAAACTAATTTGTAGCTGATGTTATCAAGACCAACATTAACCTTAACAAGTTATCTTTGAGGACAACGGGCCCTACTAGGCATGCCAAAACTATTGTCACTAAATATTTCACCCTATAGGAGGGTTTTAAAGCCTCCTAAAGATTTGGTCAACATGGGAATAATTATAGGTATGTGGGTTTACTTATAGTAGAAGTAGACCACTAGGTTGAATTGCTAGCTCCCTAAATTTTCCTTGAAGTTTTTATCACCTACTTAACTATTTGCTTGTGGGGAAAAGGGATAAGAGTTTGTATGAAAATAAAATAATCTAAGGGGGTGATACACCAAAAGGATTTCCATAAGACAATCTTAATTATTTCACTAAGTAATAATACCTATAAACCAGCTTCAAAGTCCTAAGAGATTCTAACATAAGTGTTTAAATATAGAGGTGATATGCATGAGACAACACAAGTAAGTGAACCATAGGGTAGATTTCACACTCTAAGAATAATTAGACACTTTAAAGGAGCCTAATAAATTAAATACACTCTATATGACCTATTATAATAGTAACTCTTTCATAAACATGAGAGGATAAGGAGAAGTAAATATATAATCCTATCACTTAACATCACCATACATCACTTTACACACTTAGACAAATGTTTATGAAATCAGATCAGACTTGAATTTATTGTTCAAAGGAAAAATACAATGTCAATACAATTGGGATTCACCATAAATGGTATGGTATTAGTCCATAAGAGCCAAAATGGCTATTAATTATAGAATTTTAGAGAGACGAGAAGAGAATGTAGTCCAAGAGTCACTAGGACATGTGTCAAGTTGAGGAAAGGTGTAAAACCCCATTGGGTTAGACATAAATTTACATGAGTTTTTTAAAATTAAATATATATACCATAAATAGATTATACCCAAAAATTTAAATAGAGATCACATATGTATTCAAGTGATAACAATAAGTACACATATTACATCTTAAATCATAATCTCTAATGCCATGAGGATGTTACATAAAATGAATATAGAAGTAATACAACAACACAACCATGATTGATGAAACTCTATAATATCTACTACCAATATAAAATAATAATTAATTATAATTCTTCATGACAATACTCAATAATAATATTCAATGTAATACAATGTACATAATTTAGATACCTGGCTCTTTGGAGCATGAGTTCCCCAATCTCTCCAGTATTTATGGAAATCTCAAGTGTTGTCTCAATAGTAGTAGTACTATGGGGAGGGAGAGCATCATCTGAGTGATTTACCACACTAACCATGAACTAATGATCCCCTACACTAATCCCATCAAGGAATGGCCCTGCCTTCATGAATGAGTAGATAGTGATGGCATAGAAATCTAGAGAGACTAGCAAGTACCCATGTGTTATATGATTCTAAACTAAACATGCAGTGTATCATAGAAATTTGTTCTATTACAAGATATTGCATTAACATGTGAACCATACAAATGAAATGATAATGTCTCACTAAACATACTTTGGCCCAAATATTTATAAATAATAAATGATAATGATTTAGATCAATCAATTTAATACACACCACTTAATCAGACTACCTTCATCTAACATTGCAAAGCCAATAAGCTAGTGAAGTCCATCTCGTTCCTTACTCTGCATTAATAATGTAGATTGGTAAAATATAATTCAACCATAAGATTCATTAACTTACATCCTACTATAAAATACATCACACAACATGCTATTCATAGGAGTAATAATAGCATACATTAAGTTTGTCTAACATATGCATGAATATTCCATTATATTCTATCCCATAATAAAAATAATGATTGTAAACATTTCACCTAGGTAAACATACAATTTAACTATAAAATTCAACAATATAATTGGTTTCCAATTATCTACACCCTATGGCATCCCATACTACCATAGTCTAGTATTCTAAGACTTAACTACCAAATTTCCATAAGCATTCACATGAAGTCGACTCTATTACACAAAAAAATAAGAATTACACAAGTAATGATGCATATAATAAAGAAAAACATCATTCTCATGGAACATAATAACATTCCAACACAACATTTACTAAATTCTTAGAGTTTCCATGCATGCATACACAAGTCTACCAATTTTAAAACCACATGTTATCCAAAATAAATACTAGTATATATATATATATATATATATATATATATATATATATATATATATATATATATATATATATCTGTGTGTGTGTGTGTGTGTGTGTGTGTGTGTGTGAATTAGGTATAATAACTATAGTATCTCCCACATACATTAAAATTTTATATTTTAGTACATTATGATATCCCATACTGCCATAGGTTCCCAACTACATAATAACACATAATCAAACATATGATTTCAAGAATCCAATTGATCCATATAGATAACAAATAAACATGTACAAGGTTATACCATCTAGACATACCCTAAATTTAGATTGCAAATTAGTATTCAAAATAACACAACTTTAATAAGGCATCATGATGTACTATTATATGATAATTATAGCCAAGCATTAATTAACACTCCCATGATACCAAACAAAAAAATAACTAATAGATAACCATTCATTTGTAGAGGTAAAAACACTCATAAACCCATTATGACAATAAATTTGACATCTCTTTCTATATTCTCAAAGGCTATTTCAACATATATATAATTTGGATCCACTAATCACCTAATGGCTAGCTAAAATAATACTTCTAGCTACATATTTAGGTACATAACCCAACCTAGGCATATACATTTTTACTGGTGTTGCATATTTAAACCATGACAATACACTAGGCATATTATATACAAAAAGGCTTGCCTTATAATGTATTTTATATAGATAATCTATCTATACATTTTCCCTCATATATATTAAGGTTCTCACAGTGCATATGTTCATAAAAGATCAACATAATACACTAACCAATAATTGTCAAAAAGTATAAAATAACCCATTCCCCAATTACTCTTTTATAGCCTTTAACCATAATAATCATTATTCACACAACATGGTATATCAAATCTAATAGATACCCAGTTACATTAGGAATTGCTATCATATGTATACTACTAGTATAATCTTGTACAATTCCTCATATGATGAGTACTGATAGATAGAATTAATGTAACATTTCTAGTATTAAGGATAATGCAATTAAAATATTAATAATAATGTCATGTTAAACTTTTAAATAACCTCATCCTAATAAATATATGATCATCCCTTCTATTATAGTATAATAAGAATTGTTCTATTTGCACATAAAGACAAACACGGATCTTAAAATGGTCTTATGAAGACTAATGACCTTAAATTAGTCCCCAATCAGAGGTAAACCATTATCCGTTAGCTCCAATTTATGTAATCCATTGTAAATTAGTCTTATTAGATATAATTTAAAGGAGTTAACTATATATCTTAATAAAACATAAATATGTCCACTTCTAAAGTATTAAATTCATAGTGTCTACACACACACACACACCCCCTATTGTATAATACATAAAACACCAATTCTAGAAGCTGTTGTAATATATATTACTTGGACCATTTTATTACGTCTCTTCTAAGACCATTTATACAACAATTTACCCAAACCCAAGTAAATTTGGGTATTTCTTGTCAATTCATAATAACGTAAAATTGCATACATATATGTGTCAACCAACATATAATGAAACTTGTGATGAAATCAAGGAAGGTCACTTTCACGATGTACTTATTAAAAGCCTAAAATAGGCATGAAGGTTCACACTCATAGAAATAAATATGACCATGGTGCATATATATATTCCATCTAGACATGGAGATAAATGCATATTTATAGTCTGCTAAAATCATAGAGTGGCTTTTTGAGTCCACTAAAATCCTTGACTAAAATGGAATGCTATTTTGCTTGAGTTGAAACAGCTAAGATAAAAATAATGGTGGTAGTGTTTCTCTTATTTTGAGTTAAGGAAAAGAAAAAAACATAACTTAATATGGAAACAATGTTAATTCTATTAGACAAAAAGGCTACCTCAGAAGGATCAAAGCAGGGAGGTGGTGATAACCTGGATTGTGTGAAGGCACTAAAGAAGGTGAAGTTTAATGCCCTAGGTCAATTCAAATTGATGCCATAATAACTAATTCTATTTTACCAATCCAAACCATGTGGAATTCAATACTAAAGGATATATTCCCTAAATGAAATTACCATTATATTTTAACAAATTACAAATGCTCATTACTATTACAAATTACTGACATCAATCACTAGTATGATTGTTTACCATGTGTGTGTGTGTATATATATATATATATATATATATCATTGAAAATACATGACCTCTAAAATTACAAGGTTATTCAGTGATGGTCAAAGTTTAAGTAGACTTATACTACATGAAGGCTACATATTTTCCACATGATCTTTGTATTATGAAATGTAAATCATTACAAATGACTATAAAATAATCACATTAAATCAATTCTTAAACATATACAATGTATAAGGTGGTGCTAAATCAATAACTATTTCATAGATAATTCTTGGACATATATGGCAAAATTATAACACTTTTTGACATATATGATGTTGTTACTTCTAGTTCAAATTCCCAACACTCTATGCTATATAAATCACTATTGTTAAACTAAACTCTCCTAAATCATTGATTATTATTAATATTGATGTAATTAGATTGGTATATGTTTTTACATACTATCATAAATTGGGGATTTAACTATCCTAATACAATTTGAAGAAGGATACAAAATATAATAGCTAAAAATTAAAACTTGCTCTATTATTTCACATCAAGACACCTATAGGTGTTGTGTCTAGAGTTATACTAAAAATTCCTCTAGAGTCCATAGTTGATTTACCTGACAAATAATTTCACCAAGTCACCACACTAGGTTTTTTATATGCATATACCAAATAATGATTCACTACAATCAATTGTTTTAATAATAAACATATTCATTTAAATATACAAGATATTTAGGTAGTCTGCCATTTTCTATTGTTTAGACTATACAATAGGTTCGTTATTAACAAAATGTTGAAGCATATAAGCTAGATGTATATATGTATGTATTTTTATTCAACAGACACCTAAGTTTTCATTCATTAAGTCACTTAATCATGTATAATAAAAATGCATCGCCTATCTCTCAATTCGGGCCCAAAATTGCTTAAAATTGGAAAGATTTTCCCCTTTGCTTGACTATCTTAATCTCTCTCTTCTGCCTTCGATTTGTTCTCTTTAGGTTTTTTTCAATGCCATGGAACTATCCAATCTGTTTCATTCTTTTTCTTAAATAGAGAAAAAGATTATTATTTTCTCTTCCACCCTTTTGTTTTTGTTTTATTATTTTTTTGTTAATTTAAGGATGTTTTAATTCTTTTCTTATTTTTCTTAGATTTTAATTTATTTTTCTATCTTTCATGGTTTTAAAGCAAAATAATTCCCTTTTATTTTAACTAAAAGAGGGGTAAAAATATATTAAAAACAAGAAAAACCACAGTTACATAGCATTGTCCTGGTCCAACAGTTGAACCAGTTGCTGATATAAACTACTGGGGATCATAGTACTATCCGTAATATTCCAAGAGGGGCCTTGTTCCGACGCCCATTTGGCAAGGCAATCCGCCACAGCATTCCATTCACGGGGAATGTAGTTAAAAGAAATCGACTGTAGAGAGGAGCTTAATTGCAGAATCTGCTGAATAATCTCATTGAGGTGCCACTCAACTTTACCAGACATACCTTTATTCAAAAGATTAACAACAATTTGCGAATCGGATTCACAAACGATATTACTCCAGCCATTCCAACAGCACACCTTCACCGCCTCCAGGATGGCCTCAGCTTCCATGAAGTTGTTAGTATACTGGCCTTTGTAGACCGAAAACAGGAACTACACACCACCAGCACTATTCCTAGCAATGCCACCTATGCCAGCCGCACCAGGATTGCCCCGAGAGGAGCCATCGGTGTTAATTTTAATGAACCCGTCCACCGGGGGCTGCCACCGGCCCTCTCTATCAACAGGGTGCAACTTCTGTCTACAGCCACTCCCCAAGTGACAGGTCGAATCTCCAGAACGTCTCAAGTTCGGCGCCAAGCCAAGGCGCAAACACAAAGTATTATCTTCAGGGTCGATCCCCTGCATCTCAGCGCACTTGACACTTAGAGTTTCTTGAATCGCACGGCTAACCTTTGCCCACAGAGTCTGCACATCCAGCTGGACGCCTCTAAAAATTATTTTATTTCTCTCAATCCACAGGTTCCATAAGATAAAGGAGGGACCCACAGACCAGGCGCTACATAAAAAGAAATTCTTGGTAGGAGCCTGACCCCATCGACTCCAGAAGTCCACAAGAGATGAAGCATGCTAGCAAGGCAGCCTCCACGCCTCCCACCAGCAATGCCAAAGCTGCAGAGCGTACTTACACTGGAAAAAAATATGAGCACCATTTTCCTCACAGTTAAAACACAAAACACACTTGGAAGGTCCCTGAAAACCTCGCTTGCATAGATTTTCCCAGGTGAGACACCTGTTGTGAGTAAGCAGCCATAGGAAAAATTGCACTTGGGCCACGAATTCTGATTCCAAATTTTTTTGCCCCAAGCAAACAAACCACGAAGCGGGAGGTGTCTAGTCAGAGCAAGATATCCAGACGCCACAGAATAATGACCAGTATCATCCCCTCCCCACGCCAGCTCATCTCTACCCTGCAGGGAACTACAACCTCTGGAAGCCAGAATGCATACTAATTCCTTCCTATCCTCTTCAGAGCCCCCAGGCGGCCACTCGGACGGGCCCTTCCATCTGCAGCCAACCGTAGTTCCCAAATCAAAAACCTCTTTATAATGTTCCACCTTGTGCCAACCAGCCATGAGAAACACAGCTCCTAGCTCCTGTAAATGCGGATGCGACGAAAAAAGTGGAGGTTCCCCATCCCAAGAGTCCTCCCAGAAGAAAGCATCCATACCACTCCTGCAAACCCAAAACAAGCTATCTTTAACCAGCTGTGCTCCCCGCTTGAGAGTGTTCCACACCATAGACCCTCTGCCCTCAAGCGGGAGCCTGGGAATCACCTGTGGATCCACTCTCAGAAAATACTTAGTCGCAGGAACTCGGGCCCAAAGAGACGAATAGCTGGAACACCACCTCCAATAGAGCTTGGCAGCTAGGGCCTGACTGGCCAAGATAGCCGAGCGTAAACCAAGGCCCCCATCCCTCTTCGGTCTACAAACAGTATCCCAATTAACGAGACTCCACTTGTTATTCTACAAATTTCCGCTCCAAAGAAACTGTCTCGAGAGGGAATCAAATTCCTTCAGAAAATAAGTCGGGGCGGCCTGCACCATACAACGATATATCGGGAGCGCCTGGATGACTGATTGAAGAAGAGTCACACGACCCGCAGTAGATAGCCATCTATGAGTCCAGTGGCTCACCTTAAGTCTCAACTTATCAAGAATATTCTGCCAATACAGCCTAGGCTGTCTTCCCACCACAATGGGAATGCCAAGGTAAATAACCGGCAGGCTCTGAGTCTGAAAGCGTAAAATAGTGGCGATCCTTCTCTGGATGAGCTTCGGGGTGTTTAAAAAGAAAATAGAAGACTTATGCTCATTAATTTTTTGCCCGGAAGCTGCCAGATAAGTGTCCAAAGTGTGACGGAAAGCCTCCGCCTCACTTATACGAGCACTCCCAGTCAAAATCGTGTCATCCACAAATTGTAAATGGGTGAGAGGGGAGGATCCCTCTCCCCACCTCCAACCCTGTATAACATTCTGAGAGACACGGTATTTGAAGAGCCTGCCAAGGCCCTCCGCAAGAATGATAAACAGGTATGGGGACAAAGGGTCCCCCTGGCGAAGACCCCTGGAGGCACCAAGAAGCTCAGAAGGAGTCCCATTGATAAGGACCGAGAAGGAAGGTGACGTGATACAGCTCATCACCCAACAAATCCAATCCCGCTTAAATCCAAATGCCAAAAGGACTTTTTGCAAAAATCTCCAGCTAACTCTGTCATAAGCTTTAGCAAGATCAAGCTTAATGAACATTCCCCGCTCCTGGGACGTACTCATAGAATGAATAGCTTCCGAAGCTAAGACAACTCCGTCCAAAATCTGCTTACCGGCCACAAAGCCTCCTTGTTCCTCCGAAATAAGCCTGGGAAGATAAATTTTAAGCCTCAGCGCTATAAGCTTGGTGATGATTTTATAGACCACATTACAAAGCGCAATGGGCCTATACTCATCAAGCTGAATAGGCTGCTCCTTCTTCGGAATCAGAATAAGAAAAGTAGCATTTAGAGCTTTGAGCATTTCCTTATTAGTGTGCGACTCCTGTATGACAGCCATAAGGTCCTGCTTGATGATGCTCCAAAAGCTCTGAAAAAAATCCATCGGAAACCCATCCAGGCCAGGGGCTTTGCCTCTCTTCATGCTGAAAACAACCTCCTCCACCTCGGCCATCCCAATGGGCTTCATGAGACAAGCATTCATATCCGCACTCACCAACTGGGGGATGCAAGAAAGGACAGCCGATTCCGCTTCGCCAGTAGGAGCCAAATCATCAGCAAAGAGAGCCAAAAAGAAGCTAACAGCTTCCTCACTGATAGCTTGAGAAGAAGTCACCCGTCTCCCATCCTGGGCAACAAGAGAAGTGATAACATTTCTATTTCTCCGCGCTTGAACCGACTTATGAAAAAAAGCCGTATTCTTATCACCTTCTTGCAGCCAGTCTATCTGTGCCTTTTGCTTCCAATAAATTTCTTCACGTAATTCCCATTCCTCCAAGGAGCTGGCAGCTCTAGCCTCCTCCTGACTCAGTGATTCCGAGAGACCAGAGTCTCTAATTTGCCTTGTGATTGCAGCCAGCTCATCCTGTGCCCTCTTCCTCATACCATGCAAATTACCGAAACACTCTCTATTCCAAATCTGCAATTTTCTCTTGACATACTGTAGTTTTTTTTGGAAGGAATACATAGCTGTACCGTGAGCCGGCGCCCCCTGTCTCCACCACAGTTCCATGCACTCCTGGAGAGAAGAGTCACGAAGCCACATCAGTTGAAACTTAAAGGGGGGTTTTTTAGGTCCCTCAATAAGATTTATGGAGAGCCTGATGGGCCAATGATCCGACCCATTCCAATCCAAGATATCCGAGGTGAGAGAGAAGGCACTAGACCTCCAGAAACAGGAAACAAGAAATCTATCAAGACGCTCCGAAATGGCAGCCGAACCTAATCTTCTGTTGCTCCAGGTAAACATTCCATTGGAGGGACTAACATCAGAGAGGCGCAGAGTCTCAACATTATTGCGAAGGCACTCGGTAGAGGGACCCAGCCGGGACAGCCCTCTTCTTTTCTCCTCCAAATTCATAACAGCATTAAAGTCTCCCATAACAATCCACGGTAAGAACGGGTGGCAGCTACGAACATAACGAATATGTTCCCAAAGCAGAAGTTGTCCATCTATGTCTACCGGCGCATAGACATTAGTGACAAGAATCAATTCCCCTGTGTCAAGAGATGAGGCAACCATGGAGAGGGCAGAAATGCAGGTAAACCAATGAAGAGGCAATATATTTCTCGGGTCCCAGCAAGTTACTAAACCCCCAGAGCTTCCCAACGCTCCAACACCTTGAAAATGGCCAGAACGCCAAATTTTTGGCAAACAAGCAAACAGTAAATCAATTGACACTTTCGTTTCCTGGATACACAGGATATCCGGAGTATGATCTAGCACCAATCTTCGAACAGCCTTTTGTCTGGGGCAGCTGTTCAAACCCCTCACATTCCATGATAAGACAATCATTGGGGAACATGGGGGAAATGTTCATCTAAGGTTTTAACAACCCCTGATTCCACCAGTAGATCACCAGTAAGCTTGATCTTTTCTAAATCCTTTCTTCGCCCCGCCTTAGAGAGATTAGAGGAGTTAGCTTTCTTAAAAGGCCTCTGCGCCAATCCAAGCGTAGAAGGAGAACCCTTGTCCTTCCTACCAGCATCAACTTCCTTGACAAGGTCAGCCCATTTCACTTCCTTATCAAGGTTTACAGTCTCTGTCTCAATTGCACCTTCAGTTGGCCCCAACGAGTGCTCTAGAGACGGCAATGTCATCATATCCTGATCCACAATAGGCACAGAACCTTGCTGGTCCGTTTCAAGAGCTTCTCCCTGTTCTTCATCCGGAAGGCCATCCTCAATGGCCATACTATCTAGTGCCTCAAACCTGTTAAATCCCATGTCAACTTGTCTATCTATATTTTTGTGCTTCTGACCACCCCCTCTCATACGTCTCCTCACTGTTGTGAACCCCTCCGAATCTGTACCAGCATAATCAGCAGAGCTATGTGCAAATCTGTCACTGCCAGCTGGATATTTCCCTTTGACAGCTCTATCAGATAGCAACTTTTCATGAACCGAGTTACTCTCTCTACCTGTTCCTTTTCCAGTGACTGCATTCTTTGGTGTGGAAGAGTCATGATTAATCCCACTATCTTTGGCAGCAAGTGGACACTGTCTATGCAGATGGCCATATGTATGACAAATTCGGCATCTAAAAGGGATAGCCTCATAATCAATCTGCTGGATCCAGGACGAGGAAGCCATACATATCTCCATGGAATCTGGCAATGGATTATTTAAATCAATGTCAACACACACACGGGCGTAAGAAATTACCTTTTTGTCCAACGATTGATGGGCAATAGCTGTCGGTGTTCCAAGCGTGGCCGCAATCTGCCTGAGAACATCCTCCCTCCAAAACTCCAAAGGGAGCTGAGGAAAACGGACCCAGACCGGCACACAAGCAGGTAATTCATCAGCTGAGTTAAAACCCGAATGCCATGGTTTAAGAAAAAGCCCCACACGGTCATAGAAGTAAGGGCCCCCCTCAAAGACCCTGTTCCGGTCTGCAACTGAGGAAAAATTGACTAAAAAATAGCTGTTCCCAGCTAACATAATGTCGAAGTCTCCTTCAATATGCCAAGACCTGCGAATCCAGGCATCTAAGGCAGCCAATGAAATTCTTATACCCAGGAATTTACAAATAAGAGTATGGGCAGAAAGGTACTCAACATCCTCTTTCACAGCTTCAGGGGATATGACCACCACTGGTCTGTCCTGGCTTCTCAAAAGACATCCATTAACCTTACTGAGCTTTGAACGCTCATGAATATGGGACTGTTCTGCGTTGCAAGAGTACGCCCCAGGTAGATATCCTTCCTTCCTGGGGCCAGTCGGCGGCCTGTTCTCTCCTACGCCACTCCCAGCCTGCGCTCCCGCCATCGCCCTTTTCAATTCCCTTTTATTTTAATTATGACATTCTATTTTCATTTTTAGCTATTTTAAATCATATTTTGGCAATTTAAAGGAAAAATAATAAAATATTAAATAA
Source organism: Torreya grandis (assembly GCA_037957365.1). Lineage (NCBI taxonomy): Eukaryota > Viridiplantae > Streptophyta > Pinopsida > Cupressales > Taxaceae > Torreya > Torreya grandis. The sequence goes on along the minus strand of JARHVA010002825.1, from coordinate 589,966 downwards.
TAATCCAAATTTAAATTTAAATTTAATTAAATTTTGCCTCTAAATTAGAAATGACTTAATAGGCTAACGACACAAGGGAATTTTATTCCTATTGCATACCTACTTAAGCAATCATAAAAATAAGCAATTTAAATAATCATTTTTAAATTCATTCTAACATGACTAATTATCATGTTATATGTAGGGTTTTGATAGAACTTTGTCAACCAATGATATCACGATCTACATCATCCTCTCCGATGATACTCTCCCTCTAATGTGCTTAAGGGAAGAAATAACGTATGTCCACCTCACACATACATAGGTAGTTAGGCTAAATCACATGATATTAAAAATCAATAATATGTAATAATAAAAATTCATTAATATTCTTTAAAATGAAAGTGCATACATACACCATCTCATGCTAAGCAATCATGAATTATTGTCTAATTAAGCAATATAATAATATCTCAAAATAGAATAATCTCAAGCTTAATTAGAAAATATATTCAATATCATGTGTATCTACCATATCTATCTATAAAAACTTATAAAAGCATGAAACTCTTGAAATGTGGTGTAGGAATCCTCATTTGCTTGCATAAAAACTACTTTCATCATTTGGCCTCATTGAAACATTACACAATAGACTAGGGATAGGTGAGATGATTACATTAAGAGGGAGGGGTTATAAACAACCTCTAACATGCATTGGAGGTGTACCTAGTCATCATGATTCTTTAGGACATGAGTTATCATTGTTTATAGTCTTAATCACTCCTCTTCCACTCACCCTTCACATTTGACACTAATATGGTCTTAAATTTACCAATCTAATCCATAAAAAGGAGTGTATAACACTTTTCAAGATCCCTCATTTATTTATATTCATTAGTTATAACTTAAAAGGCCTTCCACTTAGAGTTTTCACCTTCTCACTTGCTTATTCACTATATCATTTTTGACTGGCTAAGATGAAGGTATTATCAGAGGCATTTATTAGATTTTATAATGAAATAAATGGACATGATAGGTTACCTCAAGTCTCAACCTATATTTCAAAGTGACTTGAATCTTTTGGAACCCTTCCATACCTAAACAACACACAAAATTATTAATAAAATCCATTCTCCACCCTATCCATATATTTAGGATATAACTCAAGTTGATGGGGAGGAGCGTAGGAGAGTCCTCTACAACTTCCAATCATCACCCAATCCATTCTATCCCATCTAGATGCATCTCCTACCTCATTTTCCCAATCGAGTCACTAACAAGGGGTTTAGAGTAATTTTTCCATCTACAGATTATTTATATAGGTTTGAAATTAGAACCCTAAAAAAATTACATAAAAAACATTTTTCAATACCTTATTAAGTGTCTCACTACTCCTTATAATCCCATGCAAAGTATCCATGTAGGTGTGAGCTCTCAAAGTTACACTCTTGAGCTTTTCATTCCATTCTATGCAAGCTTGAGTTGGTTTAAGACATGAAATGGCTTACCTATGGTCTCCTTTACTTAAAATAGTTAAAACACTCATTATTAATCCCATTAAAGTGTTTCAATTCATTGGAATGTTTTCCTAATGCTAGAAGTGAAATTTGGACCCTATTAGGCACTAGGCCTAGTCAAGACCTAATAGGTTTGTTTGCATGCTTATGAATTTGGATCATCATGTTGGTTTTCAAAAATATATCAATTTTTTTTCATGTTTTTCCATGTCTAGATAAAATTTATACATACTATTTAAAGGTCTCATCAATTTTCTAACTCATCCTCATCTTCTTTCCTCTAAACTTACATATTTTAACCCTTAGGGAGTGCTCATTGTCTAAGACAAAATGAAGGGAACTTACCCTATTGACCCAAAAATTGTGGACATATGAGGGGATTATTTAAGTGATAAGTACCCTCTATGAAAAGTCTCATATCTTAGTTTCATCAATGGACCCTCCAAATGTCATGAAACCTAATACTAACTTGTGGGAAATGATAAATGTGCAAACTTTATATGTATATATAGATTGTAGGTTGTCCTTGGAACCTTTATATACACTATTTAAATATGGTATGAGACTAATTTAATTATCATGCCACTTTATATTCATTTTCAAACATTTTTATCATAAAATATTTTATCAACCTTCCATTGCTCACCCCTCACTTTAAATGGTATAGATTACAGGTTGACTGTGGTATACTTTGGAGATATGACCCTTCAATGCTATGTTCTATTTATTTGATAAATTTATATGATGTAAAAAATCCTTAATAATATTTATAGCATTATAAAACTATTTTTTCTTTCCCAACTCCATTGCATACCTTGTACTTGACTTACCTAGTATGTTGACTATGTTTATTTCTCTTTATGAAAGAGGTGCATGTAGGTACACACTTACATGTTTAGAGATTGTATCACTATCATAAGAAATTTTTTAAGTACCTAAGGTCATTTAAAAATTAATATAAACTATTATAATCATTTTCATGTTATGCCAATCTCTAATCACTATGTTTCCATTCACTATCATGCTATAGTTGACTGTAGTTACCTTATTTGGAGCAAGCAAGGGTCATGTAGTTTTGTTTTAACCTTGAGATCTGTGACACATGGTTTATGATCCATTTAATTTATTAGGAGGAAATTAAAATTATAATTTTTTTATTTTTCCATGCCTAAACTCACATCAAGGAACTATGGGAGTCTATATTCAACTGTAGGTAAGTTCTCTTAGGGTAAAACACACCTGTAGGTAGTGATGCAAGTCACAACCTCATGCCTTCACTATTATTGATTCTCTTTAGAAAACTAGTATATTTTAAAACTCAATAGTACCAATAAAACATGGATATATGCCTCTATACTACAACTTTGGATTATAATCCACCTAAGAGGTTCAAAACTATAGACAACATTGAAGAAATGTTGTGAACAAATGCATGACTTTGAGGCCTTCTAGCATGGATCCCTATTGGTTAAACCACTTGCTTCATTTTACAAGATGTTACCCTAGTATATGGATAAAATATGGAAACATTTTAATTTATATAAAATCTATGAGACATCAACATACATTAATGCCAAAAGTGGCTGAGGCTCTATTTTGGGGCTTTAGGGAAACTTGTCCTTGAATTCAAATTCTCTTCTCTTGAAGTGACTTCTCACTCTTCCTTCCAATATAATGCCTAAAAAAATAATAAAATAGTTTCTCAAACATCATAAGACTTCAATAATGGTATCAAAATGTGTGATAACTTCTCTTATATAAATTAATAGATCTCTTTGGTGCCACTTGTAGGTGTGCATTCAGTTGCAAACCAAGCAGTGAGTAGGAACATGAACAATGTGCATGGTGAATAATATCATAACCAATTTTATACCCTTCACCAGCTATAAAATGGGTCTTTATCACCATTAATATCTTGAAATAAGTTATAATGATCCCATCTTAACATGATATGTTTCTTATAGGTACACATCCATGATGTATGATTGTGCATAGGACTTGCATTGACTATCATAGTTTGTTATATGAAATTTGGAGAGATTGTATTTTTAGATTATGTTATAAGAATGTGTTCATCACTACTTATATTATTCATAAAATTTATATAACCCTAATCAAAGCTCAAAATTCCTCCTTTAGTTGATTGTGTATGACAGTCATTGTAAGAAGTTGACTATGAGTCCTTCTTGACTACAACTTTCATGATGTTAATATTAGAGAGTAAGCTTGAGAGAAGAGGGGATAAATATGAAATTAGAGGCATGATACATAACAACCCATAATCATATGAAACCATTGTATAGAAATAAACCTTTTTTAAGTGTTGAAATCTGACTGCTAGTCCATTAGTGACATCAACCTACAACTTGAACTATTTGGCCCATAAAATCAAATCCAAACATGAAAAACAATATGTAAAAAATTAAAGGAGTTATTACAAATATTTTAGAAGTAATTTAAATAATTTAATTGTATGTAACTACTCATACAAGAGGAAAACCTACAGGGTATGGGGATTAATTAGTAAAATAAGACAATCAACTTGTTAATGATGGTTCATAAAGTACAGGAAACCATTATTCCAAATATAATAATTAAAATTAAGCATAAAATTTTTAATATCCACCAGCAAGAGAATTTTACCTGGAAGTCCTCCTACTAGCCATACCATAAAAAGATATGTTGACTAGTTCTATTTGTATAATGGAGTGATGGAGAAGAAGAATGGTTTTGGTCCATTTTTTGGCACTTCCAAAGTAGATAAAACATGTAAATTGAGTCAAGGAAGTTGAAGGGTCACTTCATGAGCTTTTCCCATGTGCCACTCTTCCCCATAGGTCATACAACCTTTAAAACTCCCTCTTTTTCACTTGTTTTCTTGATTTTTAGTTAACACATACAAGTTTTAGTTAGTCTTGATATCATTGACAAGGAATATGACATATTGGATATTGAAAGTAAGTTTAGAACACTTGTACATCAAGGAAAACCATACCACTTTAGCTATGACCCCTTAAATGACATAGAATGACATAAAGACTAAAATGAACTAGGATCAAGGTTATAGGTACATTAAATAACATCAAATAAACCATGACAGACCCTATAACATTATAATATACACCTATATCAAGTTTTTGACTATAAGGGGTTTACTAATTTTTACTTGTGGTAAAAATAGTCAAAAATATGTCTAGAGTTATTTACTTAATATATTCATATTCCTTATGTTGGAAATAAGCCACACCTAGACCAATAATGGGTTGGCCATAGAGGGGCTAGTAGCTTAGTTAGTAGAGAACTCTAGTAGCAATGGAAGGTCCTAGGTTTAAGTCCTAGCTACTCCATATGAGCTATAGCTCACATATGGTATCATAACTAGGCTATGATCCCTAAGCACCTGTAGTGTGGCTTAATGGGGGGTATTGGAAATAAACCACATCCAAACCAATGATGTTTTGTTCATAAAGGGGCTAGTAGCTTAGTTGGTAGAGCACACCACCAGTAATGGAAGGTCTTAGGTTTGAGTCTTAGCTACTCTATATGATCTATAGCTCACACCTTGCTTCATAACCCATTATCCCCTGAGATAATGGCATATCCCTTGCCTATATGTTTTGTAGCTCTCAAACTTCTAATTTATGATGATAAAGATGATATTGAACAAAAAATTTGATCCTGCCACATAACATGACTAAATTACACATCTTATGATAAGTTATTGACCAAGTTATTGCTAAGAAGTCTCAAAGACTATGCTTTGTGATTTTTCTATGACCTCCCTCTTCAAGCTTGTCATGACCCTATTTGACTAAATTTATCTCACTTCATATAATGATTTAGTTATAAATTATTCAAGACCTAATTGTTTAGATTATTATTGTGATACATTTCTATGATCTATGTTTGATATATTTTTATTGTTGTTGAGATAGTTATTTGATATGATTTTCATTACAACATTGGCTATGTCATGCTTAATGAGTTATTGATTCATTATTTAGTTTAGTTACATTATTTTATTTAATGTAGTTATTGAATTTATTTATCTTATATAGTATGGGTACTACTGATGGTGTTTTATGACTTTAGGTACCAAATATGATCTAGGTTGGATGTGACTCTTAGTAGTTTGGTGAGGTCAAGAAAGTGAAAGAAAAGAAATAGTGAACTCAAAATTTCCTATACTGAGCTTTGACTATTATTATGATTTGAGTCATTTTATATGTTTGACTTAAATGTTAAGTGCTTATCATTTTTAAGTTCTCTTTCATTTTTAAATTATTTATTAGCTAGTTTTGACTTCTTGTTTGATCATTGATTTAATTAGTTGATGATTTTGATTCATAATCTTGATTTTATACTTGTCAATTTTTTGACATTACATTGTTTGTCAAATACTATCTTATTTGCTAACGATAACTTGTTTTATGTTTGGATTTTTAAGCAACTTGATTATTGGTCATAGTCCTATTTCATTTTAGTTTAAATTCATTAATCATCGATTATGTTTCAAAGGAATTAAAATATTTGAAATGGTCTTGGACACTTCATTTAATTTCATTAAAGGTCTTTGTTGAATGGGACTCTTATTGCATTCATTATCTAAATAGACCAATTCTTGAATTGCCATTACTTTGGTTAGGTAACTAGGGGCCATGACCCACCATGGGAATGGTATTAATTGAAGTGTTATGTTTTGTTTGTGAATTTTATGTGATGGCATTAGCTTTCCATTTGATGTAAATGGGTCTAGCCTCTTCCCAACCCTTTTAGGGTTATTTCATGTTCATTTTGATATGTCATTTGGAAGCTTTGAACTTGGGAAAATTTTGTCAAAATTTAGGCATGGTAGTTAAGAGAAATAGGAGTTTATTTAGTTACATGATCTTATTTCAGATTTCAAACTTCAGTGAGTCTTTGTCTTGTTGATCATGTAGGAGTTTTTGTGGAGTTTTCTCATGGTTCAAGTTGGCTTAAATGGGTTGATTGGTATTTTGAATTAATCATTTGTGAATGGTTGGAAGCTTGTAGAATCAAGTAAAAGAATTAAACTCACCATCCTTTGTATTATTTTGATTGGTTTACAAGTAAGTATTATATTTAAAATTCTAAGTGGTTTTATAGTTTGGCCTTGCTAGTATGGACTAGGTTTTTGTTTGAAAATTAATGCACTCATTTTATTATTCTATGGCATATAAAATTAAGTGTTATAGTGGATGGTTTGCATGAATAAAACCCTATAGGGTTTGATTTTGCATTTGGATTATGATTTTTAATCTTATAAAAAGATTTTTAAAGCCATTATGGCTCAGAAAAAGCATGTTGGTTGTGATTTCTATGTGTATATTAGGTTTAATTTCTTTTTATTTTATGGAAGATCATTATTATGTATAATGTAGTTTAGGGATATAGTTGTGCATATTGTATAATGGTTTATTCTTTTTTTTTTAAAGCCTTATTATGAGTTGGAAAACATAGCTATATATTTTAAGTTTTATTTTTTATTTTTTAATAAACACAAGCCTATGCATTGTTTTTAGGAAGCAACCTTGGAAGAATATAATTAAATTATTGAGCTATATGTGGGGTTTGAATACCATTGGGTTTTGATTAAAATATTATTTTATAATTATTTTAATTGCTTCATTATTATCCATACGGTCATGGTATTTGATTTGGTCATTATGAGGTTTTTGACTTATGATGTAAGTTTAGTCACGTAATGTCAATTATCTACATGATTGGCCAACTTTGGGTTAAGGATCATTTTTATGATTTACATACGCCATGAGGTTTAAATATTGTTGGACATTAAATATTCATATGAATTATATCAATCATTATTATCATTACCAATTAGTGATAATGACCTTAGGATATTTTCATCATGATTTTCACTTGATCCTATTGGTCAACATTGAGATGGCACTTTAAAGACATTTGATGTTGTTTTATTTGATTAGTGCAATTGGATTTATTTTACACTACTGTGTGAATATGTTGCCTTACATGAGAATTTGAGTTGAGTTTTGATGTTGTTGTTAGACTACTATAAGTTTGATAATATTTTCATGAATTTTTTAATTTTGTTCTGAGTATATAATTTAGTTAATTTTTTGAAAGTTATTTGAGTCATTTAAGTTCATTTTACTTAGATGGAAATATTTAAAGAATACTATTTTTATTTAGGCTTACTAATAATAATAAAATTGTATTTATTTTGGGTATTATACCCTAATGATGGATTAGGAATTATAGGTGAAACTCTATGGATTAAACTCTTAATCCTCAATCCCAAAATGCTCTAAACAAGCTTTAATAATTATAATAACTACAAAGGTGTTAGTGTTATTAACCATGAATGTAAACAATCTTGTTTGAATGTTTTCATCATTTAGTTTTGTTAAGTCAAGATTAGTTGACACTGTTACCTTCTTCACTTTTCTCATCTGGTGAGAATCACATATAAGTGATGGATGGGGTGGTCTAGGACCACTTATGGTTGGGTTCATTAGTATTGGAGAGGGGGGTGTTTATAACATTGAATTATGTGCAGAATACTGTTTATTTTAATTCTTCTATTTTAGTTATTTTAACAATTTATTGTAAAATGTATTGATTCATGTATGTAGGATTAACTTAATTATTTATATATAAGTTCATCAGTTATGTGATGTAAGGTTAAGGTTATGTTTAATTTGCATATTCAGGTTAATGTATGCAAGTTGACTTATAATTGGGATTAGAGTTTGATATTTTAAATATCAAATTATTCTTTATGTTATTATTTACATATATGACTATAAATGATCATTGTGGCATATGATATTGTGAACATTTAGCTACGTGACTTAAATTGATTCATGTAGTTAGTTTCTTATTATTTGGAGTATGTAGATTCATAATTGAACTTAAGTGTGATGTTTAAATTTATAAGGTGGATAAAATTGTTTGCATAGTTGTAAAAGCTCATTCATTTATATTATATTATCTATATGTGTTAATAGATCTTTTTTAAGTTCATAAGACTATTCAACAATTTTAGTTTTCTTATCTCATGTCAATGGCATTGAGCTAGTTGGATAATTGAATAGTAATTGGTTGCTTTTGAATTATAGTTATAAAATTCAATTGTAAGATACCATGTGACAATTGGGTTTGTTAAAGTGTACAAGAAATTGAAATGTAATACATAATATGAATAAAAATATATCTATATACCTCATGTAAAAATTAAGTTGTTAAGATTACTTTGAGTAACTTATAATTGTTTGATCATTATGCTTATTAAAATTGAATAATGACATCACTTGATCAAGGACAAATTGTGTTGATTGGTATTTTTATATACTTGTGATACGTCTTCATTTGAATACATCAAAACATAAGACCCATGTTAAAAAGATGCAATTGTTAAATTGACTCTACATTTAGGATTCAATTAAAGAAACTTAAAAAATGTCTAAAGCTAATATCCTCTTTAGTATTATTTAATGAATGTAATCATTTTTGGAAACTATCATATCATTGTTTAAAGTGATATGAATATTTTGGGATAACATTGTAAAATTTGGGGTTGATGGGGTTGAACAATTATAATTAAGATTTAGTTAATTTGATTCAAATATTATACAAATTCTAAAACTATTTTAGCAAACTAGTTTGTAAATGGTTAGGTTCTTAAAATGTCATATATTCCAATGAATATTTCATTGAGGCATGATGTGCTTGAGAAAAACCTACTTATTACAAGGAATTGGCTTAAGAAATAATAATAAATGATTATATCTATTTATAAATACATGGAATTATAACAAGACAAAGTGGTGAGTTATAATCATTAATATGGAATTAATATGTCTTACTTGAAAGATAAGATAGAGAAAATATTATAACATATAGTTCTAAACAATTATGTTTTACCTTGTCTAAATAATGTTGACCTAAGTTTAAATTTGATTCATTTAATTAATAAGGTTAAGTGTTAAACCTTGTAAAAGTACATTGAGTTCCTTGAACTCATGCATTAAAATAGTGTTGTTTTATGTAAGTTTGTATAACCTAACAGGGTTTAATAAAGTTAATAATATCATTGAGTAAACATGAATTTAATTATACCTTGAGACTAACCCTATCATGTAAAAAAAGAAAGATGTTACTGAATGGAACATAAGCATGGTTATGGAAACATTTCAAGAAGTTTAATCTATATACTTATATCTTTTATCTAACCTCCTTAATCTACTACTCATAGGATGTCAATCTCATCCCTTACTTATTTGTGAACTTTGTAATGTGTTCCAAATCTTAGCATTTATTTTGGAATTAGTCATTTCCATGATCATTTCTTGTTGGTTGTGAATTTGATAGATCTTACTTATTCAAGCTTAGTATGATGATTCTTCTATTGAATCTATCTTACTTCATAAAACTATTTGCTAAACTTTTATAATTTACCCATTGAGGTATCGACTATTTTATAGCCTAAGTAGGTACTTAGGTAAATGTATAAGTTAGTGATGGATTTAATAGGAATACCACATTGAAGTACATGGATAGGTGTGCATGAGTGTTTCTATACTGACCCACTTCTATCTAGATACTAAGTGGTTAAAACACTTCCTAATGAAGTCATTGTTAATTTATGTACTTGGTCTAGTTTTTATGTTGGATATGACATGGTTATGGCTATCACTTCATCTATCCATGATAAAATCTAATTAAGTATTTGTAATATAGTTATTTATCTTGATATTATAATTTTTTTATGGTTGTTACATATTAGTATTAGAATAAGTTATACTTTGGGGATTATTTACTTATTATTCTCCACTAAGTTATTATTTATTTCACCTAAAGATGGTGAGAAAAAGATTTAGAAAGGAAAGTAATAACCTAATAGATGTTAACACTAGTAGAGGTAAAGGTTGTAGGGCCAATACTCCTAAAAGAGAGGAAGCTCCTCTCAAAAAATTTAAAATAATTATTGGATCCCCTAATCATGATGAAAAAAACCCCAATACTAATGAAGAGGTAGTCTTAAATGGGATACTTACTACATTACATGCCCTACAAAAAAATTGGACACCTAAGAATGTAAATTGAATAACTTGGAGGGTGTTACACCTAAATAATTGACTATTATAGAAGAAGGGAAAGTTGGTGAGTAATAAATTCAAGATAACCCTATCAATGTGGTTGATCCTATCATCAAGGAACTAAAAGATATACCTCCACCAACATTTTCAGATGAGTAATTTGATGATGCAAATGATGCATGGTTGGTTCACTTACATAAGTAATTTAACATTAACAATATGACATTGAATATGAAATTAATAGTTCTTACTTATCAATTAGTTGGAATGAAATCTCTTTGGTGGAACCATCTCTATGACTTAGAGGGTTACTAGCTAATGAATATTACCTAGCTTACTTTTGAAAGGTAGTTCAAGAAGAGGTATCTAAATTTAAACTTTAAAGAATATAAGATAAATAATTTTTAGTTATTAAAACAAGAGAATATTCTATAACTAAGTAAGAAATAAGTTTTTAAACCTGCTACATAATGTTAACAACATGCATGATGAAGCAACTAAAGTAACCAAGTTCAAGCTAGGGTTGAAGGAGATATTGATGCATGATTTAAATATAACTAATCCCATGAATCTAATTTATATTATTGAATCTAATCATAGGGTAAGATAAAAATAGAAATCTCATCAAAAGGTGAGGCAAGATTTCAAACAAAGTACACAATAATATAAGAACAATAATATGTCCCCCTCACCTAATAATTTAAATAAATTTGATAAAAAAATACATGTATACTATGAGTACAAGTGGTTTTAACAAATTTTAAGGGAATAATAAAAACTTTAATAATTACAATCCTTCTAAGTCTACAAATTTTAAGAGAAATCAGACTCAAGGTAGTCAAAATGTACCTACCACTATGAAAAATATCATAACTATGTCACCTCAAAGGAATATAGTATGATGGGAATATGGTGATAATCACTATCATAAGGATTATCCCAAGTTGAAATCAAGTCAATCAACTAACCATATGGTGTATGGAGTTTTGGATAATAGAAACATGGATTTTCAAGCAACCCCAACTAAATTCAAAGGTAAATTAAATAATATTTTTGTTTCAATTTTGTTTGATTTAGGACTAATTAATAGTTTTATTAATCCAAAGTTAGTGAATAAATGTAAAATAAATTTTATAAAATTGAAGGACAATTGGGATGTTGAGTTTGGCTTAGGCAAAAGGGTGTTAGTTTATCAGTGCCTTAAAAAAGTAAGCTTAGACTTAGGCAATTTTTAGACCCAAGTTAATCTATTTTAGTTCTTGTTGGTTCTTTCTATGTCATTCTATGAATGGATTGATTAAAATAAGATAAATCCAATCTATACTACTGTAATAAAGTGGTTAAATGCTATGATGACATGAGAACATTAGTAATAATTAAAGGTTTGATAAAACCTAGAGTAAAAAAGTTGTTATTAGCCTTAAAGCTAAATAAATTAATGTTTAAAGGCTACAAACTATATGTTGTAAAGATGTATGAAATAATACTTGTAATAGAAAAAACATTCCAATAATATCTATTTTTCAATAATTCTTTGATGCTTTTATAGAAAAACTACTTGGTTTACCTTTTAAGAGGGAGTTTGAATTTTCTATTGATGTAACTCCAAGGGTGGCCCCTACATCTAAATCACCTTATCATATGAATGTAGTATATTTGCAAGAGATAAAAGTTTAAATATAAAATATATTGGAAAATTTTAGCATTAGACCAAGTGTGTCACCTTGAGGTTCACCTATGGTCTTTGTTAAAAACAAGGATGGAACCTTGCATTTGTGTGTTGACTATCACATGTTTAACAAGGTTATTATCAATAATATTTATCATTTGATGAGGATAGATGATTTATTTGACCAAATTAAGGATGTATCTATATTTTTAAAGATATATTTAAGATAAATCTATCACCAATTGAGAATCAAAGATGAAGACATATATAACACCACTTTCATAACTCAATATGGATATTACGAGTTTATGATAATGCCCTTTGGTTTAACTAATACACCTAATGCATTTATAAATTTAATGAATAGTGTATTAAGTGATTTTATGGATAAGTTTTTTATAATTTTCCTTGATGACATATTGATTTATTCTAAGAATGTAGCTACACATGAATCACATTTGCATCTAGTGCTATAAAGGCTAAAACATCATAAATTGTTTGGTAAGATATCTAAATGTGATTTATTTCAAATTAAGATCAACTATTTGGGTCACATAATATCTAAGTCTAGAATTTAAATTGATTTAACTAATATTAAGGCTATCCAAGAGTGGAATGATCCTAAAAATGTACATGAAATATGTAATTTTATGGGACTGACTAGTTATTATGGAAGGCTTGTTGATTTTTTTTCTAAGTTGTCTAACCTAATAAATTCCTTGTAGTGGAAGGGTAATAAATTTGTTTAGAATTCTTAGTGTGAACAATATTTATATAATTTTAAATAATTATGAACTATATTACCTATACTTATCATACTAGATGCTAATGGTAATTTCAAAATCTAGATTTATGCATCCAAAGAAGGCTTGGGTGGCATGCTAATTCAATATGGTTTAGTTGTGGCTTATGAGTCACATAAAATAAAATATCATGATACAAATTACACCATTCATGATTTAGAACTTTCTATCATTATTCATGCTTTGAAGTAATGGAAATACTTTTCACTAGGTAAATATTTTGAAGTAAAATATGATCATCATAACTTGGAATATTTTTTTCCTAGGATGATTTAAACAATCACCAGCATAGAAGGCTATAGTTTTGAGTAATTTTAATATGAATATTTCATATGTTGAAGTTAAGGAGTATCATGTTGTTGATGCACTCAACCAACATACATATCTCACTACCTTGTCTATTCTGCATAACAATTTCATTACTAAAATTTTAGAATAATAATGTTTTGATAAGTAATACAAATATGTAAGTGTAAATTTGGTTGATTATCCTATAGAAAATATTTTTTATAACTTTTTTTAATTGATTCTAATGGTTTAATTAAACATAAAAATAGAATTTATATGCTTGATTATAGTGACTTAATGAATATCTTGCTCAAAAAGTGCATGAAATACCTCATTTTGCTCATCTTAGTGTCACAAAGATGAAACATGGCTTGAAAAGGTTGTATTATTGGCCTGGTTTAAAACATGAAGTTTTTGACTTTGTAGCAAAATGTTTGGAATGTCAACATGTGAAAGCTGAACATTGTCATCCAAGAGGACTATTGTATCCTCATGATGTTCCATAAGGTAAGTAGGCTATTATTTCATTGTATTTCATAGTTGGTTTGCCAAAATCTTCAAGAAAACATGGTATTATTCTAGTTCTAATAAATAAGTTTACTAAATTTGGTTATTTCATTACTAAAAATTTAATTGATGATGCATTTGTATTTACTAAATGGTTTTTGAAATAAATAGTATGTTTGTATGGAATTCCTAAAGTTATTATCTCTAATAAAGATAAAAATTTTACTTCAAGGTTTGGAAAACTTTGACTTCTACATTTGGTTCAAAATTGAATTCTAGCTCATATTATCACATAGAAATAGATGGTCAGATGAAAATATTAAATTAAGTTGTGGAATACATGTTAAGAATATATGTGATGGATCAACAAGGTAAATGGGAAGATTATTTACACTTAGTTGAGTTTTCTTACAATAACACATATCATTATATTATTAAAATAGTTCTTTTCAAAGATTTGTATGGATGCAAGTGTAGGACTCCACTTGGCTGGGAACATTTAGAAAATAGATTTTTTGTTGGTTATTATGTTTTAGAAGAGTATGGTAGGAAAATAGAAATAATAAAGAAAAATATAAAGCCTACCTATGATAAGTAAAAGAGTTATGTTGATTTAAAGATATTTCCACATGAATTTGAAGTTGGTGATAATTTTTATTTGTGTTTTAGACCAGAAAAAAGTTTGATTAAGTTTAGAAAGTCATCCAAATTATCTCCTTGGTTTTTAGAACCCTTTGAAATTTGGAGAAGATTAGTAATGTTGCATATTGACTAGCCCTTCCTCCTTATCTTTCTTGGATTCATGATGTTTTTTATGTTTCATTATTGAAAAACTATATACCTGATCCTTCTTATGTTTTGGATTGAACTCATCTTTAGGTTTTAGAAGAAGAAAATATATAGTTAGATATAATGAAAATCTTGGACCATCACAACACTAGATTGAGAAATTGTGAGATTTACCAAATTTTAGTTCAATATAATCTTGTGTTAAAAATAAGTGCTACTTAGGAAGATGAGAGTCTTTTCAAGCAACAATATCCTTGGCTATTTTAATCATTGGGATGACTCTCTTCCAAGTGGGGGAAGATGTCATGACCTTATTTGACTGCATTTATTTCACTTAATATTATGGTTTAGTTATAAATTATTTGGGGCATAATTGTTTGGATTAGTGTTGTGATATATTTTTGTGATTTATGTTTGATCCATTTTTATTGTTGTTGAAAAAATTATTTGATATGCTTTTCCTTACAACATTGGATATTTCATGTTTAATGAGTTACTTATTCATTATTCAATTCAATTATATTATTTTATTTAATTTTATTATTGTATTTATTGATATTATATAGTACATATAATGCTGATGGTCTATTATGACTGTAGGTACCAATTATGAACTAGGTTGGATGTGACTCTGAGTAGTTGGGTGAGGTTGAGAAAGTGAACAAAGAAAAATAGTAAACTTGAAATTACTAAATTTGAGATTTGATTGTTATTATGTTTTGAGTCATTTTATATGTTTGACTTAAATGTTGAGTGCTTATCATTTTTTTTTTTTTTTTGACTTAAATACTAAGTGTTTATCTTTTCTAAGTTCTATTTTATTATTGAATAATATTTATTGATTAGTTTTGACTTCTTGTTTGATCCTTACTTTACTCAATTATTGATTTAGATTCTTAAGTCTAATTCAATACTTGTCATTTTTTTGACATTGTATTGTTCTTTGAATACTATCTTATTAGTTGATGGAGTCTTATTTTATGTTTGGATTCTTGAGTGACTTGACTATTGGTCACAGTCCTATTTCATTTTGGATTAAATGTATTAATCATTGATTATGTTTCAAAATAATTAAAATGTATGAAATGGTCTTTGACACTTCATTTAATTACATTAAAGGTCTTTCTTAAATGGGACTCTTGTTGAATTCATTGTATAAATAGACCAAGTCTTGGCTTAGAATTAATTTGGTTAGGTAATTGGGATCCATGACCCACCATGGGCATGGTATTAGTTAAAGTTTTGGGTTTTTTTTATGACTTTGGTGTGATGGCATTAGCTCACCATTTGATGCGAGTGGGTCGAGAATCTTCCCAAAACTTTTAGGGTTCTTGCATATTCATTTTAATTTATCATTTAAAAGCTCTATGAATGGGGAAACTTTACCAAAATTTGGGCATGGTAGCCAAAGGAAATAGGAATGTAGTTAGTTACATGATCTTCACAATTTAAACTATAATGAGTCATTTATATTATCGACTATCAAGAATTTTTGTGGAATTTTCTAGTGGTTCAAGTTGGATTAAATGGGTCAATTAGTATTTTAAATTCATTAAGTGTGAAAGGATAGAAGATTATGGAGTCAAAGAAAAGAAGTAATTTTTCCATCCTTTACTTTCTTTTGATTGGTTTACAAGTAAGTATTATATTTAAAATTATAAGTGGTTTTATAGTTTGGCCTTGCTAGTATGGATTGGTTTTTTATTTGAAAATGAATGCACTCTATTATTATATGGCATAAAAAATGAAGTCTTGTAGTGGATAATTTACATGAATAAAAAAATGTAGGGTTTGAGTTTGCCTTTGGGTTATGTTTTTTATTCTAACAAAGATTTTCAAATCCATTATGGCTTGGTTGAAGCACATTTATTATGATTTTTGTATGTATGTTAGGTTGAAGTTCCTTTTTTTATGGAAGATAATTAATTTTTAATTTCATATATGGCTATAGCTATGCATATTTTATAATGGAATCTTGTTATTTTTAAAACCTTGATTATGAATTGGAAACCTTTACTATGTACGTTGAGTTTTATTTGGGTTGTTTATTTTTAGTAAACAAAAGTCTGTGCATTGTTTTTTGGCCACAACCTTATAATAATATAATGAAATATTCGACTTATACGTGGGGTTTAAATACCATCTAGGTTTTACTTAAAATATTATTTTATTATTATTTTAATGTGTTTCATTATTTCCATACAATCAGGGTATTTGATTTCATCATTATGAGGTTTTTGACTTATGATGTAAGTCTATTTTAGTCACTTGATGTAATTTATCTACATGATTGTTTGAATTCAAGTTAAGTATTTTTTTTGATGATTTTATACATCATGAGTTTTAAATTTGGTTAGACTTTAAACATTTGATGAATGATTTTAGTCATTATTATCATTACCAGTTAGTGATAATGACCTTGGGATATTTTCATCATGGTTTTCATTTGAACCTATTGGTCAACATTGAGATGGAACTTTAAATACATTTGATGTTGTTTTATTTGATTAGTGAAATTGACTTTATTTTTCACTATCTGTGTGAATATGTTGCCTTGCATGAGAATTTGAGTTGAATTTTGGTGTCATTATTAGAATGATGTAAGTTTGATAATATTTTCATGAAAGTTTTATGATGTTATTTTGAGTATAAAATTTATTTCATTTTTTGAAAGTTATTTGAGTCATTTAAGTTCATTTTACTTATAAATATTTAAAGAATATTGTTTGTATTCGAGGTTACTAATAGTAATACAATTGCATCTATTTTAGGTGTTGTACCTTAACGATGGATTGGGGCTTGTGGGTCAGATGCAATGGGTTTCACTCTTAATCCTCAATCTTAGAATACTCTAAATGAGATTCAATAGTTAGAACAACTGCAAAGGTGTTATTGTTATTAATCATGGATGTAAATAATCTTGTTTGAATATTTTTATCATTTGGTTTTGTTAAGTCAAGCTTAGTTGACACTGTTACTTTCCTTAACTCTCTCATACAGATGGAATCACATCCAACTAATGGGTGGGGTGGTCTAGGGCCACTTATGTTTAGGCTCATTCAAGTTGGAGATGTGGGCATTTGAAACATTCTATTACATGTGTAATATTGTTTTTTGTACTTCTAGTTTAGTTATTTTCATAGTTGATTATAAAATGAATTGATTCATGAATGTAAAATTAACTTTAATATTTATATGGAAGTTCATCAGATGCAAGGTTAAGGTTATGTTTAATTTACATATTTAGGTTAGTGTATGTAAGTTGACTTATAATTTTGATTAGAGTTTGATTTTTTAAATATAGAATTATTATTTATGTTATATTTTACATATATGACTATAAACATTTATTGTGGCATTTTATTTTGTGAAATTTTAGATACATGACTTAAATTTATTCATGTAATTAGTTTCTTATTATTTGAAGTATGTATACTCATAATTGAAATTCTAAGTGTTATGCTTAAATTTATAAGTTAGATACATTTTTTTGCATAGTTGTACAAGTTTATTGAGTTATTTTATATTATGAATATGTGCTCATAAAGATTTGTAAAGTTCATATAACTATTCAACACTATTAGTTTTTTTATCTTAGGTCAATGGCATTGAATTAGTTGGACAATTGAAATAATAAATGGTTGCTTTTAAATTACAGTTATAAGATTCAATTGTTAGATATAATGTGAGAATTGGGTGATACTTTGTATGTATGAGTATATATGATATAACTCATGTATAAATTAAGTTGTTAATAATACTTTGAGTAACTTATAATTGTTTGATCATTATGATTATTAAAATTGAATAATGATATCACTTGATCAAGGATAAGTTGTGTTGATTTGTATTTTTATATACTTGTGATAAGTCTTCATTTGACTACATCAAAACATAAGACCTATATTAAAGATCTAAAATTGTTAAATTGGCTTTATGTTTAGGATTTATTTAAATAAAATTAAAGAGTGTCTAAATTTAATATCCTTTTCAAAAGTATATAATGAAGAAAATCATTTTTGGAAACCATTATATCATTATTTCAAATGATAGGACTATTTTGGGACAGCCTTTTATAATTTGGGATTGATGGGGTTGAAAAATTATAAATATGATTCAATTAATGTGATTCAAATATTATAAAAATTTTAAAACTAATTTATCAAACTATTTTATAAATGGTTAAGTTATCAAAATGTCCTATAATCCAATGGTTATTTTATTGAGGCATGATGTGCTTGAAGAACACCTACTTCTTATGTGGAATTGGCTTAATGAATAATAATAAGCTATTTTATTTCATTATAAAGACATGTAAATATAAAAAGACAATGTTGTGAGTTATAATCATTAATATGGAATTAATAAGTCTTCCTTGAAAGGTAAGAAAGATAAAATATTATAATATATAATATTACACAATTATATTTTACTTGGTCTAAAGAACATTGACCTAAGTTGAATTTTGATTCAATTAATTAATAAGGTAAAGTTTTAAATGTTGTATAAGCGCATTAAGTTCCTTGAAATCATGCGTATTAAAATAATGTTGTTTTATGTATGTTTTTATAACCTAGTAGGGTTGACTAAAAGTAATAAGATCATTAAGGAAGCATGTATTGACATACACCTTGAGAATAACCTTGTCTTGTAAAACAAGAAAGATGTTATTAAATGAAACATAAGCATGGTTGTTGAAAATTTTCAAGAAGCTTAATCCGTACACTTATAGCTTTGATCTAACCTCCTTAAGATACCTACCAATAGGATGCTAATCTTTCCCCTTTCTTGTTTGTGAAATTTGTAATATGTTCCAAATTTTTGTATTAATTTTGGAAATAGTCCTTTTCATGATCACTACTTATTGCTTGTGAATTTTAGATATCTTTATTATGAAATATTACTATGACTATTCTTATATTGAATTTGTCTTACTTCCTACAATTGTTTGCTAAACTTTTTTTATTTACCCATTGAGGTATCAACTATTTTATATCCTAAGTAATTACTTGTGTAAGTATATAAGTTAGTGATAAATTTACTAGGAAGGCCACATTGAAGTATACAAATATACATGCATAAGTGTTTCTATATTGATGCACTTATATCCAAATAATAAGTGGTTAAAACACTTCCTAATGAAGTTATTTTTAGTTTATAGACTTGGTCTAGTTACGATGTTGGCTATAACATGGGTATGGATAACTTCATCTTTCTGTGATAAAATATGATTAATTATTTGTATCATAGTTATTTATGTTAGTAATATAAAAAAAATTATGGTTGTTACAAAGCTGTTAGAATATTTAACCCATTGGCAAATTAACTTTGAGCATACTTATCAATCAACATTGATGATAAACTATCTTATGCACAAATTTATAAATAGTCCAATGAACTAATGAATGATTATATACTATGGTATAAGATCATGGAAGATAATATGGCCAATCCTAAGGAAATAAATGAGTTATAAGACATATTCAATAATTTTTTTTTACCATTATATGAGTCAATAATATTCAAGAAATTCAAGTATTTTTATGAGTTATGCCATACTGTGAGAGAAAAAATTCAAAAAATCATAGATTTAAACAAACTCAAGTATGTACCTAATACTCCAATTAATTCAATAACTGAGTGTCAAAGAAAACCAAGCTATAAGGTTAAATCAAATGGTAACAAGAATGAGGTAAAAATAATATTTGATCAAATGATAATACAAATGAGGCAAATATAATAGTCAATAAAATGATAATAATAATGAGGAAATGATAATAGTCAATGTAGTATTGCAACCTAAAAATTATCTTCAATTATCCACTCCATAAAAGAGGCATTTTTTATGATTACTATCACCTCCTCATGTATTGATACAAAATATAATTGGGTGCAAACTCATTTCTCTTTTGCCACCACAAGAATTTGATGCAAGAAGATCTACACCTAATAGTTATGATGGTAACACATACTATGATTACCATAGAGATCTTGGAATTTATAAAAACATATGTTTCAAGTCAAGGAATAATATACAAGATATTATTGATGACAATACTATTGAGTTAAGCAAACCTACAAAGGAGTCTAGGCCACAAAAAATGGAAATTACAAATTGAAAATCTTCATAGATCTATTTCCCAAACGTGCAACAATTGAGACTAAAGATACTTCTAAAGTAAATCATGCATTAAATGCACATCCTTCACCTATGACATATGGTCACCCAATAAACATGATTATTGGTAAATTTTATAGGCAATACCATAATTCCCTATGATTATATTTAGTGACAATGAGATTGTTGATGATGATTCAAATATCCATGTACTATTCATATGAGCTTACATTAATAAAAATACCCATACATAGTGTCATAATTTAAAATAGGTCAAGTGAGAATGTGTGCACAATGATGCTTCTAAATACACTTAAATACACACATCATGATTTAAATTTTACTAAAATAATGATTAAGGGATTTAATGGAAAAACATAAAACACTCTTGGGCATATTGTGATAACTCTTTAGGTTAGTTCTACTATAGTTGCTACAACATTTATAGTATTAACAAGAATAATGGTGTTATACATGTTGTTAGGACTCCCTTATATATAAAAAATCTATATATTACCCTCTACATTACATTGATATATATATATATATATATATATATATATATATATGTATTGAACACACACATATACACACACACACACACACAACAATAACATAGTTATAATTTTAGGCATTTGATATTAGTACCCTCTTCAACTAGTGGTATCTCCTCCTTCACCCCCACCACCACCACAATTAGTTGCTACACCTAATTAGGAGCATTACAAAAAATTAGTTATTGCACCTATGCAATATTTATATATACATTCATATCAGTGTAGATTATATGATTATCTTAAGCAACCAATTTTATAGTCATTATCAAATCAACAAGTCATTTAGGACTTATAGAGGTTAATAAATACTTTACCATGTACTAAGCTAACACCACATATAGTTAAACTTATTCCATAGTGAAGACATGATGTGATATATTTTGCTATTATAAAACAAACCTCATAAAGACCTCAATATTTTATATTTTCTCATCATACATGTGAGCCTATGAGTAATTATGATAGATGTATTATAAAATATACTTTCATTTCATATTTTGATACACCTATAGTTTTTACTTTTTAATCATGGTGGGTGGTACTCATACCATATGATGTATGAAATCCATATAAATATCCCATTGATGACATCATTAGTTAGAATTTTTCCAATTTTAAGATAAATTAAAAAGGATAGAAAAAAATAAAATAATTAAAAAATACAAAAACATTCAAAAAATTCAAAAAATTAAAAATAATGACCTAATAATGACATGATTTCTAGATTACACTATTTACATATATTATTTATCACATATTTGGTATATGTTATTTTATCTTTCATACACACTTGCATTTCATAGTAGATGAGTGTGATGCAAGACATAAATCATACATGGGCACATATATATGACATTTTACCATATTGATCTATCTAGATTTATTACAAATGTATTATTAAATACTCATATATTATGTAATTCTACATGAATATGATATATTATTATGCTATGGTACTAACATAGATGGATGTTCTAGACTAGTTTTCACTTGTTTTAGGCTTGATTTATGTTGTTGCTTTCTTACATGATAGGAGTAATTACTTGTATACTGTGTGAGGAATTTGGACTTATGTGTGCGACATTTATTTGTGCTTTGTTTTTGACATATTTATTTCCCTAATATACGGACCCTAGGCCTTATTTATTGTGTCATGTTTATGTCTTGTGTTTATGGCCCTTAGAATTATGTGTGACACTACATGTTTATGAGTGGATTAATTTAGGATTATTTGTTGAGATTGTTTTACTTATTGATCTTATTGAGGTTACTAATTTTTTAGGTGCCATGATAAATATCATGCACCTAATATTTGTCTATGGTGTTATGATTTACATCATTCACCTCTTTACTACGTATAATTGTTCAGTTCTTATATCAATGGTGATTATTATTGCATGCCTAGTTTATCTATCTATTTTGACATGACACTTATATTCCATGAATTACATATGTTTTTTTTGATATATATTGAGGAAAAGGGCCCTTACCCATGCAAATATAGAGGCAAGACAAAATAAAATTGGTGGTGATCTAGAATAGACAAAGACCAAACTAACTAGAAGCTAACCCCAAAAATAGGGTGGCAATAAAAATGTTGAGGGACAAACCCCTAAATGAACAAAACCCAATTACATAACTAAGAAAATATCCAAATATGAATCAACCAAAGGCCATCCACAAAAACCAATAATGTTTGTTGATTATCCTAATAAAAGAAATGAAAACATACTAAGACAAAGAAACCAAGTGCAAACTTATGTTATTCCTTTACCCTCTTTATTCTAAGATAAAAAACATGGAGGTTATATCATTATATTTACATCCTTTTTTATTATTCCTTAAAACTATCCAAACATTTTTTACAAAGTGATTCCCATAAATTATCCCCTAAAGGTGAAAAATTAGAGGAGGAACTAGAACTAGCTTCTCTATTAGCTAAAACAACATTACATGGCAAAATATTCCACACTTCTTCATAAATGTTCACATCTTCATGAGGTGAATACCCTTAAGGAAAACAACCAATAAGAATATTAAAAATACCTAATGGGTGGGACAAGAGAGATAACTAATAAATTTATAATATGGTCAACCCGATGATCCTTCCACCAGGAGGATTAAACTTTTTGATTAGTGCTAAGATAATAAGTAATTAGACAACTAGTTTTAAAGTATCTTCAACATGAAAATGGTGGCCATTTATAGTTTAGGGACTAATTCAAACATTGGTCCATGACTACTAATTCAATGGATGTTGGATGAGTTAGATAAATATCCATGTTAATAATAATATGTGCAAAGGTGGTATGAGAGAAATTCAAAGTAGAGACATCAATAGAAAGAAAGTCACCCAGAGTGCCACCAGTGATGGAAAGGAAAGAATTAACCTAAAATTGAAGAAGAAGATATAAAATTTGCACTCAAATTGGCCTGATAGAGAGGTTTTATATAAGAGGATTAGACATCAGAAACCATAGCTTCAAAAAGAGGAGATGATGATCCTAGTTCCAATATTTGGTTTGAAAAATCTTGTTGTAATATTTAAGACTATAAAAAAACACAATGAATAACCCACATGCATAGGGGTAGAGTTTTAGGTCATACTACATAAAAGGCCATAAAAAATCTGAGATCCACTAATGAAGGTTCAAGGGGCTTGGACATAAGAGGTCAAGTTTTCACATTAAATCCCTCTCTACAAACCATTCCTCATTGCAAAGCATCTCCTCCAAAAATTTATCCCTAAAGTAAACTATTGGAATGGACATTGTCACTCCCACTTTATTAACAACTATCTTATCTAATTTTCCCATCCAAGATACTAATTACATGGAGGGTTTACCCATTTTCACTAAAATCATAGTCCCACTTGAGCTTAAAGAGAGAGGAGAAGCCCTTATGGGGGTAGAACAAGCTAATGGGTTTCTAAAATATTTCACAGACTACTCATATTATAAAAAATCCCAAACCAACTCAGGAATAATCCTAAGGGAAGCTGAAGACACAAAATAAAAAAATAAATATTGATCCAATGGTGAAGTAGGCAACCTTAGTTCTGCAAGTGAGTGACCTAGATACTATGAGTTGTGGAGGAGTCATAGACCCTAGACAAGAAGAAATGGTTTAAAGGCCTACCATTACATGCAAAAATCCACTAGAAACCCTAGCATTAAGCAAACCCATGAATTACATATATGCTTTGATGACATATACATTTATATGATGACATATTCTTCACATGTTGACATGATTATATATGATTACATATTTATATTTGAAATGATATAAATAACTCTTCTTATGAGATGAGTGACTTATGAGTTACATACATTACTTAAAAATGGGGCATATTAGTGTGCTTATCATAGAGACACAAGCCCCCAAGAAAAAAAATTATATCCTGGGAACATATTACAGGTTGTATAGATTCAAAGTGGTTAATATATTAAATTGGTTTAGATATGTGACAAATATTCATGCATTAATACAAATTATGTGGTCATATGCCATGAATATGTAATTAATTTATAGATACATTAGTTATATATTATATATTTAGATATAATTTATTACATATTTCATGCAGGTGAACATGGTTTACATGAAAAAACATTATAGATTTTCACATATAGATGTAATTGAGATACAAGTTCTCATATTTCAACATATATATGCATAAAATTCTATATCAACTAGAAAAAATCCATTGGTGAATAATTTTTACTCATTCATATACACAATATGATAGTTTACAGTTGCCATAGATTTAGTGAGGCATAATACTTGTTCATACACATTTATATGGCACCAAGTAGTGAGAAAACTTGAATCTATAAGTCTGTCTACAGTGGTTAATTCATGATTTTTGAGGTAAAGTAAGTTGAGGTTAAATGAGGCTCAATGACTATGGAATTACCCATAGTGAACCCATTTTTTTCCCACCTTAGCATAGTAAGAGACATGATTAATTAGTTGAGGTTTAACAATGTTGAGTGATCTTAACACTACTTTAAATTCATGAAGGTTAGGGGATTTATCTTCAAAACCAAAGGGCTTGCATATTTTAAAAAAATAGGGCATAATATTCCCAAATATCCATGTGCTTTATTAAGAAAGTGTAGTTTTGAAATACTTCAACAAGGAAGCATCATCTCTAAGTTATAGTGCAACATAATTTACTCACATTTACTTTTTCAATTTTCAATTTCCGATTTTAGTTTTCACATATGGACATTGATTAATACATTTTCATTGTAGTTTTTTCATGGAGTAAATATATACATTTAAAGAAATATCCCAACTATAAGTGTGTTGTACACACTCAGGTATATTTTTATATTTTTACTCTAGTATTTATATTGAATATCAATACTAAAATAAAAGGGGGGAATTCTTTAGATACTAAAATATGGTATTAGACATTTGACAATGTCACTTTTTACTTAACTTCAACATGCATGACTTTTGAACATACATTCCTCTTATTTCCCATTATTTGACATCAAAAACTTTGAATATAAACCTCCCATTTTGATTTTATTCACCTACATGAACCTCTTAGTCTGTGTCAAACTAGCTAAATATCTTACTTAGACATCTCTAGATCATTAGATACACATTCCTATCTCCTAGATACTAATGTCAAGCTCAAATATTTTTTTAGATGAAACTAACCTAAGGCAAATAATAGTGACCCTCACCTAACAATGACTAAATTTCAAAATTAAATCATTCTTATGGGTTATACCATTAGCATATCATGTTAGTGGTGCAAGAAAACACCCAAATAAATTCATATAAATACAAATTAAACCCACACTTAGTAATAACTTGGAACTTATCTATCAATACTATATACACTATTGAACATTGTGAAAACATGCCATATTCTTCCAAAATTTCAAATTAATCACTAGTAGTCATCATCCAAGTCTGAAGTACACCAAACTAAGTCATGAGAAAATATTTTCAAGTATAAAATCTAGATTTTAGGTACATTCATATAGCAAAGGAGCACAATTACATATTAACATTAAGGAGAAGGAATATGCATTTCTTGACTTACCTCTTTGGATTATTGGATATGTTGGCAATGATCAATCATCAATGGGAGTGATTGGGGTTAGTTCAGTCCATATAATTCCCGTGTTTTAAAATATTTATACCCTTCACAAGTGGACCTAGTATTTCAAGGAGAGGGAAATTGATTTTAACAATTGAACACATAATTAGGTGTCAAGATCAAAAATATAAATACATTAAAAATAGATGTAACTAAATGTATAATCATAGATATAAAGATAAACCTAGGACATAAACGTCAGCCTTAGTCACTAGCATCAATGAATCATCCCTAGCTTGATGCTAATGACCTTTTGCACATAGTAAATTAGTTATAGATTTAAGTGACTCACAGGACTATTTCCAACCCTTTCCCACTGTCATAAGTCAGTCAATGAACTAGGAAAGATTAGTATATTTATCTTTTAGTACTCTCTATATTTAGTGTATACCACTTGTCAAATATATTTTAGTAGTTTACACTTAGATTCATGCTTAATTTTCATACTTTATAAACTAAATTACATTATAGTTTTGACCTTAATTATGGTTGTATAATCTAAATTATAGTAAATAATTGGAAAAAGAGCCAACTGGACTCAATTTCCAAATCTAGATGAGAAGGGTATAGTCATTCTAGAACCTAAGGAGATACTTTAGACATGAACTAAGAGTCCATGAACAAGGGAGATTAAGGACTATTTAATCAAGTGGAAGAATATAACCAAGGAAGATGCAACATGGGAGGAAGCATTCCTACATAAGAATCTAAAATTATTTAATGTTGAGGAAAAAATTGTTTATAAGTGGATGGGTATGCTACACCCTTAATGCATAACATGTATAGGGATATATGTGTCCAACATAACCTTTTACCTTATCATGTCACAATTCTATATGTTTTCATATTATTATCAAGGTTGACATATGAAACAATCATAGCCTAAGTAGGGTATATATGGGAGGTAATGGTTAGTACTTTAGGAGCATATTATGAATTTTGTTCTTGCTATATGATAAGGAAGGTTTAACCCTTGAAGTGGCTTAGCCTTATATTTTTGTTATTCCACTCTACTATGAACTCTTGGTGTGGATGTGTGTTATTCTATTCTTATTTATTACAATATAATATTTTTTCTTTATTATTTATAATTATATTTACATCCATTATTGTAAATTAACTTGATCTATCTATGTAATTTCATTAGACTTAGCTGGTCTATACCACTTCAAATTATTCTATCTATAAATTATGACTATTATATATTTTTCCCATTATTTTTGTACATTGATCCTTTTTTTTTATTATCTTTCATTTAAAACCTTGATTGTACTTTCAACACAAGATGAATTAGAAAAAGGGTTAGAAAGATGGGTTGGACAATCCCAACCACTCCTTGCTAATTGATTGAGCATTTTTATGTTCAAATAATATAAAAATAGCTTAAACCACACATATTTATCTCACCTAGGTGATTATGCACCATCATGATCATGATAGAATGTAATTTAATGTTTAAATTTCAACACTTGAAAACATGCAAATTTGACCTTACATTTAAGTTCAAATTTACCTCTAGGGTTGATTTTTTGAGGGTTTTTTAGATGTGTGTAATTTTATGATAATTTATCAAGAGAGTGTTAACTAATTTCTCAATGTGAATGCTAGGTAGTGATCAAATGACCAAGTTAATATGACCTTAGAATTGATTTGTATTTATAGATGAATCATTGATATTTCACACTATAACTAACCCATGCAATGTGTCTAGGTCAACCTAATAAATATGTTATAATTTTAAAAGTAGATATTGTGTAATAACTTTATGTTTATGTAAATTATATATTATTAATTTACTTTAATGATTTTTACAACTCCCTTGTGTTCATGTATTGTGTGTGATTCCCCTATTAGATACCATTGTCTTGTGTCTTTGGTTTTGAATTTTTGTGTTAATGACCTAAATCACATTACATTTGACATACTATGGATTTTTTAATTTTAGATAGTGGTGTGGCTAGATTAATGTCACTTATCTCCAATCAAAAAGGATTTTAAATAAATGTTGTGGACTTATAAGAGTTACTAATCAAAGATAGTTGTCTCAATATTGATATATAAATTCACCAATAATAATGAAATTTGGTAGGGTATGTGTGGGCACATGCCTTTTAACCATGTCCATTATTTATAATTTATATTAATAATAAAAAAGGAGGTTACATTTTAATGGAGTATTATACATAGATAGAAAGCATGTGCCTATGCCTGCCTTACCAAATTTCATTATTATTGGTGAATTTATGGAGATGTGGTATCCATGTCAGTGTAGGTTTTTATTTCACCTCATACAAGGATGAAGAGATGGTTTATGTATGGAATGTGTGGCCACACATACCCTATAGCCAAAAAATTCAATTATACCACATTTATTTCAGGCATTTATAGAATTGAAAAATAGAAAAGGGGTGCCTAATCCTAGTGTATTGAAGGATCAGATTAGAGAGACATGATAGTTATCATTATATTTTTTTTGGAAGATATCTAAAGTAAGGAGAGAATAGAGGATAAAAGGAAGGAGTTTATGAAGAAGAATAAAAAAAGGAAAATCATCGCATAAAAGGTCATATTATTATCCATCTTATCGATATAACTCTATGATTAATAAGAAAGAGATATCTTAATCCATCTTTCTTTTATTCAATTGATTATGCTTGAGGAATGAATTAATTATTTATGATATAGGTTATATTATTCATGGGGGTATATTAAATGGTATCATTTGATTGATATGGTAATTATTATAATATTTTAAAAATATTGGATTTGATTGTATAAAATATGTCAAATTTAAACCTTTTACATGCCCAACTAAAATTAGTGTGTATTCATACTTTTAATGTGTATCAATTAGAATCTGTGTGTTTATATTTAAAAAAGAATAGTTATAGTTTTTTTTTGGATTTAGATTTGTACCTACACATAAAATATCATAGGAATTCTTGGCTAAAATATTTATAAGTTAAGAGTAGTAAATTTGTCAATAATTTTACAAGTTCTTGGTATAGAATGTGAGGATATGTGTAAAACATTATTTTATTTATCATTAACCATGAATCAATAATCATAATTTTCCATAAACAAGAATGGTGAGTGCCTAATTATAGGCTAAGATTTAGTGCCTAAAGTTATACTAGCTGAGAAGAGATTGGACGATGATATGTGGTAGTAATAGTTAGAAAATTTGATAATTTATTATTTAAAATAAAATGTTTAAATATTATCATCCAATAGGAAATAGAGTAGATTTATTAATTTGATGCTCTTGTTAGGATAAGAAAACAATTGATGGGTTAAATTAAAATTTTAGTATATAGTTAAATGATTTTATTGCTAGTAATTTTCAATAAAATTGGTTGAATATAAAAAAACATTTTATCTAGTAATTTGTCAGTTTGTTTTCTAGATTTTAAAATTTGCATCAAAAGACTAGGTAATATTATAGCATACTTATACCAAAAATATTTCTAATGCTATAATCATTTCTTCTCTCGATTAGAAAATGTGATAAAAGTATAAGAATAATTTATTGATTATTTTATTAATTAATTGAATGGTGTTTTTGTAGGCATTTCATTGACTTGAAGTTATTTTGAAAAATGTTATTTGTAATTGTTGTTTACTTTTACATTTAATTAATGCTTCCATCATAAATAAAATGTCTAGGTGACTTATTTATGATATCACTAGTTTATAATGTGAATGGAAAAAAATTAGATTAGATTATGTCCATTAGTGTGATTTAAGAAAAGCGATATTAATATCACCTCAATCAAATACTATTCTTAGAGATATCTCCAAATTATAGAAAACCAAAATTTGTTTTGAGATATATGTTTTATTATGTTGATAGTGCATAACTTGTTGATTATCGTATGATGCTATGTTTTATTGTAGTATTATAATGCTTACAAATCATGTTATTATGTTGAGACCTTAACATGTTTCTCATCTAACATAAATACCTAGAATTATAAGGAATTTATATGACTTCCACATGATCTATAACTCCTATGACCTTGGTAATAAGATATGAATACCAAGATGATGCTTAAGGATGCACCTTATGAATCCTATAATATATTAACTTTTAATATTTCAAGAATGTTTCATTACATTAGGGGATTGTTAAAAGTATTATAAGTCTCACCTTAACATTTTATGATTATGACCCAATAAAACTTTCAAATTATTTCATCATTTGTTTTATAGTAAACATATAAAAAATTATTAAAATGGTTTGATAAGTTAAACCAAACTTAAAGAGGGAATTCTAATTAGTATAATCTTTGTAGATTGATTAACTAGCATCTAAATGCAATACTAAATTGTAATAATCTCTCAAGAGGTTTGAAATTATGGGGCAGTTAGAAAAATCATTTTACTAAATTTCATTAATAAAAACCATTGGAAAATAATCATAGCCTTGAGTGAGGATTAATTGTGTTTAGGATACTTAATGTCCATAATTTAGAGTGAGGGTAACTATGAGAGCTAACATTATGAGGTAGTGTGGCAAAGGATAATTTCCTTCTAAATAGTGACTAATAATTAGGGTTATTTCCTTGTGTGCTAAGATTAATTCCATAACTTGTTAATCATGTTAGATGTAAGGCTAATTAGTGTATGGTTCATAACAATATATCTAGGTGGTGACCTGAGTTTAATATAATGTAAATTAAAGCTTGGAAACATGGAAATAACTAAATAAATAATTATCATTGATGAAAAATCACTCTTTATTTTTAGAATGAATCCTAGTTGATGTGAGATTTATTGTTGTCAGAACTCCATAAATGTTTGATGATTAATAAAATAGAGGATTCATCGATAGTTCTAGTATACTAAATTAAAATATTTTGAGATAGAAATTTTGTGAGAGAAAAATGAAGGTAGAATTTTAGATAGCCTTGTATATTACTTTCACTAATATCAAAATATGAGATAAAATTATATGTTATATTATTGTATCTTTTGAAAGCAAACATATAATATTCTAGTTTATAGTTCTAGGGCTTATAAAAGCTTATTAGGATCATGATATTATTGTAAATTACATTGAATTCGATAGATAGCCTATTTGTGATGATGTATTATGGAGGATATGGTTTACTCAAAAAAATGAAGAATTACATCTGACCATGATTTTGATGAGTGGACATGTAGGCTACCTAGTCAAGTGGGCAATGGGTCCTTATAATTAGGTTAGGTTAAGATTTTTATATTTCTAACCCTCAACATAGGATTAGACTCTTTTATGGGGATCATAGATATAAGAAATAAATAAAAACATATATTTTTAATATAAGTTCTAAGAATTATTGACCTTACTATTATGCATATAATAAGATAATGGTTTCTAGCCTATGTGTTGATTGTAGTAGAGTAAAACCTTTGTTGTATGTGTATTGACTTAAAGTGATGTTTGATAGATGATTATAAACAAGTCCTTAAGATATGTTAATTTTTTTGAGAACCCATTAAGGGCATAAATTATATTAGAGATAATTGTATGTCACTTTTATGAAAAGGATAGGTGATGAATTATCTACTTATAAATAATAAATGACACATAATTTATAAACCTAATAAGGATTATATAGAAAAAATGTTAGATGTACATATGGATGATTTTATATTTTAAATTATATATATATATATATATATATATATATATATGCATTGCATTCATATACTGTTATATGTAATAAGGATCTACATATATTGTACTTAAATGTAATCTAGGAGAGCTTAAATCAAATAAGGCTAGTCTTTATGAGTAAACTAAGGTAAGATAATTAAATAAAACCAATCCATATTTGATGTATGAATGAGATATTGTTCTCCCACTTTGAAATGTGATCAATTAATTCCTTTGCTTAACTACCTCAAATACATTCCTATAATTTTTTAAGATTCATTGCTACTTAAATATAATATTGAACTTATATTATGACATTTTTTTGGGGTTTTAAAAAATGAAATAAAAATTTGACATTTAATTGTATATTTTTATTCATGCAAAATTTTAGGTATGGCATTTTTGGTATCAGAGCATAGTGTTAACATCAAGAGATCTAGGTAAATTAGATTTTGAATGGTTTGTTATCTTCTATAACAAATGAAATTAGGATTATGTATTTTCAATATGGTATGCTATATATGAGTACATCCATGAGATACTTATGATAATTTTGGTACACTAAGATATTATGCATGAGAATTCTTACTTTGACATTCTTCATTTTCACACTTCTCGAGATTCATGATTGAGTAAAGATCTAAAGACAAGGAGAAGACATGTATATTGTATGCCTAAATTATGGGCCAATAGGATGACCACTTACCTCATGTCTATTGAAATTGTTTATATTTATATTGTGTTTTCATGTGCTTGTATCCCTTATATCTATCAGTGGTGGACCATTACATGCTAGTTTTCCTTAGGTTGTTCATATGTTTATTGAGACTTGGTGGCATTACAAGTATATATGTATGTGAAACCTATTGTTAAAATCATTGCATAATTTTTTATATGTATAGACCCTCTATGATAAAACTCATTCTTTATAAAATAAATATATGTTGTTATATGATCATGATGTATGTGTTAGGTTGTTTAATTTTAATTATGTAATGTGAATAACATGTATTTGTGTGAATGTGTATGTGCTTATGATGTATCCCACGTATATGACACTCTTATGAAGCTATTATGTAGTCTAATTATCTCCCTCATAATATAATTTTGTGTTTTATGGCCCTATATAATTATCTTATGGGTTGAACATTAGTGTATGTATGGGAAATTGAGAGAGACGATGAGAACTTATACATAATTTGAACAACAGATTGGGCTTAAAAGTGGATCTAGTCATGGGTCAAAATAAACTTTTCCCCTATGTGTTTATATGTGTCTTGTATGCAAAACTGGTTAGTATTATGCTTACTATGTGACCCTTTACACATTCATTAATGATTTGCTTATACGCAATCATTTTGTGAATGATGTGAAATCTTCAAGAGGATCTAGTTTTATGATCACCATTACAGTGATTTGTAATGTTGAAAATTGATATCTACAATTAATTAAAGATATTTTTAAAATGTTATATTAATATTTACCTCAGTGAGGTAATAGAGGATTACATGTTGGTTAATTGGTACTTTATATTCCTTCTCCCCCTAGGTGGCTTTCTTAAGCCATGTAATGCAAGTAATTTCCAATTTAATTTTTATCATGGTATGTTGGAACTTATTTTGGATTGATATAAGTAGATTTATAAACCAAAATTATTTCCTTTAAATTTATTTTTTAAGGGTACTAAGCCATTTATTGTCTGGGTTATTCCTTTTTCAAAATTTTGAGGAATTATTCATTTGTTTGATTTTATTTTTGAGGGTACTTGGCCATTGATTTATTTGATTATCTTATTGATTTATTTTGAATTTTTTTTCATTTTGTTATAATTTTTTTTCATGTTAGTGATGTGAATACCTATCACCTTGTGTGCATATGGGGAAGGAGATGATAATTTATGGTAAAAAGATATAAGGTTGAGATTAGAACCTATATGGGTAGGTTATTTAGTCCATTCTTCGCTAACTAAATGTGGTGATTACCTAAAATACTCCACTAAATAAAATTCTTTCATATTTTTGTCCTATGAAATTTTGTGCTCTTGACATGGAATGGCACTCAACCTTATATAATGTACTTTTTCTATGTAGTGGCACTCAAATTTACTCATTATGTTCTTACCATTGAGTGGAACTTGTTTATACACATGATTTATATAAGGAATTATTTGGCACTTGATGACTTATGATGGAAAATGGGGGTTGATATGACATTAATGGAGCTATATGATGAAATTGACATCAATGTCTTGACTTAAAACATTTGGTATACCATAGAATTATTATTTCTTGGAGTTGCACCATTTAATTCAAAATGAAAATAATGATTGATATTGAAATTTTATACATTAGATTAAAAATCCTTGTTTCAGACATTAAAATTGGAAAATATATATTGAAATATATTTTATGTGAATCTTGTTGGAAAATCCTTGGAATAATTATGCTCATTTGGAATTACTTAATCTACTAAAAAAATTAACTTATGATATGATTAATCACATGGCCTTAAAATTCAAATGAAACTTGTATGTTGTTATAAATGTGCCTATTGAGTTGTATTAAATAATTTTGAATGTAGTTTTATTTAGCTCATGAAATTAAAATTGTCTTGTGCCTCCTAGTGGTTGTGTGATGCATTGAGGATAATGTTTTCATAAGAGAGGAAGATTTTAATTTTAATGACTTCATGTTTACTTATTATTAGCTTGTCAATTCTATCTTATTTTTATCTTTGATGCATTTTACAAATCCCTTATGCTTGTATCTTTTGTACGATGCCACTATTGATTGATTTTGGGTAGTGTCTTTGGTTTTTAATTGTTGTGTTAGCAATCTACATAAAATTTAATTTGGCATAAAATGAATTTTTGAATTTGAGAGAATGATATAGCTAGATTGATGTCACTTTTTTTGAGTCAATAAGGCTTTTTAGGGAATGTTATGGAAGTATAAGAGTTATTAATCAGTGTGGTATGTGACAGATCCAAGATAATTACCTTGATATATATATATATATATATATATATATATATATATATATATATATATATATACATATATATATATATACATATATATATATATACATATATATATATATACATATATATATATATACATATATATATGCATACATATATATATATACATATATATATATATATACACATATATATATATATACATATATATATGTATGTATATATATATATATATATATATATATATATATAATCTCTGTGTGTGTGTGTGTGTGTGTGTGTGTGTGTGTGTGTTCTTTACTTATATGTATTTAAGACCCTTACACTAAAATGTACATAATAAATTAAATAACTATCACTATAATAATAATAATAATAATAATAATAATAATAATAATAATAATAATAATAATAATAATAATAATAATAATAATAATAATAATAATAAATGTAGATACCAAAATATGGTCATAGGTCTTGACAATTTTAATCCTTGACACATATTTAACTACTTGAATCACACACAAATACCTTACTCTCATTCACCATTCCTCTAAGCCATTTATCTATATGAAGGTTTGATCCTCTATTCATTGTCACTAATATATAGTAAATTTACAAGTTAATTCTTAAATTATCTCATATAGCTCTCAAACTAATTCAAACCCTAGGATAACTTTACCTAATTTTTTGGGACATGTCTTCTCTAAGAAGCTAGGTCCACTATCTTGGACCTATTTAATTATTGTGGCCTTACCTCCATTCCTTTTAATGGCTAGTTTTTAAATTCAAAATATTCTTATGTGTCTTCTCACATGTTCCATAAGGTAAACTAAAGGAACATTTTAAAAGGTTTTAGTATAAACATAAATCAAATGTCATTCATCATTGATAGCTTGGAACTATCTATTGAGCACTTATACACTAATGAACATCAAGAAAATATTCCCTATTCTTCCCAAATTAAAGATAATTCACTAGGAATAGTCACAATATAATTCTAAAGCATTTTAAATTAATTTAAGAGATAACATTCTCAAGTATAAAATACACGTTTATAGGTGCATACCTATAGTTAAGGAGAACAATTTCACAATCATTATATGTGGGAGAATTACATGTGGATTTATTCCCTTATTATATTATCTGGATACGTAGGTAGTGGTCAATCATCAAATGGGGTAATTAGGGTCAGATTAGTCCATTACAATTCCCATATCATTTTGAAGGTTTCTAACTCTCATGTAAGTAAACCTAGGGTTTACAAGGTAAAGATAATGAAGAAAATGAATTCCACACAGAAATAAGAGAATAAAAATATCTCATCCCTCTCAACAAACACAAGTGTGGGTAAAAAAGTAGTTATAGTTTTTTCATATTCAATGTAGATAAGTTTATAGTCAAAGGGCATGACCAACATGCATTACTTTTCATAGAGCATAGACTTGTCCAGAAATATTTTCATACCCTACCATTGGATTTGAGCTATCAAAATCCAATCCTTTTTTATTTATTAATGTTGAACATTAGTTATAGTCAAATAAAAAAAAAAGATAAGTGTCTTATATTTTGTTGTACTTAAATTTTTTAACATATGATACTTATCAATTTCCATGTTAGTCAATTCTAATTTACAATTATATCTATGCTTAAATGTCATATATTACAATATAAATAGATATATCAAGTTTTGTACTTATTAAAAAAATTCATGTGTTTTATTTTAAAATAAGGTAAAATATATTGGTGACCTCATATATTTTTAATAATTACTTTTATTATTTTTGTATTATGATTTAAAATTAGTTTATGATTTTTATACACAAAAATATTTTCTTTTGATTTCAATTTTGTTTTCTTTGTTTTCTTACTTTTTTAGAACTATGTTTCAAAAGTTATAAAACTCATAGGAGTTGTCATTCTAAGAAAAATGATCATTAGTTTTACTTGAGCCATGGTGTGAGGAGTAATTCTATAATACTCAAGACATTAGGAACCATTATATATATAATTTATTTTCCATGTACCTCATTATTTATTAAAAAATGCATAGGATTTTGATTTTTTATGCATAATAAGCCTTTTGACCATTTATTTTTATGGTGCATTGGTAAGTGGTTAGACATGGGTATAGTGTAACTACAAGATAATGGAATCCTATGTAGTTAGTGCCTCTTTGGGTCTTTTTCACTATTTACAATTGGGATTGGTATATCCAAGAGTGTAAAAATCAAACACACCCTATCCAGTTACATCATGCTCTTTTTAAATTTTTAAATTTGCATGATTCACTATATTTTTTCATTGGTAAAATTCAAACATTGTTAAATGATCCATGAGGATTTGGGTCACTAAATCATATCTCACATTTATAAAATTACACATATAGCCATGTACTAATGTTATAATTTTTATCAGTAGGTTACACACCTACATTCCAATTAATTCATTATAATTCAGCTTTTATGCTACTACACAAATCTTGTAGTGTTAATATTATAGCCAAAAACTTATCAGAAATGATAGTTAGTAACATCACCACACTTTTCAATTATAAATTGTTTGATACCAAATATTGTAATGATTTAATTAATGCTTCATAATCTTGAATTATATAATAATGCACACTTCCATTATTTGTCAATTGGCATCATACCAAGAAAAACCATATAAGAATATAATTAGTAAGTTATTTAATAACATCATATGATCTCTCATATTATATAGAACTTATTATAATATAAATTTTATATTATATCTCTATATCTGCTGACATCTTGTTCTTAATTTCCTTGGTTTTTACCACATTAAAATTTCATGTTATTTTTCATTCATTAAATACTTTTCGTATATAATTTTCTTAACCTAGTTTAAGTAGGTTGTCTACTAGGTCTCCTCCTATGCCCTAGATCAGTGGTATCAAAGTATACACACTTTATATCATTATTGAATGGTATTATGGTGTTTATAAAGTGTCATAATTTTTTATATTACCACTAATACAAGGTATACGTACAATAATTTAGCACTCAAGACTCATGAGCCTTCGTCATACCTTTACATCCTCAAATGGGAGATAAATCTACAATGATTTTAACTCTAGAGATATTCCACAAAATGATAGAGAATGAATTGTAGATACAAATGGAATATTTTGGAGAGTATCATGTATGTGAATGAGCAAGTATATTTGATAATTTTTTTCTCCTTCTCAAGTAATAAACTTAACTAACAACCTCTCATTCTCAATGTTCATTTGGATAATTGCTATATAAGGTAAAAGTTGATCTATAAATTCCTA
Source organism: Torreya grandis (assembly GCA_037957365.1). Classification (NCBI taxonomy): domain Eukaryota; kingdom Viridiplantae; phylum Streptophyta; class Pinopsida; order Cupressales; family Taxaceae; genus Torreya; species Torreya grandis. The sequence continues at coordinate 551,588 of JARHVA010002825.1, read as the reverse complement.
TGTTTGAAGGCAAAATATATGTGGATGCAATAGATAAATGGATTAATATCATATCTTCATACTACATAGTTAATAAATTATCTAACCAAGAGAAAATTAGATTTATTCTTTTAAAATTTTCTGTCATTTAATAAATGGTGGGAAAATTACTTCCTTTCATATGAAGAATATATTAGTTTAGACACATTTGTAGACGCATGGAATGGTTTCATAGAATCATTAAAAGTAACCTATTATCTTGTTGGAAACTATGATGACCAATACATCAAGTTTTCTTAGTTGCACCAAGGCAAAACGTAGTCTATGTAATAATACATAAATAATTTTCATACCTTGGTGTCCAAACTTGGGATTCTAGATTCAGGGAGAATTCTTGTTATAAAGTATAGGTTAGGATTGAGGCCTCATATATATTTAGATATATATTTCCAAAATATATCCTCAATTGGGGAAGATTATAGATATTCTTGTCTATTTGAATCAAAGGCCAAGACCAAGAATAAGACAAAATATTAAAAGTATCAAACTAAATAATAGTCTAAATATTATAATTATAATTAAAAATTAGGGAATAATTATAAATACCCTCCAAAGAATAAAAAACATCTGTTAGATGACCAAAATAATTAGTCCAATATTGGCAAGTGGTGTTTAGTTCACAACTTTAATAGTCATTCCAACGAAGAATGCTACACTAGGAAACTTTTACTTTCACAACTTGAGGTAATGAGTGATATCATTAAAAAATTATATCAAGGTAATAAAGTCATGGATTTTGAGCCTAGTGGCATGGTAGGTACAAAAAACATCTCTACTATCCCTATAAAAATAAAGGAAGAAAAAAGATTATTCCATTATTAAATGTGGATCAATTACCAATTACCAACTAGTACATTTCATTATAGACAACTGAACTTAGAAAAACCTAACTTATCTTGAAGCATTTAATAGATTAAAATTTCCATTGATGCCTCACCCACCACTATAATCCATTTGATGGTTCAGTATGGGATAAAATAAACATGTCAGTCAACTGAGTCAATTAGTGTAAAACATAAAGCCCTTTCAAGATATAATCCTTTGTGACATCGGTACATTAGAAATATGCCACATTCTATTGGGTCAACCATATGTTTACTATAAAAAATGAAATATATGAATTAAATCTAATAAAAATTGTCATAAATTATAGTGATATGAGATATCACATACTATAAGTAGTTCCAAATGTATCACTCTTTAATACCAAGTAGTATAAGAAGCTAGTCACATCTAGTAAAACGTTTGTGCTTTTGATGGTTAGACCTAAACATAAGAAGGTCCTTTGAACACAAAAGTTTAACATGTTTACTCCAATATCAATACTAGAAGCAACATATTTATAAATAAAGTTGTAAGGATAAAAGGATGTATTAATTTACTAAAAGAAGTGCCTATACATGTGTATTAAAGCATATTATTGATATGATCCTTGGACTACCTCTTAATAATTATTTTTTATACCATAAATACTTTTTAGAAAATGATTAAATCAAGAGGAAGATTCATGAACTAGCATAAAAATTACATATCAATCCTAACTCATGGCCTTGTGACAACCCAATTGTGGTAACAATAAATAAGGATAAAACATCAAGGTTGTGCATTGATACCATTCACTCAACATGATTGTAGTGAAAAACCACTATCATATTCCAAGGATTAAGGATATTTTGGAGCATCTCTATGGTGAAAAATACATCACCAAAATTAATCTTAAGTATGGTCATCATCAAATTCCTATTGATAGCATAGACATATGGAAGATAACCTTCAAGGCCAAAGAAGGTTTGTTTGAATGGCTAGTCATGCCCTTCAGCTTGACTAATACTCCAAATACATTCATGTATATGGTGAATGATATTATCAGGCCATTTAGCAATTAATTTATTTTAGTCTACCTTAATGACATCATGATAGTTATAAAACATGGATTTAACATATGTGACATATAGAGAAAGTAATTGACACTTTGAAGAAACACATGTTATATGCAAACATGGAAATTTTTCATTTACCATGTTCTAGATTTAGTATCTGGGATACATTGATACATTATAGACATGAAAGGAGTAGATGTAGACCTAACCAAGATTCAAGTAATTTAGCATTGGCCACAACCAAAACATATCACAAAACTTTGTAAATTAATAGGATTGGAAAATTTCTATAGGAAATTTGTACTTGGTTTCTCTCACCTGACTTCTCTTCTAAACCAAGTTACCCAAGGTGGCACCAAATCAAAGTTTAAATAGACTACTACATAAAAAAATCATTTAAATAATTAAAATTAAAACTCTATTCTAAACATATACTTACTTTACCAAACCCTAAACAACCATATGAAAATGAGATAGATGCCTTTAACTTTTCACTTGGAGTATTTCTCACTGAACATGGTCACCTGATTACATACCATAATGAAACATTCACTACACTAGTAAGAAAATAACCAACATATGATCATGATATTTATACCATTTTTTAGGTATGTAAGCATTACATCTTGGGAAAGAATACTATGATACACATAGACCATAAGCCTTTTTAGTTATTTCAAACTCAAAACAAGTTACAAAAAGAGAAAAATTAGAAATGGTCTTCTTATCTTCAACAATTCCATTTAAAAATGAATCATAAGAAGGGAAGTGTTTATCCAATTTTAGATTGCTTTCATCAATACGTAGTTCAAAATCTCCTTTATATACTTGATGCATGTGGACATGAAGTCAATTCATGGTTAGAATTGTATCCACTTGATATAGATTTTATAGATTTCTATTAAAATTTAGTTTCCTACTTATAGGATGAAATTATATATCATCTTGATTAGTTTTGTGTTTCACATGAGGAAAAGAGATAAAAATAATATGGGAGGCTCATTTTATCATGTTTTAAAGACATTTTAGGATTGAAAATACTGTTGTAGTGTTGAAAAAGTATTTCTACTAGACACATCTCAGGTCTAATGCCTTTAAGTAATTCAAGTCTTGTATCACATATACAATTTCCAAGCCATTTAACAATCATCAAGGTATGTTCACACCTATTCTACTTCTAACAAGACCATGGGAATACATTTCTATTGAATTCCTGTTAGGTTACCCTACTACCAAACATAGTAATGACTACATTTATGTAGTAATTTATATATTCTTAAAGATGGAAATTATCATACCTCAATAACTCAATTTTACTTTCAATATGTCTATATACACTTTAAAATCCCATAAAATATATTTTATGATAGGGACATAAGGTCTTTGAGGCATTTCTATAAATTAATTTGGTGCATGCTAGACACAAAGCTGAAGAAATCCTCTACCTTTCATCCTTAAACTAATGGAAAGTGGTAAATAGGATGATATTTCACTTTATAATAGTGTAAAATTAAAATAATCAATTCACTTTGGATGAAATTATTACTCTCATACAATAAAACTAAAATAAATCTCTTCACAAATCTACCACATGTAGAAAATTTTAGGTTTGTTTGGGTTTTTACCCTTTGGCACCAATCAATTTAGATTATCCTATCCTACCATTAACAATAAAATATCCTTCAACATAAAATTAATTTGAAAAATATGTTAAATTAAGTTATCACATTCAATATCTTAAACAGCATGTGTGAACCATTTTATAATAGGAAAATGTGAAATATAAATAATACCATGACAAGTATCATACACCACACATATTTTAGGTTGGTGATCGATTCTGGTTACACTTGTAGAAATAAATAAAGACATGACATTACCACAAGATTCATCCACATCATTACAAGACATACACCATGACCAAGAAAGTAGGGGTTAACACTTTTGAGCTTAATATTCTAACCTATCATTGGTTACATCTAGTCTTTAATGTAGAACTCTTATATAATTACTTTACATGATTATTGGATACTTTATATAATATAGATACTCTCCGAAAAACAAAGATGAATATAAATTATAGTGTTCGAATATAATTTGACCAAGTCACTGATGTTCAGGTCAAACAAAAATGTCAAAAATATGTACCTCTCTTCCAAATTATTAAATCAAGTTAATTGCCTTCCCAAGTAAAATTATTTACAAAATTACATGTTTTCAGTTTATTTCCACATCTTATTTCACAACTTCATGTAATGGGGAATAGTTCTCTTTTAGGAGGGGTGACTGATTTAGGAGGATTTGGGTCACTAGATCATACCTCAAATTACCATAATTTCTTTCATAATCTTGTGCTAACTTCAATAGCTACATCCTTAGGTTTTTCATCTATGTACCAATTTAATACTTAAAATTTTACTCTTGCATTACCACACAAATCCTACAGTGTCATTACTATATCTAATAGCTTGTCAATAATGATAGCTAGTGATGTCACCACATTTATCAATTTTGAAAAGGTTGATACCAACTATTGTAATAGTTCAATCGATGCTTCATCTTCTTGTATTTTATAATAATGCACACTTCCATTCCTTTTATGATTGCATCATATTTAGTAGAATCATAGAATAATAGAGTTAGAAATTTCTTTGACAACATCATCTCATCTCTTCTATTGTACATAACTTATCATAATATAGATTTTCTATTAAAATTCTATATTTATTGTCATCTTTATTACTTTACTTGTTATTTACCACATTTAAATTTCATGTTATTTATAATTCATTTAATTACTTACACATATAACCCACTTAAAATAGTTTAATAGGTTGTCCATAAGGTCTCATCTTAGGCCCAAGATCATAAAAACACTAAAATGACTAATGTAAAATCTCAAGCCTTCTTTAATTCATATTATTGCAATACTAAATCATGTCTTGATTTTCCTTGAGAAAAAATGTTGTTAAGGAAAAATTTTATATAATAAATTATGACTTGGGAACAAGAAAAATTATACATTTAAAATCTTATAAGGCATACTACACACCTTATTTATGGACTTGTCATGGTTGTTGACACTGATAAAACAAATACAAAGTAATTGGATGAAATTTATGATAAGGAATTCATTGAATATGTTAATTCCAATCCATAAAAAATTGATGCATTATTATAGATTGTAAGAGATGAATAACATAAATCAACTCAAGATTCTACATCAAGAGAACTATATGCTACCACTTCAATTATTATAGTTTATATTATTTCTTATATTTTTATACCTTCACCTCCATTTACATATGTGACACCATCCCTAGGTATGAGGGCATCACAATGTTTCCAATAAATTAATATGCCTATTTATACATAGGCATCATATAACCTCATTTTATCACTACACATGGTCTACCACCAACCTTATCTAATGCACACTCTCTTGAACATACTATTAATTTATCTACATTATAAGGTGTTGAAATTACAAAAAAGTTTTCTAGAGATAATCATTCAATAAATTCCCATACTTTGTATCATAATCCTTTGGAAATTGAGATAATATCTTACCTATTACTATCAGGCTATGTATCTCTTAAAGTACCACTCTATGAAGGTAAAGGTTATTTATAACAACATCTTAGATCATTTCATGTAAGGTGAATGCAAAGGTTATTTGAATTTTTTTTAACAAATATATTTCCAAGAAGCCTCAAAGTCTATGATTTGTGGTGGTTATATGATCTTCCACTCTAATTCTTAAATTATTCAACCCTTTGGTATATCTATTTCTAGCATAATTTCTATTAATATTGATGAAAAACTATCTTATATGCATGTTAAACTAAATCAAGTGTCTAATGAGACAATCAAAGAATATGCTCTTTGATACAAAACTACGCTATCTAATATGAAAAATTCTATGGTAGATAATGAATTACAATATATATTCACATAATATTTGTAGCACCACTCCATGAGTCTTTCATGTTCAAAAAATTCAAATATTTTGATGAGTTATACCATATGGTTAAATAACAAGAGGTCAAGCTCATAACTTTGAAGAAAGTAAAGTGTGCACCAAATTATCCATCTAATTTAGATACTAATTTTTAAAGAAACCAAATATAAAAGATAAAATCTAATGAAAACAAGAATGAAACAAAAGTAACAATCAATGTAGTATCACAACCAATAAATAAGTTCTAATTGACAATTCCACTAAGGAAACTTTCAAATTTATCATCATGTCTTGTTATAAAAATTACATGAGTCTAATCTCATATATCTCACTTCACCAATAGAGGTTGACATGACTAAGCCTCAACATAAGGGATTCAATATAAAAACATATTGTGATTATTATAGATGTATTACACATTTTACAATCAAGTCTTATAAGCTAAGGCATGAGATACAAGATCTGATTGATGATAATACTACTGAATTAAGTACACCCATAGATGAGGTCAAGACAAAACATAACGAAAATGAAAATCTAAAAATCATTAGTAATCCATTTAAAAATCATGGAAAACATAAAATATAGATAATTTATAGGTGCAACATGTTTACAATGTACATCATCCTCATTATACATCTAGTATTATTAGTACATTTATAGGCACATCAACACCATGTCCTATGCTTGTATTTGATGATAATTTTTTTTTTTATGATGATCCATATAAACACAAACTATTTATTTGAGATTATATCAAAAAAAAAACCCATACAAAAATTCATGATCGATAATGGTTCAAGTGAAAATGCATGTATAATGACACTTCTTCACACTCTTGGGTATACAAAGTAGGATTTACAAGCTACATCAAAATTAGTCAAATAATTTTATAAACATACATAGAATACACTTAGGCATATAATGCAACCTCTTTAGGTCATTAAACAACAAAGGATACTCCATTCTAAGTCTTACCTAGCATAAGGGTCTTTTATATGTTATTGGGATGTTGTTGGATATATAAGCTCTATGTAGTGGCATCCATAGTACATCAATGTCTCAATATATAAATTATAACTAGGTGGAATTTTTGTAAGCATTTGATGTGAGTATCCTATAAAATCAAGGGTATCTCCTCCCCCCCACCAATATAGTTTATTATTGCACCTATTCAAGAGTATAACATAGACATAGTTATTGCACCTATTCAATAACATAATATAGAGACAATTATTGAACCTTTTTAAGAGCATTAAACATAGACAATTGTTTCACCTATTCAATATAATAATTAAAAAAATAAATTCTACCTATATAAAATATTTATATATAATAAGTTCAAGTGGGAGTCTTATGCTCCCATAAACAACAAACTTCAGATCAAAGAGTTATCAAAAGTTTAAAGACATCTTCATATTCTACAATGTGTCCTAAGTTGGTACCTTAGATAGTTTGGTGTGTTACACAATGAACACATGCAATGAGACCCTATCCTACTATGAAATAGACTCCACCTAGTCCTTCACCTTCTCGAGTTACATATCCTATAAAATATTCTATGATCATTTATAAATATAGTTATTCTATAACACTTGATGCTTTAATGGATTCATTTTCATCTACATGTAGCACTTTTTATTCATGAAAAGCCACCCTCCAAATAAATGATATAGGCACACACTATGGTCATCCCATTGATGGGATCAAAGGGTAGTTTATTTAAAATGTGTCAAAAATATAAAAAAATCAAATATGTCAAAAATTCAAAGAACATTAAAATATCTCAAAACTATGGAAAAATTAAAATATTAAAAAAAAATCTTAGAAAAAAATTAAAACCTAAGCATGACATGAATTGTTAGTTTACTTATTTGCATACGTTATTTATTATATATTTTTTATATAACATATTATTTTAGAAACACAAATACATTTCATGAGGTATATGAGTGTGATGCATGACATGCATATCATACATGGATTCTTAGATGATAGACTCCATTTTACCTAATGGCCATACCTATGCTTGGGGAATCTTATTCTACATGTTACATTATCATAGGTTATATCTATATATGACATCAAATGCCATGTTGATCTAAATATCTTATAAGTGTCTTGATAATTATTTATAATCTACATTTTGCTACATTTATATGCTACTTTTCTATGATATGACATTGATAAATATGGATGGTGTAGAATATTTTTCACTTGTTATATGCTCATTCAGTTCTTATAATTTATTTCATGATAGGCTAACATTAATGTTTTATTATGTGTGCCCCTTGGACATATGTGTGTAATATTTTCTTGGAATGTGTGACATTTGAGCATGCCCATTTCTTATGGACCTTGACCATATACATGTGATATTTTCCTTGGTATGTGAGACATTTGAGCATGTATCTTGTATGCATCCTTGGTCTTATGTATGACATTACATGACATTAGGTGTTATACTTGTTATGCTTGTTGATCTTGATTAGTTCTGTCATGATCCATACAATGCACTACTACTATGTAGTTTTATTAAACTATGGTTATTTTATTATATGCATCATTTATATATTTATATAGACATGATACTAATATGCCTCACATTAAGTGTGCTACATACATGCTTCAATGGAAATTAAATACCCACTACTATGATAACATGCTCTTCATAGGTTGACATGGTTATATACGATCTTATATTTATCATATGATACATTTAACTCTTATAATAAGATGAGTGAATTAAAAACTACATCCCTCATCTCAAAATGGGGAATTAGGGTGGGATTGAATTAGAGATTAAAGCCTTTATGAGTAGAAAAATTAGATTCAATGATAGAACATAGGTTTTAAAGATTCGATACAACCCAAAAATTAGATACTATGATACAGTACAAGTTTCAAATATTCAAAAATTATATACATGATAGATATTGACACATAAATATAGATACTAGGGGCATATGACATCCATATGCACTCACTTTACATATACTTGAGTACACATTCATATGTACTTGAATACACATGCATTGCAATATTCAAAAATATTATAAGATAAAGAATTACATGTTTCGAAAATAGTTATAGTTGAGAATATAGATGCATGGCATTCTATATCATTTGGCATAGATTCAGGGGTGTGATGCTAGTTCATGCACACATACAATTTTTTTAAAGTTAAAAAAGAATGATATTAGTTCATGCACATATGCACCATAATAAAAATTACATATTCAATGGAAATTAGTTGTTATTTTACTTCAAATATATTAGAACTATGGTCATGATGGAGACATGAATATTTTTCATTCTCTTTCAATCATACAAGTAGAATCTAGATTCATCTACAATGGTGTGATTTTTTGTATTATGGGTAATGAACAATCAATCATAATGACACTGAATGGCCTCAAAATTAATTCTAGTGAAACCATTGTGTGGTTCCACCTTTATATTATGGGTGATGTAAGTTTGATTCTAATGAAACTTAATAACCTTGACATTAATTATAGCAAACCCATTATGGTTCTACCTTATTTTATATTAGTACCTTGGGTAATTCTACTCATTCATGATAGTTGAAGATGGTATATTTAAAAATTAAAGGCTTGATTATTTATTGAAAATTGGGACTTGATCGCTCTCAATTTTCCAATCGTTCAACATGAGGAACCATCTCTCCAAGTGCTTCAACAAGGGGGAAATTTCTCCAATGCTTTAAAGGTTATAGAGCAATGTAGTTTCACCTCCATACATGTGTAATCCTTCCTTTATCTCTTTAAAATTTTATATGTTTATATTTTTTAAATTTTAAATATGAATAATGACTATTTCATGTTATGTTACAAGGTTTGTTATTGAGTGTCCTCCATAATTGGAGTTTATTATCAAAGAAAAAGTGTGTTGTGTACATCCAAGTTTTTATTTCTCCTTTACTCTATCAATTTAATTACTATAATGGAGGGGATATGTAGATACCTAAATATAGTCATAGGTACTTTTATACATTCAAATTTCACCATTAAGTGCTTGAAAATGTTTAATATTGACATCCTTACCTTATTTGACCTATTTTCCATTATGTTAACTTGAAATCTCTATTAGAGACTTCACTATTCTAATCACTATCTTAAAATTACTAAAAACATCATTAACACATCCTTATTCTACTTAAAAATTACCATTAGCCAAATTCCAATAATCTCTATCCTTCAAGGAAAAGACCGCTCTAGGTTGGATAGGGACATAGCTCAACCTTGTCGACTAATGAAACCTTGTCTCCCACACTCTAACATTTAATTTTAAAATGTATGACACTTCATGTTGGCCCTCCAATGCTTTTATCAAAGTTGGTTAACAAATAATTTTCAAATATATCACTATATAAACACATCAAGGCCACTCAAGGTATCGCTTATCAACTTGTAAAATATTTAATCTCTATTTAACCCACTACATATTGATCAAAAGAGCCCTATTATTCATAATTAAAGTTTTAATTTACTCTAGTATTTATAGGATAAGTTAAAGTTATTTTATTTTAATTCAAGGGTATTCATTATCAATCATTACATGAATTTAGTATATGCATCTATATAGTGTAAGTATCATTTTTTCACTCACTCACTCTAGGAGGGAGAACTAAATCAACCTAAGGCCCTTTTGGGCTATGTAGGAAGCATTTAAATTACATAAGGTTTTCTAAGAATATCTCAACTATTCCCTTTTCTTGATTCCCCCCTTTAAATTTGATGTCCATTTGGTTTATGTGAAATAACTAGGGTTTGTTATTGTAGGAACTTTCTATTGAGGTCAACATACCTAAATTTATGAAAAAGGGGGACCCTTGTGTTAAATTGTGAAAATTTGTAACTTAAGGCTAAAAAATCACTTGATCAAAATACCACTATCATGTTTACACATTTTTTTATGAAGATCATCCACACCTAACTCTCACTTGGACTAATTAACATATTTTCAAGTGATCATTATTTTACCCATTCTAATGTTGATAATGATTTTTGCCTATGTTTTTTCATTATAAGTTCAATGGAATCTCATTTAGGAATAAACATGCTTAGGGTTTTATTTTTTAATGATAAATTGATCCTTTCCTAGCCTTTGGTTTGTTAAAGACTAATTGAGTCTACATTCAAATCATATTAAAACCCTATTCTAAATGTTTTAACCTATGTCCCTTTTGAATTAAATTCAAATTTTAATGGGAACAATTCATTCATGTCATAGACTTAGTTTAATTTTTATCCTAGGGCTTAGTCATGTTTTTCAACATGACCAAACCTTAGTCTAAAAATCTTATGCTTGGTCCTTTTATGTCCCAAGGCCCCTTAATATTTTATTATTAGCATGGTATAACTAACTGCATGGTCCCTTTATTATGTTTTATAACTTAGCCTAAACTTTTTGTCCTAAGGTTTTATCATATTTATCAACATGAATAAAACCTTTGTCCAAAATATTTAGCCTAAGTCTTGTATAGTCCCTAAGCTCTGACTTACTTTATTTTATTATCTATAGGATCTATGGTCTATGTTTTCTTTGGTAGTTAAGATCTAACAACATGAAATTAAAGTTGAAAACTCAATCCCCAATCTCAAGTTAAAATTTTATCATTTCCCCAAGGATCAATGTTGCAAAATTAAGTGTACACATTTTGATTGATGGTGCATGCCAAGTTAAAGATTCAATGGATCCCTAGACAAGTGAGAAAGTGAAAAGTGTCATAATTTTAGAAAAAGAACATTGAGCAGTCAATGATGTTCCACCTTTTAGATTAAGATCTGATGGAGTGCATTAATCTGACCAAGTAGAATCTAATAGTACATGATGAGGGTTAAAAATTCAAAATCCCTAAGAATAAATGTGGAGATGACACATAGGATAACCATGGGCTATAAATTAAAGCTCAAACAGATTTAAAATATTGATGGTACATGAATGAGTGTACACATTTTGATCAATAGTCTATGGATCAGGGGACATGATCTAATCAATCAAGATCAATGAACTACATTCATCCAAATAGAGATGATCTAATGGTGCAAGATCGATGTTGACATTTTAACAAAGGCTAGGATGAATGTGGAAGTGACAATTGTCACAACCACAAGTATATTATAAGAAACCAATGATATTTAAGTTTTTATATCAAGATCAATGAACCATATTGATCTATGAAATTATATCCAATATTGTGAGGTGAGGTATATTTTTAAAAGGGTCTAGAACCAATAAAATATTGCCATGTGTCCAAAATTGACAAATGGTCATATTTGAAATATTAATGAGTAGGGTTCCATGGTGATTCCACATTAGAGCCATATAAGCATAATATGAAAAGTTGAAGATCTAGTGGTCTCAAAAAAGTGAAGGTATAAATATCAAGATCTAAATACAATCATAGTCACGAAGATCACATAAGCTCAAATAGATGCCATCATTAAATCACTAAAAAAACTTTAGGAAAGCCCTAAAAAGTACAAAAACTCTAATTAGACCCTATGCTCATTATAATCAAGCCAAGGAAGATTAGATTGTCATTTATGCAAGGATAATTCAATCCAAAATTGAACTATAGACCACCAACAAGAAATTTAGGGAATTTCAAAGTCATGACAACCAAAAAGAGTGTTTTAAGGGAAGACATGGATCTCTATTTGAATTTATATGTAGAAGAGAGGATTTTAAAGGACACACAACTTGATGCCACAACGTTAAACATAGGGGAGAATAATTAGTCAAGATTATTTTGGACCATTGAGAACCAACAACCCATCATAAAAGAAGAGAATAATATGTCTGAAAGGAGGCTCTACTATGACATAATTTCCATTCAAATGATAGGTCTCCATTATTTTCAAATAAAATCCAAGGTACTATATTGTATAGACATTATCTCTCCTATTTTTAAAGATGAAAAAATAGATAAGGGATTGATTCTTCATGAGGGTAGTTTCAAGAAAATTACGTGTATCTCTCTTATAGCATTTCAAAACTATTACAAAATACATTAACCCAAAGTATACCAAACCATAATAAAACATTGGGACAAAGATAATGATTTTAAGAACATCCTCTCCCTATAGTTGTACTCTAGGAATCAAGTGTTTTTAGACTTCAATAACAACATCCCCATTGGTCAATTCAGGCCTAGGATAAGAATGATCATCACTATGATGAATAGGTTATGTGTAAATTCAACCATTACATATGTGGACAAAATTTAGGTACCCTTAGTCTACTTTATGATTGAGAAATGACTCACCCCTCCTCTGGTGAAGTTATCAACACTTGTTTAAGTAGATAGATTTTTGTAGTCAAGAAGAGAACTAGGAACCAATTATTCATGATGTCATACCTCTTCGATTCCTTGCCATAACAAAGATGAAAAAACTTAGGGAATTATCACCTACTAGGATACATACTATCTCATAGTATTACTCCAAGTTACATATCTTCAAGTACAGGGACCACATCCACTTCATTTGTGACTATGTGTATCTAACCCTAACATAGTCCATAATGAGGAATCTAATGTCAAGAGTTAGCCTCTTGATCAATAAGTAAATTTAGGCCATGGGAGACATATAGTTATATCTTAATTTTACAATCATCAAGATTGTGGGAACCTAATGAACCCCACTTAGATTACTAGTCTATGTGCCAAATAGGCTTGTAGAGTAAGAAGTAGTTTACCAAATCTGAAATGGTTGTAGATGGTCTTTACAAAAACAAAATGAATGTATTTATCCACATCCTCCCCATTACCATTGGTAGGACTATGTTTTCAAAAAGGAACAATATTAAGGAAACCCAAACATAGGACTTCCTTCAATATTAAAATTGATGAACTAAGGCAATGGGATACACATGGAAGAGTTAAACAACATTTGAAAGCCAAAATAATCAATGTGCTTTATGAGAACCATCCTAGTCCTTTTGACCCCATATTCATAAAAGCCTCTTCATTCTCTAAGGTCACCATTAGATTAAAAAGGTATAACATCAATCCAAAGGCTAAAATGCAAAGGGAGCAAACTAGAGGAGATGATAAATAGTAATTAGGGCAAAGGTAGTACCATTTACTGAGGTACACCTTCTAGACCTCCACTAGCATAATTATAGAAGATTACTAACTTGAGGCACAAGTTAAACATAGGCCATAAGAGAGAAGGCCTAGTGAGATAACACCCTCTTCAACCTAAGAAGAGGAACAAGGGACATAAGTGGAAGAAGTTCACATATTGACATTGGACCCTGATGAGACCATTGAAGATTCCCTCAAAATGCTATCATTAGCCTATGATTCTAAGGATGAAGAAATGATGGAGATAAAGGAGGAGAAGGGGAAGGAATTTTTGGATTTAGTTCCTATAGACACCCCCAAAAGAAAATTTGAATTGGCCTTTGTCCCAGCTAAAACCAAGAAGCCCAAGGTAACCTTCACTCATCCTTTTAGTAAAATCAATATCTTTAGTGAAGAAAACTTGACTCAGTGGCCAACCATTATTGAATGGTTTATCTATAAAAATTTGTAAAATGTACCAAGTGTACAACATCCATGGGATATGATGAAGGAAATAAATATCCTATTTCATGAAGAAGTCAAACCATGGAACCTAGCACTACAAAAGGAAGATGAAAAAAAGAAGGTTGCTCCAAGAGAATCAAGTGGAGCATAAGTGGAGACTCTAGCTCCAAAAGTAATAGAATATTTAGTTGGTGTCAAATTTAACCCAATAATTTCTAGCTTATAGAGGGTGACTAAGAAGAAGGCCATGGTTGTGGAGAAGAGTCTACTTTCCAAAAAGTAGAACCTTTTGTTAGATTAACTCTAGTTAGAGGATAAAAGCTTGGCAAGGATCCAATATTTGAAGAAAATGTACTTGAAATGGCTCAAGCTTATTCAATTCAATTGTAAATAATGACTAAGGGAATCTTGTATTTGAATAATAACTTGAAATAAAAATCCATCTTATAAATCCAAGAAAATAGATTCAGGCAATTTGAGGACACCATGGCTGATTTTATAAATTATTTAAAGTCAGTCAAGATAAACCAAGAGGTAGTGAATAAACAAAGAACCATAGCTATAGTCCAAGTTGGCAAATCATAGGCTTCAATATACTAAGTTAAGGATTTGTTAAAAGTATTTACTAAATATCAAATATCTAAATTTAGGGAAGTCAACCTATCCCACCTGAATATGGCTATGGTTATATTAATTGATAAGATCAAGGCCCTAAGTAGCTAGTACAAGCATATCAAATATGTTTCTAAGGACCTCAAACAACTAGAAGATAAAATTTTGCACATATTGGATAGCTTTATCAAATAACCTAGCACACTTAGTACGTTAGGTCTAATAAATAATGAGGAGTTAAATCATAGAACTACTTAATTCATGAAACAAGTAAGGATTCAAGGATAAGGGAAAATAGGGGTTGATAACAAGAAGATCATAGACCTACTTTTATCATTAGAATAAAATATAGGAGATGTTAGGAGCATCAAACAAGATTTGGAAAGGGTTGAAAGAGATCTCAAGAGCCTAGAAGATCAAGAAAAGGAGATATTCATGAGACCTATCATTTATATCTAGTTGATCAATGAAAAACATTATATAATGAAGATCTTGTAGGGAAGGCAGAATACTGCATAAGCACAAGGGTCCCAATGTCAAGATAGTTGACTTAGGATATTCTATTGTATAAAAACATTGTATATTTTTGAAAATATATTATTCTTTTTATAAAGGCATGTGAAACTTGTAAAACATATTGCCTATAGTTTAGTAATTTTAGAATTTCTAAAAAGGTTCTCAAAAAAAATTTAAAAGGACAACTATCCTTAATATTAGACATGACTAACCAACATACCTCATGAAAAGGTCTACATAAAGAGGTATTACCCATTGTAAAAAAGGGAAAAGATTTTTTGGATCCAAAAAACTATTTTGTAACTTTTGAGAAAATTAATACAATGCAAGGAGTTTTGCAAAGTTTGTCCATATTTTCTTGTGTGAATTGTTATCATGGTTTCTCTCTCATTTTTCTAGTCTTTTCTTTAGATTTGAATGGTTCTTGTGAATTATAGATGTGAATCTTTAATTATAGAGTTTCTAATTTATGCTAATGCTATATTGGTTAAAATTTATAAGGTTTTCTTATTTTTATTCATTCTTCTTGCATATGTGCTAATATTGTTTGCTTGTAGGGGTGAATCTTTAAAGTGAACCTAGTCCTTATTTTCACTATTTCATACCATCCTTTGATGTTTTTCTAATGTGTGGTAGGATTTAAGCCTATGTTACTTCATTTAATACATTAGTTTTAATGTATGTTTAGATGAAATTGGAAATTTGTCATAATGTTTGAAATAGAGATCAACAACACCTCTCTTTTCTACTTTACCCTTCTTTTTGCTCCTTTTTATCAAATCACCTTATATTAGCTTCATTGTGAATACTCATCTTAGTTTAGCTTTAGACTTAGGTTTTGAGAATAATTCACTTTAAATAACATAAATCATCTTCAAGATCAAAAATCAATTATTAAGCCATGGTGTCTCCCAACCACCAACTAATATAAATTTATGAGACAATCTACTTATACTGCCTCTATTACACCAAAGATAATAGGATTATCACAATGTGCAACTCATGCATTAGATTATTTGGATTTAGAAATCAGTAGTGTTTTTTAAACACTAAGAACCACTAGTGATACACTTTTAGGCATCAATAGGGACACACATTCCATTGGTGCTAGAAGGAGGGCCTTAGTTAAATCTTTGAAAATTTGCAATAGCTTTGATAATTTTGGTGAATTGTATTCAAATATTGATGTATTATTTGCATATTTATGTTTCTTTTAGTATATTTGTGTAAAGATCATTGATCTTAATGGTTTTAGACCAATATTTTTGTTTATTTAGACAAAGTTAGGTATTCTTTTAAGATATGAGTAATTGTGGTGAAGATGGCTTGAGATCTATGAATACAAGGTGTTTGAGGTTAGTAATAGTAGTTTTATTCAAATATTGATGGCATATTTGTAAATTTGAGTTTATTTGAGCTTAGATGTGTAAAGGTCCTTCATACTTATGTATTTTGACATATCTCTGAGCTGAATTAGTTAAATATTGATGTCCTTTGTTTTTATTTATACATATTTGTGAAAAATTTGCTTAATGTGTAAGTTTGATCATCATTATTTTTAAAGATAAGACTTATACATTGTATTTTAAATAGGGTTCAAATATTTCAAGTTTGAAATGATATGGATAAGGACCAGATAACATTTAGAGACAAGGGTTAATCTTCTATCATTATAGATTCATAGGAGAGCTAGGTGAGACAAAGGTAAGTGTATAATTTCAAATTCTCAACCAAATTCACCAATTTAGGGTTCTCTTATGTTCAATCCCTATCAAGGTATGGATTGGCTAGTGGTTCTTCAATCAATGTTCCAGGTGTGGTACATGGCCTTCCTCATAATCCTAAAAAGTATTTTCCTAATTTTAGTCCTAATAGTGTTGTAACTAATAAAAAACACATTAAAAGTTTCAAAGCTAATTTATGACTTTTGAATTTTGTTCATGAAGATGTATCATGTAGATTGTTCCCATTTACTTTCAAAGATGCTACATATAAATGGTTTCTGAACCTGATTAAAAACTAGATAGACAGTTAAAATGATTTTAATAATTACTTCATATATTAGTTTAGATAAATAATTAGTCCATGTGTTCTTTACCAATAATTTACTAAAATTAAAAGGGACTCAAATGAGCTCATAAGAGCCTTTAATGCTAGGTTCCAAAAAATATTTAGCAAAACCATAACTCCTTATAGACCTGATGAGGCATTAGCCTTAGAGATTTACAAAGATGCCTTAGATCCCACGACTTTTGTGTTTCTTAAAAGATCTAATTAGGTAATTAATAAAATAGCCTTAGCCTATATTGAAGCTATAATCATTAATGATCTGATACAACCCCAAGTTCAAATGGCATACAATATTCCTAATGTTAATCCAAATTTGCCTATTCTGAATGTCATTCCCAATGCTAACCAAAATATTCCTAACTTGAAACATATTCCAATTTTGAATCAATCACCTCTAAGTCATGCACATCCTAGACAAAACCTAGGATTCTTGAACAACACTGCCAATGGATCTAATCCACAAGACCAAAGATCTTTAATGCCTAAATCTAGTAGAAATACTCAAGTTCATAGTTTTTAGACACCAAAGAATGAGAATTATTCTATTTTAAAGATGGTTCAGAATCTAATTACTAATTTATTTCAATTGAAAATGCAAGCTATAAATACTGGGGAAGTCTCTAATAGGAACTTCTCTTTTTAAAGTTTCAATAGGCCTTCAAATGGGTTCCCAAATAAAAATAACCACAACTATGAGTCATCTAATAATAAAAATAATGTGCCTAACATAAATATTAGTGTTGTTGATTTACCAAATTATTATAGAGTTTATTGTACATCAAAGCATGGTGAATTAGATTATCTAGAATTTTCCAATGCTTTTGAAGATTTTTAAGAAGAGTTAGATACTTTTGAAGTTGTACCTACTAAATATAATGGTTCAAGTGCCTTAAGTTATTCAAGGTCATCTAAATCTTATGATTCAAATCTCATGGTGGAGATATTTGAGTTCCCTTTTCAAGAAGAGAATGAGCCTAGATATATCCCTAAGGAGATTCATGCTTTTAAATAATATCTAAAGAAGACCTATCATTTAAGTAATAGTGAATAGAAATAACCTTTGAATACCTCAAGTCCACCAAATAATTTTGACACTCCTCCTGACACTACATCAAATAAAAATCTAGAGCCTCCTAAAGGAAGTACCTCTAAAACTAATGTTAATACATCTAATTCTTCTAATATAATTAGATATAATATAGTAAATGACATAAAAAATATCAAATCTAACATTAATTTGCATGAGTTGACTCAGATTAGTGAGCAAAGATATTTTGTATTGGAATCTTTGTCTAAGAATCCTGTTAAGTTTCAAAAGGTTACACATGCTAATGTTTCCATATACACAAATACGATACATGTTCTACCTTTCATACTTATATTTAGGATATGTGGCAATAATTTACATAATTTCTTGTTATATTCTAGTGCATCTAAAAATATTATGCCTAAAGGCATTTGTGAACAACTTGTTTTGAGTCATATTAAATATGATAAAGTTGTGACTTAATTAGATAAATAATGAGTCAAAGTTATTAGTGAGTTATTAAATTTTCACATTAAAATTTATTATGAACCAAGGATCTAATAGTTCATTGACATCTAAGTGGTAGACATCCCCGATGCCTATAGAATGTTGTTAATCAAAGACTAGACTAGATCATTGAATGGTTATATGTCAATTGACTATTCACACATGTGGTCACCATGGAAAAGAGTTCCTAATCAGATCAAGATATAAAGGGAGCCCAAGATGAAGCATATTATAACCAAATATAATGCAACCAATGAGAGGGTCAACATGGTTAACTTAGATTTGGGTGTTTACACTCTTGACACCCCAATGGTATGTAACTCTAAAACTTCTCATGTGATGATTGGATTATGGAAGTTTTGTTTTGATGGTGATAGATGTAAATTAGGTTCTATAGTAGGAGTGGTATTAATCAATCCCATTGGGTAAAAATACAATTCCTCTTCCAAACTCCAATTCCCATACACTAAAAATATTGTAGAGTATAAAGCACTTATTCTTGGATTACATTTTAGAGTCAAATAGAAGGTCAAGAAAATATTAGTTTTTGGTGATTTAGAACTAGTATTTAATTAATTCAAAAGTAAATATAAATGAAATTTGTCCTATCTTAATAAATATGAGTTTAGAGTGTGGTACTTAATTGAATATTTTGATGCTTTTAACATCGTATCGATCCCTAGGGAAGAAAACAAGGTTATTAATGAACTTGTTCTATCTAAAACTAACCTTATACCTAATAAAAACTCCAAGTTACAAATCCTTGCCATTGAATTAGTCTCATGTCCCTCAATTCTAGATAATTTTAATAATTTGGAAGTATTCAATGACAATCAATAGATCATAAACTTTAAGACTAGCTTAGGGGTTTTTGAGGCTCACATCATTGATGAGGTCAATGAAAATACCCTTGATGATGTCAAAGTTAAAGTTAAGCTTGATGATAGGGTCATTCAACCAAGTGACAATAAGATCCCCAAAGGGATGATAGCCTTAGAAATATTTTTTGATTCTGACAAATTAGTTGAGTCTATCCAGATTCCCAAAGTAGATGGGAAGGACTATAATGTAGTTTACCTAGGTTCCCAAGGTTAGCCTTAGCTATTAAACATTGGTACAACCTACATAAGCATTGAAAACAAGAGAGCCAAATATTTAATGACCAAGTATAAGGATGTAATAGCATGGTCCTATGATGACTTAAAGATCTTATATCCTAGAGTGATAACCCACACTATACCATCGAAAGAAGTATGTAAAAGTTTTACGAAAAAATAAAGGCCAATTGACCCTATCCTAAAACTAATAATATACAAAGAATTTAACAAGTTATTATATGATAAGATAGTATTTCCCATTAGACACTCCACTTAGGTAGTTAAGTTGGTACCAGTTAGAAAGAAAATTGGTGAAATCAGGTTGTACATTAACTTTAGAAATATGAATAGAGCATCTGAAAAGGATAACTACCCCTTACCTTCTCTTAACCAAGTAATCCAATTTTTTCTTGGTTCTATTATGATGTATTTTATTGATGGATTTTCAAGGTATAATTAGGTGCTAGTGAACAAGGAAGATAGGATGAAGACTACGTTTACTACTAAATGGGGCACTTTTTCTTACAAGAGAATGCCCTTTAGACTAATCAATGTAGGTTTAAAATTTCAAAGAGAAATGGATCATGCATTACAGGGCCTCATAGGTAAGTTAATTATTATATACATGGATGACCTAATTATCTTTTCAAAAAATAGGGAAAACCACTCATGCACTTGCAATAAGTATTTGAGAGATGCAACAGGTATGGAATCTACCTCAATCCCAAGAAAAGAATATTTTATGTAATTAAGGGAAAACTATTAGGACATGCCATAACCAAGGATGGAATTTTTATAGACCTTGATAGATTAAATATGATATCAAAGATAGGACCCCTTAATGGCAGTTTAGAATTAAAGTCTTTCTTTGGTAAAATCAACTTTGTGAAAAAATTCATTTCTAGTTTTGTAGAGATTGAGAAGCCATTGAATGACATGTTGAAGAAAGATGTCAAGATCACAT
This sequence comes from Torreya grandis, assembly GCA_037957365.1. Lineage (NCBI taxonomy): Eukaryota > Viridiplantae > Streptophyta > Pinopsida > Cupressales > Taxaceae > Torreya > Torreya grandis. The sequence goes on along the minus strand of JARHVA010002825.1, from coordinate 530,358 downwards.
GGAATGATGATACCAAGAAATCCTTGAAAGACATAAAATAAGTAATTGGACAAGATAATGTATTAGTAAGTCTAGATTTCACTTAAGATTTCTATCTTTATTCCTTTACCTCTAATCATATAATAGCTGATATTCTAACTTGGAAAATAGATAAGTGTGATCACCCCATTGATTTCATGAGTACTAACCTTAAAAATTCCAAGTTGAACTATTATTTTATTGATAAACAAACATTTTCTTTAGTCAAGGTAGTAAAGAAGTTTATACACTATATTCTTATGAATAAAGTGCATATAATTGTGGCAGACCCTATCACTAAGCTAATGTTAAGTCAATGTGAACTTGCAAAAAGGAGAGGTAAGTGTATGTTTGTCCTTCAAGAATATGACCTAGATATGAAGACTGACAAGTGGGTAAGATGTCAACATTTAATTTAGTTAATTTCTAATGTTAACCCTAGACTAAGTGTTGTGTAGGATGACCAATAAAGCTTTCAACCCAATGATTGGTATGTTCAAATTTTTCAGTTACTAATCAATGGCTATTGTCCTAAAGGATTAAGTAGAGAGTAAAAGAGAGATTTAAGGCTCAAAGCAGCCCACTTATTGATCACATATGTAATGTTGTATAAGAATAAATTTTAAGGAATTTACCTAAGGTGTGTGTCCAAGGAAAAAGCAACTAGTATCTTGAGCACCTTTCATGAACAATTGGGAAGTGGACATCCATCTAGAAGGACTACAACCCAAAATATCCTTAGAGCTAGTTATTACTAGCCTATTATCTTCAAGGATGCTCACCAGCATGTAAGAGAGTGTCATTCATGTCAAATCTTCAACACTAAAGATTCCAAGGTAACTAAGCCATTAAAGCTAGACATTATTGATAAACCCTTTACCCAATAGGGGTTATACTTTTTGGAAGTCATCAACAATAATTCCTTAGATAGTCATAAGTATGTTTTAACCACTAATAACTACTACACAATATGGACTAAAGTAGTGGCAACCAAGTAGTGTAGGACTATAGAAGTGATCAATATTTAGAAGAAAACATATATACAAAGTTTGGCACAATAATATCTCTAGTTTGTGATAATAGATCTACCTTTGTGTCTATCATGATGATTAAGTGGGCCTATGAAAATAATATTGTTCTCAAATTCTCATCAAACCATTACCCCCAAGGCAATAGAGTGCCTGAATTAACAAATAATAACTTGATGAAATACATAAATAAGTCTACATCTAATAAACCAAGAATTTAATATAAGCTACTTAAGTATGCCCTTTGGACATATAGAATAAGAGTCAAGCATGCTCTCAAGACATCACCATTATTACTATTATATGGTAAAGAACCTATATTTCCCATCACACTCAAGTTTCCAACATAAAATTCAATGCAAGAGTACATGGAGGAGGATCAACAATTTACAAATTCAAGGTTGTTAGACATCATAGAGATGGAAGATGCAAGGGAGGAATCTTTTGCCAATTTTAGTAGACACTAGACTTAAATTAAGATGTGGTTTGATAAGTATTCAAATATAAAGAGGTTTATATAAGAAGACCTATTTTTTATTTTGGATAGAGCATAAAAACCAAAAGGAAAACCTGGAAAGTTCACACCTTTGTGGATTGGCCCATATCAAATTGTTGAGACCCTTGGAGATAACACATTCAAACTAAAAGACTTACAAGGAGTATAGTTTACATTGCCCACTAATGGAAAATACCTAAATCACTATTTATCTATTTCACCACCTAAATTAGTCATGTCATGAAATGTAAGATTGGTTAGAATTAGTGTATATAGGATTTAGATTAGTTTCTTTTCTTCCCTTCTTGTCCCTTGCTTGTGCATAGTGTTTGCTTGTTTCCTCTAATTTATATTTGTTTTCTTTCTATTTGGTGTGTTTGCTTTCCCTAATTTGTTTCTCGATTCAAATAAGTCTTTTCAAGACATCCCTTATCTCAAGATTCATATGATTTATCAAGAAACCTCATAGTTTAGGAATGCATGTATGCCCCCTCAACATTGGTTGATAATGGATTGTTAAAATGTGAACCTAAAGTTATAGTCTATAGAAAATAATAAAGACTAATAAGTAGGTTAATTATTCCTTGATATTTTAATCCTTGTTCTGATCTAAGCTAAGTTCTAAGAAGGATTGCACATATAGTGTAAAATATTGGATTATTAGGATACAATCATGCTTGCACTTAAAAATCATTAATTTCTTGGGATAAAGTTTATAGCCAAGGATGATTGTCTAAAGACCAAACGTGTGACCAAATCCTAAAACTTGGCTAATAAAGTTCCCAACCTTTACTAAAAATTCAAAATACCTTAAAAAATACAAAAATAAGGCTTTATTAAAAGTTTTAAAAAATATTTCTAAGCATAGGCAAATTTGGTAATCTCCACCATGGATATGGATGCCTATATGGTAGTGGAGCAAGGCCTTAAGTGGATCCAAGAGTATCTATGTCAGGTATATGGACACCTAGTTGGTAATAAAGAAATTCCCAAGCCTTCCTTAAGCTAAAAAATGATTCTTAATGAACATCTAAATATGTTATATGTCAATGTTAATGGTCAAGGTTGTGAGTTTGGAAAATATTCTCTAAATCCCATGGCAAGCAATAAGTGGAATCAAAGAACACACACACATGGCCATGTCTTGATATTTTATCTTAATTATACATTTACAAGACTTTTTATAACCATGAATTAATCTTAATAATGGTCCCTAATAAATTAGATTAAGTAACCTAATTATTAGTCTAAACTAGAGTCTCTAAATTCTAACATATTGTTGTTTTCCCCCAAAAGTCACCATTTATTAAGGTCAACATACCCCCATTTCTAAAAAATGGGGACCCTTATGTTAAATTGTATAAATTTGTACCTTAAATTTGATAAATCACTTGATTAGAATATGATTATCATGTTTACACATTATTTTTTTGAATATCATCCGCACCTGATTCTCACTTGGACTAATTGACATTTTTTCAAGTAATCATTATTTTACTTATTCTAATGTTGCTAATGATTTTTTCCTATATTTTTACATTAAAAATTTAAAGGAATATCATTTGGGAATTAACATTTTTGGGTTTTATATTTTAATGATAAATTGATCCTTTACTAGCCTTTGGTTTGTCAAGGACTAACTGAGTCTACATTCAAATCCTTTTAAAACCATAGATGAATATTTTAACCTAGTTACCTTTTGAATTAAATTCAAATTTGTGTGGAAATTTTTGTGTGGGAACAATTCATTCATGCCATAAACTTAGTTTAATTTTTATCCCAAGGCTTAGTCCTATTTTTCAACATGACCAAACCTTAGTCTAAAAATATTATGCTTGGTCCTTTTATGTCTCTATGCCCCTTAATATTTTATTGATAACATGAAAAATAATTATATGGTCCCTTTGTTATGTTTAATAACTTAGCCTAAAATTATTATCCTAAGGTTTTATCATATTTATCAACATGAATAAAACCTTAGTCTAAAATCTTCAGCCTAAGTCCTGTATATTCCCCAAGATCTGACTTGCTTTATTTTATTATCCACATTGGATTAGGTGGTCAAGATCTAATGACATGAGATTAAATTTTAAAATTAAATCCCTAACCTAAAGTTAAAACTCAATCATGTCCCTAAGGATATATGGTGTACAACTAAGCATACACATTTTGATCTATGATACATGTTAAGTCAAAGCTTCATTGACTCCCCAGATGAATGAGAAGGTGACAAGTGCCACAATTTTACTGAAAGAACATTGAGTAACCAATGATATTACACCCTTTAGATTGAGATCCTATGGATCACATTGATCTAGCCAAGTATGATCTAATGGTGGATGATGAAGGTTGAAAAGTCAAAATCCCTAAGAACAAACATAGAGATGACACATAACACAACCATGGGCCACAAATTAAACACTGAGTATATTTCAAAGATTGATAGGGTGTGGATGAGTGTATACATTTTGATAAATGGTCCATAGAATAAGGGATATTGTTGATGCACTTAAATTTATCAATAGTTTAATATAGAATTTAAGAAACACTTCTCATTTCTAGATTTAGAAAATCTATTACATGAGTTTTTGGTTGTGATAATCCTATTATCCTTGGTGGAATAGAGGTAGAATAGGTTGATTGTTTCAAAAACTTATATTAATTGGTGGTTGAGAGCCACCATGGCTTAATATTTAATCTTTGATTTTGAAGATGATCTATTCTATTTAAAGTGAATTATGCTCAAAACCTAAGTCTAAATCTATACTAAGATTAGTATTCACAATGAAGCTAATCTAAGGTGAATTGATAAAAGGGAGTAAAAGGAAGGGTAGGGAAAAAAAGATAAATGTTATTGATCTTTGTTTCAAAAATTATGGCAAAGTTCCAATTTCATTTGAACATGCATTTAACCAATGTACAACATGAAGTAGCATAAGCTCAAATCCTATCAGACATCAAGTAGACATCTAAGGAAATTATGAAAGATGCAAATATGAATAATAATTACTTTAAGAATTTTACCCTTGCAAGCAAATAATATTAGCCCAAATGCAAGAAGAGCAAAGAAAGTGAAGTAAAACTAAGAAATTCTAAGCATGTGACCAAATCCTAAAACATGGATAATCTAGTTCCCAACCTTTACTAAAAAGTCAAAATACCTTAAAAAATACAAAAATAAGGGCTTAATTAAAAGTTTGAAAAAATATTTCTAAGCAGAGGTGATTTTGGTAATCTCCACCATGGCTATGGATGCCTAGATGGTAGTGGAGCAAGGCCTTCAGTGGATCCAAAAGTATCTATGTTAGGGATATGACACCTATCTAGTAGAAAAGCAATGCCTAAGTGTTCCTTGAGATAAAACATGATTCTTAATTTACATCTAAATATGTTATAAGTCAATGTTAATAGTCAAGGTCATGAGTCTAAAAGATTTCTCTAAATCCCATGGCAATTAGTAAGTGGAATAAAATCACACACACACATGGCCATGTCTTGATATTTTATCTTAATTATATATTTACAAGACTTTTTCTAACCATAAATTAATCTTAATAATGGTCCTTAATGAATTACACTAAGTAACCTAATTATTAGTCTAAACTAGAGTCTCTGAATTCTAACATATTATTGTGTTTCTCCCAAAAGTCACCATTTGTTGAGGTCAACATACCCCCATTTCCAAAAAATGGGGACCCTTATGTTCAATTATGTAAATTTTTACCTTAAAGTTGAAAAATCACTTGATCATAATATGACTAGCATGCACTCACATTATTTTTTTTGAATATCATCCACACCTGATTCTCACTTGGACTAATTGACATATTTTCAAGTGATCATTGTTTTACCCATTCTAATGTTGCTAATGCTTTTTTCCTATGTTTTTAAATTACAAATTTAAAGGAATATCATTTGGGAATTAACGTGCTTTGGGTTTTGTGTTTTAATGATAAATTGATCTTTAACTAGCCTTTGGTTTGTCAAGGACTAACTGAGTCTACATTCAAATCCTTTCAAAACCATATATGAATGTTTTAACCTAGGTACCTTTTGAATTAAATTTAAATTTTAATGGAAAAAATTTATATGGGAACAATTCATGCATGTCATAGACGTAGTTTAATTTTTATCCTAAGGCTTAGTCCTGATTTTCAATATGAGCAAACCTTAGACTAAAAATCTTATGCTTGGTCCTTTTATGTCCTGAGGCCCCTTAATATTTTATTATTAACATGACATAGATAACTATATGGTCCCTTTTTTATGTTTAATAACTTAGCCTAAAATTATTATCCTAAGGTTTTATCATATTTATCAACATGAATAAAACCTTAGTCTAAAATCATTAGCCTAAGTCATGTATATTCCCCAAGATCTGACTTAATTTATTTTATTATCCACACTAGCTTAGGTGTTCAAGATATAACGACATGAGATTAAATTTGAAAATTCAAGACCTAACCTAAATTTAAAACTCAATCATATCCACAAGGATTGATGGTTCACAACTAAGCATAGACATTTCGATTAATGATACATATCAAATCAAAGCTTCAATGAAGCCTCAAATGAATGAGAAGGTGACAAGTGTCACAATGTCAATGAAATAACATTGAGAAACCAATGACATTCCACCCTTTATATTGAGATCTAATGGAGGACATTGATCTGATAGAGCAAGAGTTAATGGTGGATGATGAAGGTTGAAAAGTCAAAATCCTTGAGAACAAACATAGAGATGAAACATAGCACAACCATGGGCCACAAATTGAAGATCAAGCATATTTAAAAGGTTGATAGTATGTAGCTAAGTGTATACATTTTGATAAATGTTCCATAGAGTAGGGGACATTGTTGATGCCCTTAAATGTATCAATAGGTTAATATAGAATTTAAGAAACACTTCTCATTTCTAGATTCACAAAATCTATTGCATGAGTTGTTGGTTATGATAATCCTATTATCTTTGGTGGAATAGAGGTAGAATGGGTTGATTGTTTCAAAAAATTATATTAGTTGGTGGTGGGGAGCCACCATGCATTAAAAAATAATCTTTGATTTTGAAGATTATCTATGCTATTTAAAGTGAATTATGCTCAAAACCTAACTTCAAAGCTATACTAAGATGAGTATTCACAATGAATCTAATCTAAGGTGAATTGATAAAAAAGAGCAAAAGGAAGGGTAGGGAAAAAAAGAGAAGTGTTATTGATCTTTGTTTCAAACATTATGAAAAAGTTCTAGTTTCATCTGAACATGCATTTAGCTAATGTGCAACATGAAGTACCATAAGCTAAAATCCTATCACACATCAAGTATACATCTAAGGAAAGTACGAAAGATGCAAATAAGAACAAGATTTGCTTTAATAATTTTACATCTTCAAGAAAATAACATTAGCTCAGATGCAAGAAGAGTGAAGAAAGTGAATTAAAACAAAGAAATTCTAAACATGTGACCAAATCCTAAAACTTGGGTAATATAGTTCCCAAACTTTACTAACAAGTCAAAATACCTTGAAAAATAAAAAATAAGGGATTTATTACAAGTTTTATAAAATATTTCTAAGCAGAGGTGATTTTGGTAATCTCCACCATGGCTATGGATGCCTAGATGGTAGTGTAGCAAGGCCTTAAGTGGATCCAAAAGTATCTATGTCAGGGATATGGACACCTAGCTAGTAGCAAAGCAATGCCCAAGCCTTCCTTGAGTTAAAATATAATTCTTAATGAACATCTAAATATGTCATAAGTAAATGTTAATGGTCAAGTTCATGAGTCTGGAAGATGTTCTCTAAATCCCATGGCAATCAATAAGTGGAATCAAAGCACACAAACACATGGCCATGTATTGATATTTGATCTTAATTCTACATTTACAAGACTTGTTCTAACTATGAAGTAATCTTAATTATGGTACCTAATAAATTATATGAAGTAACCTAATTATTATTCTAAACTAGAGTCTATAAATTCTAACATATTGTTGTGTTTCCCCTCAAAAGGCACCATTTGTTGAGGTCAACATACCCCCATTTCCAAAAAATGGGGACCCTTATGTTAAATTGTGCAAATTTGTACCTTAAAGTTGAAAAATCACTTGATTAAAATATGACTAGCATGTTTGTATATTGTTTTTTTTAATGTCATTCACACCCGATTCTCACTTGGACTAATTGACATATTTTCAAGTGATCATTATTTTACCCATTCTAATGTTGCTAATGATTGTTTCCTATGTTTTTACATTACAACTTTAAATTAATATCATTTGGTAATTAACATGCTTTGGGTTTTGCATTTTAATGCTAAATTGATCCTTTACTAGCCTTTGGTTTTTCAAGGACTAACTGAGTCTACATTAAAATACTTTTAAAAACATATATGAATGCTTTAACCTAGGTACCTTTTGAATTAAATTCAAATTTGTGTGGAAACAATTTATGTGGGAATAATTCATGCATGTCATAGAATTAATTTAATTTTTATCCTAAGGCTTAGTCCTATTTTTCAACATGACCAAAACTTAGTCTAAAAATCTTATACTTGGTCCTTTTATGTCCTGGGGCCCCTTAATCTTTTATTATTAACATGACATAGATAACTCTATGGTCCCTTTATTATGTTTCAGAACTTAGTCTAAAATTATGATCCTAAGGTTTTATCATATTTATCAACATGAATAAAACCTTAGTCTAAAATCTTTAGCCTATGTCCTATATATTCCCCAATATCTGACTTACTTTATTTTATTATCCACATTGGCTTAGGCGGTCAAAATCTAGTGACATGAGATTAAAGTTGAAAATTCAAGCACTAACCTAAAGTTAATACTCAATCATGTCCCCAAAGATCGATGGTGCATAACTAAGAATACACTTTTTGATCTATGATACATGTCAAGTCAAAGCTTCAATGAAGCCCTAGATGAATGAGAAGGTAACAAGTGTCACAATTTTAGTGAAAGAAAATTGAGCAACTGATGACATTCCACCCTTTAGATTGAGATCTGATGGAGCACATTGATCTGACCAAGTAGGATCTAATAGTGGATGATGAAGGTTGGAAAGTCAAAATCCTTGAGAACAAACATAGAGATGACACATAACACAACCATGGGCCACAAATTAAAGATCAAGCATATTTAAGAGATTGATAGTATGTGGATGAGTGTATACATTTTGATAAATGGTCCATAGAATAGGGGACATTGTTGATGCACTTAAATATATTAGTAGGTTAATATAGAATTTAAGAAACACTTCTCATTTCTAGATTCACAAAATTTATTGCATGAGTTGTTGGTTGTGATAATCCTATTATCCTTAGTGGAATAGAGGTAGAATAGGTTGATTGTTTCAAAAACTTATATTAGTTGGTGGTTGGGAACCACCGTGGCTTAATAGTTAATCTTTGATTTTGAAGATGATCTATGCTATTTAAAGTGAATTATACTTAAAACCTAATTCTAAATCTATACTAAAATGAGTATTCAAAATGAAACTAATCTAAGTTGAAATGATAAAAAGGAGCAAAAGGAAGGGTAGGGAAAAAAAGAGAAATGTTATTGATCTTTGTTTCAAACATTATGACAGTTCGAATTTTGTCTAAACATGCATTTAACGAATATGCAACATGAAGTAGCATAAGCTCAAATCCTATCACACATCAAGTATACATATAAGGAAAGTATGAAAGATGAAAATAAGAACAATATTTAATTTAATAATTTTACCTCTGGAAGCAAATAACATTAGCTCAGATGCAAGAAGAGTGAAGAAAGTGAAGTAAAACTAAGAAATTTTAACTAATCTAATATTAGCATAAATTAGAAACTCTACATTTGAAGATGCACATCTAGAATTCACAAGAAGAATTTAAATATAAAGATAAGATCAAACAAATGAAAGAGAAACCATGATAACAATTCACACAAGTACATGTGGATAAACTTTGTATAACTCCTTGCTTATACTAATTTGATCAAAAGTTAAAAATAGTTTTTTGGCTCTAAAAATTCTCTCCTTTTACAATTGGCCATACCTCTTTATATAGGTAATTCATGAGGTATGCTAGTCAATAATGTTAAATTACATTTGTACATGTGTCTAGGATCATTATCCTTTCTATTACACTCTAGAACAAATGAGATATACAGACCTATAGGAAATGTAATTTACAATCTATTAATGCCTTTTCAAAAAGAATATTCATTTTCTAAAATATACAATGTTGGTTACCAAATAATATTCCTAATCTAGCTGATTTTGGGACCCTAGAACTACTACAATCTTCTGCTTACCTTGTAATATCTTCATTCTATAATTTTTCTCATTGATGAATTAGAGGTCAATGATGGGTCTCATGAATAACTCTTTTTCTTTATCTACTAGGTTACTGAGATCTTTCTCAGTTCTCTCTAAATCTTGTTTAATGCTTCCAACATCTCCTATCTTATCCTCAAATGACAAAAATATGTCTATGATATTTTTGTTATCATCCCTTGTCTTCTATTGACTTTGGTTCCTCACCTCATACATTAATTAAGAATTTATATGCTTAAACTCATAATAGTGATAAGTATCAAAGGGATAAGTGAGGTGAGATACTTGATTAAGCTATCTAATATGTGTATCATCTTGTCCTCCTAATGTTTAAGGCCCTTGGAAATGTCATCTATATGCTTGGACGAACTACTTAGGGCTTTGATTTTGTCCACAAATATAGCCATATCCATATTTAAATGGGCTAGGTTGACTATCCTAAATTCAGGGACGTGATTCTTGGTCAAGGCTTTGATTAAGTCTTTCACTAGATAGCATGAAGCCTGCCATTGGCCATCTTTGCCTATAGCCATGGAATTTTGCTTACTTATTACCTCTTGTTTGGTTCTGAATAACTTTAAGGAATTTAATAAGTCAATCATGGTGTCATCATATATCTTAGATCTATCTTCTTGGATTGACAAGATTTCAAGATGCCCTTGATCATTATAGTAGAATTTACTTACAAACATATTCTTTTCCTCTTATCTTGTGATTGGTTACTTATTTTAAATAGTTCAAAACAAGCTTGACCAATTTTTTCCCCTATATTTAGAGCTATGGCATCAAATTGGGTGTCTTTAAAAACCCTTCTTTCTATATCTGAAGTTAGATAGAGCTCCACATTTTCCCTTGAAACACCTTTTCAGGCTGACATGGCTGTGGGTTTCTATAGATTACCTGCTAGTGGTCTTTAGTTTAATTCTAGATCGAATTATCCTTTCACAAGTGATAATTCAACTTCCTTGGCTTGATTATAATGATCACAAGGTGAAATTATGGGTTTTATAATTATTAGGAATTTTATGAAGGTTTTTATAGTGATTTACTAGTGGAAACTATTTGAAACTATTTAATATTTGTGACTTAAATCCCAATTAGATTGCATGCTTATACCTTTTCATTTCCCTAGTTTTCAAAATCTTTGACTATGGGATCTTGGTGGCATTTTTATTATTAATATTTAAAAATTAAATGTTGTTTTTTGAAAATTCCACCTTGATCTCACACCATTGGATCTATCTACTTAGATCATTGTGGATCATTGATCTTGATCCAAAGATTGAATACTATTGGTTGCTTATTATGGTTCCTACAATTATGACACTTCTCACTTTTGTATTCACCCTCAGCTTTATTGAAATGTTAATGTTAATCTCATATCATTGATCTCATTTGCATATATCAATCACACTTCATTGATCTTGATCTATTTAATTATACCTCCTACTCCATGAACCATTGATTGGAATGTGTACACTCATCTACGTACCATCGATGTTTGAAATATGCTTGAGATTTAATTTATGGCTTGTGGCTATGCCATGTGTCATGGGGATCTGTTGAAGTCTTGACTCAATACACATCGTAAGTTCAATCTTGCCAAAGTAAACACATACTATTGATCTTTGGAAGATGTTCAAACTTTAGATTAGGGATGGGACTTTAAATTTTTAAGTTTAATCTTGAATCATTGGATATTGATCACTTGCGCAAATGTATACTATTGATCTTATAGATGAAAATGATATTTAATTAAGTGCTTGGGAAAATAAATAACTTAGCATAAAGTTTTTAGACTATGGTTTTAATTGGTGTTAATAAACATGGATAAGACCTTAGGGTAAACATTTTAAGCTAAGTTTTAAACATGATAAAGGGGACCCCATGAATAATAAAAGACATAACATATAGTTTTAGCCTAGGTTTATTGTATTAATATATACAAAAAACTTTAGGGTAAAGATTTTAGGTTGAGTCTATAGTAAAAGGGACCCTTTGTTTAGTTAGACCATGTAAAAATAAAAGGGACCAAACATAAATTTTTAGACTAAGGCTTGGTCAGGTTGATAAACATGATTAAGTCTTAGTGTAAAATTAAACTAGGTTTATGACTTAGTTAATCATTCCCAGATAGATTGCTCCTATGAAAATTTGAATTTGATTCAATAGGATTTGAGCTAAGGTAAGTTTAATAAGAGTTTAAAGATACTCAATCATGATTTTAATTTGATTCTTGATAGACTAAAGGCTAGTAAAAGGCCAAATTGATATAAAAAAATCATGAAACCTAGACAATGCACATTCTAAATATACTCGATTTGAGTTGTAACCTAAAACATGAAGATCCAATATTAGTAAATTTAGGCAAGATTAAATAAAAATTATGATCAAATATGCCAACAAAATTAGGTGTGAATGATCTTCAAATATAGACAATGCAAAAACATGATATTGGTACTTTGATCAAGTGAATTATTAATTTTAAGGTACAAATTTGCATAATTTAAAACAAGGGTCCCCATTTTTTAGAAATGGGGGTATGTTGAATTAAACAAATGGAGACTTTCAAGGGAACATAGTAATTTATTATAATTCAAAGACTCTAGTTCAGAATAATTACTAGTTTATTCATTCCATTTGATTAAGTACCATTGAGATCAATTCATTGTTAAAACAAGTCTTACACATGTATAATTAGGGTCAAACATCAAGACCAAATCATGTTATGTGTCTTTTTATTCCACTTACTATTTGCCATGGGATTTTGGGAAGTAACTTCCATATTTCATGACTTTAGTACTTAACATTGACTTTTAACATGTTTGGATATTCATTAATAACCATGATTTTACTCAAGGAAGGCTTGGGAATTTCTCTTTTTCTAGCCAACCATCCGTAACCCTGATAGATATACCTTTGGCTCCAATCAAGGCCTTACTCTATAACCAGCCAAGCATCCAAAGCCCCAATGGAGGTTACCAAAAATCACCTTTGCTTAGAAATCTCTTTGATTTTTCATTAATATCTTATTTTGTAAATTTTTAAATCATTTTGAATTTCTATCAAAGTTTGGGAGCCAATTTTAGGGGTTCATTAAAGTTTTTGATCTTTAGACAATCATCCTTGGTTACAACTTTTCCTCAAGTAATAATGTTTATTAAGTGCAAACATGATTATATCCTCATAATTCAATCTTTCAACCTACCTATGCAATCCTTCTTAAAACCAAGATTAGATTAGAATAGCATTCAAAACCCCAAGGAATAATTATCCTAACCATCAAAATTTACTAGTTATCCAAACTATAACATTAAGCTCATATTCCTATAATCCATGATCATCCAATGCTGAGAAAACATACCTATATTCTTAAACTGTGGGGTTCCTTTTGTGCATCTAAATACATTTTGAGTTGACGATTGTCTAAAATAACTTATTAAAAGATAGAAACAAAGCATAGAAGAAAAATAAACAAAACACAAAGAAAATAAGCACAAAAATATATATAGAAAACCTATGTACAAATAATGGACAAGAAGGAAACTAAACTGTGCCCTACCTTTACTAACTCTAACTAGTTTTATAGTTAACTCCATGAAGGCATCTAGTGGGATGATAGAGAAATAGTTCTTGAGGTATTTCCCATTGGTTAGAAATGAAAACTCTTATCTTTGTAAGTCTTTCAGTTTAAAAGTGTTATCTCTTAAGGTCTCATTAATTTGATATGGACCAATCCATAGAGATGTGAAATTCTCATGTTTTCACTTTAGTTCTGAGGCTTTGTCCCAGATAAGAACTAGGTCTTCTTGTCTAAACACCTCTATCTTTAAACATTTTTCAAACCACCTCTCAACTATGGTTTGATGTCTAATAAATTTAGTAAAATCCTCCTCTCTTACATCTTGCATCTTCCATATAAATGATGTCAAGTAGCCTTTAACTTGGTAATTCATGGTCCTCCTTCATGTACTCTTGTATAAACATGTATGTTGGTAGCTTGAGTGTTATGGTAAATGTAGGTTCTTGACCATATACCAGCAAGAATGGTGATGCCTTAAGAGCTTGGTTGACTCTTGTTTTATCTATCCAAAGGGCATACTTAAGTAGCGTATGCCATGTTCTTGGTTTATCAACTACAAAATTATTTCTCGCTTTCATCAAGTTCTTATTTGTTGAATCAAACACCCCATTACCTTCATCATAATGATTTGATGAGAAATTGAGAATGATGTTGTTGTCATATGCCCATTCTATCATCTCAATGGATACAAAGTTAGATCCATTATCATATACTAGAGATAATAGTGTTCAAAACCTTGTGCATATGTTTTCTTCAATGAATCTGATCACCTCTTCAGTCTTACACTTCTTGGTTGCCACTACTTTAGTCCATCTTATGTAGTATTCAATAGCAGTAAGGATATACTTAGGATCATTAGAGGAATTAGGGTTAATAACCCCCATAATATCTAGTCCCCATTGGGAAAAGGGTTTATCAATCATTATTGTCTTTAGTGGCATGGCTACATTGGGTTCTTTAGTGTTGAATATTTGACATGAGTGGCATTCTCTCACATGCTTATGAGCATATTTGAAGATAGTGAGCTAGTAGTAACCAAACTAAGGATATTATAAGTTATTGTCCTTTTAGATGGATGTCTACATCCTATTTTTTCATGAAAATTTCTCAATATCTCAACTACCTCTTCCTTCAAAACACACCTTAGGTAAATACATTTAAATTTATTCCTATACAACACTCCATATTTGATTAAAAATGAGCTACTTTGAGCCTTACAACTCTCTTTTTCTCTCTACTTAACCCTTCAGGATAATATCCATTGATTAACAAATGAATAATATGATCATACCAATAAATGGGCTAGAAATCTTGCTATTCTACCTGCATGACACTTAGTTTGGGATTAGTATTGAAAATTAACTAAATTAAACCTTGGTACCTTACCAATTTTACAGTCTTCATCTCTAGATCATATTATTGGAGAAAAAACATCCACTTACCTCTCTTTTATCCAAGTTCACATTCACTATGTATGACCTTAGTGGTAGGGTATGGTAGAATTGCATGTACCTTATTACTAAGGATATAATGCCTAAATTTCTTCACTACCTTTAATAGATCACATTCTTGTTTGCCAATAAGAGAATATTTAAATTTAGCATTTTTAAAATTAGTACTCATGAAATCAACAGGATGATCACATCCATCTATCTTCTGAGTTAGGATAACTACAATTGTATGGTCAAAAGTAAAAGAGTAAATATATAAGTCTTTAATAAAGTCTAGACTTATTGGCATAGGAGCTTACCTAATTGCTTATTTGATGTTTTTAAAGCTTTATTGGTCTCCTCATTCCAAGTGATATTAGCATATTTATTCAACATGTATTCAAAGGTCTCACTATTTTTAAAAAACCCAAAATGAAATTCCTCACAAAGTTGATTTTACCAAAGAAAGACTTTAGTTCCTTATTATTATGGGGTTATATATTTGATATTGCATTTATTTTATCTAGGTCTATAGAGATCCTATACTTATTTATAACATATCCAAATAATTTTCCCTCAATTACATTAAAAATTCTCATCTTTGGGTTGAGATAAACTCCATACCTTCTACACCTTTCAAATACTTGTTACAATTACATGATGTGATCTTCCCTATTCTTTGAAAATATAGTTAGGTCACCCATGTAAACAATAATGCATGATCCATTTATATTTGAAAGGTTTCACTTGTATTTATCAATCTAAAGGGCATTCTCTTGTAGGCAAAAGTGCCCCACTTGGTAGTAAAAGTAGTCTTTATCCTATGGTCCTTGTTCACTAGCACCTAATTATACCCTAAAAATCCATCAAGAAAAGACATCATAATAGAACTAGAAATAATTTGGATTACTTGGTAAAAATAATTTAAGGTATAATTATTATTTTGATATGATCTATATAGAATTTTAAAATCAATAAACAATCTGATTTCACCATTTTTCTTCTTGACTAGTACTAGGTTAGCTACCCATGTGGAATGTCTAATGGGAAACATTATCTTAGCATCTATCAACTTATTAACCTCTTATATATCATTGGTTCTAGGAAAGGGTTGAATGGATTTTATTTTTGTCTAAATGTCTTGTAGGATTCCTTTAGAGGTATGGTGTGGGTTATGACCCTAGGATCAAAGATATTTAAGTCATCATAGGACCATGATATTACATCCTTATACTTGGTGATAAATTTTTTGGCTCTATTGGTTTCAATGCTTGTGTAGGTTGTACCAATGTTCACCATCTAAGATTGACCTTAAGAAACTAGGTCCATTTCATTATATTCCTTCCCATTCACTTTAAGATTCTTGACAGTCTTATCTAGTTTGTCTAAATAAAAATGTCTCTCTAAGGATATCATCAATTTAGGGGTCTTATTGTCACTTAATTTAATGACCTTGTCATCAATTTTTTTTAAAAATTTGTCATCATCAAGGGTATTTTCATTGGCTTCATCAATGATGTGAGCCTTAAATACTTCTGAGCTAGTCATGAAGTCTATGATGTGCTAATCATCACTGAATACTTGTAAGTGTTTAACACTATCTGGTACTAAGGAACATGGGAATAATTTAATGGCAAATATTTGTAACTTGAAACTTTGATTGGACATAAGGTTGGTTGTAGTTGAATCTAGTTAATCATACACCTTATTTTCTTCCCTAGGGATTGAGACAATGCTAAAAGCATCAAAGCATTCAATTAAGTCCCACATTATAAATTTATATTTTTTGAGATATGATAGCTTGCATTGGTATTTAATTTTAACCTAATTAACTAATAGTTATAAATCACCAAAAAATAATAGCTCTTTAGCCTCATGTTTGATTCCAAATTTTAATTCAAGAATACGTGATTCATACTCAACCAAATTATTAGTGCAAGGGAAATAAAGTTTTTAAGAGGTATTGTACTCTTTGCAAATGGGATTAATTAATACCACTCATACTCTAAAACCTTATTTTCATCTAGCACAATCAAAATACAACTTCTATAATCCAGGCATAGTATGAGAAGTTTTGGATTTACATACCTTTGTGGTGTCAAGAGTGTAAACACTTAGATGTGAGTTAACCATGTTGACCTTGTCATTGGATGCATTGTATTCAATAATCATATGCTTCATTTTTGGTTCCCTTTCTATCTTGATCTAATTTGAGACTCTATTCCATGGAAGATACATGTGTGAATAGTCAATTAACATATAACCATTCAATGATCTAGTCTAGTCCCTACTTAGAAACATTATATATACATTAGGAATATCCATCACTTGGATGTCAATGAATTAATGGATTCTTGGTTTAGAAGTAATATGAATGTGAACATTTAAAAATTCACCAATCACTTTGAATCTTGATTTATCTAATTAAGTCACAACCCTATTAGATCTAATTACAGTCAAACCTAATTGCTCACAAATAAATTTAGGCATAATATTTATAGATGTACCAGAGTCTAATAAAAAATTATGAAAATTCTTACCAAATATCCTAAATCTATGTAGGAAAGGTTAGCATGTGCATACTTTTGTGTTTTGATAGACTTCTTAGAGAAAGATTCTAATAAAAATCCCTTTTTTTTTAATTTAGGTCAATTTATGCAAAGCAATGTTATCTTTGATATTTTTCATGTTGTCTACTATATTATATCTTGTCCTATTAGAATAATTATATGTATCAACATTAAATTTAGAGGTACTTCCCTTAAGGGGATCTGGATTATTGTCTGATGTAGTATCATGTGTATTATCAAAATTATTTGGTGGAGTTAAGGTAGTCAAAGGTTACTTTTTATCCCTATTCCTTAGAGGATAGGTATTTTTTAGATATAGATAAAAAGTGTGAATCTCTTCAGGGATATACAGAGGCTCATTCTCTTATTGAAATGGGAACTCAAATATCTCCACGATGAGAGTTAGATCATAATATTTAGATGAACTTGAAGAACTTGAGGTATCTACACCATTGTATTTATTAGGTAGAACTTATAAAGTGTATAACTCTTCTTGAAAATCTTAAAAGGCATTCAAAAAAACTCTAAATAATATAATTCACCATGATTTGAAGTATAATTAACTCTGGAATAGTTTGGTAAAGCAACATTGCTAAGATTTATATCAAGTGCATTATTATTAGTGGATGACTCATTGTTATGGCTATTGTTGTTGTTATTTTGAAATTTATTTTAAGGCCTATTGAAACTTTGGAAAGTGAAGTTAATATTAGAGTTTTCCCTAGTATGGCCAACTTGATTTTTTAACTAAAGGAAATCAATGCTTAGTTTTTGAACCATCTTTAAGATAAAGTCATTCTCTTTCTTGGGTGCCTCAAAATTATGGACTTAAGTATTTATATTAGCTATAAGAATAAAATCTCTCTAGTCTTTTGGATGAGATCTATTGAAATAATTGTTCAATAATCCTAGGTTTTAACTAGGATGTGCATGGCTCAAATGTAATTGGTTTAGAACTAGGAGCTAGTTTAAGGCTAGATTATTTTGATTGGCATTGGGGACGATGTTTAGAATAGGAAAATTTGGATTCATGTTGGGAATATTATATGCCATTTTGCCTTGTGTTTGCATCTAATCATTAATGATCATAACTTCAACATAAGCTAGGGATAAAGTATTAATGACCTGAGCACATCTTTTGAGAAACATAGAAGTCATGGGATCTCAAGCATCCTTGTAAATATCTAAGGATAAAGCCTCATCAAGTTTATAAGGAGCTATGGTTTTAATAAAAAATTTATAGAATCTAGCATTAAATGCTCTTATGGGCTCATTTGAGTCTCTTTTAACTATGGTAAACAACTGGTACATGACACATGGACTAATGATTTTACCAAACTAATCAATGAAGTAATTATTAAAATCATTCCATATAGCTATGTAGTTTTTAGGAAGGTTAAGGAACCATTAATATGAAAAATCTTTGAAAGTAAATGAGAATAATCTGCATGCTACATCTTCATCAACTACTTTCAAAAGTATTAAAACATCTTTGAAGTATTTAATATGTTATTTAGAAGCTACAACACCATTAGGACTAAAAGTAGGTAAATAAGTTTCAATAATATGAAGAAGGTCATGTACCACACCTAGAAAATTAAATGAAGAACCACCTAACCAAGTCATACTTTGATAGGGATTGAATATAGGAGCACCCTGAATTGGTGAAGTTGGTTGAGACTTTGAAAGTCTATGCTTACTTTTGTCTCACCTAGCTCTCCTATGGACTTCCAATGAAATAAGCGAAACCCTTATCTTTGAATGTGACTTGGTAATTATCCTTGGAAATTCTAGCTTGAGAGATTTGAACCCTATTTTAAATATAATATGTAAGTCTTATCTTTACATATAATGTTGATCAAACTTACAAATTAGGCTAATTTTCCATAAATATGTATAAGAATGGTAGAGGAAATCAATATTTAACTAAATTAGCTCAAATATGTGTCCAATCATGTAAATATGAATTATCATTACATTTTTCAAGATCAAATAAACTCAAATTTGTAGATATCTAATCAATCTTTGAATAAAATAGCTATTACTAACCTTCAATGCCTTGGATTTGTAGATCTTAAGCTATCTTTACCATGATTAAACATCAAACTTCAAAGAACATCTGTCTTTGTCTAAATAAGAACAAAGACTAGTTTGAAACCATTAATATCAATGATCTTTACACAAATATGCTAAAATAAACATAAATATGCAAAGAATACATCAAGATTTGAACAAAAATCACCAAAATTAGAAAAGATGTTGTAAATTTTCAATTTTTTAACTCACCCTCCTTATAGCACAATTTTTTCCCTTGTTTTTTCACCTAAATGTATCAATAGGTTCATATAGTATTTAAGAAACACTTCTCATTTCTAGATTCACATAATCCATTACATGACTGTTTGGTTGTGATAATCTTATTATCCTTGGTGAAATAGAGGTAGAATAGGTTCAATGTTTCACAAATTTAAATTATTTGGTGGTTGGGATCCACCATGTCTTAATAGTTAATATTTTATTTTGAATATGATCTATGTTATTTAAAGGGAGTTATGCTCAAAACCTAAGTCTAAAACTAGACTAAGATGAGTATTCATAATGAAGTTAATGTAAGGTGAATTGATAAAAAGGAGAAAAAGGAAAGTTAGGGTAGAAAAAAGAAATGTTGTTGATCTTTGTTTCAAACATTACAAAAAAGTTCTAATTTCATCTGAACATGCATTTAACCAATATGGGACATGAAGTAGCACAATCTCAAATCCTATCACACATCAGGAAAAAATTCTAAGGAAAGTATGAAAAGATGCAAATAAGAATAAGATTTACATTAATTATTTTACCCCTATAAGAAAATCACATTAGCCCAAATGTAAGAAAAGGAAAAAAAGAAAATTAAACCTAAGAAATTTAGACTAATCTAGCATTAACACAAAATAGTAACTCTACATTTGAATATGCACATCTAAAATTCAAAAGAAACATTCAAATATTAAGATAAGATCAAACAAATGAAAGAGAAACCATGATAAAAATTCATACAAGCAAATGTGGACAAACTTTGTAGAACTCCTGGCTTATATTAAACTGATCAAAAGTTAAAAATAGTTTTTTGGCTCTAAAAAATCTCTCCCTTTACAATCAGCCATACCTCTTTATATAGATCATTCATGAGGTATGTCGGTCAGTAATGTCAAATTACATTTGTACATGTGTCTAGGATAATTTTCCTTTATGTTACATATGGGAAATGTACTTTACAAGATATTCATGCCTTTTCAAAATAAATTTTCCTTTTCAAAAATATACAATTCTAGTTACAAAAGAATATTCCTAATCTAGTTGAATTTGAGACCCTAGTGCTACTACAATATTATACCTACCTTACAATATCCTCATTCTATAATATTACTCATTCATCAAATGGAGGTCAACAATGGGTCTCATGAACAACTCTTTTTCTTGATCTCTTAGGTTACCAAGATCTTTCTCATCTCTCTCCAAAGCTTATTTGATGATCCCAACATCTCCTATCTTCTCCTCAACTGACAAAAATGGACCCATGATATTTTTATTATCAACCCCTATCTTCCCTTGATCTTGGTTCCTCATCTCATGCATGAATTAAGAAGTTTTGTGCTTGAAATACTCATCAGTGATAGGGATCAAAGGGATAAGTGAGGTGTGATACTTGATTAAGTTGTTTAATATGTGTATCATCTTGTCTTCATATTGTTTGAGGTCCTTGGAAGTGTCCTCCAGCTACATGGACTAACTACTCAGGGCTCTAATTTTATCCACCAATATATCCAAAACCATATTTAAATAGGCTAAGATGACTATCCTAAATTCAAGTTTTTGATTCTTGGTCAAGGCTTTGATCAAGTCTTTCACCTGATAGCTTGAAGCCTGCCATTGGCTAACTTGGCTAATAACAATGGAATTGTACTTACTTATTGCCTCTTATTTAGTTATGAATAACTTTATGGAATTGAATAAGTAAATAATGGTGTCCTCATATATCTTAAATCTATTTGCTTGGATTGACAAGATTGCAAGATACCATTGATCATTATAGTAGAGCCTCCTTATAAACATGTTCTTCTCCTCTTCTCTTGTGATGGGTTGTTGGTTCTCAATGGTTCAAAAAAATCTTGACCAATTATTTTTACCTATATTTAGAGCTATGGAATCAAATTGGGTCTCATTAAAAACCCTTATTTCTATATCTAAAGTCAAATAGAGTTGCACATCTTCCCTTGAAACACATTTTTGGGCTACCATGGTTATGGGCTTCTCTAAATTACTTGTTAATGGTCTGTAGTTCATTTCTAGATCAAATTATCCTTACACAAGTGATAATTCAACTTCCTTGGCTTGATTATAAGGAGCACAAGGTCAAATCAAGATTTTTATAATTTGTAGGGCTTTCCTTAAGGTTTTTACAATGATTTAATGGTGGCATCTATTTGAAAATTTGTGATCTTTTTGATGTAGATTCCAATTAAATTATAAACCATAAAACATTGATTGAAAAGTGCACACTCATCTATATACCATCAATCTTTGAAAGATGTTCAAGCTTTAATTAGTGACTTGTGGCTATGCCACATGTCATCTTCATGTTCATCCTTAGGACTTTTGAATTTTAAATTTTTGTTACGCACCACCCAATCATCTTTGCTCAAGAAAATATTCTCTATTGGATTTTGATTTGGAAGGTCAAATGCCATTAATTGCTACAAGTGTGACACTTGTCACCCTCTCACTTATCTTGGGGCTTTATTGAATTCTTGACTCAATACATACCGTTAGATCAATATTTCCTAAGCAAACACATAATTTTGATATTTGGAAGATTTTCAAACTTTAGATTAGGGCTAAGGCTTTGACTTTTCAAATTTAATCTTACACTGTTGGATCTTGATTACATGATCAAATATGGACCATTGATCCTAGAGATGAAAATGATATTTAAGTTAGTGATTAAAAAAATAAAGAACTTAGAATAAAGTTTTTATATTATGGTTTTATTTCATGTTAATAAACATGGGTAAGACCTTAGGATAAGGATTTTAAGATAAGTTTTAAAAATGATAAAGGGGACCTTGTGAATAATAAAATGCATAGCATACAATTTTAGCCTAAGGTTTGTTGTATTAATAAATACAAAAACCTTTAGGGTAAAACTTTTAGGTTGAGTCTATAGTAAAAGGGACCCTTCATTTAGTTAGACCATGTGGAAATAAAAGGGACCAAACATAAATTTTTATACTAAGGCTTGGTCATATTGATAAACATGATTAAGTAATAGTGTAAAAATTAAACTAGGTTTATGACTTAGTTAATCATTCCCACGTAAATTGATCTCACGTAAATTTGAATTTGATTCAATAGGATCCGATCTAGGTAATTTGAATAAGGGTTTCAAGATTCTCAATCTTGAATTTAATTTGATCCTTGATAGATTAAAGGCTAGTAAAAGGCCAAATTGATATAAAAAATCATGAAACCCAGGCATTGTCCATTCCAAATGGACTCCATTTGAGTTGTAACATAAAACATGAAGATCCATTATTTTAGGTAAGATTAAATCAGAATTATGAACAAATATCCAACCAAATCAGGTGTGAATAATCTTCAAATAAAGACAATTTGCAAACATGCTATAATTACTCTGATCAAGTGAATTTTTAATTTTAAGGTAAAAATTTGCATAGTTTGAAACAAAGGACCCCATTTTTTTAGGAAGTGGGCTTATGTTGATCTCAATAAATGGAAATTTATGGGGGAATATAGCAATATGTTATAATTCAGAGACTGTAATTCAAACTAATAAATTGTTTATTCATTCCATTTGTTAGAGTACCATTGATTTCAATTCATGGTTGAAACAAGTCTTGGACAGTATAATTAGGATCAAACATCAAGGCCTACTCATGTTGTGTTTGTGATTTGATTCCACTTACTATTTCTTGTGGTATTTTAGAAAATAACTTCAAGATTTCATGACTTTAGTCTTTAACACTAAATTTTAACATGTTTTGATATTCATTAAGAACCATGATTTACCTCAAGAAAGGCTTGGGAATTACTCTATTGCTAGCCAAGCATTCATATCCCTAAGAAAGATAAATTTTAATCTACTCAAGGCCTTGCTCCACTTCCAACCAAGAATCCATAGCCCTGATATAGGTTGCTAGAATAAGCTCTACCTAAAAATCTCTTTGATTTTGCATTAAGATCTTAATTTTGTAAAATTTTAGATCATTTTGAATTTTTATCAAAGGTTGGGAGCCAAGCTAGCTAGGTTTAGGGATTCGATCAAGTGTTTGATCTTCAAAAAATCATCCTTAGTTGTAGCTTTTCCATAGGCAATAATGTTTATTAAGTGCAAACATGACTATATCCTAATAATTCAATCTTTCACCCTACCTAAGAAATCCTTATTAAAACCAAGATTAGATAAAAATAGTGTTAAAAACCCCAAAGAATAATTATCCTAGTGATCAATCTTTACTAGTTTCTATAAACTATAACATTAAGCTCATATTCTAATAATCCATGATCAACTAATGTTGAGAAAAAATACCTACATTCATGAACTATGGAGTTCCTTTTGAGCATATAAATTCATTTTGAGCTGAGAATTGTCCACAAAAACTTATTGAAAGCAAGAAACAAAGTAGGTAAGGCAAACAAACAAACATAAATCAAATAATAAAATAAATATATACAAACCCTATGTACAAATAAGGGAAAAGAAGGAATGAATAACAAGGAAACTAAACTACGTCCCACCTATACTAACTCTAACTAGTCTTTAATTTTACTCCATGAAGAAATATAGTGGGACAATAGAGAAATAGTGCTTGAGGCATTTCCCATTGCTGGGAAATGTAAACTTTACTCCTTGTAAGTCTTTCATTTTGAAGGTGTTATCTCCTAGGGTATCAAAAATTTGATATGGACCAATCCACAAAGGTGTAAAATTCCCATGTTTTCCCTTTGGTTTTGAGGCTTTATCCTAGAGAATAACCATATCTCCTTATCTAAAAACCTTTATCTTAGAATGTTTATCAAACCACCTCTTGATCGTGGTTTGGTGTCTACTAAATCTGGTAAAAACCTCCTCTCTTATATCTTCCATCTGTATGATGTCAAGTAGCCTTGAACTTGAAAATTCTTGGTCCTCCTCCATGTACTCTTGCATGAAACTGTATGTTAGCAGCTTGAGTGTTATGGGAAATATAGGTTCTTAACCATATACCATCAATAATGGTGATGCCTTGGGAGATTTTTTGACTCTTGTTCTATCTACCCAAAGGGAATAATTAAGTAACTTGTGACACATTCTTGGTTTATCAACTGAATACTTCTTTATGGATTACATCAAGTTCTTATTTTTTGATTTATACACCCCATTACCTTGAGGGTAATGATTTAAGGATAACTTGAGAATGATGTTGTTATCATATGCCCATTTTCTCATCCAAATGGATATAATGTTAGATCCATTATCATAGACTAGAGATACTAATGTTCTAAACCTTATGTATATGTTTCATTTTAAGAATATGATCACCTATTTAGTCTTCCACTTCTTAGTTGCCATTGCTTCAATCCATCTTATGCAGTAGCTACTAATTTAATGGTAAGGATTTGTAACTTAAAACTTTGATTGGGTATAAGGTTGGTTGTAGCTAAATCCAATTCATCAACAATCTTGTTTTCTTCCTTAGGGATTGGCACAATGCTAAAAGCATAAATATAATCAACTAAGTCCCACACTCTAAATTTATATTTCTTGAGATATGATAACTTGCATTGGTATTTAATTTTGACCTGATTAACTACTAGTTCTAAACCACCAAAACTTAATAGCTCCCTAAACTCATATTTGATTGGAAATTGTAATCCAAGAATAAGTGCTTCATTCTCAACCAAATTATTTGTGAAAGGGAACTAAAATTTGTAAGAGGAATTATAATTTTTCCTAATGGGATTGATTAATACCACTCCTAATCTAGAACCTGATTTGCATCTAGCACCATCCAAATATAACTTCCATAATCTAAGCATATCATGAGAATTTTTAGAATTACATAAATTTTTGGTGTCAAGACTATAAATAGCTAGATTTGAGTTAACCATGTTGACCTTCTCACTGGTTTCATTGTATTCAATAATCATATGCTTCATTTTAGGCTCCCTTTCTATCCTGATCTGATTTGAAACTCCCTTTCATGGAAGCCACATGTGTGAATAGTCAGTTGACATATAACCATTCAATGATCTGGTGTAATCTCTACTTAGTAGCATTCTATATGCATCAGGAATATCCACCACTTGGATGTCAATAAATTATTTTATTCTCAGTTTAGAAGAAATCTGCATGTGAACATTTAACAATTCACTAATCAATTTGACTCTTGATTTATCTAATTGAGTCATAACCCTATCAAATGTAATTGGAGTCAAACTTGATTGCTCACAAATACCTTTAGGCATAATATTTGTAGATGCATCAGAGCTAACAAACAATTATGTAAATTATGACCAAAGATCTTGACTTTAAGTAGGAAAGATGTAATATCTACCTTACCTTTATGTATTACAACATTAACATGTGCAAACTTTTATGGTTTGCTAGACTTTTTAGACAAAGATTCCAAAAAAAAAACCCTTTATTCTATAATCTAAGTCAACTCATGAAAATTAATGTTAAATTTGATATTTTTTATGTCCTCTACTATATTATATCCAGTCCTATTAGAAGAATTAGATGTATCAACATTAGATTTAGAAGTACGTCCCTTAGGAAGCTCTAGATTTTTGTCTAATGTAGTATCAAGAGGAGTATAAAAAATAATTGGAGTTGAGGTAGTCAAATATTATTTTTTCTTCCTATTCCTCAAAGTATAGGTATTTTTTATATATTACTAAAAAGCAGGAATATCTTTAGGGATATCCTTAGGCTCATTCTCTTCTTGAAATGGGAACTCAAATGTCTCCACCATGAGAGTTGGATCAAAAGATTTAGATGACCTTGAAGAACTTTAGGCACCTACACCATTGTCTTTTTTAGGTATAACTTTGAAGTTTGTAACTCTTCTTGAAAATATTCAAAGGCATTGCAAAACTCTAGACAATATAATTCACCATGCTTTGAAGTATAATTGACTCTATAATAGTCTGGTAAAGCAACATCACTAATATTTATATCAGGTTCATTATTATTGGTGGATGACTAATTTTTATGGATATTTTTTTTAATTTAGAAATCTATTTGAAGGCCTATTGAACCTTTGGAAAGAGAATTTATTATTAGAGATTTTCCTAGTATGGCCAACTTGATTTTGAAACTAAAGGAAATTAGTGCTTAGATTTTGAACCGTCTTTAAGATAGAGTCATTCTCATTATTGGGTGCCTCAAAATAATGGACTTGAGTATTGCTACTGGGTATAGGTATCAGAGATCTCTAGTCTTTTGGATGAGATCCATTGGTATAATTGTTCAATAATCCTAGGTTTTGACTAGGATGTGCATGGTTAAAAGGAAAATGGTTCAGAACTAAGAGTTGCTTTAATTCTAAAATATTTTGATTGGCATTGGGGATGGCGTTCAAAATAAGAAATTTTGGATTAATGTTGGGAATATTGTTTGCCATTTGGCCTTGTGGTTGCATCTGATCATTAATGATCATAGCTTCAGTATAAACTAAGACTAAAGTGTTAATAACCTAAGTAGATATTTTAAGAAACATAAAAGTCATGGGATCTAAAGCATCCTTGTAAATATCTAAGGCTAAATCCTCATTATGTCTATAAGGAGCTATGGTTTTTATAAGAATTTCCTAGAATATAACATTAAATGCTCTTATGGGCTCATTTGAGTCTCTTTTAACTATGGTAAACTATTGGCACATGACACATGGACTAATGATTTTTCCAAATTGATCAATGAAGTAATTAATAAAATCATTCTAACTAGCTATGTAATTTTTAGGAAGATTAAGGAACCATTCATATGTAACATCTTTGAAAGTAAATGGCGATAATTTGCATGCTACATCTTCATGAACTACATTCAAAAATCTTAAAGTAGATTTTAAGGATTTAATGTTTTTTATCTGTTACAACACCATTAGGAATAAAAGTAGGTAAATACTTTTCAAGATTATGAGGAAGGTCATATACCACACCTAGCACATTAATTGAAGAACCACCTAACTGAGCTATACCTTGATAGGGATTGAATATATGATCACCTTGAATTGGTGAAGTTGGTTGAGACTTTTAAAGTCTATGCTTACCTTTGTCTCACCTAGCTCTCTTATGGACTTCCAATGAAAGAAGGGAAACCCTTGTCTCTGAATGTGACCTAGTACTTATCCTTGGCAATTCTAGTTTGAGATATTTGAACCCTATTTTAAATGCAATATGTAAGTCTTATCTTTAAAAATAATGTCGATAAAATGTATACATTAAGCCAATTTTGTATAAATATGTATAAGAATGGTAGATGACATCAATATTTAACTAAATTAGCTCAAATATGTGTCTAATCATGTAAATATGATTTACATTTACACGTTTTAATCTTAAATAAACTCAAATTTGCAAAGATCCAATTAATCTTTTAACAAAATAACTATTAGTAACCTCAAACACCTTAGATTTGTAGATCTTAATATATCTTTACCATGATTAAAAATCAAACTTTGAAGAACATTTATCTTTGGCTAAATAAGAACAAAGACTGGTTTAAAACCTTTAAGATCAATTATCTTTACACAAATGTGATAAAAGAAACATAAATATGAAAAGAACACATCAACCTTTGAATAGAATTCACCAAAATTAGCAAAGATATTTTAAATTTTCAAAGATTTAACTCACCCTTTTTCTAGTGCCAATCTTTCCCTTGTTGATGCACCTAAACGTAGCAATAGGTTTATATAGTGTTTAAGAAACACTTCTCACTTTTGGATTCATATAATCCATTGCATGAGTTGTTGGTTATTATAATCCTATTATCCTTGGTAGAATAGAGATAGAGCAAGTTGATTGTTTCACAAAATTATATTAGTTGGTGGTTAGGAGCCACCGTGGCTTAATAGTTAATATTTGATTTTGAAGATGATCTATGTTATTTAAAGTGAATTATTCTCAAAATATAAGTCTAAATATAGACTAAGATTAGTATTCACAATGAAGCTAATCCATGGTGAATTGATAAAAATGAGCAAAAGGAAGGGTAGGGTAGAAAAGAGAAATGTTGTTGATATTTGTTTCAAACATTATGACAAAGTTATAATTACATCTAAACATGCATTTAACCAATGTGCAACATGACGAAATATAAGCTCAAATCCTAGCACATATCAAGTAGACATTTAAAGAAAGTATGAATAGATGCAAATAAGAACAAGATTTACTTTAAGAATTTTACCCCTACAAGAAAATAACATTAGCCTAGATGCAATAAGAGCAAAGAAAGTGAATTAAACCTAATAAATTTCAACTAATCTAGCATTAGCATAAATTATCAACTCTTAATTTGAATATGCACATCCAAAATTCACAAGAACCATTCAAATCTAAAGATAAGATCAAACAAATGAGAGAAACCATGATAGCAATTCACACAAGCAAATGTGGACAAAATTTGTATAACTCCTTGATTATATTAATTTGCTCAAAATTTACAAATAGTTTTTTGGATCCAAAAACTATAGGCGATGAGGTATATAAATCATTCATGAGGTATGTCGATTAGTAATATCAAATTACATTTGTACATGTGTCTAGGATAGTTATCTTTTTGTTACATTCTAGAATAAATGAAATATATTTCTCTATAAGAAATTTACTTTACAATCTATTCACGCATTTTCAAAATGAATATTCCTTTTCCAAAATATACAATGTTATTTACAAAAGAATATTCCTAATCTATCTAAATTTGGAACCCTAGTGCTCTTGCAACCTTTTGTCTACCTTGTAGGATCTTCATTCTATAATTTTACTCATTGATTAGCTAGAGGCCAATAATGAGTATCATGAATAGCTCTTTTTCTTTATCTCTCAGGTTACTAAGATATTTCTTAGCTCTATCTCAAATCTTGTTTGATGTTCCTAGCATCTCTTATCTTCTCCTTAGATAAAAATAGTAGGCCCATGATATTTTTGTTATTATCCCATGTCTTCCCTTGACCTTAGTTCTTCACCTCATGCATGAATTGAGATGTTCTATTCTTGAAATACTCATTAGTGATAAGGATCAAAGGGATAAGTGAGGTGGGCTACTTGATTATGTTTTCTAATATGTGTATCATCTTCTCTTCTTTTTGTTTGAGGTCCTTGGAAATTTCCTCCATCTGCTTGGACCAACTAATCAGGGTTTAGATTTTGTCTACTAATATATCCATAACCATATTTAAAAGGGATAAGCTGACTATCCTAAATTCAAGGACTTGATTCTTGGTCAAGGCTTTGATCAAGTCTTTCACTTGGTATCTTAAATCTTGCCATTGGATAACTTGGCTTGTAGTCATGGAATTTTACTTACTTATTACCTCTTGTTTGGTTTTGACTATCTTTAAGGAATTGAATAAGTCAATCATGGTGTCCTCATATAGCTTGAATATATCTTCTTATATTAACAATATTTCAAGATGCCCTTGATAATTATAGTAGAGCCTCTTTACAAACATATTCTTCTCCTCTTCTCTTGTGATGGGCTTCTAGTTTTCAATGGTTCAAAACAAGCTTGACCAATTATTTTTCCTTGTATTTAGAGATATGGCATCAAATTAGGTGTATTAAAAAACCCTTCCTTCTATATATAAAGTTAGATAGAGCTCTACATCTTCTCTTGCAACACCTTTTTGGGTTTCAATGGTTGTGGGCTTCTCTAGATTGCTTACTAGTGGTCTGTAGTTTAATTATGGATTGAATTATCCTTGTATAAGTGATAATTCAACTTCCTTCCCTTGATTATAAAGATCTTAGGGTTAAGTAAAGGTTTTTGTAATTTCCAAGGCTTTCTTGAAGTTTTTTTAAGTACTTTAATGGATGCAACTATTTGAAATTATGTGAGATTTATGAATTAGATCCCAATTGGATTGTGTACTTATACCCTTACATTTCCTAGGTCTACAAAATCTTTGACTTGGAATATTATACTTAGGTGGCTCTAGTGTGGCATCCTTGTGGCATTTTTATTACATTTTACTCATTAATATTTAAAAATCACTATTGTCTATTGAAAGTTCCACCTTGATCTCATACCATTGGATCTATCTACTTAGATCAGCATGGACCATTAATATTGATCTAAAAGATTAAATGTTATTAGATGCTTACTGAATTTGTTGTGGTTATGACACTTTTCACTTCTACATTTACCTTGAGCTTTGTTGAAATGTTAATGTTAATCTTACATCATTGATCTTTTTTGCATGGATCAGTCATACTCTATAGATCTTGATTTATTTAATTATGCCTCTTTTTCTATTGACTATTTATTGGAATGTGCATGATTATTTACATACCATCTATCTTTAAAATATGCACAAGCTTAAATTAATGGCTTGCAACTATGTCATGTGTCAGCTCTATGTTTGTTCTTAGGATTTTTAACTTTTCAACATTTGATATGCACCATCTGATCATCTTTGCCTAAGCAAATTCACTCTATTATATCTTTATCTATAATGTTAAATGCCATTAGTTGTTGAGTGTTCTTTGGCTATGAGTGTGACACTTGTCACCCTCTCACTTGTCTTGGGGCTCCATTAAATTCTTGACTCAATACATGCCATTAGATCAATCTTGCCTAGGAAAACATGTATTATTGATCTTTAGAAATGTTTAACTTTAGCTTAGGGCTTGGGCTTTGAATTTTAAACTTTAGTCTTGTACCATTGGATCTTGATAGCCCAAGCAAATATAGATCATTGATCCTATAGATGAAAATGATATTTAAGTCAGTGCTCAAGAAATAAAGAATGTAGCATAAATTTTTTAGACTATGATTTTATTTCATGTTGATAAACATAGGTAAGAATTCAAGATAAAAAATCTAAGCTAAGTTTTAAACATGATAAAGGGGACGCCATGAATAATAAAAGACATAGTATATAGTTTTATCCCAAGTTTTCTTATATTAATAAATACAACAAACTTTAGGGTAAATATTTTAGGTTGAGTCTATATTAAAAGGGATCCTTAATTTTGTTAGACCATGTGGAAATAAAATGGACCAAACATAAATTTTTAGACTAAGGATTGGTTGTGTTGATAAACATGATTAAGTCTTAGTGTAAAAATTAAACTAGGTTTATGAATTAGTTAATCATTCCCATGTAAATTGCTCTCATGAAAATTTGAATTTGATTTAATAGGATTTGAGCTAGGGTAATTTGAATAAAGGCTTCAATATTATCAATCATGAATTTAATTTGATCCTTATTAGACCAAAGGGTAGTAACAAGCCAAATTGATATAAAAAATCATGAAACCTAGACATTGCCCCTTCCAAATGGACTCTATTAGAGCTGTAACTTAAAACATGAAGATTTAATATTATAAACTTTAGGTAATATTAAATTATAATGATGAACAAATATTTCAACCAAATTAGGTGTGAATGATCTTCAAATAAAGACAATGTGTGAAAATTCTAGTAGTACTCTAATTAATTAAATTTTTAATTTTAAGGTAAAAATTTGTATAATTTGAAATAAGGGTTCCCATTTTTTATAAATGGGGGTGAAAAAAACATGATCTAATCAATCAAGATTAGTGGAGTGAATTCATCTAGATAGATATGATCTGATAATACAAGATCAATGTTGGCATTTCAACAAAGGTCAAGATGAATGTGAAAGTGATAAGTGTCATAACTATAGGGAATATAGAAAATAACTAATGGCATTCAAGTTATTATATCAAAATGAATGAACCATATTTATCTATGTAATTAGATTCGATAGTGTGAGGCAAGGTCTAATTTTCAAAGGGTCTAAAACTAATAAATATTGACATGTGTCCAAAATCAATAAATGGTCATATTTCAAATATTAATGAGAAGGATGCCATGGTGATGCCACATAAGAGCCACATAAGCATAATATGCCAAGTTGAAGATCTTGTGGGCTCAAAAAAGCAAATGTATAAATATAAATATCTATACATAATTTGAGTCGTGAAGCTCACATAAGTTCAAAGAATTACCACCATTAAAGCACCATAAAAACCTTTAGGAAAACCTTAGAAAGTATGAAAACCCTAATTAGACCCTATGCTCATTATAATCAAGCAAAAGAAGATTGGATTGTCATTTGTGCAAGGATAATTTGATCTATAATT
Source organism: Torreya grandis (assembly GCA_037957365.1). Lineage (NCBI taxonomy): Eukaryota > Viridiplantae > Streptophyta > Pinopsida > Cupressales > Taxaceae > Torreya > Torreya grandis. The sequence goes on along the minus strand of JARHVA010002825.1, from coordinate 497,532 downwards.
GAACTATAGACCATTGGAAATCAATTTAGGGAATTTTATAGCTATGGAAGCCAAAAAAGGTGTTTTAATGGAAGATGTGGAGCTTTATTTGAATTTATATGTAGAAGGGAGGATTTTTAAGGACACACAATTCGATGTCATAGCTCTAAACACATGGGACACCAATTGGTCAAAATTGTTTTAGACCATTAAGGAACAACATCCCATTAGAAGAGAAGAGGAGAAGAATATGTTTGCAAGGAGGCTCTACTATAACATAGTTATCATTCAAATGATAGGTATCTATTATGTTTGATCAAAACCTAAGGTACTACATTGTATAGACATTCTCTCTCCTATTTTTAAGGATGGAAAAATAGATAATTTCATGATTATTCATGAGGTTAGTTTAAATAAAATTACCTACATCTCTCCTATATAATTTTAAAACTATTAAAAACTACCTAAACCCCAAGTAGACCAAACTAAAATCAATAATTGGGCCAAATATAATGATTTGAAGAACATCCTTTCCCTATGGTTATACTCTAGGAATCAAGTGTTTTTAGACTTTAATAACAACATTCTAATGGTTAATTTAGACCTAGGATAAAAATTATCATGACTATGATGAATAAGTTGTGTAGAAATTCATCCACTAGATATGTGGACAAAATTTGGGTGCCCTTAGTCTACTTTAAGATTGAGAAACAACTCACCCCTCCTCTTGGTAAAGTTATCAACATCTATTTAAGAAGATATATTTTTATGGTGAAGAAGAGAACTAAAAACCAATTATTAATGATGTCATACCTCCTAGATGCCTTGATTTACACAACAAATATCCCCAACCTTAGGGAATGGTCACCTAATATGACACAAATTATGTCACAATATTAGTCTAAGTTACATATCTTTAAGTATATGGACCACATTCACTTAATTTGTGACTATTTGTATCCAACCCTAATTGAGGCCATAATTGAAAATCCAATGTCAAGAGTTATTCCCTTGATAAAAAATTCAATTGAGGCCATGTAAGAAATTTGGTTATATCCTGATTATAAAATCATCAGCATTGAGGGAACATAATGCACCCCATCTTTGCAAGACAAAAAGGAAGGGATTTCTCTATACCCTCCCCATTACCATTGGTAGGACTATATTTTCATAATGAGATAATATTGATGTAGCATCTAAACATAAGACCTCCTTCAATATTCAAATTGATGAACTAAGGCAATGGGATCCACATGGAAGAGTTAAAGAACATTTGAAATCCACCTTATGAGAACTAGCTTGGTCCTTTTGACCCCATATAGATAGAATCGTCTTCTTTCTTTGAGGTCACCATTAGATTAAAAAGGCACAACATCAATCCATAGGCTAGAATACAAAGGGAGTAAAAGGGAGGAGATGGTAAATGGAAATTGGGGTCAAGACAATATCATTTACTAAGGGTTACACCTTTTAGACCTCTACCAACCCAGCTATAGATAGAGTATAGACCTAAGGTACAAGTTAAACATAGGCTAAAAGAGAGAAGGCATGGTGAGATAACATCTTATTTATCCAAAATAAAGGAACAAGGGTCACCAGTGGAAGAAGTTCACATATTGGCATTAGACCTTGATGATACCATTGATAATGCCCTCAAAATTCTATCATTAGCCTATGAGTCTAAAGATGAAGAAATAGAGGAGACAAAGGAGGAGAAGGGGAAGGAAGTGTTGGATCTAGTTCCTATAGACACACCCCCCCTGCAAAAAAAAAGTTGAGTTAGCCATTGTCTTAGTTAAAACCAAGAAGCCCAAGGTGACCTTCACTCATAAATTGAGTAAAATCAATCTTTTTAGTGAAGAAAAATTGATTCAGGGTCTAACCATTCTTGAATGGTTCATCTATGGAAAATTACAAAAAGTACCAAGCACACAACATCCATGGGTTATGATGAAGGCAATCAATATCCCACTTCATGAAAAAGACAAACCATGGATCTTAGTAGAACAAAAGGAAGATGAAAAAGGATGGATACTCCAAGAGAATAAAGTGGATCACAAGTGGAGACTCTAGCTCTAAAAGTAACAAAATCTTTAGTTGGTGTCAAATTTGACCCAACAACTGTGAGCTTGCAGAGGGTAACTAAGAAGAAGGCCATGGTTGGTGGAGAGGAGTTCACTTTCCAAAAAGTGGAACTTTTTATTGGATTAACTCCAATTGGTGGACAAAATCCTAGAAAGGATCCAATATTTGAAGAAAATTTTCTTGAAATGGTTTAGGCTTAGTTAGTTCAATTGCAAAAAATGATCAAGGGCATCTTGTAGAAAAATAAGATCTTAAAAGAACAAGCCATATTGTCAATCCAAGAAGATAGATTTAAGCAATTTGAGTACACCATGGTTGATTTATTTAATTCTTTAAATTTAGTCAAGATTAGGCAAGAGGTAGTAAATAAATTAAGCACCATGGCATATGCCAAGTTGGACATTGACAGGATTCAAGATACCAAGTGAAGGATTTGATCAAAGTCTTGACTAAAGATCAAATCCACAAATTTAGGATAGTCAACCTAGCCCACCTGAATATGGCTATGGCTATATTAATTGATAAGATCAAGGCCTTAAGTAGCTGGTCCAAGTAGATGGAAGATGTTTCTAAGGACCTCAAACAACTAGAATATAAAATGTTTCACATATTAGATAGCTTGATCAAAGATACCGTGATACTTAGTCCATTAGGCCTAATAATTGATGAGGAGTTCAATCATATAACTGCTCAGTTCATGTAATAATTAAGGATTCAAGGAAAAATAAAAATATGGGCTGATAACAAAAAGATCATGGACCTTATTTTATCATAAGAGGAAAAGATAGGAAATGTTAGGAGCATCAAACAAGTTTTGGAAAGGATGAGAGGATCTAAAGAGACTAGAAGATCAATAAAAAGAGTTTTTCATGAGACCTATCATAGATCTCCAGTTGATCAATGAACATCATTATAGAATGAAGATATTTCAAGGAAGGTAAAAGATTGCATCAACACAAGGGTTCCAAATTTGAGCTAGTTGACTTAGGATATTCTATTGTAGAGAAACATTGTATATTTTTGAATATATATTATTCATTTTATAAAGGCATGTGTAACTATAAAGCACATTGCCTATAGGTTAGTCATTTTATAATGTCTAAAAATGTTCTCAAAGAATTTTAAAAGGATAATTGTCCTTAATATTTGACATGAATAACAAACATACCTCATGAAAAGGCCTATATAAAGAGGTATTTCCCACTGTAAAAAATAGGAGAGATTTGAAGCTAAAAACTATTTTATAACTTTTGAGAAAATTAATACAAATTAAGGAGATCTACAAAAATTTTCCATATTTACTTATGTGAATTGCTATCATGGTTTCTCTCTCATTTATCTAGTCTTTTCTTTAGATTTGAATGGTTCTTATGAATTCTAGATGTGCATCTTTAAGTAAAAAGTTGATAATTAATGTTAATACTATATTAGTTTAAAGTTCTAAGGTTTTCTTCATTTTATTCATTCTTCTTGCATATGTGATAATGATGTTTGCTTGCAGGGGTGAATATTTAAGGTGAACCTAGTCCTTATTTACACTATTTCATACCATCCTTAGATGTTTTCCTAATTTGTGGTAGGATTTAAGCCTATGATTTCATACATTGCTTAAATTCATGTTTAGATGAAATTGTAACTTTGTCATAATGTTTGAAACAAAAATCAACAACACCTTTCTCTTCTGCCTTACCCTTCCTTTAGCTCCTTTTGATCAAATCACCTTAGATTAGCTTCATTATGAATACTCATCTTAGTTTATCTTTAGACTTAGGTTTCCAACATAATTAACTTTAAATATCATAGATCATCTTTAAGATCAAAGATCAATTATTAAGACATGATGGCTCCCACCACTAACTAATATAAATTTATGAAACAATCTACTTATTATGCCTCTATTCCATCAAAGATAACATGATTATCAAAACCTAAAACTCATGCATTAAATTATATGGATTCAAAAATGAGTAGTGATTTTTAAACACTAAGAACCACCTATAATATGATTTTAGGCATAAACACTTCCGCATGACAACTCAACACTTGTAGGCTATCAATAGACTGCCTCTAATAGGCATAAGTACCTATACATGAACATCACCTTAAAAAGTTAATATAGACATGACCATATTCAAGAAACAAGGGCACCATAATGTGCCCCTATCCACCCTAATGTGACCCTATCTCAGTGCATTGCAATATTATGTTGTCTCAATTAGTTCTACATCAATGATTTGCCTACACAATCAACACAAGTCAAATTTGATCTAGGTTTGCATATTTCATTAAAATTTACTAGTTATAGCTCATTTCAATTTTTATAATTTACTATATATTAAATTTATATTTTATTTACTCTATAAATGTAAATAAAATTCAAATAGTTTAATGTTTATTACATTTAATTGTTAAATCAAAATAAATAGTTAAACATTTTGGTGAACCCATAATTTTTTGTAGAAAATTGTTTTTTGTTTACTTGATTTTTGTCCTAAGATTTCATATAATTTTTTGACATCGAAAGAAATAACCTTAAACTTTGGATATAAATCTAACACCATGAGATAATATTCTTTGACCTTGGATTTTAATTGAACACTAAAAATATTATCTTGTCACATTGGATAAAACATAACATTTAAGAATTTATTTCAACCTTGAGTTAAAATTTATTGATCTCTAAACATAAAAATATTTTAAATTTTATTTTCTCTTTATTTTATATTACTTATTTTTTTTTATCCACTATGTTTTATAAGTTGTAAAATTACATAAAGAGCTATCATTTTTGGCTAAGCAATGACCTGTTTTACTAACACCATGAAGTGAGGTATGATTTCCAAATACCTAGGCCATAGAAAATTCTATACAAGAATTTTTATTTCCCTATAACTCAAACTATATTGGAAATTACTAGGGTATCTTGTTTACACCATAATAAGCCTCTTTAGGAATTTTAATTTTGGTGAACCTAAGAGGAGAATATCACCTAGGGATGTTACTCTTACCATACCCTCAGAGACGAGTTAGTGAGATATAGGCATAATTTAGAATCTACAGTTAGTGATATGAAATATTAGGCTAACACTAATATATGAAAAATAAAGAATATTTTAGATATCACATAATCATTCAAACACTTTCTTATATCACCCTTTATACATTATGTTTTGATTGTATTATATTTATAATGGGATCAATAAATAAATGTCTATACCATATGTTACATAAGATCATGCACTTCATTGTCACATCTTGTATTAATTTTCAAAATGTTTTTCATTATATTTTACATGGATTCAATGCCAAATTAATAAAAAATCTATATTAAAAAAATGCCTAATCGCATTGCCTTATCACTTCTTGTATTAATTTTCAACATGTTATTCATTATATTTTCAGATGGATTCAATGCCAAATTAATTAAAAAGATATATTAATCAATACCCAATATAATGGCCTTCCTATTTTAAATGGTTTCACTAATATATCATTCTATTATTCTTATCTAATGAAAAAACCATCAAAAATATATTTTATCAAATATGAAATGACTTGGGGAAAAGAGGAACCATATGTTACACAGTATCCCAAATCTTCAACTTCAAAGGATCTTTCATTACATAACACACCCTCTTGAAGGGTGAATTATGGTCCTAATTACATAATAAAATAATCAAAGAAAGGCTAATGGGATTAATGAAGCATAAATTTTGGAAAATATTTTCAAAAAATTAGAAATTATTGACTTACTTTTATATGTTTCTAGAGATGAACAACAAAAAGGTGACAAAGGTAGTCTTTCCAATGTTTACACTTCCATTATTGTATCCATTCATATTTATACAACTCTAGTTACCTCCATACCATCATACCTTATTTTTGTAACTTCACTTAGTTTCTAATATTTACCCATGCCTATGTCTAATCAAGTTCCTTATACTCCCCCACTCATATCTATGAATAGTTCTCTTGAGCATATAATTCTTGCTTTAAATGCTAAGCTATATCAACTTGAGAAAACTCTTTATCATACTATCCCATTTGTGGATTCATATTACTCATTACATAACACTTTGGCACCATAAATTTCATCTTCTTGATTACTATTTGGATTTTTGGCTCCTAAGATTCCTTTATATAAAGAGAAAGGTGTTGATGCACTTATTGTGCTCCCTATGTCACTAGGAAACAAGGGGAAAGTAAGAAACTCAATTTTGAGTCCTAAAAGACTTGGGGCTTGAGTTTTTAACACAATTACTATTGGAAATAGAACAAATAATAGAGATATGGTCACCACTTAGAAGTCTATACGAAGACCCTACTGTAAGGACAACAAATGTTATATAGTGACACTAATTCTAGCTAATATTTCTAAAATTGTTTCAATATTTTCCAATTATTGCCAAAAATATAAACAAGTAATGGATATTTACAATGTATACTAAGATAAAGTGAGTCATTGGTAGATATAAAGGTGATAAGGGTAAGGTAGAAAAGAAGGTTTGCTTCAGATGATCAAAGATACCAATTATCCTAACTTTTAAGGCAAAAACATATAAAACTAACACTTACCAACTCTAGTGTATCACTCAAAGTTAAATAAATGTAGTTGAAGATTCAAAGGAAAATAAATACATGTATATTAAAGAATATTTTGCATAAAATTAGTCATTCATAGTAACTTACATAGCACATTAAGTTGCAAATGAGAAAAAAATAGAGAAAATATACTAATCAATTAGTTATCCTAGTGTCAAACTCAAACTAACATATGCATATAATTAATGTTATTTCCAAATTAGCTAGCATTAATTAAATTATTAGTCATCTAAAAGTGTGAGAAACATAAATCAAAGGACACACAATATAATACTTTATAAAAACTCTCAAATTCTTGGCTCTATTGCATTAATTCTGATAAAAATGGTTTCTCATTAAAAATGAGGCGGGGGAACCCCTATTTATAGGATTCAAAATTTCCTAAAAAAAGTTCAAGTGGGCCCATAAAAAGGATTTAAAATATCTTTGGGGATAGAATTTTACATTTAATGGAATATTCCTAATTCAAATTTACAAAACATAGTGGAATATTCTTTAATGTCCTGGAGGAGGTTGTTGGTTAGTCTTCTATTGTTGCCTTTATTTCTTGTCTACCTTTTCCTTCATCCATACCTCTATGTAGGATAAGTATTCGTAATATATCTAGGTGAATTCTAGGATAATGGGCCAAAATAAGTTGGGTATCTCATGGATGATCTTCCCATGTTATGCAAGTATTAGGCTCAATGTTATTCAATTACCTCTACCTTTTTTTAGACTTTGATTGACAAATGCCATAATATTCATTACCTTAGTAGAAGTCTTTACACTAGCTAGGTCCTAAAATAATTTATAAATAAATACTTTCATCTGGTATATGAACTGTTGATCATCTATGAAGGTACACTCAAGTTTAGTCACCTTAGTGACCATGGCATCCTTCAACAACAAGGCAATCTTGAATTCAATTTTCTCCAAGGATGTAGGTACATCCTTGACCGAATCCAGCCATCTCTTCAATTTTATTCTCCTTTTCATCAAGATGGTTTGGGAAAAGATGATATACTTATGTGGAAAAACCTTGAGGTCATGAAACTTATTACTTCTTGAAAATCTATCCGGGTTTGCCAACTTGGCATCATAGAGTGCAAGTTTTTGGTCAAGTTTAATGACCACTTTGGATTGCAAGAACCCATATTATTGCCTCTTATTCATGACTTTATACAATTTGAAGACATTGATAACATCATTTATTATTTGAATTATAATGTCATATGGCACTATTAACAATTCTTATTATTTTATCCTTTTCAACTCCTATTGCATCCCCTTCATCAAAGCAATTGTGGACTCTACCTAGGCTTGAACTAAGGACACAAGGTCCTTTGCATATTTTCCCACCTCTTCAGGGCTGACTTTCCTCTTCCTTGTCAAATTTAAGAGGGACTCTTCACTCTCATGGACCATAACTAATCTTGACTATGGTTACTAAACCTATCTTCTAACCACCCTCTTCATCATGCCTATGGTAGCATCAAACCTAATGCCAATTTGGGGGGGGGGAAAGAAGACTACCTAAGGCCTCTCATATCTTGTTTCCAATATGATGCCTCTAACACAATTTTGGTTAGAATTAGGTATTGGTTGGGTGGGAGGTGTTTTTAATGGAATTTCTTAGGTTGAGGCTAATGCTGCAATAGGGATGTACAAGTTTATTAGGTCTAGCTACTTGAGTGGGTCAAATAGAGATTTGGTAGGGCCCATGTCAATAATGAATGAAGACAGCTTTGAAGTCACACTCACTTTAGTAGTTATGGTGATATTGAGTTTCTTATAAAAGGTGAATTACTTGAAAATGGGTTTTAATGGATTTGCAAGCATAGGGGAACTAATAGCAAGTGAGGCACTTACTATGGTTACCTAGGAAGAAGTCATATGTGTAGTGGCATGAGAAATAAAGTGGGGGAAATTTAATCCAAATAAATTAATATTTTGGCACATCTTAGTATCACTCAAACATTGGGTATAGGTGGTTACATCAATTGAAGATAATGAAGCCAATGGAGGGGTAATAGTGGAGGGAGCAAATATGGAAGCAAAAGTAGAAGCAAAAGTAAATGTAATTGGGGAAGAAGGCAATGGGGAAGTACTTATAGTGGGATCCTATTATGTGCTTGAAAAATCTACATTTGATTTTGGAGGTGGGATTACTACCCTTATGGTAGTCTTGGGATCCTTATTTATTTTGTAGACCTTTTAAATACTTATCCTAGTCAGTGCCTATAGTTATTCCATTTAGAGCTTAATTCCTCACTATAATTCTTTGAGGTCAATGAAATTAGGATCAAGGTAACTTAGTCTCTCTAGGAAAGCTCCCATATAATATTTAGATACAAATTTATTCCCTTAGGAGAGGTCATGTTCGCTTCTTGATCCTCCTAGATCATAACTTGGAGGTATGTCTTGATAGTTTAATGTGGAATGTAGTATAAGTCTATAGGGCCTATTCCTAATAAGAGGAACATTGTCTTATTATTCCTCTTCTTTTATTTCTTTTTAATATTCATCAAATATGATTCCATGGGTTGGTGGTGGTTGAGGCCTTGTAATGTCTTCTTTCTTCTTTTCCCTATCTAGCCTTATTTAAAGCTCTATGTTATTTTTGGATGCATTCTTGAGGACTAGCTCATCACTTATGGTTTCTCTATATATCCATTCATGAACATCTTATTAGTGCTTATACTTCATTAGCACATACTTATTTAAATTGAAGAGGTGATTTCAAATGACATTATTTGGGTCCCAAGGTCTGAAATTGTATTTAGGAAATAGGTATGAGTCCCTATGCATTACAACCATAATGATATCATACCAATTTATGATCTTAGTCATCCTTATCTTGTAATGAGTCTTGTGGTGGACTATCTTATTATTTATTTTGAATATGACATCAATTCTATGAAAAATTTGATAATCCATCTCTTCCTCAACCAAATTTATTAGGACATATATTGGCAATGTAAGAGGAGCTACCATTACTCCTTTCATCTGGATGACTGTGTAATCTAGGTATAGCTAGTAGCATCTTATTCACTTTAGTGTTTATCTGACCCCCAAGGTATCCCTTGGCATCTTACACTCAGTGATTTATTTTTAAACAAATAGGTATAAATATTCTATAATCACCTTTATATTGTGCCTGAAGAGATGAATGTGCATTACAAGGAATATCTAGGGCACAACCTCTATCTACTTAGGAGACCATGAGTTCAGGCCTAGTTAGGTAGTTATATAAATTTCATCTAATAGGTAAATCATCATGTATAATGGGGAACCATTATTTTAAGTTTCATTCATTGCATATATCAAGTTGTTGCTTTGTTGATCCTCCAATATTATCTATAGAAATAGGATAGTTCTTATGTATACATACCCAATCTGTGGGTTACCATATATTCTATTTAGGAGAGTGAGGCCAATATTTAATCCCTTCCTAGATTAATAAATAGGTAGGTTCCTTTGGTCATCTATGAATAACACTCTATTTGGGTCAGTCACCCATGCAGCCAAGACTTTCTATAGGGAGTGTACCTCATACCAATTATTGATTTCACTCTAGTTATAGTCTATTTATGGCAAAGGTTGGTCATATTACTTTTCAAATTTAGGTCCTATTATAAAGGTGATCGAGAGCCCTTAGCTCATCAATTTAAAAAATATACCCTTACATCTTGTCTTCCCAAATATGCCATATACTAGGTCAACACATGGCATGACCTTTGGTTTGGATATGGCCTTGTGGAGACTGGTAGTTTTGATTGTAAGGATGTTTAAATCTAAATGAATTAAGGAATTATTTTAACCTCATCAACTACCTTAGCTACTTCTACATTGTATTAAATGCTACTTTAATTTATGTCCCCTATGTTTATGGCCTCAAGGGTGGATTTTGTGTCTTTGAAAACAACTAAATTTCCATACTAGAATAATAATTCATCATTTATGAATGAGGTTCTCTTACCTAGAGTGGAAGGACCTGGTTGTGCCATTTATACAATATCTTGGTTAACATCCAATGTCCTTACACACACACACACACACATATCCTTGTAACTTTTGAGATATAATAATGTCAGCCGGGGTATAACTTTTGAATGTATTGAGCTTTATCATATTGGGAGGATGCAACTAGTGGAGAGAAAAAAAAATGTATAGCTTCAAATGTGAATGTAGGTAATAATATACAAGTTGAGTAGCCTTTTTAAATATTTCTTTGATTAATGCAACATAGATAGTGATTCTAGTTTGTACCATATTAATAGTGAGCTCATCAATTGTGCATATGTTTGGATCAACTTTGAGATTATTAATTTTGGCATTTAATTGCATTAGAATTTAAATTTAGATCTAATTTGAATTTAATCTACCATTAGTTTTAGCTTTAAAGATAAATATTTCCACCTTTTGACATGTGACTACCACCTCAGATCCAACCATGCATTCATGGGGTTTGAATGTGACTAAGGTGCTTAGTCATCTTAGAGTCTAGACATGTGGCAACTTTTGATTATTTGTAGGATCTCAGAATGTAGCTTATTGTGATGAATTATTTCTACCCTACCATGTGGCATTTTAAAATTCATGGAAAGCTCTTGGGTGGCCTTTTAGTTTTGATTGGTTGTAAGAGTGCCATGCATCACTCTCATGGGTAATCAGGGATTTTATTTTCTAGGTGGATATCTTAGAGGGAACTCGTAGCTTTGCTTTGCTATATGTTACCTTTAAAAGGATATCAAAGCTTTGATTGATAGATGTCACCTTCAGAAGGATTTCAACCAACTATTGACAACTTGGTCCTAATTTCATGGCTCGAGTGGAGACACATGTCACTCTTAGAGATGATTCAATGGATCTCAGATAGAAACAACATAATAATGACATGCAACATAATATTTTGGGTCTAAAGGGGACATGCATCACTCTTAGAGGCAATCTAGTAGATCTTGAATAGAAGCAACATGTTAATGACATGTGTCATCATTGCATGGGTCTAAAGAGGACACACATCATTATCAGAGGATTTTTTTCATTCTTCTACCACTTATCATTCTAAAAAAGAGCCTAAAATAGTTATATACCATCTAACGTTGATCAGATAGCTTAGGGAAACCTAAATTTCTACCTTATGAGCTCTTGAAATATTTATATGGATACAACATGGTATGGACATGCAATAATCTCAAATTAAACTGAAGGGAACACATATTGCTTCATAGGCTACTCAAGTCTAGATGATTGTGATTGAGACATGTAGTAGCATCTTGTGGGATTATGTATTATAGTGAGATATGTCAAGGATGCATGGGGGCTTATATTGAGTAGGTTAGTTCATGAGGGCTAAGATCTTGATATGTAGCCTCTATATTTAAATTCCAAAAACTATTCTTCTTGTAACCTCTCCAGATGGTGCCATATAGCTCGTGAACTCAATAGATTTACTCCAATTGTCTTTCATGGGCTGAAATAAATCTCTAAGGCATTGTGATATCTAGTGAGGTTGACACCCATCCCTTTAAAGTTGTAGTCTTAAATTTGACATTATATGAGGTATCATAAACCGCTATTTGAATCTTGACATCCTACAAGGTTGAGTGAGAAGTTAAGTTATACTTTAAAAGTTGTCATAACCCATCTTAAATAGATTTAAACAAGTTTAAACACAAAAAATGAAACTAAATTATTTAAACATAACATAATATTAATTTAATGAAATTTGGTGAAGTTAGGTGTATTCATACTGATTAGATATCTGAGTTATGCTTCCTTGATGAAAGCCTATCTACACATTATTGAAGCACTTGTCGTAATAATTCATCATTGAATGAAACTTCATAAAGACTTGAAATAACTTGACTATTTCTAAGTATTAAACCATATTGAAAAAATGGATAATTAACCAAAAACTATAAAAGCATAAGCATTGGTAAATTAAACCAAATCCATATACAACCAAATGATTTAGCAAGTTTGGCATCTTAGGAATTTCAAAAAATTAAGAAAGGAGGGTCCTCATTCTAGAAATAGGGGGTAGTTGATCATCAACAAATGGTGACCTCTACAAGGAAACATTATAAAATGTTAGAATCTAGATCTTATTTTAAAATATGAATAAAAATTAGTTGTTTCATTATGATCTTTAGTCACAATAAAAAATACATTATATAACTAATGAAAGCTCATAGGCTGGAAATAGAGTTTAAACCTTGAAAATAATCATATTATGTGTGTGCTTTTAGGTTCATTAACCATTACCATTGGATTCAAAAAAAATAACTTTCAAGATTCATGACATCAAACATGAAGTGACATAATAATTCTTTAGATTTTATATAATAATACTTTGCTTAGTTAAGGATGGCTTGGGCATTGCTATGTTGTGATCCAAGCATCCATAGCCCCAATAGAGATACCTTTGGCTCCACTCTAGGTCTTGCTCTACTACTAGCCAAGCGTCCATATCCCCAATAGAGATTGTCTAAATCACCATTCATGGAGTCCAAAGTACTTTATAAATTTAATTCATTGTTGTATCATTTTTTATACCTATATTCATTAAAAAAATGGTTAGGAACCAAAATTAGCTAGGTGTAGGGTTTTGTCAAGACATGGTCTAAATGTAATCATTTTTAGATATCAAATTATATCCTAGCAATTTATTTGGTGAATTTAAGTGCTAATATGATGGTCTACATAGATTCAAACTCTTTTTCAATTAAATGATCAATCATCTAAACTATACTCCAACCTTAAAATGACTAAGGATTTTCAAGAGAAATCCAAATTTTAATTAACCCCACATAGCTTTTCCAAATTAGAACACTGCTAGAGGTTTCCAAACTTTGGACAACCAACATTTATTACTAGAAATCCTTTCTTCCTATCTTGAGGGCAAGGTTAAAAAAATTTAGCCAACAAATTAATTTATAAAGGAATTATTACTAAGGCACAACACACAATAGAAAACAAAGAACAAAAAAAAACCCAAAGTGAGAAAGCAAAGTGGAAGTGGGAAAGAACACAACAAGAAAGAAAAATAGGAAAACAAACTAATCTGCTCATGTCTAATCTAACTCTAAACAAGCGTACTATCCTTTCAAGGTTTGGGATAAAGTGGTAGAGAAGTAATGTTTTAGATGCTTCCCACTGACTAGTAAGGTTAAGTCATTGCCTTGCAAGTCTTTGAATCTGAATTCATTTTCATGCAATATTTTTTCCACTTGATATAGTCCAATCTAGAGAGGAGTAAAATTTTAATGTTGTCCTTTCTTCTCATGGTCCTCATCTTATAGAAGGACCAATTTTAATATTTATAATGCTTTAACTTTGGCTCATTTGTTGAACCATCTCTTGAAAACATCTTAATGCTTGCTAAAATTTTGTAATGCCTCATCTCTGGCATCTTCTATTTGGATGATGTTCAATATCTAGGATTGCACTCTTTCATCATCTTCCATGTACTCAATCATAAACTCATATGTCAAAAGCTTTAGTGTGATAGGAAAAATAGGTTATTTCCCATAGACTAGTAAGAATGGGGATGCCTTGAATGATTGTTTATATCTATTTTTATCTTCCCATAAAGCATAATTTAACAAGAACTATCATTCTCTTAGCTTATTTTATATAAAATTCTTGATGGAATTAATAATGTTTTTTTTAGTGGACTCAACAACTCCATTACCCTGAGGGTAGTAGTTTGAATCAAATTTGATGACTAATTGATTGTCAGATGCCCATTTAGTGAATTTGACTGGTGTAAAGGCTGAGCTATTATCACATAATAAAGATAAGGGCATCCCAAACTAAGTGATGATATTCTCTTTAAGGAATTTGATGACATCAATTACTCTAATATTCTTGGTGGCCACTACTTTAGTCCACATGGTGTAATAATCCATACCAGTGAGTAAATACTTATGTCTAACTGAGGAGTTTGGATTGATTACTTATATAAAGTTGAGACCCCATTGTGCAAATGGTTTTGTTTTAATAACTAGTTTTAAATGCATGGCTACCTTTGTCTCTCATTGATCAAACACTTGAACTTTGTGGCATGTTCTCACATGGGCATGGGCATCTTTGAATATGGTTGGCCAACAATAGCTAGCTCTCAATATCTTGTGTGCAGTGGTATGTCCTAAAAGGTCACCACTTCCTATCTTTTCATGGAAATTTTCCATGATTTTGGGCATTTATCTCTATAAATACATACTAGATAGACCCCTTAATAGTTATTTTTATAGAGGACCACTCTTTTGATCATAAACTGAGATGATCTTAGCCTAAGGGTGATTTTGTTCTCCCTTTTAAGGTATGGGGAACACAATCCATGTAAGAAATAGTGGACAATAAATTTATACCAATCTCCATCAGGAACTTGATTTTATTCAACCTATAAAACATCAATACATGGATTAGTATTTGCAATAAGTTGGACTAGACCTTTCCTTCTACCTAACTTAGCTGATTTTATATCTAAGTTATATTCTTGGAGTTTGGTCATCCACTTCCATATTCTTTCTCTAAGTTCATTCTATCCTATCATGAATTTAACATTTATATCAGACACTATGATGTATGTTTTGTTCCTCAGGATGTAGTGTTTTAACTTCTTGATAGCCTTTACTAGTGCATAAGCTTGTTTATATAAAATAGGATAGTTTAGCTCCAAATTATTGAAATTGGTGGTCATGAAGGCTATGAGATGCTCTATATCATCTTATTTCTATGTTAAGATAAAAAAAAATAGTGTGATTATAACAAAAAAATTATAGATAGAAATCTCTACTAAAATCATGATTTATCAGAACATGAGCTTGAACAATAACATCCTTGATGTCTTAAAAGGCCTTTTTCACTTTAGCAGTCCATTCTATCTTACCATATTTATTTAGCATGGAATTGAGTGTACTTATAATATGTAAAAAACTAGAGATAAATTTTCTTAGAAAATTGATTTTTCCAAAGAAATATTTCAACTCCTTTTTACTATTAAGAACTTCTACCTTCGAAAATGCATTTATCTTATTAGGGTCAAGGTTCATACCTTCCTAGGTGATTACATATCCTAGAATTTTAACTTCATTTACAAAAAATATACTTTTTAGGGGTTTAATAAATACCATACCTTCTACACTTATCCAACACTTGTTCTAAATGCATCAAGTGATATCCTCTATTTTTAGAAAAACTTGTTAGATCATCCATATAGATAATGATGCACTTAATAGTTAATCTATGGAATGCATGGTCCATTAATCACTATAAATTTACTCCTACATTAATCAATTTGAATGGAATTTATTTGTATATAAATTTTCCCCACTCGGTGGTGAAGGTAGTTTTAATTCTATCATTCTTATTCACTAGGACTTGGTTGTAGCCTAAAAAATTGTCAAGAAATGACATCATTATAGACCCACTCAACAACTTAATTACTTCACCTAAAGATGTAAATGGATAATTTTCCTTTAACAAGGATATATTTAGGTTTATCAAATCAACATAGAGTCTAATTTATCTATTCTTATTTCAAACTAGCACAAGGTTGGCAACCCATGTCGAGTGTCATATGGGGAAGATTGTCCTTGCATCTAGAATTTATTTACTTCCTTATAAATTAGGGGATATAACACTAGATTTATTGGTATTTATCTTTTTTTGAAGGGTTTTCATGCCTCTTTCAAGGGGATAGTGTGATTAATCACATTAGTATCAAATATATTGAGGTCATCATATGACCAAGCAATGACATCTTTGAATTTGGTTAGAAGGGTAATGGCTTTTCTCAGCTCTTCATTAGTGCAAACTAAACCAATGTATACACTTTTCTCATTCTCAATACTTCCCAAGTTGACTTGTAATCTTTCTTTCTCACCTTGGGGGTTGTTTATCTTTAGTTATTTGCTTATCTAGATTAAACATCCTTTCTAAGGAGATCATACCTTTGGGTATTCATTTCTCTTTGAGTTGGATCACTCCATCTCCTTTGTCTTTTGAACATGGTATAGAACTTTCATCCTATGTAATGAAATTACTTCAACAATAAAGTATAATATCAAAAATAGATCCAAATATGACTGAAATATATCAAAATATATGATAATAGACAAGCCACTTTGAGGGGGAAACCTCCACCAGCTTCAATAAGAGAAAAATTCATAATATGATGATAAATAATTACCCATTAACTCCTATATATAGTCTATCTAGGCCATGGTTACTCCATAGGCTGACCTACTAACCAAATGAATACATAGAGAAATGTGATATAGAATCAAAGAGGGATAAGTAAGACATAAGTCAGCTATTCCTATCCTAATACATGTGATAGGTTAGGGGCATAACATGCCCTTCCTCTTCAAACCAATGTTGTCCTCAACATTAAACAACTCTAGATGTTGTTGCAAAAAAAATTCACCTTCCCAAGTTATATCTTCACTACTCAGGTTCTTGCACTTGATCAGATATTCCCTAATCTCTCTAGTTCTCAACCTCTTAGTACATGTTTAGAGGATCTTCTTTGCTTCTAAAATGCCTCATTCTTCTTCATCTAGTTCTGGGAGCTCTGTCTAGGCTAAAAAATTTTGTGCAATGACCTTCTTCAAATAGGAAACATGAAATACTGGGTGTATGTGAGATGAATGAGGTAACTCGAGCTTATAAGCCACACTTAAATTTTTTTGTAGAACCTGATAAGGGCCATAATACTTAGGAGCAAGTTTGTTGTCCTTTTATATTGCCTCAAGGACATCTACTTATAAGGCTAGAAACATATAAATACCCAGTCACCCACCTCAAAATTTTGCTCACTATGGTTTTGATCTACTTGTTGCTTCATCCTATTTTGTGCCAAGGCCAAATTCTCTCTCAAACTAGCCAAAACCTCTTATTGATGTTGAATGTGCTCCTCCACATCTCAAACCTTGGTTTGTACCTTTAATGAAGAAGTGATGGAAGGTGGATGGTAACCATATAGTGCTAGAAATGGAGACATTTTAGAAGAGGTATGGAAAGATGTGTTATACCACCAGTCTTCAAGTGGTAACCATTTAACTCAATGTTCTTATTTATCTGATACAAAAAAATGGAGATACCCCTCTAAACATTTATTAACCACTTCTATTTATTTGTCAGATTGGGGGTGGTAAGATGAGGTATGATCTAGTTGAGTACCCAAATAGGAAAATAGTTTAGTCTAAATATTACTAGTGACAATAGGATCATGATTAATTACAATTATATTTGGGGTTCCATGTAATTTTATAACTACCTCCAGAAAAATAGATGCTACTATACTTGTTAAAAATGGATATGAGAGAGCACAAAAATGGGAATATTTTTTAATCATATCCACAATGACCAAGATAACATTTTTACCTTTATAACAAGGCAACTTTGTAATGAAATCCATAGAAACCTCCTCCCACCTTTGACTAGGAATTGCTAATGGTTATAACAGACCTGGGGTATTAATTGTCTCACCTTTATTTTATTGGCATATCAAGCATTCTACCACAAAATTTTGTACATATCCCTTAAGTCCTTCCTAAAAGAATTATTTCTTAATTTTTTGATAAGTTTTTAAGAACCCTGAGTGTCCCTCAATTGGAGATCCATGCAACTCCACAAGAATCTTATGCTTAAGCTCTAAATCTTTGCATAAGTATAACCTACCCTTATACCATAGGACATTACCTTTCCATTCAAATTTGTCAGAGGCTAAAGTACCTTGTTGGAGATTATGAATCAGAACCTATGTATCTTTGTCTTGCTCCCATTCTAACCTAGCTTCATCCACCCAATCTACTTACAACATGGACATTGCACAAAGTAATGATTATATGGATGTATCCCATTTGGATAGTGCATATACTACTACATTATCTTTACTCTTCTTTTAGATGATTTAAAAATCATAACCCAACATTTTGGTTACCCACTTTTGTTGTTCCTCAGATGATAATCTTTGCTCCAAAAAGTATTTTAGACTATCATGATCCATTTTCACCTTAAAGTGTCTACCCATCAGATAGGGCCTCCATTGTTTAACTTCATGAAGAATAGCCATCATTTATTTCTTGTAGATAGGTTTTTTTAGATTCTTACCTTTGAATTGATGACTCTCAAATGTAATGGGTCTTCTTTCCTACATTAGTACTACTCCCAACCTAGATCTAGAAGCATCACATTCAATAGTGAATGTCTTTGAGAAGTCTGGAATAGCCAAAACTAGAGTGGTCCACATAGCTAATTTTAGTTTCTAAAAGGATTTGGTGGTGGAGTCATTCCAATGGAAGGTATCCCTATTTAGCAATGCAGTAGGTGGAGTCACTGTGTTGCCATAACCTTTCACAAATCTTTGGTAGTAACCTGAGAGTCTTAGGAACCCTTAGAGTTTTTTGAGAGTTTTTCCATGGGTCATTCCATCATATCTTTGATCTTCTAGGGATAAACATTGACACCTTCATGGGAAACAATGTGACCTAGGTACTCTACCTCATGTACTCTAAAATCACATTTAGATGGCTTTGCATAAAGTTGATGCTTGTCCAAAACTATCAACACCTGCTTCACATGTTGCAAATGTGTTTCCCATGTCTGACTATAAATCAATGTCATCAAAGAAAACCATCGCAAAATTCCTTAAAAAATTCCTAAAAATAGTGTTCATCAATATTTGAAAATTATATGGTGCATTTATAAGACCAAAGGGTATTACCAAAAACTCATAATGGCCCTCATGTATTCTAAAAGCAGTTTTATGAACATCATCCTTGATTCTAATTTGATGGTACCCTGAGCAAAGATCCAATTTTGTGAAATAAGTATAACCATGTAACTAATCAAGTAAATCATCAATTACTATAATAGGAAACTTATCTTTGATGGTGTACTTGTTGAGTTCCCTATAATTTGGGCACATCCTCCATGTGTCATCCTTAATCTACACCATGACCACTGGTGATGAATATGCACCTTGGTTGTGCTTGATGATCCCTACCTCCAACATCTCATGGACCATATTATCTATTTCACTCTTTTATGCATATGGATATCTATATGGTCTAATATTTGGTGGTTGACTCCTTAGAAGTAGTTGAATGGCATGATCATGTTCTCTTTTTGGTGGTAGTCCTTTTGGCATGGCCCCAAAAATAGATGGGTGGTCATCAAGAATCATCCATAGATCAAGATGTGTAGATGAATGTGTGGGTTAAACTTATATGGAACATAATCATGAAATAATTCCCTCTGCCCCCTTTTTTAGCATCTTGGTCATCTGATGTGAACTAATCAATTATGGAGATTTTGCCTATAATCCACGTAGTTCAATTTTCCTACCTTCAAAATGAAAGTGCATGAATAGTTCCTCGAAGTTCATCTCAATGGTACCCAAGGTTGTGAGCCATTAGAATCCAAAAAAATGTATGTGCTACCCATAGGAATAGCAAACATAGGAGAATTGAGATTGTACTCACCCATATTAAGCTTAATACTATGGAATTTTCTTAAACAATTAATTATGCCACCATATACAATCATGACCTAAAATTTTTGTGTTGGGTAGATGAAATAATTCAATCAAGTGGCCAACTTATGGTTGATGAATTTATGTGTTCTCCTCAAATCAATCAACATTGTCACCTTCTATTTCTTGAGGAAACCCACCACCTTAAGAGTTTATGGAGTGCTAATACCTGCAAGTGCATGACAAGAGATTGTAGGCTGGGAATATTTAGGTACATCCTCTATCTCTTCTTCATCATCATTAGAGTTATCATCCTCTTCTTCATCTTCATAGGATACCTCAATGTAGAATAACTTCTTCTCAACACATCTATGTCCTTTGCTCCACTTACTATCACAATCAAAACATAATCCTTTTTCATGATTCTCTTCAATTTGATGAGGGGTCAATCTATTAGGTGGAGGAAATGTTGGTGTCGATATGCTATGATCTTTGAAGTGAGTGAATGGATACTTCTTATTGTCTATGAATTTTTCCTTAGCTTTGTGTGCCATGATAATAGAATCAAAAATCTTAAGTGGATTGAACATGTGTACCTCATGTTGAATGTGGTCCTTGAGTCCACCCAAAAATAGGTCATTCAAGTTCTCCTTAGAAATTATCTCCACATGTAAGGACAGGTTATAAAAATGATGAATATAATTCTTAACGGAGCCAGTCTATCACAATTTTTCTAGTTGGTTGAAGTAATTGTCTATCACACTTTGCCATAGTGTAATTATAGCTCCTCTATAAAAATTGACCAGGTGACACTGAGAGTCATCTTTTTCTTTTGAGCACATAACCATCAATACCAAATGAATTGATTAGGTTCAAGATACAAGGATTCCTGATAACCTTATGTCCACTTGGGATCTAATATAGATCAAAAAAATTCTCCATTTGGTTAATCCAATTGAGTGGATCTTTTCCATCAAATTTGCACATATCCACCTTTGGTAACAGGTTCTTTTGTGGCAATGTAGTTGGATTTGAAGTAGACTAGTTGGGAGAACCACCCTAGTGGGGTTGTACAATAGTAATAGCTAGATGATTTAATTGATTATTTTTCAAATCCATCATGATATCTACCAATCTATCTTTTATGGATTTCATATTATATTTTATGCCTTGCACCTCACTTAAATACCTTGCACACTATAG
The DNA here is from genome assembly GCA_037957365.1 of Torreya grandis. Lineage (NCBI taxonomy): Eukaryota > Viridiplantae > Streptophyta > Pinopsida > Cupressales > Taxaceae > Torreya > Torreya grandis. The sequence continues at coordinate 476,192 of JARHVA010002825.1, read as the reverse complement.
TCAAGATGGCTCACTTTGTGATCTATGTCATAAAACCTTGGTAAAAAAAATATAGTAAATCCCCCTTCTAACTCCATCTCTTCCTTTTTAGGATTTTTACCTGGAGTTTTAGCACCCTTTCCTCAGCCCCAAGTTTGTGGACCTACCATAAAAGGGCTTTACAATGTTGACCCTGATTGGCACTTTTGACCCAACTTTGACCAAGTGATTTTGGACTTATGTCAGCCTCAAATAAAAACAAACAAAGATCATACCCTAGCTAAATTTTTATAAGATTTCAAAAAATGTAAATAACTCATAAAAATTCTTTGAATTGTGCACTATAGATCAATTTTATTAAAAAAAACTAAAATGGCTATAACTTTTGTAAAATAGATCCAAATGAGATTAAATTTTAATGTAATATTAAGTTAATTATTTCTCACTTTTAGTAAAAAGTTTTAGAGAAATTCATAACCATTTTTTAGAAATATCCAAAATTTAAAAAATTAGGGTTTCACCCACAAGATTGCCCAAATCACAGCTCTAATACCACTTGCAATGAAATTAATTCAAAAATAAAGTATAATATCAAAAATATATCCAAATATTACTGAAATATATCATAATATATGATAATATACAAGCCACTTCAAGGGGGCAACCTCCACAAGCTTCAATAAGAGTAGAATTCATAATATGATGATAAATAATTACCCACTACCTCTCATATATAGTCTATCTAGGTCATGGTTACTCCATAGGTAGACCTACTAACGAAATGAATGCATATATAAATGTGATATAACATCAAATATGGATAATTAAGCCATAAGTCAGTTATTCCTATCCTAATACATGTGATAAGTTAGAGGTGTAGCATCCTATTCCTCAATGATGTGAGATTTGAATATGTTAGCACTACATAGGATATTGATTATATAATTATCATCATAAAAGACTTGGATGTGATTGATATTGTATAGTATAGAGGGGCATTAAATTATCTCCACAATAAATTCTTAAAATTTCAAGGGCTTTGGATGAACTAGGTTTGTTATTGATGAAGCTAGAGAATCTACCAATTGGTTCTATTCCATAGTTAAGGAAATCATATTAAATGAGTCAAAATACTCAATTAAATCCCAAACTCTAAATTTATACTTTCTTAGTTAGACAAGAAAGTTTCAATTGATATTTACTTCTGACCTGATTAACAACTAACTCAAAATAATAATAAACTAACCATTCTTTTGCATTATGTTTAATTGTAAATTTAAGTCCTAAATAAAGAGATTCATATTCTACTAAATTTTTAGTACAAGAGAACTTTAATATATAAGAAGATAGATACTATTTTCCTTCAAGATTTATTAGAATAATTTTGATGCCAGAACCTTGCTTAGATCCCACACCATCAAAGTGCAATATCTAAGGAAAATTATTTTCTTCTTTCACCTTATCATCTTTAGCAATGTTAGTGGTTTCCAAAGTGTAAACACCAAGTCAAAGGATTTTCAATTTACCTTTTCATTCTTGGTGTTATATTTGGTAATTATGCATTTCATCTTGGTCTCTCAATCAATCTTGATTTGATTTGGGATTCCATGCCAGGGTAGCCACATGTGAGAGCAATCCATGGACATATATCCATTCAAGGATTTAGTCTATTTATGGCTCAATAAAAATACATAATATTTAGGTATGTAAATGATCTGAATATCAATGAACTGATAGATTTAGGGCTCATGCACAAATTTCATGTGGATATTCAATAATTCACCTACCACCTTCACTCTTGACTTGTCTAGCTGCACCACCACCTTCTTGGATTTGACTACGTTTAATCCCAATTTTTCACATATTCCTAAATGAATAATTATATATAAAGCACTAGAATCAAGTAATAAATTATGAATATTTTTACTAAAGATTCTTACAGTCAATAAAAATGTTAAAACTTCATGCTTACTCTTATACATTACCAAATTTTCTTGAGTTGTTTTATCTTTGTTGGAGTTAGGATTTTCATTTAATTATTTCATTAATAAATCATTTTATTTGAAAATTTGAGTGAGCTTATGAAATTTTATGTTTTCCTTGATCTTCTTCATGTCTTCCACTATGTTGTATCTACCTTTTGATGTTGTGCATGGAGCTTCTATTTCTAGTTGACTCTCCTTACCTCTAGGGTGTGGAGGATTATTGTTTGTCTTACCATTAGGAGGTGTATCTATTTTATTAGGTGGAGTGAAAGTTATCAAAGGTGGGTTTTAACCTTTACTCCTCAAGGCATAGTTGCTCCTTTGGTACTATTAGAAAGCATGTATTTCCTTGACATTATCTCTAGGCTCATTTTCATCTTGACTAGGAAAGTCATAAGTCTCAACCATGAGGATAGTTTTTGAGGGTATAGAGGCATCATTGGTATTACCAAGGCTTTTTGCATTGTTTTGAGCAGTAGGATTCATCATGAACCCCTCCATTTGGCTTTAAATGGATTTAAATGAATGGTATAACTCAACACAATCTAGATTTTCATGTTTAGCTATATTGCACACTTGGTACTAGTTGGGTAAGGCCATCTCAAAAATATTGATCTTAGGTAATTTGATCAAAGGGGGATCACTATTGTTGTTAGTCTTATTGAAATGTCTATTATATATCTAAAAATTATAATTTTTATAAGAACTCTCACCAGTATTTCCCATATATTTATTAAGATCCATGAAATCATTAGCGAGTTTCTTAATGGTTCTTTGTATCGCGTCTAATTCTCCCTTTGAAGGATCTAAGTTTTTATTATGAGTCACACTTGGAGATTGGTGTTATTTACAAGCACCATCATTTGGATGACATTGTTATGAAGATGTGCTACAACATTTGCTTGGTTAAAGAAACCTAGTTATTAGTTGGGTGTAGCATGGATAAAAGGCAAATGGTTAATCACTATAAATTGGTTCAATGTAGGGTGATTCTAATTCATGTTTGGTATGATATTTAGAGCAAGAATTATTGGGTCAAAGTTTGGTATAACAAAGGTAGAATGCCTTTATGCGTGTATTTTCTCATCAATATGGATGGCCTCAGCATATGTTAAGGCAATGTGTCAATATTCAAGGCTCTCCTTAGGAAGAAAACCATCATTAGGTCCAAGGCATTATTGCATATTTCTAAATCCAATGTGTTTACTAACTTCTATGGTGGGGAAATCAAGGTATACATCTTTTGGAACCTAGCATTAAATTTTTTGATTAGATCTATTATATCCCTTTTGAGGGTGATAAACTATTGTTACATAACTTCTAGGATTATTACCCTACCAAATTGGGAAACAAAAGTGTCATTAAACTAACCCCATCTTGTGATGGAATCTTCAGGAAAGTTAAGGAACCAATCATAAGTTGTGTCTTAGAATGTGAAGGGAAAGAGCTGATAAGATAAATCCTCATGGATTACATTAAGAATTATCAAAGATGCCTTAAAGGACTTCATATTCTCTTAAATAGTCACTCTATCAGTGGGGGTAAAGAGAGGAAAATATTTCTCTAGATTCTTTGGTAGATCATGCACATGTCTAGGGATGTTAATGGATGAACCAACTAACCATGCCATGACTAGAAAAAAGGGGTTGTAAATTTTGGTTAGATGGGGAATTTGGATGGGTCTTGGACTTATTATGTTTACCTATATCTACTCTATGTTGGAAATATTGTCATTGATGTCAAAGGTCTAGCATTTTTGGTGATAAAGGCCCCATTACATTTAATGTTATTTATAATAGATATATCTTGGCTAATGTGTGTTAATATTTATTTAATATTAATGAATATATTTTTGGTTGTATATGAGACAAAAAAGGGCCCATGGAGAATTCAAAGAGCCATGGGATAAAGACAAAAGTAGGATGGGACACATTTTCCCATGAAGAGTCATCTTGGGGAATTCAAAGAGTCACCAAGTGAAGACAAAAGAGGAAGGGCACAATTTCTCATGAAGGGACACTTTTAGGAATATGAAAAGTCACCAAGATAAGGAAAAAAGAGGGAAGGACATTTTTGCTCATGAAGGGTCACCACATGACTTTTCAAAGGCAAGGATATGAAAGGCCATACAAGTTTGGCACCATTTTCCATGAGGATTGAAGGGTCACAAAGGGGGAAGGCCAAAGGTCATTTGGAAAGCTATAAATAAAGGCTTGAGAAGCCATTTTCAATATGGAATAGAGAGGTTGATTTGATATTGTAATATCTAGCTTAGAAGAGCATTTGAGAGAGAAGAATATGATTTGTATTTATTATATCTAGCTTAATAGAGAAAAGGTGAGAGAGAGGAAAGAGATGTTGTAATGAACTATCATTTGTTGAGATAGCAACATTGAGAGATAGTTGTGTGGTATACACAAAGGTGTTGGTACTCTTGTGGGTTGGTGCTCCTGTGGGTTGGTGCTCGGTAAAGGGGTTGGTGTTCTTGTGGGTTGGTGCTAATGAATTGATACTGGGTTGGTGCTCAACAAAGGGGTTGGTTCTCTTGTGGGTTGGTGCTCAGTAAAGGGGTTGGCGCTCCTGTGGGTTGGTGCTCAACAAAGGGGTTGGTGCTCCTGTAGGTTGGTGCTTGTGAATATTGTTTGGGTTGGTGCTCATTCATATACTTGAGATTATTCTCTGTGGTTTTTTCCACATTGGGTTTCCACATTATATCTAGTGTCTCTCTATCTTGTGTGGTGTTTATTTTCTGAGTTTTATTTCATATCTTGAATGTTTAATTAAGTGGAATTTGGTTAAGGGAAAGTTTTATAAGATTTATGATATACTGATTCACCCCCCCTCTCAATATATCCCATGCTTAACAATTGGTATCAGAGTAGGTTCCTTTTTGAAAAGTTTTATAGCTTGAAGGTAGATCGGGAAAGCATGATGGCTGGGTCAGAGGAAGGATTTTTTACAAATAAGGAACCTTTGTTTGATGGGATGAATTATGATTTTTGGAGCATAGGAATGAGGACTTATTTGATGGCCCTTAGATTCAACATATGGAAAGTAGTGGTGGAGGAATATGAAGAGCCACAGACATATGAAATTACTCTATCCAAAAAAAAGGCAAGTGAATGTAATGTTAAAGCTTTAAATGTTATTTTATGTGGTTTATGTGAATCTAAATTTTTTAAAGTTATGCAATGTAAATCTGCTCATGAAACTTGGGTAAAACTTGAAAATATTTACAAAGGTGATGGAAAGGTTTAGCAAGCTAAGCTTTAGACTTTTAGAAGAAAATTTGAAAGTTTGAAGATGGAAGAAGAATAAGATATAGCAAGTTATATTTTTTGAGTTGATCAAATCGTAAATTAGATTTAAGGTCTTAGAGAAATGTTGGAAGAGTCAACGGTGGTACAAAAGGTTTTGAGATATCTACTAATGAGATATGATGCAAAGGTTTCGGAAATTGAGGAGATGAATATTTTAGCCAAGGTAAAGATGGATGAGCTTCATGGTATACTCACAGCATATGAGATGCAAATAGAACAAGATAAACCCTCAAATAGAGAAGCAACTTTTAAGACATCAAAGAAAGAGAATGCTAAGATTCAAGAATCAAGTGATAATTCCAGCGATGATGAAGATGACAACGGAGCACTTTTCATTCGCAAGCCAAAAAGAGGAACATGTAAATATCAAGGAAAATTACCTTTTAAATGTTTTAATTGTGAAAATATTAGACATTTTTTAGCTAGATGCCCAAATAAGGGTAATGATGATGAAGAAGAAAAGCCTACATACAAGAATAATTTCAAAGGAAAATCCAAGAAGGGATTTGAGAAGAAGAGCTTGTATTCTAAGGATCTTAGCTTAGTCAAAGATAGTGGAGTCAGTGATTCAGAAGAAGAAGAGATTCTACTCATGGCCATATATGAAGATGATCAAGAAGAATAAGAGGAAGCTGAAGTGAATATGGAAGGAGAACTCATTTGTGCCCTAGAAGAGTTAAAATCTGTTGAGAAGAAGAATTGAATATTAAAGCGCTAGATTGAGAAGAATGAATAGGAGTCAAAGGAAATGATTGAAGATCTACAAGCACACTTTGAAGAAGTCAAGAAGAATGAAGAAGATTTAACAGCACAGTTGGAAATAGAAAGAAAAGAATGTGAAAGGTATGTTATTGAAATTGCCTCTTTAAAAGAGGATATTAAGAAAATAGTCAATGATAAAGTAGTTAGTGACTCAAAATTTGAGGATAGCACTAACATATTGAACAAGATATTGGAAATTCAAAAAGCAAATTTAGATAAGATTAGGATCATATTTGAAAAGAAAAAGAGCTATGATAAAGCTCTTACAAACGAGGAAACAAAAAGGGGAGAAGTGAAGAATACAGAGGACATTTCAAATAGAGAAGGATAGAAAGAAGAAAGATACAAAAGGTAATCAAGTTAGAGATATATAGATAGGTCTTATTTTTATGGCTATTGTTTTTATTATAATGGATATGGTCACAAAAAATTAGAATGTAGAAAAATAGCTAACAGTGTCAGAAATAAGGAGAAGGAAAATCAAGTAGAGTTAAGTAGAAGCCACAACTCTCTTGCTCCTCTATCAAGCTTTGATGAAGGGACCATATTATGCTACAAGTTCAATAACTTTGGACACATAGCTTGGTATTTTAGAAGTGTGTTCGAGTCAATCAAGAAGGATCAGAGTTTCAAAGATCCATTCATCAAGAAGAAGGTTCAGACATGTTCATGGCAGAAGAAACAATTTGAAGATTCTATGATGATTCAGACAGCTCTACATGTAATAAATAAAGATCAGCCATGGTTAATTGATAATGGATGTTTGAGGCATATGACAAGAGATAAAATTAAGTTCATAACTCTAAAGAAGATCAATGGTGGCATAATGAGATTCAGAGATAAAACCACTACCATGATAGTTGGAAAAGGTACTTTAAGTTTATATTATGGTAGAAATAAGACTAAAAATGTTTTATACATAAAAGTTCTTCAGCATAATCTATTGAGTGTTAGTTAAATATGTGATCAAGGATACACATTAAAGTTTCATACATAAGGTTGTGAGATTAGAAGAAAAGATTCAAATGGGTTAATTACAGATGCTCAAAGGATAGGGAATAATGTGTATGTATTGTCAGATATCTTCTCAAAGGCACGATCAAAGGATACATTCAAAGATCTTTAAGAGCAGTTGGGAGTAATTTCTATTACTTCCTACCATTGATGTTTAGCATTAGTTGAGGGGGAGCTAAGTGTTAGCTCCAAGTAGGCCCTTTTCCATTGATGTCAAAGGGGGAGAATAATAGGTATAGGTATAGGTGCAAAAATAGGTACAAGGAATAGGTACATGTTGCTATAGTAAGGGGGAGTTACTATATGTTTTTAGATGATAGTATGTGTAGGTGACAAGGTGTGGCAATTTTAGGATTGAGGTTTCCATCAATGACAAAGGGGGAGATTGTTGGAAATATTGTCATTGATGTCAAAAGTCTAGCATTTTTGGTGATAAAGGCCCCATTGCATTTAATGTTATTTATATAGATATATCTTGGCTAATGTGAGTTAATATTTATTTAATATTAACGAATATATTTTTAGTTGCATATGAGACAAAAGAAGGGCCCATGGAGAAGTCAAAGAGCCACGGGGTAAAGACAAAAGAAGGAGGGGATGCATTTTCCCATGAAGAGCCATCTTGGGGAATTCCAAGAGTCACCAAGTGAAGACAAAAGAGGAAGGGCACAATTTATCATGGACACTTTGAGGAATACAAAAAGTCACCAAGATAAGGACAAAAGAGGGAAGTACATTTTTGCTCATGAAGGGTCACCACATGACTTTTCAAAGGCAAGGATATGAAGGGTCATACAAGTTTGGTGCCAATTTCCATGAGGATTGAAGGGTCACAAAGGGGGAAGGCCAAAGGTCATTTGGAAAGCTATAAATAAAGGATTGAGAAGCCATTTGTAATATGGAATAGAGAGGTTGATTTGATATTGTAATATCTAGCTTAGAAGAGCATTTGAGAGAGAAGAATATGATTTGTCTTTGTTATATCTAGCTTAGAAGAGAAAAGGTGAGAGAGAGGAAAGAGATGTTGTAATGAAATATCATTTGTTGAGATAGCAACATTAAGAGATAGTTGTGTGGTATACACAAAGGGGTTGGTGCTCCTGAATAGTTACTGGGTTGGTGCTTGGTAAAGGGGTTGGTGCTCTTGTGGGTTGGTGCTAAAAAAAGGGGTTGGTGCTCCTATGGGTTGGTGCTCTTGTGGTTTGGTGCTCATGAATAGTTTTAGGGTTGGTGCTCTGTGGGTTGGTGCTCATGAATAGTTTTTGTGTTAGTGCTCATTAAAGGGGTTGGTGCTCCTACAAGTTGGTGCTTGTGAATATTATTTGGGTTGGTGTTCATTCATATACTTGAGATTGTTCTCTATGGTTTTTCCCACATTGGGTTTCCACATTATATTTGGCGTTTCTCTCTATCTTGTGTGGTGTTTATTATTTGAGTTTTATTGCATATCTTGAATGTTTAATTAAGTGGAATTTGGTTAAGGGAAAGTTTTATAAGATATATGATATACTGATTCACCCCCTCTCTCAGTATATCCCATGCTTAACACTCTATCCTTCCTATGGGTTTTTAAGGATGTCAAAGGGACCCTGGGTTCAAATCGAGATTTGGTTTTGATCTTAGGAAACTCCAAGATGTAGAATGGGTGCTAAGAGTAAAGGAGCTTCAAATATGGCCTCATAGGCATCAAAATATTACAAATATCAATCAATATTTAAATAAAATACTTATATCAAGTATATTTACCTTGATATTTGAGGATTCAAGCCTAGAAACCTCAGAGTTTCTTAATTTATGCACAAATATTATCGATCTTGCACATTAACCTACACAGATCAGTGTTAGACCAATGCTTTAGAGAATTTATATGTCTATTTTAACAACTTGAGAGTGTTTAATAACTTGAAAACACCTTTAAGCACAAATTTATGTAAAGGTTCACCTAATCTTAAGTGAATTAGAGAAATCATGATCTCAAATGCCTAGATCTAGTACAAATGAGGTCTCAAAAATTGACCTTTGCATAAATCCTTAAAAATACTTAGATTATTTACCAAATTTATGTGAATATTTGCAAATATGATCAAAATAACCTCAAATATGCTTAAAGGATAGGGTATTTCACCTATATTTTCAAAATTTAGGGAAATATCAAGATTATCTACCAAATTTCCATAAATGAACACTAATTTTGATTAAATCCTTCAAAGAATGCAAAGATTCATTCAAATAATTCAAGGATTCATGTAAATAACATAGATATTAGTGTTATTTAACAATATTTTTGTACTTTGAAACAATTATGTACAAATTTAATGAATTACACTACAATTCTATAAAGATGTATGAAAATAATTGCATAAAGGCCCTCTTTTTAAGGTTAGTTTTTCCCTTCCTATTAATGCACTTATTGTGCTCCCTATATCACTAGGGAATAAGGGGAGAGTAATAAACTCAATTTTGAGTCTTGGAAGACTCAAGGATGGAAGTGTTAACACATTTACTAATAGAAATAGCACAACTAGTAGAGATATGGTCACCACTTAGAAGTCTGCAAGTAGACCCTACTATAGGGACAACAAATTTTATGTAGTGACACTTTGTTCTTACTAATCTATGTGAAATTGTTCTAAGCTTTTCAAATTATTACCCAAAGCATAAACAAACAGTGAATATTTAAAACATGAACTAATCTAAATTGAGTCATAGGTAGGTCCAAATATGATAAGGGTAAGGTATAAAATAAGGTTTTCTTTAGATGATCAAAGATACCAATTCTCGTAACTTTTAAGGCAAAAAATATAAAACTAACGCTTACTAACTCTAGTGCATTAATCAAAGTCAAATAAATTTAATTTAATATTCAAAATCAAGGAAACACATGTATCTAATATCATATATTTCATAAAATTACTCATTCATAGTAAATTTCATAGCACATTCTGTTGTAAATGAGAAGAAAATAGAGCAAATATACTAATAGATTAGTCAGCCCAGTGTCAAACTCATATAATAGATGAATCTAATGAATTTTATTAAAAAATTAGCTAGCATAAAAATAATTATTAGTCATATAAAATCATGATAAATAGAAATCATAGGACACATAATACAACACTTTACATAAACTCCATAATTCTTGGCTCTATTACATTAATTATGATAACAATTATTTTTCATTACAAATTAGGCTTCAAAATTGAATAAAATAAGTTCAAGTGGGATCATCAAAAGGTGCCCAAATATTTAAGTGGATAAAATGTTACATACATTGGAATATTCCTACTTCAAATTTATAAAACATAAAGGAATATTCCCTAAGGTTCTATAAGAGGCTGTTTGCTGGCTTGCTACTATTGCCTTATTTATTCTCCAACTGTTCCTTCATCACCACCTTTATGTAGGATAAGTAATCCTAATCTATCTAGATGAATTATAGGATCATGGGATGAAATAAGTCAGGTATCTCTTGGATGAACTTCCCATGTTTAAGTATTGGCCTCAGTGCTTCTTCAATTACCTCTACCTTTTCCTACCTTTGATTAATAAATGGCATAATATTCATTACCTTGATAGTATTCTTTGTACTAGTTATGTCTTGATAGAATTTAGCAACAAACACTTTCATCTAGGCTATGAACTCTTGATCATCCATGAAGGTGCCATCAAGTTTAGTCACCCTAGTGATAATGACATCCTTTAGTAGCAAGATAATCTTGAATTAAATTTTATCCAAGGATGTAGTTTCATCCTTGACCTGATCCATCCATCCCTTCAATATTATTCTCTTATTCATCAGGGTGGTTTGTGTATGGATGATATCCTCAAGTGAAAAAACCTTGAGGGCTAGGAACTTATTACTTATTGTAACTCTAGCCAAACTTACCAATTTGACATCATTGAGTGCAAGTTTTTGGTCAAGTTTAATGACCACCTTGGATTATAAGACCCCATATTACTACCTCCTCTTCATGAATTTATACAACTTAAAGACATTCATAACAATGTTTATTATTTTAATTATAGTGCCATCTAACACTATTGGTGTAGAGAGGATAAAAAAGCAAGTTAGTCAAACATTAGTCCATAAATAATGAAAAATGCATAAAGAACTAACTAACTAAGCCTATATATTCCTATGGGAATTACAAAGGATAGTAAGAAACAAAATAAAAGAAATAAACATCATATTACCTTCCCAAATGGATTCACCATACCTATATGGCTCAAAAGCATGTTCTCCCTTGATTAGGACTCCTTGTCTTTGTCAACAAAGGTGGAAAACTCCTCCAATGTCTCAAGAACACTCCATAAAACATCAGATCATGATTCCAAAACACTAAACTATCCTATCAATTAATCTTGAAAACAAGATAAATGGTCTAATGCAAAGGATTATGGAAACAATTTAACATTATAACTTTGCAATATTCAAGCTTAAAATTCATATCCATGGCCTCTCTATTTATAGATTTTAGAGATTATTCAGGATCAACCATGATCATCCATCTCAATATTGAGATGTGTGGCCATGGATAATCCTAATATTTGGAATTAAACTCATAAATATCCTCAAGATAAATAAGCATTAAAGAGGCATGAGAGGCATAACTAGGTATAGGTGATCCATAATCCTGATATTTTATGCACTTATGGCTTGATGGATGCCACCCCATAGGTTATGTCACTAGGTGATGAAAATATTAGGAATCAATTTTTAAAAATAAAATATTCAATGACTCTCATGGAAAATCCACTTAAGATCTTGATTTGGATTAATTGGCCTTAAACAAGGTTAATCAACATTTGTGCAATTATTTGAAAATTAGCCCTCAATTAATCAAAATGGTTAGAAAGTCATATTGCTAGGTTATAATTTCAATGGATAGGAATAGGAAGGTGATGTTAGATGTGTTGGATTTATATTCCCATTTAGGATGTTGCCAACACCAAATAACAAAGCTACGTGATATGTACCAATAAATTTAGAAGAAAAGAGTGATCCAGAGCACTAAATGGTGAAATTATCATTTTGACTCAATGATCTGATAAAAGTTAGTTGGCCCATAAATTGTATTACCCCATGATGCTTTGACCAAAAATGACACTTGTAAGTGACAATTTTGAACCATTTAGGTCATTTTATGGATTTTTACCTAAAATGTGCATTTGAGGGCAATTCGAGTAAGATTGAAAATTTTAATATAAATGGTGTGAGGATTTAGATGTCTACATTTTTCCCCTATTTGAGAAGGTTTAGTGATATATTTAGGTGAAGAAATGTCTTTTCAAAGAAAAGAGTTTTCAAGAAGAAATTGGAACATACCCATGATGCCCCCTCGAGAGGACATACGAGGATGAAAGAGAAGGATGGACTCTCAAAAAGAGAGAGAAAGTGAGATAATAACCCATGGAATAGATCATATCTATATGAGCTAAGGATCACACACATGATTACCATTAATGATCAAAATATAATTAGAGGTATAATAGGCCCCAAAGATGGGGGGAATGGGAAAGATACGAGCCATAAATATAAGGGACACACTTTAAATGTACCCAATTTGAGAGTATAAGCTGCACACTTATGTCATTGATCAATCTTGACATAAGTTTCACACTAAAATATTTCCATCATGGGCTTTAATGTGGAGATCTTGGAATTAGAGTAAAAGAGAGAATGTTCTACTTTAGGAAAGGAAGCACCACTAGAATCGGGTCTCTAGAGAGAACATAATAAGAACTACTCCAGTAGAGCAGATTTGATCATGATAACATAGTTTTGCCCTAGTAGGGTGAATCTTGATCATTGATAAAGAATAAATAATGATTTACCCCTGTAGATCTGATTTTATTTAGATGTGGTTTAGATGTTGGGCCCCAACATGGGAATTTGGCAAGCAAAATAGCTCAAAGATAAAACTAAAAAGATAGATTAAAGCAAGCAGGTGAAAATATACATGAATGCACAAAGTGATGAGAGATGAAAAATAAGAATAGAGATAGCTGAGTTGACCTTAATATAAATTTAGTGATGCCTAATAGTTCCATGGATTCATGTTTCAGCATGAACTTCAGGCCAATTTAGTTCACCCAAGTTTGGGAGAGAATGGAATGAGGAATGATGAAAAATGACCAAGAATTGATTAAAATCACAATGTATGAAAAGAGATGCACATCAAAGCATAGAGAAAGAAGCCTAAAATTCATGCTAACTAGAATCCTAATTTCATATCATGAGCCTACATGTTATAAAGTGTTCTTGAGAATCATTCATTAGAGCTGATGTTGATGTTTAAGACATTGAGACCTAAGCACAAAGTGCTTGCTATATCAAAATAAATTAGGCATCATAAGTATGAATAGCTTAGAATGACATAATATTCCAATTGCACTAAGCTAGTTCAAATGTGAATATCTATAACTAAGGATAATGGTAAAACAATGACTAAAACTAGAGTTATAGTGATTTACATTTAAACAAAAAAGCAAAGACAAAGAAAAAGATAAACACAAATGAACCTAGTTTGAAATCAAGATATGATCTTAATTAGGAACCAAAATGTTTAAAAACAAAAGGCAAGAACATCTTAATGACATGAGACCAAGATATGAATAATCAAGATCCATGTGGACCATCAAGGCATTCTTGAAAACAAAAGAGAAAAGCAAAATTAAATAGAAAAACAAGACATCAAAAACAATCAAATAAAAAAAATGGTTGAATAATAGTGTAATAATATATTATCAATATATAAATAATCAAGATCCATGTGAATCATCAAGATTTTCTAAGACATATAAGAGATAAGCAAAAAAATAATCAAGGAAACACAAGACCAAGATGAGACAATAAATAATAAAAAGAGAAAAGGAGAATAAATAGAAGGATAGGTGCAAAAGCACAACAAAACACCAAGAAATCACAACAAAACACTAAGATAACTCAAACAAACACACAAATAAAAAACCAAGTTAGTGCGGTTTAAAGACATGTTCATGCATGTGTGGTAGAGGCATTACTTTCCACCACATCATAACAAAAAATAATGACACAATAATTACTCCCTAATTAAAGAGGAACAATGATAGAAGAAATGGGGGAAGAGAAGAAAAGGAAGGAATTGGTTGAGCTGACTCTAGATGTATAAGACAAGTGGATTCTGTGTATATAGTTCCATAGATGCATGTTTAAATGTGAACTTTAGGCCAAATGTAGTTCTCCTAGGAAATGGGATAAAATAAAAATGATGATCAGACCAACATGATTAATGTTATAGAAGAAATGAAAGATAAAACAAACAAATGAGAATGGTCTAGAAAACAAGAAGTTGATGAGATGAGAAAGAATGATCTTACAAAATATTAAGTGCATGGGATAAGATGAAATGAACTAGTGTTTCTATGCTTGCAAAATAACAAGAGTGTAGCATGGTGAAATAGGAATGTACAAATGTATAGAAGTGTGAGACAATGTTTTTGTTCTTTTATGGATTATGTTTTGATGTTTTTGGTATTTTCAAAGTATTTCTAATGTTTTTTGTGTTTTTGGGATAAAATATGCACAAAGTGGGACCATCTAGTCAAGGAGATGCATGTCCTAAGAGTAAAGGTTCCAATAAGACATCTAAACTGGATGCAATGGCCCATACTCATAAATTAGTGAGAGCAACGCATATTGATAAAAAATAAAGAGAAATAAATGTGATATAGAATAATGTGCATCCTGAAGTAAAAAAGAGGTATCTACATTCACCTATTTGTAATAGTGTAGCAATAGTCTAAAACTAAGAAGATGTTTCTGTTCACTTGTTTAAAGCTACACAATATTGTCCTGGATGAATTGCTTTATTGAATTGTTGTTGAGGATGCTCATAATGTTCATGAGACATAATCGAGATCATAATTAGTCAAGGGATAAAAATTCTTCAAGCTTATAACATGCCTTAGAAATAACAAAAAATATACTTATAAAAGAGATCAATCTAGAATGGGATGAAGAATATATTTAGAGTGCCAAGGATTCAAAGCCTTTACTCTCAAAAATCATAAAAAGTGGAGCAAGGTAGTATAAAATTCATTCAAGGTAAGATAAAAGGGTGGGATAAAATTACATCAGCATAAGTTGCCCCTAATTCAGGGGTCTAGTAGACAATGGTTCAAAGTTGTTTATGCATAGAACCTCTTAAGGTGTATGATGTTCATGGGATTTGAAATTTCTTCACCATTAGGTTTAGCCAGTCGATATGGCCTTAATACATAGTTTTCTATGACAATATATGGTCCTAATCAATTAGGTTGAAACTTCCCTTCTTTTTGGGTTCAAAATTCATATTCTTCTAGTTCTCTTTCAAAACTAACTCACCAATCTCAAATTCTTGAGGGAGAATGCATTTGTTTTAGCTCCTCTATAATCTATTTTAATAGGCCTACAAGTTTTCTAGGGTAGCCAAATGCTTACCATAAAGAATCTCTAGTTCATACAATCATGAGGCTATATAGTCTTCATTATCTTCAATATTCTCTAATGATATTCTTAATGATGAGATCTCAATCTTGATCAGGATGATAGTTTCAGTGACAAGAAAAAAGGGAGTATGGATTAGCTCCAGTTCGGGTGTGATGATTGGTTCAATAAACCCAAAGGGTAGGAAAGAGTTTTAAGTGAAAATTATGGCCAACATCATTGATAATCTTCTTTAAGATGGCTAAAATTGTTTTATTTGATGACTCAACTTGTTCATTTCCTTGTGGGTTATATGGAGTGGATTTCTCGTGCTTGATCTTGAATTTTACACAAAGAGATTTCACATGTTGGTTCACAAAGGATCCACCATTATCAAATATAATATGGTCTAGGATTCCATATTGATAGATGATATGATAATGAATGAATTTGGCTATTTATTTCTTGATAACATAAGTGAGAGGAATGTCCTTAATTCACTTGGTAAAGTACTCGGTTTTAGTCAAAATGTGTTTATGGCCATCTAAAGATGTTGGGTTAAATTTCCCAATGAGATTGAGACCCCATGTTGAGAATGGCCATGGTGTTGTAATTAACTGTAATGGTAAGGAAGTTGCATGTATCAAGTTGCCATGCTATTGACAAGGAACACACTTATTTACATAATTACAAGCATCTATCTCAATTTTGTGCCTATAATAGACTATTCTAAGGAGTTTCTTTATTAGGACTACTCCATTGGTATGGGCCCCACATATTCCTTCATGAACCTCCTTTAGTGACAGCTTAGATTCTCTCAAAGACAAATAAAAAATAAGCATTTCATCATAGCCTTTATGATAAAGCATGTTTCTAAGGAGGATATAACATGTTAAGAGATGAAGGAATAGTTTTTATTAGTTGTTGGAAAGGTTGGTGGGAAATACATGACTATGGAAATAGTTATAAAAATATTGGTACCATGGTAGATTAGGTGAGGGATTTGGATAAAAAACAATGTATATCCTCTCTGAATCTGATAGAATATGTGCCGATTGAAGAAGATTTTCAATCAGGAACTGATACTCTTTAACATTATCATGCATTTGAATCATGGAACCAATTGTTGCCATGGCATCAGTAGATCTACTATTGACTCATAAAACTTACTCAAACTATAGAGATTTAAAATGTGTTTTGAGGTTATTGATAATTTTCTTGTAAGGAACAAACTTATCATCCCTTGTTTGATACTGGTCAATTATCTAATTTATGATTATCTATGAATATCCATAGACATTTAAGCTTTGAATATCCCATTTTCTGGTAAGATAGAGCCCTAAAACCAATGCCTCATATTCAGCCATATTATTTTTACAAGAAAATTGTATATGGAATTATTTGGGGATCAAATCCCCCTATGGTGTGATCAATAATATATCAGCTCTAGACCCTTGGGATGTGAAGGATCCATCAAAATAGAGCATCCACTATTTAGGTTCTTGTGATGCTTTTTCTATCATCATGATAGAATCATCTGGAAGGTAAAAGTTGAGAGGTTGAGTGGTTGTAATAGGAACTTCTACAAGTTGGTTATCAAGAGCTTGTCCTTTTATTGCCTTTTGATTTTGGTACTCAATATCAAAATCACTAAGGATCATAATCCATTTAGTCATGAGTCCTTGAAGAGATTCTTTAGATAAGAGGAATTTGAGAGTATCTACCTTGGTGATAATAATAGTATTGCTATTCAACATATAATGCCATAATTTTTAAGTGGTGAATACCATATCTAAATATGCCTTCTCAATAGGCATATAATTATGTTCATACGCTACCAATGTGTAGTTTAAATAATGAACAATGTGTTCCTTATCATGTTCATCATGCTGAGCCAAAAGTACCCCCAGTTCATGTTTTATGGTTGATATATAAAGAAGTAGTGGCTTTCTTTATGTTGGAGGTCATAAGATTGGTGGATTGGCCAAGTATGTTTTAAGCTTTGTAAATACTATTTGACAATCTTTATCCCACTAAAATGTTACCCCTTTCTTTAAGAGATGGGTAAATGGATGGAACTTGTTTGCCAATTGAGAAATGAAATTGCGTATAGACTAGATCTTTCCTTGTATACCTCACAACTATTTAAGATTGTTTGGTGGAGGCATTTCCATAATAGGATTAACCTTTGTAGGGTTGAATTCAATCCCTTGTTTTGATACAATGAACTCTAGCAATTTTATTGATCTGACTCTAAAGACACATTTCTTAAGAATCAAGTAGATTTTATATGCATGAAGCCTCTAAAATATTCTTCATAGAATGTTAGGGTGTCTATCTCTTGTTCTTGATTTTTCTAGTATATCATCAACATAGTCCTCGATAATGTCATGCATCATATCATGGAAAATGATAGTTATTACACATTGATATGTGGCTCTAGCATTCTTTAAAACAAATGACATGACTTGATAACATAATGTCCCCCATGGAGTGGTGAACATGGTCTTATGCTGATCTTTAGCGGTTATCTTGATCTGATTGTAACTAGAAAATCTATCCACTAAGGATAACATCTCATATCCAATAGTTGAGTCGATGATTATGTTGATGTTGGGTAGAGGAAGATCATCTTTGGGGCTTGCTTTATTGATATCATGGAAATTAGTATAAATACATATGCTTGGGGTCTTTTTTACTCATTGGTACTATGTTAGAAACCCATTTAGATTAGTCTAGTGGTCTAATAAAATTAGCACCTAACAACTTTTCCAACTTGGCCTTACCTAAAAGGGCAATGTGTGGATGCATCTTTCTTACTTCTTACTTGATTGGTTTAGCATCAAGGTGAACAACAAGATGATGCAAAACTAAATCTATGTCCAAGCCTATCATGTCAGAGTATTCCCATGCAAAGATGTCTATATAATCCTTAAGAATGAATATAATATGTTCATATTCTGCTTTAGCAAGGGAAGCTCCAAGATAAATAATTTTTGGATCCTCATAGTTCCCAATTTACTTCTTTTGTGCTCTCCATAAGCAGTGTGGATCAATATTTTATAATTGTAGGCAATGTATGGTCATGATAATTTTCCTCTATTACATCTTATTGTTCCTTGCAAAGATACAGATAATATGAAGAATCAAAATTTGCCTTCTCAGGTAAAGGCCAATTGGTAAAAACCTCTATAAACTCAAGAGTAAGATGCTTAAATATTTGATGTTATTCTAAATAGCTACTTGTACTAGCTATGGAACTTGGGATAGATGGACTTTCTACATCCTGAGAGGAGGAGCAAACTTTCCCTCCTAAGAGTGCCTAAAATAGGTTTTCACTCAAAGGCTTGTCTTTTTCTTTACTTTTTATTTGATCGGCAAGTGCCTCAAAGAGGTTTTCACCTAAAAATCTTGATGTTTGTTCTTTATTATGACATATAAAGTTTTCCTACTCTCTAAATTAGGTATAATGATTCAATGAAAAATTAAAACCCTAATTATGATCACCAATAGGGAATGCATCTCATAGGCCCATGTATTCTACAATCTATTCTTCATGTTGGAACTCATCAAGGTATATGATCAAATTATGTTGATCCCAATCTATGAGTTTAAGATGGCAAAGGCATAGGTTATAGTGAGGGTTTGATTTAGGATGGGAAGAATGAATGGTAAAGATATAATGTCCTACTTCAAGAAGAGAAGCACCACTAGGATGGTTTTTTAGTTTATGATGGGAAGCTCTAATAAGTGTTATGGTCAATATGGCATTTGAATTAAAAAAATTTGAGTCAACAAGCTCATCAAAAAGGCTATAATGGGATGTTGTGTCGCTACTAAGAGTCTCATTACTAATCACTTTAGAAGAGTCACTATCAAATGTCATGAGGTCATCCTCTAGTGGTTTAAATTTGAGACCATGATTCCAATTGACAACCCCAGTTGATAAGAGTTTTAAAATTCCTTATGCCTATGGACCAAGGCCTTTCCCTATATAGTCAAGATCATCCATTATTTTGTTAGGGATACAATACTTTAGATTCTAAAAACAATCAACAAGGCCTTCAAAACATAACCAATCTCCCTCAATAAAAGCCTCTTGATCTTCATTTGGTGTAATTATAGGTACAAAAACCACATGAGGTTTTGGTTGTTTCTTCTTTGGTTACCAAATCTGATCAGGTTTGTTTAGAGTCTGGAAAGTTTTAAGATTACTAAATGTTTTAGGGGATTTTGTTATTTTTTTAATATGGAAGACATCCTTTAGTTGGTATGTGTAAATGATTACATCTTTAATAATAACCTACTTAGCTAGAGCTGCAGGAAATGGATCGGTTGAAGTGGAGGCTAGATCACCAAGGTCTATATAATTAGATGAAGATGGATGAAAAATGATGGATTTTTTATTTTTATTAATGAATTCATAACCTAGGAAATAATTATAATTATGAAACTCTACTTCAAGATGTTTGTAGTATTGATATGGCTACTGATTAGTAGGAATAGTAACTTTGATCCCATCATGGGGAAACTTAAGGCATTAGTGAAGAGTTGATGAAACTACCTATACTTCATAGATCCAAGGATGACCAAGAATTATGTTATAAGGAAGCTCAATATCCATAATATGGAATAATGTGTGATGATAAATAGACCCAACCATGACTGGTAACCAAATTATACCATATGACTCCCTCTCAGTGTTTCCATAAGCCTTGATTGTAATTGTTTTTGGTTGAATGTCCTTATCCATGTAGCCAAAATTTCATACCAATTTAAGAGATATGATGTTTAGACCTGAACCATTATCTATAAAAACCTACTTGATCTTATGATCCATAATGATTATCTAATGTATAGTGGGTTATTATGGTTTGGGTCAAGGGTGGATATGTCTTTTTGATCAAATGTGATTTGCCAAAATGAAGACAAATGTCCAACAAGGTTATGGAATTGATCAAGGTTTATATCATTAGGAAAATAGAATCTTACAAAAGTTTGTTGAAAATGGTTCTATGGATATCAGATGTTTACAAGAGTTCTAATATGGAGAATTATGTAGGGGTTTTATCTAATTAATCTATCAACCTATAACGCCTTTGAATTATGGATTAGATTATTTTAGTCTTTTTTGGGATAGTGTTGGGCTTTGGAACCCTTAGCAAAATGTTCTCATTGGGTTTTATGGAAGAAGTGGGAAAAGGGCCGTAGATGGTAACTCATGGACATTTAATGGTGACTACACAACCTAGAGGTGGCAAGGAGTTATTATAATTAGAAGAATAAGGCAAAGGGCCTTTGATGGTGACTCAAGGGTGACTAACTATATTTATACAATTTTGGATCAATGAGGAGCTTTTAAAATTAGAAGAAAGGTGTTATTGTTTAGGATTAATAACTTGTGTAAATAGAGTAGCAACATGAAGATGTGAACCCTACATGGTATTAATAGGGGAGAGGGTATTGACCCTATAATGATGGGTCTCATGTTATGAGGAACATGAGATTGGCCACACAGTTTTAAAGTAATAGTGTTAATGTGGATTGCAAAAATGCATCACACAATATTATTATAGTTGTAAGGTACATTATTATAATCCACATTATTAGTATGGGCATTATAATCTTGATTATACTCATTATTATTATGACCTTGTTGTTGGTTATGATTCTACCTCTACACTTGATTATGACCATTTTGATTATTTCTTGGTGGTGGTGGATCATATCGAGGAAAGGGGTCTTTGTAGATTCCCATATCTTAATTTGTGTCCTGATTAGGGGCCAACTTAATTTCTAATTCACCATTTCAATAAAGTCCTCAATAATATGTCATAACTAAACAAAATGATATGCACCATCACCAACAACATGATGAAAGTTATACCATTCATTCTCTTTATACTAATCTGGTTTTGGTTGATCTTGAGGAAATGGCCTTGATATTGGCCATAAAATTAAATTAGCTGCAATGAGATTTTGTAACACTATGTCAACTGATTCTCCTAACTTGCTAAAGAATCTAAAATTGTTATGAAATGTCCTTCATAGAGGTTGGGGGAGTTATTTGTACATTTGGAGGAGGCATAGCCTGTACTATTTGTACATGTCTTGTTGCAATCTCCACATTTCTAACCATGTTCTTATTTTTTCTAAATCCTTTAGGCTTATCTTACATAACTATTTGAACCAGTGATTTAGTCTTATTAGACACTTGACCTTGCACAAAAATATTAACAAGGCCCTTAGCAATAAGAGCCTTCTCAATCTACACTCCTCTATCAATAATTTCTTTGAATGAGTTAGCACAGGCTAATTGTAGATTATGTGCAACTTTAGGATGAAAATTATATGCAAAGATATTAGGCAACTATTTATCTAGAAAATTATGTTGAAAGCAGCCTCCTAATGCTCTCCACCTTTGTAGATATGTGGTGAAACTTTCACCATCACGTTGTTTGGCTTTACATAGGTCAACAATGGTTAACTCATGTTCTATGTTGTATGATAAATGGTTAACAAACTTTTTTGATAAGCCATTACAATATACAACTAATCCCTTCAGTATTTTAAGTACCTAATCAAGATCTTATCCTACTAAACTTTGTGGAAATAGTCATAATAAGTACTCACTACTATAAGCAAACTCTTGACATAAGATGAAGAATGCCTGTATGTGTTCATGTGGATCTCCTTTTATTTTGTTTTTTTCAAACTTGGGTGCCTCAAAATGAGGTGGAAATGGGTTTTGGAAAATAGATAAATCAAATGGATATTAACATATCTCATCGAATTTGTACTTTTTGACTCTATTATTCATCTCCAATCTTTGAATAATTTCCTTCATAGAATTCCATTCTTGCATGTTTGGTGTATTTGTGGATTGAATAAGATGTTGTTAGGGTGGAATGTGCCCCTTGTTTCATTGTTTTTAGAGTGGAATGTGCCCCTAGTTTTATTGTTATTAGGGTGGAATGTGCCCCTAGTTTCTTTGCTATTGGGGTAGAATGTGCCCCTGATTTTGTGTGGATCTATAGGGAGTGTATACCTTCTGATACATGACTTGGTTCTAATTTTCTCCTTGACTTGAGAATATAGGCTATTTAATCTTGGTTTGTAAAACATTCCTTGAATTTGACTATTTCTTACTTTGTTGATTTTGGAAATTTCTATGTTTATTTACCAATTTTTGGGTTGGTTGAAAAGAACTAGCCAAATTTTTTTGATGGATTTCCTCAATTTGAACTAAATGTTTGATTTTTTGAGTTTATAAAGTAACAATAAGTTCTTGATGATTGAATAATGTATGTTCTGTATCAAATGGAACACTTTGTAACATCTCTTGTGACTTTAACTATTCATTTAGATTACCTTAATCCACTATGGTAATGTCCTCATCTAATATTTTTTGCATACTTTCAACCATATTTCCTTGTTATTTCAAAGAGTCATTGTGAATTGAAGTGGTAACTAGGGAGTTAGTTAAGTCTGTGAAAAGTTGATCTGCATATCATTGAATTATTATCTTGATCTTAGCTAGAAGATTCAGATTTGTGGATTTTGACTCTATTTGTATTTCTTTTCCTTTGTTAGAGGAAGAAGGTATGTCTATTCATGAAAAATATTTCTCTTGCCATCATTTTTCTCCCTCTCTAACTAAGGTATACAATTGTTCTTTAGGAAAGTTAGAAGGTAGTTAACACCTGATTTTATCAATCTAAGAAGGGATTCATCTTTATCTTCTTAGGGTTGATATTCATTGTAATCATCTTCACATCCTAATGTTGTGGGTATATAATAAAAAACAATGGGGTTATATTGACCATCATAAAACTACTCATCTTCATAACTAAGGCCATAAGAGGCCCCACTATGAGTGAACCTTTGATTCATGTCTAAAAGAGTTGTTATGTGTGTTGGACTAACTTTGGACTGATGCTTGGTAACCAAACAAAGTATGCTTTAGATATCTTTTAAACAAATAACTAGGTACCAATTAGACTATAAGCAAGGGTGGTTTAAAACCATACACAATTTATAAGATTTGGTTTATGAGTTTACTCAATCTTTGGTAAGGTTGAAATCATATAGATTGGAAGAGGGTTAGGTAACTCAAAGACCCAAGGTTAAAACTAGTACACCAAAGCCTAGATCTTTGTGATATGCCTATACTATAAAAGCTAATTTCAACTTCAAAAAGTTAACCCTAGAAGTTTAGAGGAAAGCTCTCTAGATTATGAAGAAGACAAAATGGACTAAGCAACTCAAGATGTAAAAACATACATGAATCACTAAGTATAATGCTAGGACCAAATGGGTAGCACAATGTTGCCACATGATTATAGTAGGATAAAATATGTTCTAGGACTCAAAGCATGAGTGATACACAAGATGAGTTGAGTCCACCAAGATGATAATGCAATTTTAAGTCTTAATTAATGACCTTCGATCCAAATGGAAAATTGAACCTAAGTTAGAACAAGCTTAGTGCACAAATGGTGAACCCAATTTGACACACCAACCCTTAGAACTTAGAAAGGTTAAATTTTGAATGTGAATTATAAATGAAGGTTTTAAATAAATTGGGTAAAATATATAGACTCAATTGGGTAGCATGATTGTACCAAAGTGGATGACATGAAACAAAGTCTTGATAACAATTTGAATAAGGAAAAGATGAATTTTATAATTGGATAGCGTAACGCCTCCCTTGCTCAAGAAAATTGACTAAAATGTGTTTTGGTTAATTTCAATGAGTTAACAAGCAATTTTAGACACAAATCAAGACCAAGTAAGCTAATGACAAAAAACAAACATCTTAAGCCTAAACTGACAAGGTATGGGGTCTACTAAACTACTAAGTTTTTTTATCATTCTAGGGGAATCAATTGTATAATGAATTTAATGTCAAATGATGTAAAATACAAGAAAAAAATTGGGTGACCACGACATTGGCTATTTGTAAAAAGGTTTATTTCTTTTTACAACCACTACATCCTATTGTTCACTTAGTGTAATGCGATGTCCAAATGCAAATATGTCCCATGTGAAACTCCAATTAGGAGCCAAATGAAGTCAATGTCAAGAGATTAAACCTTAGGTCAAAGCTTCCCTAAATAACTCACGAGAGGTAATGATGTCCCCCTCATAAGCCAAGTTTACATAAAAATAAAGAAAGCATGAAAGTAGAAAGACTTTAGGGTCATTTTAAAGATCACCCAAACTTTAAAGAGTTTTTGGGGAGTGCTTTAGATGACATTCTTTCTAATCCTTGGACTAAGATACTTGAAATAGGAATGGTTCTTTTTATTCTAAGGGTTATCTAAAGGGGACAAATAGAAGAGCATACATGTGGCATCCCTCTTTTTTCCAAAAAAAATCTAACTTAAATAACTAATTAAATACAAAAAAATTGAAAAGGTGAGTTCATTTTTAAGCCCAAATGGAAAATTAGGTGGTGTTCATTTGACCCCTTGTTCTTATTTTTAACTTTGAAAACATTTACCATAAAAATCTAATTTTTTTTGTTAAACACCCAAACAAGGTTCCTAATTGATTTTTAAACATGAAAAAGGTGATCTAAACCATGTTTTTAGAAAATATCAAGTTTGGTCCTGCAAAAAAAATGTTAGCATGTCCTTTAGCCTTGAATCTATTTAGGTTTGAAACAATAAACTTAAAAAAAGAGCTCTCAAATCTATGTTTTAAAAAAAACACAGTGACCAATGTTGATTACATAACTGACAATGGTTAAATAACTGGTGATGGTTACATTTTCTAACCGATGACAGTTACCTAGCTGACATTAGTTGTACCAATATGACTGATGATAGTTATCCAATTGATGTTAATTTTACTAACTAATATCAGTTAATTTATCCAACTGATGTTGATTTTACTAGTTGATGTCAGTTACTTTGTAAACTTGTGGCAAACAAAAATGGCAAAATAAAGTTAGAAAATCAATTTACAAGAGTTTTAATGGTCCAAATGAATATTTTAAAGTTGAAAAATGATTTTATTCATGTGTGGGATGCATCTTATCCCATCGGGCATGCCAAGATGTAGAGAGGATTAAAAATCAAGTTAGTCAAACATTAGTCCATAAGTAATGAAAAATGCATAAAGAACTAACTAACTAAGCCTATATATTCCTATGGGAATTACAAAGGATAGTAAGAAACAAAATAAAAGAAAGAAACATTATATTACCTTCCCAAATGGATTCACCATACCTATATGGCTCAAAATCATGTTCTCCCTTGATCAAGCATCCTTGTCTTTGTCAACAAAGGTGGAAAACTCCTTCAATGTCTCAAGAACACTCCATAAAACCTAGGATCATGATTCCAAATCACTAAACTAGCTTACCAATTAATCTTGAAAACAAGATAAATGGTCTAATGCAAAGGATTATGGAAACAATTTAACATTATAACTTTGCAATATTCAAGCTTAAAATTCATATCCATGGCCTCTCTATTTATAGATTTTAGAGATTATTTAGGATCAGCCATGATCATCCATCTCAATATTGAGATGTGTGGCCATGGATAATCCTAATATTTGGAATTAAACTCATAAATATCCTCAACATAAATAAGCATTAAAGAGGCATGAGAGGCATAACTAGGTATGGGTGACCCATAATCCTGATATTTTATGCACTTATGGCTTGATGGATGCCATCTCATAGGTGATGCCACTAGGTGATGCAAATATTAGGAATCAATTTTTAAAAATAAAATATTCAATGAATCTCATGGAAAATACAATTAAGCTCTTCATTTGGATTAATTAGCCTTAAACAAGGTTAATCAACATTTGTGCAATTATTTGAAAATTGGCCCTTAATTAATCAAAATGGTCAAAAAGTCATATTACTGGGTCATAATTTCACTAGAGAGGAATTGTAAGGTGATGTTAGATACATTAGAGCTGTATTCCCATTTAGGATGTTACTAATACCAAATAACAAAGGTACATGATGTGTACCAGTGAATTTAAAAGAAAAGAGTGATCTAGAGCACTAAATGGCAAAATTGTCATTTTGACTTGAAATGATCTGATCAAAGTTAGCTAGCCCATAATTTGCATTGCCTCATTTAAGGATATTTTGACCTAAACTGGCACTTTTAATTGACAAGTTTGAACTCTTTATTGTGTTTTATGGATTTTGACCTAAAATGTGCATTTAAGTGCAATTTGAGTAAGATTGATAATTTCAACATAAATGGTGTTAACAATTGGATGTCTAAAATTGGCAATGCTTGTTTTTTTTATCCTTTTCAACTCCTACTACACCCCCTTCATCAAGGTAATTATATACTTTGCCTGGATTATGTAGAAACCCTTATTTCCCCTGAATTCTGATACAGAATATTTTTTGACTATTTTTGTATATTTTTTATTTTTTTGGGTTTTTGCTTGAAATAAAGAATGCAATTTTGCAAAAATAATTTCAAATAAATAATAAATAGTAGAATAATCTCTAACTGGATAATCAATAATCTTATTATTCATCCATATGATTACAATAGAATATCTCTGTCTTGCATATAAAAATATTATTAAAAACCTAATTTTTTTAGCAAACCCTAGATTTGGTACTGCTGATATAGCTATAATAAATACCCCATTCTCCATGCTTTTGAAGGTACAAAAATATGATAGAAGTATAGGCACTCGAAAGGGTATCTTTAGTTTTTCCAAAAAGAAGGCATTTTGCCCTAGGAGAGAGAAAATGCCCCTGCTATAACTACCCTAGTACAATATCGTACAGATTCCGTACGGTGGGAAAAAAATAGTATGTCCTAGTATAGCTGTACTCTAAAACCCTAGAAAATTGTGCCACAACTAATAATCTTGTTTTGGATAATTTCTGGATCAAACCCTGATGAAATAAATACCTGTGAACCTCTGTGATAACCTCTGTGTGAAGTTATCTCTCAACCCAGCAATAGATCAGTTGATATCTCACAACCTCTAAATTGCACATGTTGAAGATTACATGTTCTTCAATGAAAATAGAATATTGGAAACCCTTGGCTCAGTCTTATTATAAAATACTTAGCAAAAATTGTCTTTAACATGAATATGGCGCTCCTCCCAATAAGAAACCCTTATATCCTCAAAAAAGTGTGTTTGCCCTAATTAGGGTTTTATAATTAAAAATTAGGGTTTCTTATTTTCTTTTAATTTTCCAAAGTATAAGACACAATTTTAATTATAAAATATAATTAAAATGGCCCCCTTCATAATGCGTGCCCCCTTGGGTCAAAACACCTAAGGCATTAAATTTTGTCAAATAATTAATATTTAATTGAATCAATCAAATATCAATATCTCCCTCGATACATATCTGATTCTTGATCCGTCTAAAGTTGGTGAACAAGGGAGTGATTCCACACATGACCATACCAAAACAAGGGTGCTCTATTGCATGTCAAATATCCCTAAAAAATAGGAGCTCAGGCAAATGTGTCTAAGAAAGCCCAAATGAAAGCCAACTGGAAAAAATCTGCTAATCGAAGCCAAGCCAAGCTCCATCAAGACCCTCTATCCATCCTATCATCATACGAGGGTCACATAATAGGCTAACCCTTTGATGAATTAATGCTCATGAAAATAGGGACATTACAGTCCACCCTCCTTGAAATTGCTTGTCCCCAAGCAATCTCAGATACCAAGAAAACTCTACTCCACTTGGGTCCCAAATGACTCTGTAGAGTGCCCGAAAAGATACAGAATCATGCTCAACACTGTTTTGAACCACTATCATGACGAAAAGAAATATAGCATACAAAATGATCCCTATATCCCAATACAATTTGTACTTACATTCATCTACCAAATCCTCCTGGATGTGATAACTTATCAAGCCATCATACCTGCTAACACCATAACCATCATGTAACCATGTATCCATATGAAATCCCTATGATATAGGAGTAGAAATCCCTAGCAAATTCATATCAGCATGATGGATAGCTAACTTGTAGGCCCTAGTTCCAACTTTTGTAGATGGCAACTCTTCATTCCTCAATGGATGGTATAAGCCAATAGAACTCTCAACAAAAGAGCCATAGAAGAACTCAGCACTTTCAAGTGTGTGTAGGTTCTTCTCTCTCATGCCATTTGAATCCAAACATAGAAATGAGGCAACATGCTCAATAATGGATTCAGTAATGAAAATTCCCTGTGTATCTCTAGGACCTCTCAATGCTGACTCGCTTGGTAGATTTTTTTCACATAATTTATAATCAAATGAAAGAGCTCCGCAGTTGTATTTTTTCATTACTGGGATCATAAAATGGGGTAAGGCAGGGCTTATATTTGATGAAAATCTTACATCGATTAATAAATCAACATGTAAAGCTATGATTTTTCCATTAGTTTTAAACCCAACTGTATAATCTGCCTTAATAGGATGTCGTCCACTAGTTATGATCATGTCTATTTTATGATCAAGGTACATTCAGATAAGATGCTTCAGCTTGTATGCAACCAATGCACATGTAACACCAACAACATTTTCAATTAAATGGAGATTGATCTTCTTTTGCTTGAGTTGGGACTATACACGCTCAAGCTGTATTCAAATAATATGATTTATTTGTTGAGACTCTAGAGGCTGGAAAACAATATACTCATCAATACAATTCATGAACTCTGGACGAATTGTCTGCCATGCAACTTCCATCACTCATTTTCTCATTAATTCATAAACTACCTCTCAAGAATTGTGTGTACTTTGAAGTGTCTCCAAAATATATTGGGACCCAATATTTGATGTCATGATAACCACACATTTTGTGAAGCTAATGGTGTGCCCTTGGGAATCAGTTATCCTCCCATCATCTAACAACTAGAGGAGGATGTTGAATACATTAGAGTGAGTTTTTTCAATTTCATCAAATAGTAAAATTGAGTAAGGTCTCCTAAAAACATCCTCTGTTAACTTTCCACGCTCCTCATAGCTAACAAGTTTGTTTTTAGCTCCTTCTAAGTGTCGTTAAAGAGACATCAATGTCCCATACTTGAGCTTAGCTGCCCGATTTAAGTCATAATCACGTTCAGTTGCCTGCATCTCCAAATTGACCCTGCCCACCTCTTCTTTGATGGACTAGATGTGAGTCATCAGTGATTTCTCATTTCCCATTCCTTTGGTGGCATATCTTTGGATAGTCCTTGGCCCTGAAGATGCTCCTCCTCTATGGGACTTTTCTCGTATCTTTTTGATTGATTTCTTTTGTGTGATCTTATTCTAATTGGGATTGTATTTACACCTATTGGCTTAAATTTATGGTTGCTACCAGATTAAGATGGTTTGCATTCATCTTGTTCTCTTTTGGGAAGTTTAAGCTAGACAAGACTCGCCAAATTACCAGCACTAAAGGGCTCTTTAGTATTATCATGACCTATGTGCTCCTGCTCTAACACATTTTTGTTTAAATTTCTATCATCATTTTGTCTTTTTGTCATTGTCTCTAGAGTTATCAATCTTGTTTTTGGAATTTCTGCATGTTGATCAACACCCCACCCTATAGCTTAAGCCTCTTCAGATGTTCTTCGACCCTGTTCTACATCTTGTGAAGTAGTTTTGTTCTGTTCTTCACACTGTACCACTTTGTGCAATATTTTTCCAAGAGGGACTAAGTTAGCACCAGTCTGCTTGGATTTCAAGGTGGCATCATACTTGATTTCACCTTGTTCATTTGCATGGTCTTTCCATCTAGAGCTCTATGAAATATTAGTATAGGAAGGAAAATTGGTATCATTCTCTATTTGTTGCAATGAAACTATCTTTTCTTTATAACCGTCCTTGACTGAAGAAAACCCAGGAGGAAAATATAGATCCTCTGGTTCCTACAATGTAGTTTCTTTTCATCTATACTGCATATTCTTATCGGCTTCCACATTTTTCTGTCTTATTGCCTTTTCGTTGGAAAGTGATACACTTTTGAAATCTAGATGGCTTACAAGGATTTTGTTCATTGTCATGCACCTTTATAACCTCATCTTGATGAATTATTTCTGAATCCTTTATGTTCCTACTATCTTTATTTGATTCACAAACTAAATGTGTTGAAGTCCAATCAGTTCTCGCTGCCCTTTTCTTAATTATTGAGGAACTTTTCCAATTCTCATCGTTTGAAACATTAGAAGCCACACCATCTTCCCATCTGTTAGTACAATTACTTCTACCCACAATTTCCACTTTTGTGTACCAACCCAAATCATTTGAGACATAACTTTCTTGCATATCAACCTCCCAAACACTCTTATTTTTAGGCTCTAACATACAATTTCTGTTATCAACTTTCCTTCTACTACAAATCTCATGATTCTAGAAACCACCTGTAGAATTGACTTCCCCTGTAGAGACCTCTTGTTTCTCCTTCCTTTTGTTTTGTGATGTGGACCCTTTAAAAATAGATGCCATATACCATGTCAATTTTTCCTCGATTGTAGGGTGTGAAAGCAATTCATTCATCCTCCTCTGGTTTTCAACCAACTTATTCAAACTTTGTTTAAGCTTCTCCATAGTCTTGTCCCACTGTTTCTGAGTACTTGAAGTAACCATGATTAACTAGCTGATTCAATATCCAATCTACCCAACAGGATGGCAGGACAAAAGCTCTGATACCACTGTAGAAACCCTTGTTTCCCCTAAATTTTGATATGGAATATTTTTTGACTGTTTTTGTATATTTTTGATTTTTTTGGGTTTTTGCTTGAAATAAAGAATGCAATTTTTCAAAATTAATTTCAAATAAATAATAAATGGTAGAATAATCTCTTAACTAGCTAATCAATGATCTTATTATTCATCCAGACAATTACAATAGAATATCTCTATCTTGCATATAAAAATATTGTTAAAAACTTGATTTTTCTAACAAACCCTAGATCTGGTACAGCCAGTATGGCTGTAATAAATACCCCATTCTCTGTGCTTCTAAAGGTATAAAAAAATGATAGAAGTGTAAGTGCTGAAAAGGGTATCTTTAGTTTTTCCAAAAAGGTGTTTTGCCCTAGGAGAGAGAAAATTCCCCTACTGTAACTGTATGACCTGGTATAGTACCATACAAATTCTGTACGATGGTAGAAAAAATAGTATGGCCTGGTATGGCTGTACTCTAAAACCCTAGAAAATTGTGCTACAACTGATATTTTGTTTTGGATAATTTTTGGATCAAACCCTAATGAAAGAAATACCTATGAACCTCTAAGATAACCTTTGTGTGAAGTTATCTCTCAACCCGGCAATAGATTAGCTGATATTTCACAACCTCTGAATTACACACACTAAAGATTGTATGTTATTCAATGCAAATAAAATATTGGAAACCCTTGGCTCAGTCTTCTTAGAAAATACTTAGCAAACATTGTCTTCAACATAAATATGGTGCTCCTCCCAATAAGAAACCCTTATATCCTCAAAAAAGTGTGCTTGCCCTAATTAGGGTTTTACAATTAAAATTTAGGGTTTCTTTTTTTATTTTAATTTTCCTAAGTCTAAGACACAATTTTAATTATAAAATATAATTAAAATGGCCCCCTTCATAATGAGTGCCCCCTTGGGTCAAAACACCTAAGGCATTAAATTCCATCAAATAATTAATATTTAATTAAATCAATCAAATATTAATATCTCCCTCGATACATATCTAATTCTTGATATGTCTAAAGCTGGTGAACAAGGTAGTTATTTTGCATAGGACCATACTAAAACAAGGGTGCTCTGCTACATGTCAAATATCCCTAAAAAATAGGAGCTTAGGTAAATGTGTCAAAAAAAGCCTGAATGAAAGCCAACTGGAAAAATTCTACTAGTTGAATCCAAGCCAAGATCCATCAAGACCCTCTATCCATCCAATCAGCCTATGAGGGTTGCATAATAGACTAATCCTTCAATGAATTAATGATCATGAAAATGGGGACATTACATATTATAACTAAGGACACAGGGTCCTTTACATATTCTTCCACCTCTTTGAGGCTAGCCTTATCTTCCTTGTCAAAGTGAAGAGGGACTCTTCACTCTCATGGACCAAAATTGAGATTGATTTTGGCTACTTAACCTATCTTATAACTGCCCTCTTCATCATGTTTATGGTAGCATCAAACGTCATTCTAATTTAGGGGGAAGAGAGGACTACTTAAGGCCTCTCTTATCTTGATTCCCATATGATGTATTTAACCCAAATTGGGGTAGAAGTAGGTGTTGTATGGGTGGGAGGTCGATATAATAAAATTTATTAGGTTGAGTAAGAGGCCAAAGATGCATTAAGGATGTACAAGTTTGTTGGGTCTAGTTGCTCGAGTAGGTCAAATAGATATTTGGTAGAGCCCCTATCAAGAATGAATGAAGGTAACTTTGAAGGCACACTCACATTAGTAGTTATGGTGATATTGAGTGGATTTTGAAAGATTAATTATTTTTAAATGGATTTTAATGGATTGGTAGGCACAGGGGAACCAATAGCAAGTGAGGCACTTACCATGGTTGCTTGGGAAGAAGACATATGTGCAATGGCATGAGAAATAAATTGGGGGAAATTGAATCAAAAGGAATTAATAGATTGAATCTTGCTATTATCAACTAAGGAATTGGTAGAGGTGGTTTTTGAAACTAAATATAATGAATCCAATGGAGGGGTAATAGTGGAGGGAATAAACATGGAAGCAAAACTAGAAGTAGAAATAGAAGAAAATGTAATTAGGGAAGAATGTAATAGGGAAGTACTTATAATGGAAGAATGTTGTGTGATTACAACCTATAAAACTAATTATGGAGTTTGTATTTTTCCCCTCATGTTAGTCTTAGGCTCCTTTTTTTTGAGACCTTTTCAATACTTCTCTTAGCTAGTGCCTATAGTTATTTCATTGAAAGCTCAATGTGTTGCTACAATTATTCAAGGTCAATGCCATTAAGATTAGATTTAATTAGTATTTATAGGATAGATCCAATGGTATATTAAAATATAAATGTATGCCCTTGGGAGAGGTCATATTGGCTATTTGATCCTTCTTTCTTAGAGATTAGAGGCATGTCCTGAATACTTGAAGTAGATTGTAATGGATGTCTACAGGGTAGGGTCCTAAGAAGAGAAAAATTTTATTATTCTTCCTCTTCTTGTCTCTTTTTATCATATACATCAAATATGCTTCCATCAGTTGGTGGTGGTTGAGGCCTTGTAATGTCTTCTTTCTTCTTTTCCCTATCTAGCCTCATTTTAAGCTCTATGTTCTTTTTGGTTGCATTCTTGAAGACCAACTCATAATTCATAGCATTTATATATATCCATAATACAAATATTATTGGTACTTATACTCCATCTCCACATATTTCTTAAACTTGAAGAGGTTCTTTGCAGTGACATTATTTGGGTCCCAAGGTCTAAAATCATCTTTAAGCAATAGGTATGAGTCCCTATGCCTTACAACCACAATGATATCATACCAATTTGTGATCTTAGTCCTCCCCAAATTGTAAGGATTCTTGTGGGGGATTATATTATTCTTTATTTTTAATATTCCTTCAACTCCATGTAGAAGTTCATATGCCATCTCTTCATCATCCAACTTCATTAGGACATATATTAGTGATTTGATAATTTTGGGAATATTGGTGTATTATCTTTAATTTAGTTAAAGGGTTTGAGTAGTAAAATTATTAAATAGATAAACAATAATTGAGCTACTAATTTTTTAAAATTAATTACAATTTAAAATTTTATAAAAATAGTAATAAGGAGAAGAAAATAAAACTTAGCTAGAAACTAATTGATTTAATTGAGACAGAGGCAAGAATTCACTGTGCAAGACTAAGACATTATCAAAAACTAAGATCTAAACTTCATTTTGTGATTGGACAAGAGAGTTATAATTAGACAGTAGTGGCACCAATGCTATAGTCCACCTCTGTTATTGTTATCCTTAGGATCTAAGCTTTCTAGTTTTTGTTTGCTCTATTTGTGTGACCCTATCTATGAAGTTTTATTAGTTGGAAGTCTATATAGCTCCCTATGGAGCATATTATTTATTAAAAACCTATTTTCCATTATGATTTGACTAATTTTGAGAAAGATGGGGGGTTTGTTTGTGTAATATTCATTGGATGTGCTTAACACCCCATATGTGGGCATGCTACTTACATACCAATACTCTAAAAAATGATTAAGCCATATATAGTTCTCTAACTTGCTGTGCTTTTTGAAATTATGTATATGAAAATGTAGAATGCTAAATTGGATGTGATTGAGGTGGCTAGGAACTAGTTTAAGGACTTGAGTGAGCTTGTAAGTGTGTTGGTTGGCTGTATGCAAATAATAGGGAAGATTGCTTGAGTAGTCTTGCTTTCTTAGTATTAATTGCCAACCCTTTCCAAATGATCTTTGAATGTGATTTTATAGGGATCTATTGGTCATGATTAAAATGTACTTATGTTAGGCCAATAAGAATAAGGATGGAGAAATAGAATAAATTAACCATTAGGGCTAGAAATAGACTTGGACAATAGCATCAAAAACAAATAGTAGTGGCATCAGTGCTATAGTCCAAGTGTTGTTCTACTATATTTATTAGATGAGACCTGGGGGGATTGATTTGTCTTTGAAAAATTAGTCTGGGTGAGCTGAGACCAAGTTTAGAAGCCTATGGATGATTGGGAATTAGTGGAAAGATGCCTATGAGGGTCATGAGAGAAAGAAAGAGGGACCTAAGGGTTGGTGTCATTATCCATGCTCAAGTTACCATTTTTTTGAATTTTATATGGCTACATTCCTCCCCATTTATTTTAGTGATGAAATAAATCAAAATCCTAGGAAAAATAAAAAATATAAAGCATACCTAAACATACATATAAGGGTGAAGCTCATGAAACTATGTGATGCTAGGTGTGCATATAGAGAGTAATAACATGAATATAGATGAGTGGTCAATTCCCTAAAAGTGGCTCAAGAATGAAAATTTTGGCCCTTTGGCTCCATCATCACCCACTAAGTGAAGCTAGATGATATTGTGTGTGCTAATCAATATCTAGATTGTGTTTCTAATCCTTCTAAATAGGTGGCTCAAGAATACAAAGGCTAGCTAGTCCTTCAGCTCCATCATTGCCCCATGAAATGAAGCTATGAACTAATACTAATATGAGATGGATCTTAGATATAATGAATGTACTATGATATGATAATGATAGCATGGATATTTTAATGTATATGCTAGAACCCATGCCACTCTTGACCACTTCAAAAGATGGAGATTAGGCTTATATGAAAGCCACTTTGAACTGGTGCATTAGGCTTGTATGAAAGCCACTCAAGAATTTGAGAAGTTAGGATTGCATGAAACCCATTAAAAAATAATTCCAACCATATATAGATGGAATAAAGCATGCAACTACTAAGAATGCCTTGGTAATAATGAACTCAAAAAGAAAAGAAAAAAAAAGTGTCATGCACATTTTCCCCAATTAATGGCATCTAAAACATGGATTCTAATATAGAAGATGTACCAACTACCCTATCTAAAACGTAAAGTGAGATCCATCATGCCATGATGATGCCCCCTATATCTAGATTTTTTGAGAAAAATTATACTAAAACTATTGATTCTAGTCTATACTGTAGCTAACAAAATCATAACTAAACATACCTTTCTATCTATTTCTAGAAGAATTAGTTTTTTTGTTGTTTGGATAGGAGTGCTAAAAGTGGAAACTAGTGGAACCAACTCTATTTTCCAATTTGGGTGTTATTGTCTAGGTCCAAATTTGGTAACTTTTATATATTATTGACTATCTACCTGGTCTGTTCTAACTATTTTGATGTCTAGTTGCTACTTTGGGTGTTCTGAACATTGTTATTCTAGCCAATACAAGCTCTGATCTGTATGACAAAAATCTTGTTTGTTGCCCCATATTCTGAGGGTAGGAATGAATACCTTGTAATGACTACCCTCAGAAGAAAGAGCCCTACAAGTTTGTTATGCTACAAAGATACATGATATAGAAATGATAATCGACAAGATATCTTAAGATATAACATGACTTGTATTAAGATATTTTTAGATCAATAGGGGTATGCCTATATAGATGTAATAATGTAATAAAATGTGTAATGTACTAAAATAGAAATAAAATTTTAGTTAGTTTTTAGTTTTTAGGTTGAGGAATGGAGCATGATGTCCATCATGGCATCCAAAAAATCAAGATAAATGCATGATGTGAATCATGGAATTTCAAACAATGAGAATCAAACAAGTAACAAGCACACAAGGCAAGAATCAAGAAGCATAAAAGGGTGGCCAAGGGGCCAAACAAACAAGTGATATGGACACATGTCACTCAAACTAGAAATCAAGCATACAAGGCATGTTCAAATACCACATACATATACAATTGACATAAGCAAAATTGGTGTGAAATCCATAATCATATAGAGGAGTACAGGCAAAGGACAAGTGCAAATATCCTAAGGCACACACATGAATAGAATCAAAAGACATTGGTAAATGTACTAAGGCACATACAAGAGATAAATAAGAACTAATAAATGTAAACAAGATAGCTATGCTAAGTAAGAAAATAAAGCATGTAAGGAACTAGAAGTACAATCACATTTAACTAATCAAATTAAGAGGGAAATTATTCAAGACATGTTAGTATAAGACTAGGTATATGATAATAAATACACAAGTGATATATACCAGTGAGTGTTGATAGATTAATCTATGTAAGCTAGTAAGTAATGTACATCAACATGATAAATAGAATATGTGGTTTAGGAATGACATAACCTAGATGGTGTAGTCATGTAGAAGATGCCCCCAGTGGATATGTATATTGATGTGTGTCTTGATGTAGTAGTGGGATGCCCCCTCAATGGGTAGAGTGAAGCAA
The DNA here is from genome assembly GCA_037957365.1 of Torreya grandis. Lineage (NCBI taxonomy): Eukaryota > Viridiplantae > Streptophyta > Pinopsida > Cupressales > Taxaceae > Torreya > Torreya grandis. Next base: position 438,779 of record JARHVA010002825.1, on the reverse strand, counting down.
TCATAGAGTTGGATGTTACTGTACACACTCAAGGAAGATTAGTGAAGCATGGTAATATATCTAAATTGATAAATAGTAAGCATAGAACAATAAATGTAAATCTAGCATAGTAGTAGTAATGTAAAGCATGGATAATGTATACAATCAAAATATTTTTGATGTTTTTGACATATTGGATTGTTTTTATATTTTGAAATTTTGTATTGTTTTTGAATTCTTGAAAGTTTTTGAGCTATGTACAATCAAGCATAAGAAAATATGTATAGGTAAGTGAGGAAGGGATGATACTAGTTGATGAGTTTCATGGGAGACTCCTTATCATGGTGTCCTATATCAAGGAGAGGAATCATGTATAATCATGAAGCATGATGGAAATGATGAGATTATGGCTCTAAAATCTATATATACTATAAATTCTCTAAAATATCTGAATTAGAAACCAACTATGGGGTTCCCCTATAACTCTAAGAATTTGATACAACTATAGGGCTCTTAAGGACCCATTTGGTAGTAGGAAAAACTCTCTAAACATAGGATCTATGAGTAGATGCATGAGATCTCAATGATACTACTCTAGGTGTGAACATTGTAGCTAGAATTTATCTAAAATCTTGATGTTGTGGTGGTGTGTTAACTCTTTGTGCTGGTGATAGATGCCTCAACTATGTCTGAATTGAAATTGGAAGAGAAACTATAATTGGTGGAGAAATTGGAATTGGAGGTTGAACTAAAACTAGTGACTTACTATAGAAGATGGATCTAAAGTGGGGAGTGGTAATTCATATGGAACCCACTAACTATAATAACATGATTAGTGTGAATGAATTTCATGCATATATAAACTATATAAGGTACTACTTGAATTTTTTGAATCCATGGTTGATCAAGTATCATATCAAAACCTCTTACACTAGGAACAATAGTGAATGGTGTGGCCACATATGTTGGACCCACCTATAGAGGAAGTATAATCTCACCTAATGAACTCTATATATACCCATTGAATCCATTGATAACTATGTTTGTTAGTGTAATATCCTACTTTGAATATCTCAAATGTTGTAATAATGTCATAGTGCACATGTTCACACTAGATCCATTGTCTATGAGAACACTATGAATATGATGATTATGAATGTGAGATCTAATAAAGAGGGCATGATAATCCATATCATCCTTAATGATCTACCACTTTGAGAAGGAGATGGAAGGTCTAGATAGAATTCTAGAATTATATACACCAATCATATCACTCAAAGGATGTGTCTCAACTAAAGGTGTCTGATATGTATATGGTGTGGGATTTGGATGGTATGTATGGTGAATCCTTGATGTGTCCCCTATTTCCTATATGGAATATTGTGGAAAACGATATGAAAATATTTTCATTGATTTATACTATGTTTGCTTTGCTTGAGGAGGCTTAACTGAAGTACCAAGATTAATATGATTTCCATCTATTAAATCACGTATCTTTTGTCTCAAATTGATGCATCTATTTGTTGTATGGCTTGGTGCCTTATGAAACTTGAAAAATGCATGTTGACCATATCCCCATGGAAGAGGCTTTATTGGGTCAACTTCCTAAATAAGAGGAAGATATATGATGTTACATTCCAATAGCTACTATAAAACTCTAGCTAGAGAAACTAGTAGATTGATAAAGGTTCTTTGAGGAAGTGATGATAAAACCACTCATTGAGGGGGCTCTGAAGTTGCATTAACTATAGGTTGATTCTAACTCTTATTATTGTTGACCTTTCTTTTATATGGGACTTTTTGTTACTCTTGTTTTATGTGTCTATGATACTTTTGTGTTTATGTTTTCCCATTGAAATTAACTTGACATCTCTTTCCTTTAGTGTGTGACATAATTCAGTGAAGGAAGAGAATCTTTTTAACATGATTGCTTCATGTAAAGTTGGTAGAAGACTCTATATGAAGAGATTTTATAACTCTTGATCAGCCATGGGGATAGTGATTTTAGCCAAAATAGTCTTGTATTAGATAATAATCTAATATATGTTCATTTGACCTTTGTTTCTATAGTGCAACTCAATCATATGAAACCTTATTGCCAATGTTAATGCTAAAATGAGCTAGGAACATGCCAACTAAGGGATTGAATGCATTGAATGACTTATTCAGTAGACTATAAAACCATTGTAAAGCATAATCCTTTAGGCTTTATGGAAATGTCTTGGTAAGTAGCCAATCATTGGGTACATAGTCTAAGAATGCTATGTGAAAGGCTCTCAAATGTGTCTCTCGATACCCTTGCCATCATATAGAGTAAGCTTGGGTTGAATAAAACCTTATGGTAAGGGTGTAGAAGTAATGTGACATACCAATGGTGTATGAAATAAAGAAAAAGAATCCAAAGCTTGTGTAGGTCTAGAGTCACCTTGCTCAAGATGTAACACCTTGGATTTAATAGATTTTATCTCTTACACAAGGGTTACTACATTAAGAGATAAATATGTACTAACTATAGCTAGTGGTATAAATGTAGGTTGGGCTGCTATAGGGTGTTGTTGAGACATAGTTGCCCCCGTAGTGTCATTTTCAATTGGTTAATCTAAAGGAATGGAAGATTCAACTTGAATAGACTTTTTAATTTCCATGATAGATTAAAAGATAAGTGTATGATCTCAAGGCTGGTCCAAGAGTCTTTCTTGAAAACTTTGTAGGATCAAATCTTTGTTGAGGAAAACTTCATTGTCAAAATTTTTTGGAAGTGGACTAGTAGTCTAATGTGGTGGAGCATGAGCATCAGTGTGTAAATTATCATTGTTATTTTCATACTATTCATTATTGGAGTTATCTTTATTGAAATTAGTATAATCTATATGTGTAGACTCTATAACAGGAACCTGAGTTGGTTGTTTATCCATGGTATATGATTGATTTACATGAATCTAGGTGAATTCAAGAGGATTAAAATTAAGTCTTACACTTTGTCTTAAATAAAGAGATGTAAGGAACTTAGGTGGCATAAGGAAAACAACTTGGATGACAGTAAAAAAGATTAAATGTATAATCTAAACAAGGAATTGGAATATGTATAAAAAGGGTACACATTTTTCACACATGTAAGGTGATACCTCAATAAGAAAATAGGAACCAGTACATCCAACTAGGGTTTGAAAGATGATTATTTGAGAAATTTAATATGAAAGTTTGAAACTGAAAGTGAATTTTTGAGTTATATATGCAAGTAAAAAATCAAAAATTTATTTGGAAATTAATGATTTAATAGGACCTAATAGATGCAACTAGGGTTTTGAAAAATATATGTTTTTGAAAATTACTATTGAATTATGAAATTTTAATGGACTTTTTGATTTAAACGTGCTAGTAAAAATTTAGAGAATGATTGGAAAATTATTAGAAAAATACTGGGACTTAGTATGGGAAATTAAGGTTTGAAAGAAATATTTTAAAATTACTATGAAATTTTAAAATTTAATTATAATTCCTAATTGTATTATGTAGGTAATAAAATAAAAAAATATGTAAAAAATTAGTAAAAAAATTACGCTAGGGTTGCTAGTGTTTTTATGCACAAATGAAGTAATTCAGGTTCACCAAATGATTTAAAAATTTTGAGAATATTAGTTTATTATTCATAATTTAGTTAAAGGGTTTGAGTAGTAAAATAAATAAATAAATAAACAATAATTAAGTTACTAATTTGTGTAAATTTTTTTCATTTCAAACTTTTCTAAAATAGTAATAAGGAAAAGAAAATAAAACTTATCTAGAAATTGATTGATCTAATTGAGATAGAGGCTAGAATTCACTATGTAGGACTGAGACACTATCACAAACTAAGATATAAACTTTTTTTTTTGATTGGATAGGAGCACTAAAAATGGACAGTAGTGGAAATGGTGCTATAGTCCACCTCTACCATTGTTGTTCTAAGGATCTGATCTTTTTGGGTTTTGTTTTCTATGTTTGTGTTACCCTGTCTACAAAGTTTCATTAGATAGAAATCTATATAACTCCATATAGAGCATATTATTTCTTTGAACCCTATCTTCCATTGTGATTTTAAAAATTTTGAGCAATATGGGGGTTTAGTTTGTGTAATATGCATTGGACATGTTTCACACCCCATGTATGGGTATGCTACCTACATACCAATACTCTGAAGAGGAATCAAGCCATATGTAGTTCTCCCACTTGATGTGCTTTGTGAAATTATGTATATGAAAATGTATAATGATAAATTGGATGTGACTGAGGTGGTTACGAAATGATGTAACGAATTCAGTGAGCTTGTATGTGTGTTGGCTGGCTATATGTAGAGAATATGAAAGATTGCTTGAGTAGTGTTGCTTGTATTCTTGCTTTCTTAGTGATAATTTCCAACCCTTTCCAAATGATATTTGAATTATATTTTATAAGGATATATTTGTCATGGGTTGATTGTACTCTTGTTAGGCCAACAAGCATAAGGATGGGGAACCAAAATAAACTAATTGTTAGGGTCATAAATAGACTTGGACAATAGCATCGAAAGTAAATAATAGTGGCACCAATGCTATATTCCAAGTGTGGCACTATTGTATTGAGTAGAAAATACCTAGGGGGATTTATTTGTCTTGGAAAGAGTAGTCTGGGTGAGCTAGAACCAAGTTTGGAAGGTTACAAATGATTATGAATCATTGAAAAGATGCCTATGAGGGTCATGAGAGAAAGCAAGAGGGACCTAAGGGTTGGGTATCATTATCCACACTCAAGTTACCAATTTTTTGAATTTTATATGACTAAAATTAGCAACCTAAGAGAAATTACCATTACTCCTTCCATTCAAATGACTGTACAATTTGGGTATAGCCAATAGATTCCCATTTCCTTTAGTGCTTGTCTGACCTCTAGGGGAACCCTTAGCATCTTACACTCAATGATTAATTTGTAAATAATTGGGTATAAATATTATACAATAACCTTTATATTGTGCATGAACTGGTGAATGTGCAATACAAATAATAATTGGGGCAAGACCTCTTGCCACTTAGGATACCATGAGTTTAGGCCTAGTTGGGAAGTTGTGAAGAATACATCCGATAGGTAACTCATCATGTAGAATTAGGAACCATTATTTCAAGTTTCATTCATCACGTATATCAAGTTATTACTAATAATATCCCCAATTTAGGGAATTTACTGATCCCCCAAGAGTATCTTCAATAGCAAGATAGTTATTATGTATACATACCCAATGTGTGGGTTGTCATATATATTTTTTGAGGAGAGTGAGGCTAATCTTGACTCCCTTCTTGAATTACTGAATAGGTAGGTTCCCTTAGTCATCCATGAAGACCAATATATTTGGGTTAGTCACCCATGAAGCCAAGACTTTCTCTAGGGACTGCACCTCATACCCATTGTCAAATTTTCTCTGGTTATAGTCTATATATTGAAAAGTTAGGTCATAGTACTTTTCAAATCTAGGTACTACTATGAAGATGATCAATATCACTTGGTTTATTTATTTGAATAACCCATCCTTGTATCTTATCCTCCTAAAGATGCCACATACTAGGTCATCACATAACAAGACTTATGGTTTGGCTATGGCTTTGTGGAGACTGACAACATTGATTTTAAGGATGTCCAAAGATAATTGAATTATGTGAGGCATTGATTCAGCCTCATCAACTACCCTAACTAATTTTACATTGAAGTAAATGTTGTTGTAATACATGTCCCCTGAGTTTATGGCCTCAGGGATATATATTATGTCTTTGAAAATGATTGAATTGACATATTAGAATAAGAAGTCATCATTTCAAAAAGAGGTGATCTTACCTAGGGTAGAGGGACCTACTTGTGCCATTTATATAATATCTTTGGTATCAACCAACTTCCTTATATATATCTATATAACTATCAATCTCTAATAATGGTGATCGAGGTACAACTTGTGAATGTATTGAGCTTTGTTGTACTAGGAAAATGTAGCTAATGTAGAGATAAAAATGTGTATAGCTTCAAATGAGAATGTAGGTAACAATAACTAAGTTGAGTAGCCTTTTAAAATATTTAGTTGATTAATGTAATGTAGATTGTGATTCTAGTTCATATCATATTAATGATGAGCTCATCAACTTTTTATATGTTTGAAACAAATTAAAGCTTATTACTTTTGACATTTAATTGCATTAGAATTCAAATTTATCTCTAATTTAAATTTGATCTACCATCAATTTTATATTTAAATCTAAATATTTCCACCTTTTAAAACATGCCTACCACCTCAGATCTAGTTAGGCATTTGCGGGATCTGAATGTAACTAAGGTGTTCAGTCATCTCATAATCTAGACATGCAGCACCTTTTGATTGCTCATAGGATTTAAAAATATAGCTTAGTGTGATGATTTGTTTGTACCATACCAAATGGAATTTTTAAATTCTTGGTGATTTCTTGAGTGGAATTTTAGTTTTGATTGGTCATGTGAGTGCCACACATTTCTCTCATAGACAATCATGGATTTTATTTGCTAGGTGGCTCTCTTAGAGAGCACTCATGGTTTTGCCTTGCCAGATGTCACCTTTAGAAGGCTATTAGAGATTTACCTAATAGTTGTTTCCTTCAAAAGGATTTCATCCAATTGTTGACAACTTGGTGTTAATTATGTGGCTTAGGTGGAGACACATATCACTCTTAGATGTGATCTAGTGGATCTCATTTATAAGAAGCATAGTAATGACATAAAACATTGTCTCATAGGTTTAAATTGGACATGCGTCATTCTCATAGGTGATCTAGTGGATCTCAGATAGAAGTAGTGTAGGAATGACATGTGGCATCAATACATGGGTGTAAAGGGGACACACATCACTCTTGTTGTATTTTGTTCATTATTATACCATTATTCTACCACTTATCATTATTAGAAGGAGGTTTGGATAGATGCATACCATTGAGCCTTGATCAGATGGCTTGGTATAACCCATATATCTTCCTTCTAAGATATTATGATCTTTGGAAGGATGTAATGGAATGTGGACATGCATCAGTCTCATATTAACCTAAAGGTAACACATATCATTTTGGAGGTTGCTTAGGTTTGAGTGGTTATGATTGAGACATGAAAAAAACATATTTTGGGATTATGCATTATAGTGGGATGTGTGGTGGCTTGAATTGAGTAGGATTTCTTATAAGGGCTATGATCTTGATGCGTATCCTCTAGATTTGAATTCTAATGATTAGTCTTGTCAATATCTCTCTAGATGACACCATGTGTCTTGTGAACTTGATATATTTACTATAAGTGTCTTGCATGGGGCATGATAAATATCTAAGGCATTGTGATGTTTAGTGAGATTGACAACCATACCTTTAAATTTATAGTCTTAAATTTGACATTTTTTGAGGCATCATAAATCACTAATTAAAATTTGACATCCTATGAGGTCAAGAAAGAAATAAAGTTAGAATCTAGAAGACATCATAACCCATATTAAATATATTTAATCAAGTTTAAATGCATAGCTTTGTAACTAAATGATTTAAACACAACATAATGTTAGTCTAATGAAATCTAATAAAGGTGGCCACATTCATGCCGATTAGATATCCAAGTCATGCTTCCTTAGAGAAAGTCTATCTACACATTAATGAAGCACTCATGGTTAATAATTCATAATTTAATGAAACATGATAAGGACTTGAAATAACTTGACTATTTATAAGTATTAATCTGTATTGAAAAAAATGGATAATTAACTAGAAACTATAGAAGCACAAACATTGGTAAATTAATCCAAATCCATATGTATTCAAATTATTTATCAAGCTTGGCATCCTAGGCATTTTGAAAAATCAAGAAAGGAGGATCCCCATTCTAGGAATAAGGGGTAGTTGATCATCAACAAAAGGTAGTCTTAAACAACATGAGGTCAAACTGGTTACTTTTAACAATATCAAATATACTTCAAATGCTCCTTCTACTTTAAATATTAAGTATCAAATCAATCTAATTATAAGATAAACTCCAATGATAATAAGAATGAAGATAATATTATAGTTAATGTTATCTCACAACCAACACACAAGTTTCAATTAAAAGCACCACCAAGGAGATAATTCTCAAGGTTATTATCACCTCCTCATATATTGTTGGAAAGTTAATTTAATAAAATCTCATCTCCCTTCCTCCACCATTATAAGTATACATTTATAAACCGAAATATTTTCTTATGATAACAATTCATATTGTGACTACCATCAATGTGTTAGACATTCCACAAACATATGTTTCAAGCTCAAGCAAAAGATTCAAGATATCATTGATGAGAATATTATTAATATTAACACATCTACTAAAGAGGCTAAGCCACAATAAAATGAAAATTCAAAGATAATTTTTTTTAAATATCCTTTTCCAAATCATGAAGCAACAATAAAACCTAATTGTGAAGTTAATTATGCACACAATGCTAAACCTCCTTCTACATATGGGTATCCACTTCATATAATCATTGGTATAATTAAAATAAACCAAGCATCACATCCTATGTTTACATTTCATGATAGTAAATTCATTGATGATTATTCAAATAGACATACACTCTTTATTTGAGTATATGTTTAAAATTAATCCATACCAAGTGTTATGATAGATAATGGATCAAGTGATAATGAATTCACCATAACACTCTTTCACTCTCTTGGTTATAAAAATCAGGATTTATAGGATACTTATAGATTTTTCAAAGTATTTAATGGTCATACACATGATAATCTTAGGAATATAGTAGTACCTTTATAATTGGTACCTTTCATAGTACCCACCCTGTTCATAGTTCTGCCAAGGATAGGGGTCTTTGATATGATATTAGGATGCCCTTAGATATAAAATATTCAAGTAATACCTTCTATAGTGCATAAATATCTAAAATATATTCATGGTAATCAAGTGGTCAAAATTATAGGAATATAATATAAATATCATTGGAAACTAATGATATTTCCTCCTCTTAAAACATAGTTGGTTGGCACATACATTGAGCAACATGGTAATGAAATAATTATATATATCTAAAATCATATTACAAAATTAGTTTCTCCATATATTTATTGGAATACTATAATTACACATAACCATAATCAATTAGTTAAAAAAAGAGAATTATTAGTGTAGGTTTTTATTCCATTTAATGGTTTTTAATTACACATGTTATTTAGCTTTCTTAGGTATTATTATGTCATTGGGGAAGACCATGATCTATATAAATATTCAAGACCATGATCTATATATTTAAAATCATATTATAAATTTAGTTTCTCCATATATTTATGAACATGATACAATTACACATGAGCATAATAAATTAGTTTAAAAGAGAATTATTATTATAGGTTTTTATTCCATTTAATGGTTTATACCTACACATATTATTTAGTTTGCTTAGGTGTTATTAGGTCATTGGCGAAGATAATTCCACATGCAAAAATATTTTGAGTCATGCCTATATTCCACCTATATATATACCTTTAATAGAGATATTATAATCAATATGATCTTACACAATTCTGAATACAAGTAGGGTTATAATTGTAATAAAATTATTTTGTGTTCACTCTACCAATGATTAACTATTATCCAATTCCATCATGGTATCAGAGCCATGTTGGTAAAACAAACATTGGTTTATTATTTTATTTAAATATTGAGTATATTTTGATTTTTATTATGATATAAATTATTGATAAGAAAGAAATTTGTATATCTCTATATTCATCTATAGTCTTATTCTTTCATTGGCCTTGGCATTTTCTTGTTTCTTGTTAGCTGAGTTTGGGTGACTTCGAAACCTTTTATCAACTAAAAGTTGTTTGTTTTGGCTTAACATTTCATATATTTTATGTGGAATTTCATGTAAGGGTTTGAGGTAAATTTGAAAGGAATGATAAATAGGAGACTTGATAGTTTATTTTATTATATTTATTAGCCTGGTGGTTAAAAAAACTAGTCTGGTTGAAAACCCTGGATATAAACATGACATTCATCTCATCCATCAACCCTAAAACAACCTCCACTCATTAGATTGCATTGTTTCTATATATTTATCTTGCTTCTAAGCTTTCCTTTACTCTACATTTGATGATATTATATTATAAATCTTTCACTTGTTACTCCACCTACCATACCAAATCACATGAATGTTAATGGAAGATGTTAACACAAGACCTAGTATGGAGACAACAAAGTCAATATTTGCATAGAGGTTTTAATGGTGGTTTACAACTACCCAACACCTATCAAACAAGTACATCACCATTATTCCTCCATATGACCATATATCCTCATCATGGAATAAAACAAAACAACCTTCCCTCATTGTCAACCTTGACACTCCTACGATCCATGCATGTTGGTTTTAGCTACTAATGACCAACCAAACCTATGGTTTTAAAATCCACTCACTGTTTCAGTCAAAGGATTGGAAATTTGTTTTTGATATAAAAACCAATGTAATAAAAATTTAAATATAAAATTTCCTATATAAATGCTTGATTTTACTGATATCCATGTTGGATATAATAATTTTTGCAAGATATTTGTTTAAAAGGTGTTCTAGGGGCCGAGCCCCTCTAAACAAAGTTATTTTTTCATAAACATTTTTTTTTGGTGAAATATTTTTGGTGGGTTTGATTTAAATAATGGAGGGGGATTTTTTTTGAATGAAGGCATTATAATAAGTAGGGGGAAGATTTATTAGTGAAAGTGGTCACTACAAAGTTTCTTTTGGGGGAAAATTTTTGTAATAGGGAGTTTTTAATTAATTTATTTATAAAAACAATATCATTTTGGGCAATCATATTACAAGGAGTTATTGCTTATTATTTTCTCAAATTCATTTCATCTCACTAGATGAAGATGGAAGGTAAGGTCTTGTTTCACATGAGGTCAAACCCCATCATAGGAAAAAAAAAAAAAAAATTACTTCTCTTTCTTGTCCCACATTTTGAACTTATACTCCTCAAATGCATTATTAGTTGACCCCAATGTCCCTCTTTACTTATTTGAATTATTACATGTGTTTATATATATTTCTACATAATCACATATTACTCATGGATATATTATCATTTAATTCATATGCCCATCACTTGATTTCTCATTATTTCTTTCAAACTTAAAGAGGGGGTCATTGTTGATAATTTTAGGTGGGGTGTTGTATGTCTTTTTTCATTCTATTCATGCCTTATTTTCATTTATGAAAAAATAAACATAATTCTACATTATGGATTATAATTTGATAAGTCATCTCATGCATTTTAAATATTATGAATGTAAATCTAAAATGAAAATAATTTGTAAGAGTAAGGGTTTACATCACATAACTATGGCCATTGATAATGAACCAAATATTGATGCAAAAAAAAGTTAAATGGTTTAACTATTGTGATGAAGCCTTTGGTTTGATATGTCTTTATATGTATCCTAATATTCTATTTCATTGTAAATTTTGAAAAAATCCTAATTAAGTATGGACCAAACTAGAAAATCTATTTGATAATCTAGATGTGATAAGAGGTCATGAATTAGAGAAAAAGCTCATTAGTTTGAGTCTTAGAAGTTTTGACACCCTATAAATTTTATTCACCAAGTTTAGGCCTTTGATATTGTAGTTAAAATAATGTGGAATACATAATAAATATGATCAACTGGTTCTTTCTATACCATCTAAACTAGGTCTAGATTAGTTTGTATTTATCTCTACTTTCCATGCTACCAAAAGTGCTCATAGAGCCACATGGAAAATTCTCTCTTTAGATGATTGTTAACTTGACTTGGTATTAATATGATTTAATGTATATTGTTACATTTAAGTCATTAAAACCACATGCTCTAATTTTAAAAAATAGGAAATTGAACACTTCAAATAATAAGGAGAAGAAATATAATCAAAAGGATCAAGAGGAAAAGGATCAAAATCCTCCAGCCTCCAAATCAAATAATGAGACCTCCTATTCTAATTTTAAGACTAATAAAGAGGATAAAATGTGGGTATTTATCTAAAAAACATGATCAAATAATTTAAAAAAAAAAATAGATTGACCACCTAAGTGGCCTTCTTAAGAAGAATAATATAGGTGTTCCTGAGTCTATCAAACCAAGTTCATCAACCCTAGCTCTAAGGTAAATGGAAATGGTCAATAAAAGGTAAATTAATATGGTAAGGATAAATTAAAATGTAGGGCCATAGTTGAAATTATACCCCTGAATCTTATATGTATTATTAACTCTGGTGCATCACATCACATGGCTTATTCATAGGTAGAGTTCACTTAGAACTATGTGACATGTCCATTATTTAACTAGGTGACAACACTTATACATAGGTTTTCAAGAGAGGGTATATTAAATTTAGTGGTGGAACATTCAATAATTTTCTAAGTATTCCCTCACTTTCAACTAATCTTCTATCAATATATTAGATTACTCACTTTGGTATGGGTATGTGAGTTGAGTTCACTCTAGATTTAGTTAAATCAAAGTGTTGTATAATGATACTAAAGTGGTAGTAGGAATAGTCAATCATTAGACTTGACTATATACCTTCTCACACATTGTCCCTCACTCTCGTTTATATTTTTATTCATTAGACTCACCTAGATTTGATGAAATTTCTGAGCCTGAGTACATATCCGATGATGAGTACTCCTTTTCTAGCACAAATGACTATAATAGTGATGGGGACACACATTCACCATCTCCTTATCACCTTACAAACATTGAGGAATTATTTCTTGATCCACCTACTTTTGGTCCTCTTCAAACACTAAAAGGAATAGGTACATTGATCTAAGACTCATTAAATATTGAGTAGTCTAGTATATAGTTATAGGACATTTCATAATCCTTCTTCACCTCTACTTTTGATGCACCATCATTTCATGGAGTATTTAGATCATATAATATGCATGGATGATGAATCATTATAATTACTAGGTCAAATAATAACAATTACTATATACAAGGCTAACTATATAGAAACACTAATCTCAAAACACTAGGAAAAAGAGTCACCAAAGATAAAATGTGTCATTTCAAGCTACCCAAAAACTAGTAACAATAGCTAAAGTTGAGAGAGCAAAAAGCATATTTTGTAAGGTGTCCCAAAAAATCAAATGACTCATTACTCAAACATAATGTTGAATAGGTGAACTGAATAGAATGAAGGCCATCAAATACAAATGTACTTAGTAGAATCGAAAGTCTCAATAAAAATCTAATCTAAATGAGTGGTCTAGATCCACTACTCGATCATAAAAAATAACTGACACTAGAATTCACCAGAATAAATCTTATGAAAAGAGACTTTCAGAGGTGTTAATAGTGTAAAATGGTTCACCAACTAAATTAGATCTACTACCAAGAGATGTAGTGCACCAAGGGTTAGTAAGGAACATGATAGCTGAAGAAGAAGGATCTGCACCATACCCCCCATATTAATGACCAGGTGGAGTGACACAAAAAGGTCTATATTAGTGGACTGAATCAACTACTCAAACACTAACATGGTAGCACTATATTTACCAAAATAGCTAATCTTTAGAAGGATATCAAATTCCATAAGAAATATAAAGGAGACTATCAACTGTCAAAAAAGTGCCAAAGATATGGAACAAATATCTCTCAAGAAAATGGCCCTGGTGGTGATGGGATAGTCAACAACTAAAGATTAATTTCTCAATATGAAGCATATAAAAATGAAAAAAAGTACTCCATGACTCTCAGTGTGACCAAAAATAAATATCCCATACAACAAAAAACACTAGATGATGTCAAAAACCCAGAATGTGATCAATCTATTGAAGAATCCATCAAGAACAAAAGAGTTACTCCTAAAATAAAGGAACAATGTGTGACATAAAATCATAATCAATAATTTAGGACATTTAAATATTCTAAAAATGCATCCATGAGTAATAATAAGTGGCATAAAAAATAATGCGCACTTAAAATGGGACATTGTTTACAGTCAAAAAAGTGTCCATGAGTGCAAGAGAGAGAGTGAAAGCTATGCACTGTGGATAAATAAGGAGGAAAAATGAGTTTATTTTTTTGTGAAGGGGTTTGGCCACCTACCAAACTAGGCCTCACCCTCTGATCTTTGACACTTGAGATCAAAAAAAAAATGGTGACCCCACTTCAATGAAAATTCTAACTAACAAAATTTGCCTCCACTTTACAAAATAATCTCCCCTCGTTATACAAAAAAAAAACACATTTTAAAAAATATGCTACCAAATTTAAAAATTGTCCACACCTTGAAAAAAACACTTTCACTTAAAAAAATGACCATTTCAATAAATAAATATCCCCCTTTAATAAATAAGATTTACCCATTTTAATAAAAAAGACAAAGGGTTTTAACCCTATGATCTTCCTTTCAATATCATGGTGTTAAAAAAGTAGGATTATTCATCTCTCCATTTTATGCATTTAAAGATTTATTTCAAAAAAAATATAGTTGAATTTTCAAATAAATTTATAAATTCAAATAATAAAAGGCAACTTTTTTATTGTGATTGCATGAGGTGATTAAAAGTGGAGTACATAGTTATAGTTGGTGCCAAGAATATTCACCATGTAAGAGATTTTTTGAGGTGGAATCCAATATAAAAACATAAATAACCAATTCAATGGCATGTGACGGATGATGAGTAGATCCATAGGAAGTGGATGGGTATCATAGAGGTAGCTAATTTTTCAAATTCTCTAGATAGGTAGACCCTAAAATGTGGAACACATTCATTAGCTTCCCTGATTCTTGGCTAACAAAATCAAACTAACCTAAAAATGAGATTTACTATTGCAACAGATCTATAGTAAAAAATAATGTAACTAAAATTCACTAAACATAACTACCATGTTGGAAAGGTAATTTCCATGTGGCCATTAAAAAGGCTAAGGCAGATGGTTGCATCAACTAGAAGGCAGTCTAGTTGTGACTATCAAGAAATGTGTTTTGGCACAAATAATCATGATAGGGTTGGCTGATTTATGCATTATGTGTATACATCCCTATAAGAAAGAGTGTAACAACTAATTATGATATCCAAGATCAAGCCAATTTTGCCGTTTAATAATCAAGCTTCAAATTCTATAGTAGTACCAAATCTGATAAAAAAACATTAGTTGGTCTAAAAAGAGTTGAAAATGCTTTGAAAAAAATGCCAATAGGTCCATAACATAGGAGAATATTAGGCTCATAAAGAGAGGTAGAGATCCATTAGATGAATGCAACAAAAGTGAGGTCTAGATTATTTTAATGAAAGATGTAGTTGAGACTTCAAAGAGTATCAATTAGATTTTCTATGAACCATCTCAAGCCATAATGAACAAGGCTAAATCAAGAATACATAAGTAGATGCTGATCAAATTGAATTGAGGCCAAAGGAAAAAAAATAAGACCTGTCAATGCAAATCTAATAAAACATGATTTCAAAGTGATGTAACCCACATGTCTAACTCAAATGTAGTGCAATGTGATCTGAGAGCCAAGAGGATCCAAGTTGCATTATAGGTGTCTAGAATAGCTAAGGAGTGGCTAGAAATAATAATTTGCACTTTTTAATCTCTAATTGAAATCCAATTCTATAACTAATTATGAATGGTCCAATAATAAACATATAGTGAGAATTTCAATGTCATTATAAGTGTTGTTTACATAGGGGAAGACACTATCTATGATTCCTTTTACTGACCTATATGGTGGTCAGTTTTCCATTAGTAGTAATAGCCAAAATAGACTAGGATTATTTGATATCAATAGAACAAATATAATTATCTTTTAAAGTCTCAACCATATATTTAGCTTAGGGAATCCATAATAGTGAGAGAAAACTTAAAAATGTCAAAAGAACATTGGCAAGATAGCTAGCAATATCATTTTAGAGGTGATAAATTTTAAATTCTCATATGCACCATATGAATTGTACATAAATGGATTCAAATAATACAAGATATTCCAAAGATAAATTGTAAGATCTATATAAATCCATAAAACTATAATAGTCCATATGATAGGCAAATGTTGAACAAGGTTTGTACACAAAGGAACAAATTACAAAATAATGGCTGCAAGAAATGATTCTAATACCGTTTTGAAGTTCATAAATAACTCATGATTAGTATAATCACTCCTTCTTGTGGGTATCCAAAAAATGACCAAGTCAAAAGTATAAGGGAGTGCCTATTAAATAGACAAGGTAGTTTATTTCATGTAACAAAATATCATTGCATGGATAACCTATAAAACATGAGTGTCTATTTATTATTATGCACTCAAAAATTACATGCATAAAATAGATTAACATCTCCAAAAATAAACCAACTCCTGAATCAAGATTATATGCTTTACTCCAACAAGATACACTTGGAGGGGGGATTAGTGTAGGTTTTTATTCCATTTTTTTTACCTACACATGTTATTTAGATTGCTTAGGTGTTATTAGGTCACTGGGAAAGATAATCCCATATTCACAAGGATGCTAGGCTATGCCTATCTTCCACCTATATATGTACCTTTACTAAATCTATTGTAATCAATCTAATTTTACATAGTTATAAATACAAGCATGGTTATCATTGAAATAATATTATTGTGTGTTCTCTCTACCAGTAATCAAATATTGGCCAATTATGTCAAGAATGATACATTATTATAAGTATAAAGTGACACATAAAAAGAGATATTTATCCCCTAAGACACCATGGGTTATTAAGAGTACTTCAAAGAATTATGTAATTACATATTCTCGTATTACACATGAATATATAGGTTTACATGGGTACATGAGCAATGATTTATATGGTTCGATTACAAGATATGATTACTATTCAAATTTAGAGGCATATATAGTTGACATTTAATTTTCATAGAAAGTCACTCCATATCACACCATAGGTTATGAATAAATGCCTCCCATTATAGACATAATTAGTTAACTACTTGCATATTTCCCTTTGGACATAGCTTCTTTTATACTTTATTGCTACTTATCATATCCTTTATCAAGGATTTATTATATCCCTTATATTTATTTTCACTTTGGGTAATTTCCATCTTGTTTTCAAAACTAATTTGAACAATCCAAATAAATAATTTTATAATGTTTTCAATGCATATTATATATGGCATCCCACTTGATTACTATTGAATATCTATCATGTTATGGCTTCCATTACACTTATATGATCACATATTTCTAGTTTTACACACTACATGAGGACACATAGCCCCTTTCCCATTTGGGGGCATGTACATTCTTATCTAAATCATTCATTTGTGCTACATTCCCATGACCATTTTGCACATACATTAGGGGCATTTTCCTCACATTCCTTTTTTCCACATTATGATTTAACACCTTGTTGCAGATTGTTCTAATCCCTCCAATTTATTCTATTTATTAACCCTTTATTATTAGTAATTTTAAAATATTAAATGAAAATATTAAAAAAAAACTCATATATGTCAAAAATACAAAAAATAAAAAATATTTTAAAAAATTCAAAATAAGGACCTCAAAAGAATTTTTCTTCTGTTGCTTCTTTACATATGCTATTTATTTCATGTTAAGTAGATAAAATATTTCAATTTTTAAAACACATTGATTTTCATGAGGTATGTAAGTGTGATACATGACATATTATTATATGTTTATTTGATGTTTGGATTCCATTTTTACCCAATAACCTTGTTGTGTTAGGGGCATCTCTTTGTTCTCTGTGAAAATTTCAATAGGTTATATCTATTGATAACCTTTATACCATTGTGAGATATATGTGATAAAAATGTTTTTATATTCATTGATACTTTATATTATGTTACAAGGATATAATATTTGTTAAAAATGAAATTGATACATGTGGTTGATGTAGACTAATCTCATTTTTTCTACACTTTTTTTCAAATTATTACTTTACTACATGATAACTTAGAAAATTGCTTATTTATTATGTGTAACCCTTTTAATTGTGTGTGTAATAAATATGTATGGCATGTTCATGATATTTAAGCATAAACCTTAGTATTATTTGTTTATGCATCATTCACATGTCCCTTGTATTTAGCCTTTGGGCCTTATGTGTGAAATTTTATGTAAATTGTGTCGATTGGATGACATTGCGTGACATTAATTGTATGATAATTGATTTTTATTATGGTGTTGTGATTTATATCACACATTGATTCTAATTTTTACTTTAACTCTGGTTCCATGATACATATCATGCACATGGTACTTTTATGCCTCAATCCTATATATATCTAACACATGTTTCATAAGCAATCCAATGTTATAATAAATAATATGATGCAATACATTTCAAATTTTCACATACTACTACATGATTATATCCTACACATATTATAATTTTTTTATTTAAGATTAATGACTTGATGGTTGTGCCCCTCATCTAAAAAGGTGGGTATCACAATGGGCTTTCCCTAGAATTCAAGCCCTCATGAGCAACATATTTTAGATTTATGACACTATATAAATTTATAAATTATAGTATGGTTCAAAATTTTCATATTATGTGGATATAATTATATGCATGTGTACTCATTCATATAATTACTTGGATTCATATTCACATACACTAGATGCATAAACATGACCATGTGAAAAATAATAACAATTAAAAGTTACAGATTTCAAATAGTTATAATTTCAATTGGAATTATATATAAATTTATTAAATATAAAAGGGTAATGATATTCATTCATTTTCATGTTAACACATTACAAATTAAAAGTTTCACTTTTTTAAAATTCAAGAATTAAATAGAATCTAGATCTGTCTACAATAGTGTGATTCCTAAAGTGACTAGAGTTTAGTGATAGTCAATGCCTATGGATTCACTTTTTAAGACCTATTGAATGGTTACACATTTTTATTTTTTATTTCATGTTATATTATAATGACATTTGATGGGTAGGACTTTACCCTTATTTAAAGTACTATTCATAAGTAAAAACATACCTTATCAAATTCAAAAGCTTCATTAATTAGGATTTGATCAGTATTAATTCTACCATAGGTTCTATCCATACAAGATGGTATGGTTATGTTATAAAGACACCTGAAGACCTACCACTCATCCTAATACTAATTCTACCATAGGTTCTATCCATACAAGGGTAATTAGATTGCATATTATTTCAAGAGTATTATTTACTCACTCTCATTTCAATTTCAAATTTCATGTTTAAAATTTTCAATTTTTAAATATTATCAGTAACTACTTTCAGTGGCATTTTTTTAGGTTTGTCATTGAGATGCCATACACATTCAAGCTTCACATCAAAAGACAAAGTGTGTATACACACATAGGTATGCATCTCATTTAATTTAGTAAATTCATTCCATTGCATCACTATAAAAAATTTAGGGAAAATTTAGACACTCAAATTTAACCATTAAGTGTTTGACAGTGTTTAAAATTGACATCCTTATCTTACTTGACTATTCACCTTTCTACTAACATGAAATGTCTATGAGAGACTTCATTATTTAACTCACTATCTTAAAATTATAGAGAACATCAATCAAAAATCTATGTTCTACTATAAATTGATGTAAGAAAAGCTCTAATAGTCTCTATACTTCTAGGACAAGACCACACTATGTTGGATATGGAAGCAATCTAGTCTTGTCCACTGTTGTGGCCTTGTATCCCATATTCTAATGATTATTATTCAAATTTAAAATTATTCATGTTGATTCTTCCAAACTTTTAAAAAATTTGGTTAATTAAAATATTTCAAATATATCACTATATAATCACATCAAGGCCACTCAAGGCATCACTTAAGAAATTGGAAAAAATAATCTCTATATAAGCTACTGCACATTGAGCAAAAGTTCCTTATTATTCTTATTTAAGCTATGATTTATTTTGATATTCATAGGCCAATTATGAAGATATTTTATTATATGTGAAATATATTCATTATCAAACATTTAAGTATATTTATTAGGTATATCTATATACTATAAGTATCAAAATTCACACACTCACTCCAAGAGGGAGAAGTACATCAACCTTTATCCCTTTGAGGATATGTAGGAAACACTCAAATTACCGAGGTCTTATAAGGTAGCTAAAATTTAATAGTTGATCAATTCCCCCCTTTTAATTTGATGTAAATTTAGTTTCTGTGAAGGAACTAGTTTTTTTATGTAGGTAATTTTTCATGACAACTTAACACCCCCAAACTATCAATAGAACACCTATGGTAAGCGTAGGAACTTGTATAGTAAAATCACCTACATACTCAACCCATATATGACCATAGTGTGGTCCTATATTCACTAATGTGACCCTATCTCAATTCATTATAATATTTAATTTTAATGTGAAAACATTATAGAGATTTTCCTAGTCAATTATACATCAAGGATCTGCTTGCACAATCAACACAAGTTAGATTTGATCTAGGTTTAAAAATTTCATTGAAATTTACTAGTTATAACTCATTTTAATTTTTTTAATTTAATATAAATTATATTTATATTATATGTATTCTCTAAATATAAATAAAATTCTAATAGATTAATGTTTATTTCATTTAATTATTAAATCAACATAATAAGTAGTGAAATAATACTTCATAATGTTAATTCTTGACACATCTTCAACTACTTGAATCTTATTCAACATTATTATAATCCATTTATCTACATGTGGGTTTGACCCTTTATTCATCATCATTTATACACAGTAAATTTCCAAGTCAATGCTAAAACCATCTCAAACACTCTCAAACTACTTCCAACCTCAAGACATATATCCTTGATTTTCTGGGACAAGTTTTATTATGTGACATTTAATGACTATTTTATAAATTTTAAATATTCTTATGGGTCTTCCCACATGTCCACATGTTTTATAATATTAGATAAAATAAATTGTCAAAATGTTTCAATATAAATATAAATCAAATGTCATTCATTATTGATATTTTGGTACTATCTATTAAACATTTATACACTAATGCACATCGATAAAATATGCCTTATTCTTCCCAATTTTAAGATCATTCACTAGGATTAGTTATAAGCCAATCTTGAAGAATTTAAAATCAAATCAAGAGATAACATTGTCAAGTGTCAAATTCACATTTATAGTTGCATAAATATACTCAAGGAGCATAATTTCATAATCACTCTATGTGGGATAACTACATGTGGATTTATTCCCTCCTTATAGTATCTAGATACATAGCTAGTGGTCAATCATCAAAGGGGGTGATTTGGATCAACTCAATCCATTACACTTCCCCTCTATTTTTG
This sequence comes from Torreya grandis, assembly GCA_037957365.1. Lineage (NCBI taxonomy): Eukaryota > Viridiplantae > Streptophyta > Pinopsida > Cupressales > Taxaceae > Torreya > Torreya grandis. Next base: position 417,437 of record JARHVA010002825.1, on the reverse strand, counting down.
TAGGTTTTTAGTTCTCACAAATACCCTTAGGGTTTCCAAGGCAAAGAATAGGAAATAAATGACTTCCATGAAACTATATATATATATATATATATATATATAAGCCTTCTCAAAAGACACAAGCACATGTGATAAAGTAGCTAAAATTTCATCACAATCAATGCAAACAAATCTACAGTTAAAGGACATGACTGACCTATGCTTCTTTGTAGGGAGCACAAACTTATCCATGAATATTTGAATATCCTAACTCATGATATGAGTTGTCATAGTTTTATATTTTTTTTTCCCACTGTCAGACATTAGCTATAGTCAACCAAAAATTAAAAAAGCTATCTTATATTTGGATGTACTTACTATTTTAATATTTTCCACTTGTTAGTTTTCATTTTAGTCAATTTTTAATTACATTTATATTTATGATTAAATTTCATATATTACAATATGAATAGATCTATCAAGTTTTATTCTTATAAAACAAAAATTTCACATGTTTTATTCAAGACTACAATAAAATAATATAATAATAATTATAATTATAATAATTATAATAATAATAATATAAAAGGGGGTTTCAATTTAATGGAGGCATGTGCATGGGTAGAGAGTGTTGTAGAAAAGGCATAGGAAGTTGTCTTAGTCAGTCTTCATTTTATTACAACCAGATATAAGCATGGGATATCCCCTTAGTACTCAAAATTTGAACACTCAATTATGTCTACATCAATCCACATAGGGTGTAGGCCTTATGCACTCACCCCAAGTGTAGCTAAGAAGGAAGTAGGGCCTACATTGGACTAGTTGTGCCATGGCACAAGATTTTTATTAGGAAACTTGATTAATTCATCAAGATATTTAGGTATATCCATAGGTGAAAGAATTTTATGAAATAAGCCTAGTTTCATATGGGCACCTTTTGTGGACTAAGATGAAGGTCATATAGGTGCTTGAAGGGTCAAAATATTTATCTTCATTAAACTAATCATGCTAGACTCATATTCCTAACAAGGATTGGAACACTTGACACAAAATCTATACTTAGTCTTTTTACAAGTTACAAATGATGTTATCAAAATTTGTAAGGACTCTATTAATGATGCAAATTATAAGAACACGTGAACAATACTTAACATAAATATACTTAAATTATGAAATTACAATCATTTCACATTCCCATAATAATTCAAAAATGTATAAACTAGATAAATTATGTGTTAACGTAACAACCTTCATAATTAATTAAAGTTAAAAATAAATTATAAGTTTAGATTATAATAATAAACAACCCAAGGGATAATAGGTGATCTCGGGCACATACAAATGGAGTCTTTAAGGATTTTATACTAATCCTAAGTCTAATGGTTTCCAAATCACTATATAAAGAGTAACTTCATTTTTCTAGAGATTATTTACCATTATATATCTCCTTTGTTACTTCTGGGTCAAGCTCCTTAAATAGCTTCCAAGATCATCTTCACTAGGGGAAAAGGGGCATGTTAAGTGTCAAGATGGATCATATTAATCATAACCTCCACCTTCATGACTCCATGAAGTTTGCATTGTATTCACCATATCTCACCAAATCATCAAAGAGGCTCTGAAGATCTGAGATCTAGTTAGTTTCCTACTAGTTTGTGCAAGATATACATTGCACCCTCTAGTTGGCACCAAAATTACAAAATTCCAACCAATAAAAAAATTAGTCCTTTATTCTAAAGTATATGTCACATTGGATTGAATCCTATAGTTAAAAAAATAAAGGGCTTAACATCATCCCATACAAATTTTTTAGTCTGTCCTCAGACTAGGCCATCAAGCTCTTACGAACATAAAACTTGGATGAACTCTCCTTAATCTCAATGTTGAATTATTCAAATAATTTAATGGTGAGCTTGATTTATTTATCAATAATGTCTATTTTGGTATATGTAGTAGTGAGTGCAATCACATCCATTTTTTCCATCTCCTTTCATAAGGCCTCAACATTTAATTTTGCATTTTCCACACTTTCATCTAGGATTGATCCTTGCTCATAGGCCTTAGTACATAGAATTTAGAAGAGTCCTTCCAAGTTATACTATTGATTCTTTATTTATTTGTTGAGCATGTTGATGTTCCCGATTAATTATTCCCATTCTAACCCTCTCATCTAGTATAGTTATACCATCAACTTCTCCTTCTCTTTTGCCTACTTTAGGTGTACATCTATAACTGAGGTTGGGTTTGAGAAGCTTAATAAGATGTATTATGATACATATTTGACCTATTATAATTTATAGAAGATATTTTTTACCTCTTTGATATTATCAAACAACTCTTTTTTTAGTGCGACACAAGGATCTTCTTCTTCTTATGCCATCTTAGGTTTTAACCTTGGGATCATTTTCTCCACTAGCATGAAGATTTTGTCAACCTTTGAAAGGTTTGAAGTATTAATGCTGACTGATGGTTTGGATATATTTATGAACTCATAAAGACACTACAACTTGAATTTGGTGGCTTGTACTTCATCTTTGGCTTCTTTATAGAGTTTTTTCAATTTTCTTGCCTTACCATAATTGATGATGTTTTAGTGCATAACTTTAGTGGCCATTCAAAATAACACATTACAATAGTGAACTTGGATAATGGAATGAGGGTTTATAAGGAGAGAGGCCTACCCCTCATTAGGATCTTCTAGGCTTGAACTAGATGCTCTAGGTGCCTCAAAATGAGGCTCATATATATAGTGATTAAACACAAATTAGATTGGTTTTCATGTCCTAGTTATGGCAGCTTGGGGAGCATAGTGTCGTACATATAAATTTATTGATCCACCCATCCCTTGTATTCTTTCTCCCTTATTCTTAACTCCTTTTTCTCCTTCTTGATGATGGCCATCTCTATTTTTACTTCTTCCTCTTTAATGTCACAACCACTCTCTTTGATGATAATCTCAAAGGACTCACCTATTTAATCTTTAGGGGTTTATTCCTTGAACTTTCCCTCCTCATCCACTTCTTCCTCTTGAGGTTGCTTAATACTCACCTCTAGGGTAATTCCTTTAGTGCCAATGTCACCTTGTTGTTATTGGGGTTCCTCCATTGTCTTTGTTTATTTTTCTAAGGTTCTAATATCACCTTCTTTTTATTTAGGCACCCCTCCACTAATTAGGCATTCCTCTGGTGCAGCTTATTTTTCCTTCCTTATGGGGGAACTTGGTGCTTGTTGGATCATTTGAAATATTGGCCCTATGTTTTTGGGAACCTTCATGGCCCTTTTCTCTACCTTGGATAATTATATTTCCTTGGCAAGTTTCCACTTTTCTTCAAGTGTCAACACCTTATTAATGTCCTCCTTGCTCAAGCCCATTTTATTCCACACCCTTAATTTTTCCTCTTTTATTTTTAAAGATGGTGTGGAGGCTTCTTCACTAGATGATTGGCTTTTTGACTCCATTATTTCCTCAAGCATGGTGGTTGTGTTACTTTGTAAGGATTCCTATACATCCTTGGTTCTTGGCTCCTTCTCCCCTTCTTGTATCTATAGGATATATGTCCATATTCTATCTTATTTGATCTCCTCCTTAGTTTCAAGTGTGAGGGTTACCTCTTTTTCCATCTCTACTAGAGTTATGTAGGGAATATAATGGGTCCCTTAGTCTTTTTATTTTGTTTCTTTCTAGAGGAATCACTCTTTAGCATAAAGGTCACATGCTTCTTAGGAGTTGGGGATGCATTTTTCTCTTCAAAATCAATTTTAGATTAGATGTGATATATAATCTCTTCATGTTTCTCTCCTCATTTATTCTAGATAGTCTTCTACTACATCTTTGAGATAACCATCCCTTCATAACTAACTAGGAAGGGGTGACATTATCATTCATAGTATTGGCACCCTTCTTCTGTGGCTTCATTTCATAATAGAGTTTGAAAATCCTATCATTTATAATCACTCTATGGAGGGGATGGATGCACATCCTATCAAAGTCATCTTCCTCATATTTTGTGGCCTTGGCTCTAAGGTACACAAACTAACACCTCATTTTAATCCTATCTTTATCCATGATATTTATTAAGATCTCTAGTTGTTTTAGATTGGGAATTATTCATAGCACCGCCATGAAATACTTGATAGAAAATACATAAGGTAATTGAAGCCAACTTGATAGGTTCCCATCTATGAGTTTTAGGCACACCACATATAAATGCTAAATTAAGATAAAGGTTGTTGTTCCCACTAGTTACTGGGGAAGCTCCTAAGGGATGCAACACTCAATCCCAAAGGCTTTAATGTACCTATTACACCACCCTTTCACCCTTGTCTTGTACTTCTATGAGAATATGGATAGGTAAATGAAGTATTGATACTTCATCATAGGGGACTCATGACTTGGTAGGAACACCCATAGGTTGTCATCATCTCCATTTAGTACACCTATTTCTCACATCACTATAAAAATTAACATATACCCCCACCTATAGGTTTTGCATGCTTAATGGCACTCTTGTACATTCTAACAATATCCTATGCAAATAACTTGGAGATGTTGAATTTTATCCCTTGCACCATTGGTGGGTGATGCATAAGAAAGTCTTACTAATATCTTACCACCATCCACTAGGGAATAGTTTATATCTAACCAGGTGCATTTCTACCCTTGTGTTGGGGTCCTTAATATATTTAATGGGGAAGATGAATCTTAACTTGTAGTATCCCAAGACCTTTGTGACCCTCTCAACCTCTACTTCATCCTCCATCATTTGATGGATGTCTACCCCTACTCCTGATAGCCTCATGATTCTACTAATTAGGCTCATTGAGATCTTCATACACCATCTTATGAAGTAAAAATGGTCACCATGTACACATGAGAGGAAAAATTTCACCAATTTCTCCATATTTCAAAAGATTGTTAGCTCAAATAGTTATGTTGTGACCATGGTCACCAATTTGTCTCTAATGGAGACATCAAATAGTGTAATACCCACCTTTATTTTCTTCCTTATGTCGATCATCTAGTCCTAGTTTAGCTCTTGTGCATTATTCCATATCAAGTGGTTATAATCTTTGAGCTTGCACATGTGTGCAAATGACACCCATTTATCCCCCACCATGACCTCTGGGGGGAATTACATCTCTCTATAATAAATATTTTTATTTTCTTATAGGTCTATTACCATGATGCTTATGCCTTATACCAACTTTGCCTCTCATTTTGTGGTGGTCACTTCTTTCACTACCCACACTTTATTTTCATCCTTATATGCCTAGGATAGACCTGTCCTTAGTATTTTTTTTCCCATTCTAAATTGGTTGCTATTAAACCATGGTGGTTGATATTTTTGAAACCCAAAATTATTGTTGGTGCGTCTTCATAGTCGTGGGAACTATGATTGTGTCTTTGTCTCTTAATCTTCCTTCACTATTAATGGAATCCTCATTTTTCTATAAAAGTACTACTATTATTTTCTCTATAAATTTTACTACCCTCACTTCCTTTCTAGTTCAAATTAGAATGTAATCTTGTCATTATTCAACCTTTCTCACTTAGGGGGATATGGATGGTTTATTTTTCACTAGTAAATTTCTTTGGTTTGAGTGGCTTTGGCTTTGTTTGGATCTATGTTCTAGTTTGAATTCTCATAAAGGTTTGTAAACTATTAAAGTTTTTCATTTACCCCTTTATACTATGTTTTTATCTACCTCATTAATGGCTAGAAATTAATGTCATAGTGGCATGTGGATTTCTTGAAATCTACTAAACCTATGAAATACACTAAAATCTACCACCAATTACTCATTTATTATAGATTTTTATGCTTATACCATCATAGAATTAATTTTTCTAATGGTTTATTTGGTAAAGTGATAGGTGATTCAAATATTCACTTCCCATAGATCATTGGGTAGGTTCCCATTATCTTGAAGGTAATTTTCTTACACTTTATTTAACTTGGAATGACCCTCACCATTCTTATGGTAACCTAGGCATATAATTTCACATACGTGTAATTCAACCTCCTTGGTTTTATTTCTTCTTAGTTATGTACTTATTTACAAGCATGTTTATATTTCTTAGTTTATTTCTCTATGCTTTCATGTCTCTTGGTTTGGCCTTCCATACCCCATATAAATCCTTACACTAGTCCTCCAGTGCTTCATTTTTTCTTCTTAATTTTTGTGCATGAGCATCTTTTTCACCTTCCTTTATCAACTTTTACTCATATCTTTTTGAACCTAAAAAAATTCATGCACCTAAAAACTTAGGTGTCTAGCCTTAGGTGCTTAGAAAGAGATTATGCTTAACTCACATAATTACATTTATGAATTTAAGTTCTATAAAAGTTCTCTTATGGGCCTAAAAGTGTGACACTTCTTCACTCAACATAAAAAAAACAAACATAAGGAATAATTTGGCTTTCACCAAATTTTATTTGGTCAAAACAAATAAACTAACTTGTGATCAAGAAGTAGGTATATGATAGTGAAAGTGTCATCCTAGTGACTATATAGCTTTAATATATTGCCATAAAAATTCCTAGGGAGCATTTCACCTATTAATGTAAACAAACTTCATGTGCTAGCTGCTAATATATTGTGGATGATATAAGGTCCCATCCACCTAATCTATAATTTACCAGGGTGTTTGAGGTATTTAGAGTCATATAAAAATATTAGTACACCTTTTATAAACAATTTGTGCTTGATTTACTTATCATGTCATAGCTTCTAACATGTCTTTTTTATTTGTTGTCTCCATATTTCTTGGGTTCACGTCTTATCTAATTGCTCCAAGTATTCTAGGTGTGCACTCAAATACTCTTATTCATCCAACCAACCAATATAAATGATGAGAAATGAGGTCACTAGAAATTTCATAGGCAAAATGGCCTCTATGCCAAACACTAGTTGAAATGGTGTAACCTTGCTCAGGTGCTTGTATGTAATACAATAAGCCCACAATACTATTAACATGTGGCTATCCTAATATTTACGACCAACATCACATGTCTTTGTGAGACACATTTGCAATATTTTATTAAATGCCTCAATGGTGCCATTTATTTGGGGATGGTAAGGTGTCATTTTATGGTGTGCCACCATATATTCCATCAATAAGATCTAAATGGTTTCATTTATTAAGTGCACACCATGGTCACTAGTCAAGCTAAGTGGGCATCCATAACAACTAATGATATTATACTAGATAAACCTTGTTGCAGTGGTGGCTATACAATCTTTGGTTGGTGATTCTTCAACCCACTTAGTGAAGTAATCAGTGGAAACCAAAATATATCATGCACCTGTGCACCTCATAGCTAGAGTAATAGGCCTAACAACATCAATGGCCCATTTTTCAAATGGTGTCTAGGCAAGGATAGGGATGAGAGGCATCTCATCCTAGTGGTTTGGTTTTCCCATGTGTTGGGAGATGTCACATGTTTTAGTGCATTCTGTTACATCTTATAATAGAGTTGGCCACCACAAGCCTGATTGTAGTACCTTGCATGTCATAGCATCTCCAAAATAATGTCCTCTAGAAATTCCCTCATATACCCCTTAAAAAATGATACTCATTCATGTTCTATGACACATCTATACACGACTTATTTATGGCTCAACTTATATAGTTCCCCAACAATGAGTTGAAAGGGGACAATTTGAACTATGAGCTACTTCTTCTCCTTAGTTGTCATGGTTTAGGGCATAAATTTGGAAATAAAAAAAGTGGTTACCTTTGATAAGTATTTAGGGACATAATATACTCTATAAATTAAATTTTCACATTAGGCATATCATCTTCAATAGGCACTTTTACATCACCATATTTCATGCAGGACAGATGGTTAGGGCCCAAGTTTTATTTTCTAAGATTCACTACAATATATAACTCAAATTCAAATAAAATAATCCATTAACAAATGCACCCATGTAGAATGGGTTTGCACACTAACTACTTAATTGCCTTGTGATCAATGAATAAAATGAAGGGGATGACCAATAACTAATATCAAAACTTATATACAGAATAGACCATGGAAAGTACCTCGCTCTCAGTTGTGGTATAGTTATATTTTGCCTTGGTTAGTTTTTTTCTTATGAAAGAAATGGGATAATAAATTTTGCATTCACTTGGTTGTGCTAGAATGGTGCCTATTATGGTACCAAAGGAATCAACATGGATATGGAAAGTATTTTCTTAGTTTGGAAATTGTAATATTAATGTGCTTGATAATTTGAGCTTCAGGGTGTCAAATACAACTTCTTACACTATGGCCCAATAGAATGGACCATCCTTTTACAAGAGCTTTTCTAGCAACACTAAAATATTGACATAGTTACTTATGAACTTCGTATAGTACTTACAATATCTAAGAAAGGTGTGAATGTATTTCTACATTGATGGGATCTAGAACTGAAGGATGATTGCAATCTTTGCTAGATCAATGAGTAGACCATCTTTACAGATGATGTGCCCAAGTAAAGTGCCAAATGGTGTTGCAAAAACACACTTATTGAGATTCAAATAAATTTTTCACTACCTAAACCTTTCAAACATAAGGAAATTTTTTTCATAGTGATCCTTTACTAACCCATACATAGTCCAATAATCTAAGTATACTTGGAGGAATTTATGAATTAAGTCCCTAAAAGTGGTGATCACTAATCAAGAGAACATGGTTGGTGCATTCTTTAGTCTAAAGGGAATCATGTTGTAATTGAAATAACCCCATTAAATTGGAAATATGGTCTTGGGCTTGTCCTCCTACTTGATTTAGACTTGATGGTATCCAAAGAACCCATAATTAAAGGTGTATATCTCATAACCTATGATGTTATCCAATACTTCATTAGTGAATGGAGTTAAAAAGGGGTCGATTATGTAGGTAGTGTTCAAAATTCCATATTAAACACAAATATGGATGCACCCATCCTTATTTATGCTAATTACCATGAGGCTAACCCATTCATTTTATTTCATAGGGTAGATGATGCCTATGGTTGACATGTCATTGATCTCCATTTTGACCTTGGCATGAAGATTTGGGTTCATCTTGTAAGGTCACTTCTTGATGGGCCTTGTGCCATAAACTAACTTGATACTCATATTCTTAAGGTATGGGTGTGTGCCTTTCATATCTCTATAGTTTTAAGGGAACAAGTCTTAGAATTTCATCAAGAGGTCTATAATACATGTTAGTTCTATGTCAAACTAATAGGTACAAGGGGAGGGATGTTAAATCAAAAGTCAAATATAACTTTGGGGTTCCCTAACCCCATGGGTTAGACATAAGGCCTAGTAACACTAGTCTCTCCAATAAGGTCAGTCGCCCAACCATAACATGTGTTAATAAAACACACATACCCAGTAGATGCTATGTCAATATAAATAATGACCTTATTTCTCTCATGCTTGGCTTTCCCTCTTGGGTCAACCTAGGAAGAGGAGTCAAAATTGGTAAAAGAATAAGAAGGAGAATGAGGGAACTTGGCCTTTGATTTCTTCTTTTTCTTCTCCTTGTCATGGTCAGGTAGAGTCTCCTTAAACACATTCAACTTATATTTGGGCTCTGTAAGATAAATTTGAGATAGAGGTGAGGCTTACACAACTAAATTTTGGGTAGCATAATTGGCATCATCATGGTCCCTCATTTTATAAAAATTGTAAAACTTAGTGAGGTCATAAAGAAACATTATCTATTGTTTTACTATGCTTGATTTGGAAGACTTATTTTTAATTGGCTTATTACTCAAATCATTAACCTTATGGCTATCCTTCTTGATTTTCTTCTTAGGAGGAACATCAACAACACCATCACCAATCATGTTGTATTTTTGATTTCATGAAGAGGATGATTTTTATGAAGGTATGGGTCACATGCCTATACACACCTCAAATACTTCAATATTTAGACACTCATTAACAACTTCATCATATGAGGCGGGTTAATTCTTGATAACCTCAAGGTGGATCTCCTACCTTAATGCTCACATGAACATATCATGCAACTAGTCATCTAAGAACCTTGTTCTACACATATGAATGGATGAATGCCATCTGTACACAAAATCAAGGTTTGACTCACCCTTAGCCTATGATATGGATGTGAGTGATTGGATGTTGAGGTTAAATGGTTTTGATATATCAAAGTATTGGAGGAAATCATCTATGATTTAGAAACTAGAGAGAATCTGGAGGTATATTTTAAAACTAAGTAAGAGCTTTAGCTCATAGAGAATGAGCAAAGATCTTCAACATCATGCCTTCATCCTATTCTTAATCCATACATGCCATCATGAATTCCATAATATGTTACTCGGGACTAGAGTTCTAACTACCATTGAAATTAAGTAGTTTAAGGATAAGAGTAGGAAGGGGACTAACATGCACCCAAGGGGATAGAGGGTTCCAATGGAGATCCTCATAGACAAGGTTGATATTGGATTAGTGATGAGCTATAGGAGGGGGATCATTATGGTCATAACATTTCCTATGTCCATAGGCACCATCATAACCATGACCATGGAGAGGATGATGCCAAGATGATTCCTGATAGGGAGGATGCTCATGGTGGAAATCATCTCTACCACAAGGTGGGGAAAAACCACACGATAGGTAACGTTCCTCATAGGGATGATGGGAATATGTGGCATACTCATGAAATAAGTCATGATGACTAGATTCCTCATGGTACTAATCACATGACATCAGATGAGGGTCAAATAATGGGTGTTGATGCCCCTAATAGTCATCCCATATATCTCTAGTCTATAAGTGATGATCAAAATCAACATGGTCTTCATAAACTCTAAAGGAGGGGTTAGGAGGATGGGAGGACTCACCATGATGGGGATACCTTTCCAAGTTGGAATACCTATAATCCATAACATGAATGTGAGGGTGTTATTGCTATAGAGTCTCCTAATAATAGAGAGGTGGGGACTCACATGAGAATTAGTTGAGGAACTCAAAAATGAGTGGGTGAAATCTCTATCTCCAAAGGAAGCACAACATTAACTCCTAAGGAGATAAAGATGCACTTAATTCACCTAAAGGAATATATAACAATCATCAATTATTGGACATAGGTCATCAGGTCTTAGTCACACAAGGGGATCCTCATCACCTCTAATGGGTGAATGAGATGCAACATAAGGCTGAGATAAAACATCCTTAAATGAATGAAGCTCAGACTGGTGTAAAGGAGACCAAGTCCATTAGTTATAGATCTACCAATTTTATTCCCTTTGGAATGAGAGAGGGTATACATCACCATGATGGGTTGAGGGAACCTCCTATATCCTATAATTTCTATGGCATTCCATTTCAACCATGGCTTTCTCATGAGTGAGCTCAAGGATGAGATGATGAATCTGATAAGATTCACATCGTAAGGGTGGGAGACCAGCCATGGATGCATTGAATCAAGAGAAATATAGAATAAAACAAAAAAGGTATACCTATGGAGAACCAATAGGGATAATTACATAGAACCAAATTAGGATAAAACAACCAAGTTAAGATCCAAAACACAACTAAAATAAAATCCTAACAACTAATAGAGGGGAGTTGGCTAAGAGATTTATAAATGGGATAGAAATAACATGAGATCATATGTGAGGTCCCATTGAGCATGGTATAATGTAGCTCCAAGAACTTAAATGGAACCACTCATGTTTGGTAGGGGGTACACAAGGTGTTAATGTAAACAATTAAGATGTTAGAAGGCTTAGGGCTTCTATGAGCTATAAGAGATCTATAGTGGCTATCTGGTTTGTCACCTTGCACCAAACTATACATAGAATTATAAACTAGGTTAGGGATATCATGATAAAGTGTACAAAGGATGTAGGTATCTCTATTGGATCTAACCAAAATAAATTAATTATCTAAGACTAGACTATTGATTGCACACAAATTATAGAAATAATAATACCAAGTAAAGAGAGATAATAAATGAAAAGCAAATATATAAGCTAAGGTAATTTCAAGCCAAATGAAAGATGTTTTAAGTAATAAATGCATTTTAAATCAAGGGTTAAAGAGCATGCCTAGTCTATGCTTGATCTATATTTCACTTTCAAAATTATTATAATAATACCATTCTCTAGTTTAGCAAGAACGAGATATTATTTAAGCAACTTGTATAGATCATTTTAAGCATGTAGAGTCCTAATATGTAATGAAAATGTTTCCAATTAAATCATAACATGTAATGGTAAATAATTCAATAAATTAAGATATATTGTAACCATATATGAATGCTTAAACTTCAAAAACTATTATAAACAGTGCACAAAATAACTAAATTACTAAAACAAATCAAACCCTAGCATGTATACTACTTTAAATAAATAAAGAGTTTCACTTTTCAAAGAAAATTACACTCATATAAAAATAAATAAAGATGTGAAAACTTTATATAAATTGATTTTCCAAGCTTAGAGGCAAGAGAGGAAGAAGATCAGCCTGTGTGTAAGTTAAGTCCAAACTAAGAGCCAAAATCTATGGAAGAGGTGAAGGAGAAGCTACCAATATATGGAAAATTCAATTCAAGGATCATAAGAGATAGGTGAAATGGAGTATTTAGGGATCAAGGATAAGCCCATAATCTTTAGGAACACTATATAGAGTAATGTGAATCACCAAAAATAGATACAAAGAAGTAGGGTAACCCTTATCACAATGAAAGCTATTGTGTCAAGCAAGAACCAAGAGAGATTCAAGGAGGAAACTAAAATTTGAGTGTGATGATAAAGTGGGAATATAAGAGAAATAATGTAAGAGAGAGTGAATCTAGAGACTCAAATGAATGAGAAAGAGGCATATATCTCAACCTTAATCTACCAAAATACTAAAAACTAGTTGTTTCTAGTTATTTGGGCCCAAATAGGGAACTGTTACACATGTTCTACCTTGGTCATGGCCTATGCCATGGATTTTATGAAGAAAACATGTGGCCTAGGCTATGGGTTTCCTCCCCAAGCCATGACCTAGGTCAAATAGGTTTCTAGGGTGGTTAATGAGTTCTTAAAAGGGCCTTGGCATCCTTAGAGAGCCCATCTAGAGTGTCAAAGAGTTGAGATGAACTACGGATGTGTATGGGATGAGAATATCATGCAAGAAAGGTCCAAGTTAGTGTAAAATGTATCCAATAAGGATAAATAGGGTTGGTATTCTACATGTGAGTTGATGCGTAATCATAAGGAGGAGTAAGGTCATGAGAAGTACAATTACATATGTCCCTAAGGTAAAATTAGTCTATGTTCAGATGAACAAGGAGTGTTATGTAGTACCTAGAAGCCAAACCAAAGCAAGGGAAAGAAGGAAATAAAAAGATAAAAGAAACATTACCTACACTTACTAGATAAGGATGGTGGTAGAAGAATTCAATGGTGTGATCCATAGGTTAGATTGTAAATGCTGCATAAAGCAAAATCCAACCCTAACTCTAGCTCTATCTCCAACTCCTACGATAAGGGACACAAGTGATATCAAACTAGATCATACTATCTAGAATGACATTCACAAAGATGTCATCCCTAGTGTTCCATTTATGAGGGATATGGAATAATTGGACATCCTCAAAGGAGAGAAAAAAATTCATCATTTTGAAAAGGTGGAGTAACTCATAGTTAATGATTTCCCAAACATTGATGAGTTTAGACACAGATAAAAGTGAGTTAGAGAATAACTACACATGGCATGCACCTAACTCATGATAATTAGTCAAGGTGCCAATGATCACATGATACTTAATGGAATTATTAATTTTATTGGTAAGGAAGAAACCAACTATAATAAGATCATGGCACCATAGATAATTAATAACCCAAGCTACAACTGTTGATCCTAGGTTACCTCAACTACCACCATCTATGTGAATCACCACTGAGAGGTGCACCATGATGGGGGTTGAGGATGCAAGACTAAAAATATATTTTTAAGGAAATCTCAAAGTGAATAAGTTTAATTGAGTTATATGAAGGAAATAAATAATTAAACCAAGCCAAAACCATAGTGGTTAACCAACACCAACCTCAATAAGAGGAGAAAAGGGAAAGTGGGGGAAGTTCAAAGAAGATGAAGACCAATTAGCAAGACTAGAGAAAGTCTTAAACCATTGTATCTACTTAATAATCCTACCTATAGCCATGATAAATAAGAAATAAAGGGATTTATAATGTATTTAATATATAAAGGAAAAGAAAATACTAACTAAAATAAGTACATAGAGTAACTTCTATCCTTGGGTGCCCACGAAATGGGGCACAAGCCTAGGAGGTTAGCAAAGACCCAAAAAGGGTCCCAAGGACCAAAATGGGGCCAAAGTAGGCCCAAATAAGAATCAAATTAAAAATAGAGGCTAAAAATATACTTAGAATGTGACAAAATCCCTAAGATAGAGGTTTCACAATTTGGAACACAAAAATGGGTAAAATACCCAAAAAGGGCCCATCAAAAGCAAGAAAAAGGGCCAAAAAGAGAGAAAAGTAAGTCATTTTCATTATTTTTTTCACTTTGAGAGATCTAAAGGAGAGTTAAAAATCAATTGAATCCCAAGTGTAGCAAATGAGGATGTGGGAACATTCCATAGACATAAATGATGGTTCAGGTAAGTCTTACGAATAAAATGTTTACAAAATTTATTCATTTTTTAGGGTTTAAGAGGCTCTAAGAACATTTTGACTCATTATAGAAAATTAAATGGATGAATCAGGTGAAATAAGGAGTAAAAATGATGGTCTCAATGATATGGATAAATTGGGACAAATGAGAGGTCAAACAATGCCTCGTGGAAGGAGAAAAAGGGAGCCCTAGGGATTGTTAAGGTGCCACACCCCAAGCCATGGCTTGGCAAGGCATGGCCATGCCCTAGGGTATTATTAGACCATAGAAGGTATATCTTGGCTCACTTCCAAGCTATGAATTTTCCAAAAACTCTATGGATTAGGGTAGTGAGGCCCCAAGATAGGCCTTAGGGAGCCCAAAATAGCCCAAGAGGTTTCAAAAGGGACTATAACATGAAGGAAGAAGGATAAATAAGATATATAGATAGAAAAATTATTATTTTTATGTGAATGTGCTCATTTAATGTCTAATAGACTAATCTAATGACCTATTTTTTTCTTGTGCAGACATGTGGAGGAGTTAGCATATCAGAGGAGCGAGATTCTTTATAGGTGAGGGAATAGCCAACATAAAGAGATAGATAGTGCGAGGTGACTAACTGGGAGAGAGTTTTGTCATGGTTAACTAAGGAGGTTGATGCTCTACTTGTGAAGGACCAAGATTGCCTATGAAGTGTAAGACTTTGGAGAATAGTACATGTATTACTCTAGGGAGCTAGTGAATGTGTTGGTGACCATATAGGTACCAGAGAGACGTGTTCTAGATAGGGCCCAAGCTAAATTCCATATTCAACATTAAGGATGTATATCAGCATTATGGGGTAGATCCTATAGGTAGATATATATATATATATATACCATAAGTATAAGATATATCGACAATTGAGCTCTACTTAGTGTGACCATACCCTTAACAAAATAGCCATGGAGTATAGATTACACATCAGTCACTCAGGGTACCCACACTCAGGACAATGGTAGTAAGTACTATGGTTAGGAGGTTCTACATTGGCTAGAGTATGGGGTGAATACCAATCTCTTGAACATGATTTATCCAACATGTAGAGGGAGGATAGAGATATTCTTAGGGTTAGTATATTTTAAGTAGATGATACCTATAACTAGATCACATCTGATACACAAGGGCATGTAGATTGACACAACCTAGATTACTTATGTCCTTGGCGTACGAGAGTCTCCCACTAACATGGTTAAGGACACCATGGGGTAGCAATGCATACCCTACATTAAAGGAGGTAATTACATGGATGTCATAGTTCACAAATAAGGTTAGGCCTATGAATAACACCATAGATCTAGATGTAGTAGGTAACTACATCCATGATCCGTATAAATCTATAGTGTGGCTAAATGATGAAAGGATAGAGAGACATATAGGATAAAAGGAGATCTAAGGTCCATAGGGGTTGTACCACCATATAGGGAGATAAGATCTAGTGGCATGGGAGAGATGAGCATATCCTAGGCTAAATAGGGTTGAGCATGATAGGTAATAAGGGTAGAGTGAGGGAGTTAGTGGTGGAGAGAGGCAACCATGGTGAGGACTACCACAACCAAGAGAAACATGACCTATGGGAGGGCCATAGAGGCCATCATCACTACCAGGTAAGATAAGTGTATTTTATAGATATTACTTTATCTTTTTACTCATCCTTAGCAATATTTGATATGTGACTAACATATGTGTTATTTGTGTGTGTATAAGAGACTAATCTAGCTCGACTATACCCTAGGTGGATCTAATACTAATAGAGATATTTGATAATTTGGAAATAACACCATTGATAGAGTGAGTGCTACATTTACTATTAGGGGAAGAGACACATAATTATTTTTCATAGGTGGGTACATGAGCCTCACTCAAGATGGTGAGGGCACAACACCAGCTACCATAGTTAGAGGAAAAGTCAACATGGCATAAAAAACCATGACATGATTAGAGATAGATATAACAAAACATGAGATGGTTGTATTATGAATTGAGGTATGAATAGATAAAATAGAGGTTAAGATAGACTATTTATGGGTTGAGATAGCTTGAGAGTAGACTAGAGGAGTGGATATGCTTAGACACACGATAGACTGGTTGATAGCCCTAGAGTAAATTGTGGCTTTACTAATTTCCAGGTAGATATTGAGGTCTCCACTAGAGGAATTAACACCATAGATGTAGCCTAATCATAGGATGATAGGGATAGTATCATATATATATATATATATATATATATATATATATATATATATATCCATATAGATGGTAGTTATGGGGACTATGAGCCTAGACTTAGAGGAAGCCATGTGATGATTTTTATGATATATATGCATCTCTTTATCATTATTAGAATATGTGTGTATATTATTTTGTGTGTGATGTGTATGGTTCATCTGATATAGACTACTAGATAAATGTGATTAGATAGTAGGAATTACTAATAAATAACCCATGTATAAACACATATATAAGCAACACAAAGGTTAGTGGTACTAGAAGAGAGGCAAGGTTCACCTTACCACCATAGGCAACTTTCCTATAGGTCCATGTGGAACACAAAAATGAAATGTTTTGAGGTGGAACCCATCGATTAGGTGTTGTAGGGGCTCACCCTCAAGGGTGGAGAGATGATAAGCCCCATTCTCTAGAGAGTCAGTGATAACAAAAGGGCCAAACCACTTATGTATGAGTTTACCCTTCTTACGGTGATCCTTGTCAAATATGAAGACCATATCACCTACCTTTAATTGATGAAGACACACCAAATTATTAATGTAGTAAAGTTGATGGTGCTAGTAAGCATGGTTATGGTCAATAATGGCCAGACATCACGCATCTAACTACTCAAGCTCAATGAGGCAAGCAACACATTTTTCCTTATTAGAAAATATCCAAATGTATTAACTTATAATGAATAGATTAAGACCTATAAGGGAATAATAGCCTCAAACCCATACATGAGGGAGTATGAGGTTGCCCCCATGGCCATTAAAAATCTAGTCTGATAGGCCCACATAGTAGGATAGAGCATGAGATGCTAGTCCCTCTTAGACTATGCAATGGTATGGAGAATCATATTCTTCAATTTTTTATTTTAATACTCTACTTTCCTATTGCCCTAAGGTTAATGGGTAGAGAAAAATAGAGCTTGAACCTGAAGTGTTTAGCGAGCTCACGTATCTTTGGGATTTGGAATCCTAGGCCATTATCAACCATAATTATAGTGGGGACCTTGAACCTATGAATAATTTTGTTTAGGAAAAACTTGGTTACAATCTTCCCACACATGCTACTAAGAGGCATGGACTCAACCCCTTCATAAAATAGTTAGTGACAGTGATGAACTAATTATGGCCATGAGAAGATGTAGGTTTGAAATCACTGACAAAGTAGAGAGCCCAAACCAAGAAGGGCCAGGGAGACAAAATGGAATGTAAGATGTCTACAAGGGCATTCATGGAATGCTTAATGACTTGGCATATCTTACAATTCTTAACATATTTGACTACATCCTTAACATGAGTGGGATAATAAAAATACATCCTAATAATACACTGAGTGGTGGCTTGCCCTCCTAAGTAGCCACCACAAACACTCCCATGAGACTCCTCTAAAATGAAAGGAGTATCCTCAAGGGTGAGACACTACATCAACACACCATCGAGACTCATCATGAACAAATTTCTACCAATGATGACATAGTGAATGATGAGCTTATTGATTTAATATAATTCCTATAAATGAGAATTAATTGGATAATATTAGGTCTCAAGGTAATGGAAAATTTCCTAATACTAATCACACTTGGCAACCTTAGCATGGTTGATTGAGTAGACCATCTTATCTATAAAGTCATCATCAACCAATTTTGAGTTAGGATTGGGTATTGGGAACTTAACAAGTTATTCAACTATAGCCAAACCCTTGGTAGACTTTTGGTTAATAATGCAAAGGTCAAACTCTTGAAGAATCATGATCCACCTCATAGTCTAGCTATTAAGATGTGTCTTTGTAAGTAAATAGAAGAGTGTATCAAACTAGACAATCATGTTGGTGGTTTGACCCAACTTGTTATGTCTCAACTCATTCATGGCAAAGATGAGGGAGAGGAACTATTTCTCAATGAGAGATTAGTTGAGCTCAGGGCAAAGTAACATGTGAGAGATGTAGTAAACAACTCTCTCTCTCTCTCTCTCTCTCTCTCTCTCTCTCTCTCTCTCTCTCTCTCTCTCTCTCTCTCTCTCTCTCTCTCTCTCTCTCTCTCTCTCTCTCTCTCTCTACTAGTTTCATCATTTTTGCACAACATTCACCTGATGGAAATATTAGTGATATAGGTGTATAATATGAACTCATGCCATCAATGGGTGACATTAATATGGGAAAATTATGAACCATGCATTTCAATTCCTCAAAATCTACTTAGAATTTAGTAGACCACAAGAATGACATGTTCTTGTATAAGAGATGCATGAGGGGTATGTATTTATGATCATACTCCTCAAGGAAACATCTAAGAAATTTGAGACTTCCTAGGAAGGATTGTAATTGAATAAGGTTGCATGGGGGAGGAATCTCAAGTATCATCTTAATCTTCTTGGGATCCACCTCTATGCACCTTTATGAAATTAGGAATCTAAGAAGATTTCTAGTGGAGACACCAAAAATGCACTTATTGAGGTTAAGGTTGATGTGATACTCTTGGAGATTCTCAAAGATGGTCTTGAGGTCTTACACATGATCATCTTTCTTACAATATTTATCAAGGAGATAATTGACATATCACTAAAAAAATCTTATGGATAAGGTCATGAAAGATGTGGGTCATGGCATGCTGATATGTGGCCCTAACATTATTTAGACCAAAAGGCATGACAACATAATTGAAGGTACCCCACAAGGTAGTGAATGTCATATTATGTTAGTATTTGGTTGTAATCTAGATTTGGTTATACCCTAATAATTGGTTTATGAGGGACATGATCTTAAAGCTAGTAGTGAAATCAATAATTTGGTTGATCAAAGAAGTAGGAAAATTATCCTTTGGGAAAGCCATATTGAGATCTTGGAAATAGATGTAGATCTAAAGTGTTCCATTCTTATTGAAAATAATAACAATGTTAGACACCCATCAAGGGCATTCAATGGATTAGATGAAACTAATTCAGATGAGTTTCTGAATCTTAGCCTTGACTATATGGGAGACTTTAACCACCATTGGTCATTGATTTTGGCAAATGGATCAGGTCCCATAATCCATAACTAGGTTATGGAAAATAATTTAGGATCCATGCCCTTCATATTAATGTATTCCAAAGTGAATTCATCAAAAAAAATTCCCAAGAAGGCAACCAAAACATCTTATTCCTTTGGAGCAAGGCTAATGTTGATCTTAATGATCTTAGGCCTTGTTAAAATGTTGAGGTTGATGTCTATGGATCCTTTAACATCCATACCATTTCCTTCCTCAAAACACTCAAGAATGGGAGCGAGTGATTAATCTAACACTTCAAGTTTAATAATAAGGACATTCATGACAAGAATGGTAGGGGTTAGGCCATCAATGAGAGAGATCTCCAAACCAAGATGATAAAGGGGATAATAATGCTTATGATAAGCCTACATGAGCTTGGTATAATCCTTTATCTCCTTAAATAGTTTGTGTCATAATATAAATGAAACAATACTCAAGATCAGATCTAGTAAGTCTAGAGGTCTTATTGGGAGATGTATTGAGAGAGCCTATACTCTGGTGGGAAAAGTATGATGCAAGGGGAAGTTTAACATCTAGGGAGACATCCTAGAAGCAGTTTTTGAAGATAGATGAGATAGCCTATCATCATGGATTGGAAGATAAAGTTGGTGTATACATGTCAAACTCTAAAGGAATGAATGATGATCAATACTTAGATCACAACACTCATCCTTGAGAAAATGAGACTCAAAAATAGGGTGTGTATGAGAATATACAAATTCCCATGAGAAAATAGTCAAAGCCTCACCTGAGGGCTTTTTATTTTCATAGAGAAATACCTATTCATCTTGTTCAACCTCTAGGGTATGAGCCTCACCTTCATGCATGAATTGAACCATGCAAAATGTGTCCAACGTGATGGCATGCATGAAAATAGTCCAAGGATGGCCAATAATCATGTTATATGAAAGATCAAGGTCTAACACAAAAAACTTGATCATGAGAATATTGGGGCCAAACTTGACCCATATTTTCATGTCCCCATTGATGTAACTATGTCATTATTAAAACCAACATAGTTATGGTGAGAATGAGAGAGATTCTTATGAATAATCCCAACCTCATTGAACACATGTAGGGGCATGATATTCAACATAGTTCCATTATTAACAATGCACTAATTGACATGGAAATCATCAATAGAGGTCTCAATATAGAGAGGGAACCAAACCCTCTTTACAATAACTGAAGCAACTAAAAAATAAAGTGGGGTTAAAATATAAGATGGGAAAACAAGGATGCTTGGATGCATTAGAATTGAACAAAACTTCAACATCGAGCTGTAAAATATGAGGCACCTTTTCTTAGGTAAAGGTGAAGAAGGTCTCAAATGGAGATCCCAAATGAGAGGCCTTGTACCTCCTGTATAAAAGCTTGACTCACCTTTGGTATATGATATAGAGTTTAATGACTATATGTTGAGGTTAAAGGATTTGCAGACATTTAAGTATTGGAGGAAATCATCTAGAAGGAGTTGGAAACTAGAGAGAGAATATAGAGGTAGATTATAAAACTAGACAAGAGATTATGTTGGGGATCAACCAACAATGTTGATTACTATATGAAAGCAATAAATGTAGAATTAAACCAAAAATATAAGTAACTAGAATCAGAAATAACAAAGAATAAGAGATACAAGAAACCACCATGAAAACTTGTATTAAACTCTTTACAGAAGGAATACAATTGAAGAAACTTCTTTTCTTCCACACCTCTCTCAGATGTACAGATCTCTTTCTAGATCTCTTTCCCTCAAGAGCTCTCTCTCTCAATTACAATCAATTCTAACAACCTGGATTGATACACATATATAATACTATATTGTACTTGTCCAATTCCCCAATAAGCTAAGAAGATCTAATCCTATTTATAATAATTAGGAAACATGAGCATATAATTATAGCCATTGGATGCACCTCCTAATCAAGGGCTCTAAATAGTCTTACTTAAAATAGAGATGCATACTTAAAACTAACACTTAATCCTACAATGAAAACATTATGTTCTATCCACAGAAATAACATTCTAGACCCACAGGTGACCGACATCAGTCCCTGCCTGTCTGCACCTGACCGACGTCGACTAAACATAACCAATGCCGGCATCTCCCAAATGACTCTTGACCAACGTCGGTCACTCCTGACCGATGCCAGTGACTGTGTAATTCTTGCAACTTCTGCACTCACTCATTTGGTGAAGCTTTTAGCTCCACACCTTAACAATCTCCCAATTGGAGATAAACAACTGCACCAGTACCTGTACAGCAACATCTTCTAGCTCCTCCATCTTCAAACTCAATCATGAAGACCTACAAAAGTTTAATGAAGATTCAAATTCTCCTTTGTTACCAGCTTGGTTAACATATTAGTAGGCTTCTTATCTATATGGATCTTTTCTAGCTTCAACTCACCATCCTCCAATACCTATCTAATGAAGTGGTACCTAAGCTGTATATGCTTTCTTCTTGAATGAAAGGCTAAATTCTTAGGCAAATGAATTACACTCTGACTATCACTGTATAATCTACAACTCTCTTTCTCCTTTCTTAGCTCTTCCATGAACCGTGTCATCCATATCATCTCTTTGCTAGCCTCTGTGACTGCAATATATTCTACTTCTGTAGTTGACAAGGCAACAACCTTCTGCAACTTTGATATCCAGCTAACAGCCATTCCACCAACAGTGAAAACATATCCTGTGGTGCTTCTTTTGCCATCCAAATCACCTGCCATATCTGAATCTACATAACCATGTAGAGAAGTATCTAAACCTCCATAGCACAAATGCCTACTGTTGGTCCCTCTCAGATATCTAAGGATCCACTAACTGCTTTCAAGTGTTCCTTCCCTGGATTGGCCATATACTTACTTACAACTCCCACTACTTGGGCAATATCTAGTTTGGTACAAACCATTGCATACATTAAGCTCCCTACTACAGAAGCATATAGAACTCTACTCATGTACTCTACCTCATCATGTGAATTAGGACACTATTCTTTACTCTATTTAAAATGTCCAACCAAAGGTGTGCTTACCGGTTTTACATCCTGCATATTGAACCATTTCAACACCTTGTTCACATAATCCTCTTGAGACAAAATCAACCTATGATTTTTCCTGTCTCTCTTAATACTCATGCCAAGGATTTTCTTTGCTACTCCCAAATCCTTCATGGCAAATGTGTGAGCTAATTTCACCTTAAGCTCAGAGATATCTTGCATGTGTGATTTTGTAACCAGCATATCATCTACATACAACAACAAGATAATATATCTACCATTATCCAATCTCTTAAAATACACACAATGGTCAGATTGACACCTACTATAGCCATGCTCAATCATAAAACTATCAAATCTCAAATACCATTATCTATGAGCTTGCTTGAGGCCATACAAGCTTTTCTTCAATCTGCACACTAACTTCTCCTTACCTTTGACCTCAAATCCTTCTGGCTATTCCATATATATTTCTTCATCGAAATCTCCATGAATAAACACTATCTTAACATCAAGCTGCTCAAGATCTAAATCCTCAATAGCAACTAAAGACAATACAGTCCATATAGAAGTCCTTTTAACTACAAGAGAAAAAATCTCACCAAAATCAATACCTAGTTTTTGTGCAAATCCTTTCACTACCAATCTGGCCTTATATCTCATCTATCCATTCTCACCTCCTTCAATCTATAGATCCATCTGTTCTTCAGTGTCTTCTTTCTTACTGGTAACTCAACCAAATCCCATGTTTGGTTCTCTTTTAAGGAATCAATTTCCTCATTCATGCCTAGCTCCCACTGATTCTTGGATTCCACCTATATTTCTTCATCAAAACTCTCTGGTTCTACACCATTAGTAAGCAATAAATAGAATAATGAAGGGAATATCAAATTGGAGGTTTAATTACCCTTTCTGACCTCCTAATGGGCATCTGAGACTCATTCACAACATGCTGTCTACCTAAATTCTCTGACAATGACTGACCTCAGTCACTTCCAGGCCTGTAACTGGCTGACATCGGTTCTACCTGATCGATGTTAGTTCCTGCCTGATCGATGTCAGTCACTGTATGATCGACATTAGTTCCTATATTGTTGATGTCGGTTCCTGCCTGATCAACATTGGTCTCTATGTTTTCCTATCTATGATTAATTTTTCTTGTGAGCTCATTTTGGACCATTACCTCATCCAATTCTCCATTGCTCTGCCTAGATTGATTCAGCTTCTTGAGCTGATCACTATACATCACTTTTTCATTAAAAACAACATCACAGCTCCTAATTATTTTGTTGGTTCCTAGATTCCAAAACCTGAATCCAAAATCATCAGAGCCATAGCCAATAAATGTGCACCTCATAGACTTAGCATCTAGCTTCTTTCTATTTTCCTTATCAACGTGCACAAAGGCTTCACAACCAAAAACTTTGAGAAATGAGAGATCTACCTTTTTACCTATCCATGCCTCTTTTGGAATTCCACCATTTAGAGCTATAGAGGGTCCTCTGTTAATCAAGTACACTACAGTATCCACAGCTTCTACCCAAAACTCTAAGGGAAAACTAGCATGCAATCTCATACACCTTACACGCTCCATTACTATTTTGTTCATCCTTTCAACAACTCCATTTTTCTAAGGTGTTCTTGGAACCATCCTTTGCCTACGTATTCCATTCATATAATAATAAATTTTGAACTTATAGCTACAATACTCACCACCATTGTCAGATCTCAGGCACTTCAATCTCCTGCCTATTTCATTCTCAACCATGGCTTTTCAAATCTTAAAAGTGTCAAAAACATTAGATTTATTCTTAATACAATAGACCCGTACCTTTCTTGTAGCATCATCTATGAAAGAGACATACTATTGTGATCCTCCAATAGAAGCAACCTGAGCCAGTCCCCACACGTCTGTGTGAACAAGCTGCAATTTGTGCTTCTCCTTTGTTGACCCAATCTTGAGAAAACTTAATCTCTTCTATTTCCCAAAAATACAGTGCTCACAAAATTCTAGATCTATGTTTTTCAAATCTGAAAGCTTACCTTTTGACTTAAGAATAGACATTCCCTTCTCACTCATGTGGCCGAGCCTAGAGTGCCACAACTTTGCATCCACATCTGAAGTAGATAATATAGAAGGAGAATTATTAGTAACACAATTACATAAATAGAGAGTACCTACTCTCTTACCTTTGGCCAATACAAGTGATCCCTTGGTAACCTTCCAAGATTCAGCTGTGAGAGTTACTATACAACCCTCATCCCCTAACTTTCCTACAGAAATCAAATTCCTCTTCAAGCTGGGAACATGCATGACATCTCTCAACACCCATGTGTTGCCATTCTACATTTTCAACTGTACTTTTCCTTTGCAAACAATTTTACAAGGCTCATCATCCCCTAAACAAACTATTCCAAAATCTCCATGGACATAGTCACTAAAATATTCTCTATTAGGGGTAGCATGAAAAGAGGCACCAGAATCTAAAACCCAAGATTCTATATTATTATGCAAAGAGAATATAAGAGCATCTTGTGCAATACCTACAACTTTTGCTTCTTCTTTACGTTCAAGCTGATTGTCTTCTTTAGGCTTTGACCAACAATCTTTGCTTATGTGCCCTATCTTTCCACAATTCTAGCATTGTGGCTTCCTGCCATTTCTGGATTTGGATCTACCTCTCATCTTTGACTTAGGCCTTGATCTCCCTTTCTTTCCCTTCTCTTTTTTCCTTACCTTGCTCTCAAAACTTAAAGCATTCCCTGATGTTTCCTCTGTGCTTTTCCTAAAAATTTCTTCATTCAAGATTACACTAACAACATCCTCTACTTTTAAAATATTTGAAGCAGATGCAGTATTACTAACTACCATTACCAAGCTATGCCAGCTTTCAGGCAAAGAACATAA
This sequence comes from Torreya grandis, assembly GCA_037957365.1. NCBI lineage: Eukaryota > Viridiplantae > Streptophyta > Pinopsida > Cupressales > Taxaceae > Torreya > Torreya grandis. Next base: position 391,648 of record JARHVA010002825.1, on the reverse strand, counting down.
TATTAAAAGAGCCTTAATTTCATCATCAAACACTATTTTGATTAAATTTAATTGATTTACAATTCCATGGAAATCATTTAGATGATTAGATACAGATCCACCTTCCTGCATTTGCAAATTAAATAACTGCTTCATAAGATATACCTTATTTAATGCTGAGGGTTTTTCATATAAATTTGCTAAAGTAGTCATTAACTCTACCATTGATTTTGCATGTGATAAATTAGATATCACAGTAGATGCCAGACTCAATCTTATAGATCCAAGAGCCTTTCTATCAAGAACTTCCCATTCTTCATCATCCATGTCTTTGGGCTTCTTTGAAACCCTACCTAATGGTAAGTATAGATCTTTCTGATACAGATAATATTCTATCTGCATTCTCCAATGTTGATAATTCTTGCCATTAAACTTCTCCATTCTCAGTTTACTTTCTTCTGCCATTGCTTTTTCCCACTCAAACAAAAATCCCTGTGATTAACCTATAATCAATACACACTAACTAGATCTAAAACATCTGTTAGTCAACCTGAACTCTAATACCACTTGTTGGGGATCAACCAACAATGTTGATTACTATATGAAAGCAATAAATGTAGAATTAAACCAGAAAGATAAGTAACTAGAATCAAAAATAGCAAAGAATAAGAGATACAAGAAACCACCCTAAAAACTTGTATTAAACTCTTTATAGAAGGAATACAATTGAAGAAACTTCTTTTCTTCCACACCTCTCTCAGATGTACAGATCTCTTTCTAGATCTCTTTCCCTCAAGAGCTCTCTCTCTCAATTACAATCAATTCCAACAACCTAGATTGACACACACATACAATACTATACTGTACTTGTCTAATTCCCCAATAAGCTAAGAAGATCTAATCCTATATATAATAATTAGGAAACATGAGCATACAATTACAGCCATTAGATGCACCTCCTAATCAAGGGCTCTAAACAGTCTTACTTAAAATAGAGATGTGGACTTAAGACTAACACTTAATCCTACCATGCAAACATTCTGTTCTATCCATAAAAATAGCATTCTAGACGCACAAGTGACCGACGTCAGTCCCTGCCTATCTGCACCTAACCGACATTGGCTGAAAATAATCGATGCTGGCATCTCCCAGTCGACTCCTGACCGACGTTGGTCGCTCCTGACTGACGTTGATGACTGTGTAATTCTTGCAACTTCTGCACTCACTCATTTGGTGAAGCTTTTAGCTCCACACCTTAATAGATTTAACTCAAAGAGAATGAGTGAAGAGATTCAACATCATGCCTTTATCTTATTCCCAATCCATATATGCCATCATGAATGTCATAATATGCTTTCTATTATTGGAGCTTTTAGTCCCATTAAACTTAGGTAGTTTAGGGATAGGAAGGGGAATAACATACAACTAAGGGGTTAGAGGGTTCTAATAGATATCCTCATAGGAATGGTCGATTATGGAATAGCGATAAGATATAGAAAAGGACTCATGATGGTAATGATGCTTCCTATACCCATAGACACCATCATAACCATGACCATAGAGATGATGATGTCAAGGTGGCTCCTGATAGGGGGGATGCTCATGGTGGAAATCATCTCTACCACATAGTGGGGAACGACCATGAAATGAGTAACATTCCTCATAGGGATGATGGGAAGATGTGTCATACTCATGAAAGTGGTCATGATCAATAAATTCCTCATGGTGTTGATCAGATGCCATCAGACAAGGGTAAACTAGTGGGTGTTGATGCTCATGATAGGCATCCCATGGATCTCTAGTCTATAAGTGATTATAACAATCAACATGCTCATTAGAAAATCTAAAGGAAGGGCTAGGAGAATGGGAGGACTCACCATGATGGGGATACCTCACCAAGTTAGAATACCTATGACCCATAGCATGGATGTGAGGGTGTTATTGTTTTAGAGTTTCTTATTAAGAAAGAGGTAGGGAACTCATGTGAATATTGGTCAAGGCACTCAAAATTGAGTAGGTGCAAGCTCTATCTCTAGAGGAAGCATGACACTAACTCCTAGGGGGAGAAAGATGTACTTCATTCACCTAAAGGCATTTATGACAATCATCAATGATTACACATAGCTAATTAATCCCTAGTCATGTAAGGGTATCCTCATTACCTCAAGGGGTGAATGAGACACAACATAAGGCTGAGAAGAAAATCCTCAAATGAATGAAGATTAGACTGATGAAAAAGAGACTAAGTCTATTCATTATAGATCTACCAATCTTATTCCCTTTGGAATGAGAGAGGGTTTACAACATAATGTTAGGTCAAGGGAACCTCCTAGATCCTATGGTGTTTATGGAATTCCATTGTATCCATGACTTGCTCATGAGTTAGCTCAGGGATGAGACCCTAAATTTGATGGGATTGGCATCACAAGGGTTGGAGACTAGATTTGGATGTAATAAATCAAGAGAAACATAGAAGATAATAGAAAAGGTAGAATGACAAAGAACTAATAGGGAGAATGACACAACCAAAATAGGAGAAAAAAACTAAGGTGAGAGCTGAAACACAATTGAAACAAAAGCATAATAGCTGATAGAGGGGAGTTGGCTAAGAGATCTCTAAAAAAGATAGAACTAACATAAGACCATATGTGAGGTCTCACTAAGTGTGATATAATTTATCTCCAATAACACTAATGGAACCACTAGTGTTTGGCATGGGGTACATAGGGTGATATATAAAATAACTAAAAGGCTAGAAGGATCAGGGCTTCTATGGTCTATAAGAAATCTATAGTGGTTATCCGGTTTACTGAATTGTACCAAGCAATAGATAGACTTGTAAATCAGGTTGGGGATATAAAATAAATCACAAAAAGTATGTAGGTATCTCTAATGGATCCAAACATAATAAAATAAGTAGTTAAGACAAGATTATTGATTACACACAAATTGCATAAACAATAATACCAAGTAAAGAGAGATCATAGATGAAAATCAAATCCAGAAACTAAGGCACTTTCAAGCCAAATGAAAGATGTTTTAAGAAATAAATAAGATTTTAAGTAAGGGTTCAAGATCATGCCTAGTCTAGGTTTGAGCTATCTTTCACTTTTAAAACTATTATTTTCTAACAATGCAACATTATAGTTTAGTGAGTGAGAGAGAGAGAGAGAGAGAGAGAGAGAGAGAGAGAGAGAGAGAGAGAGAGAGAGAGAGAGAGAGAGAGAGAGAGAGAGAGAGAGAGAGAGAGAGAGAGAGAGAGAGAGAGAGAGAGAGAGAGAGAGAGATTGTTAAAGAAACTTGTATAGATCATTTTGACCATTTAGAGTCCTAATATGTAATTAAAATGTTTATAATGCAATAATAACATATAATGGTAAATATTTCAAGTAATGAAGATATATTATAACCACATATGAATTCCTAAACTTCAAAAACTATTTTAAACAATGCACACAACAACTAAATTACTAAAACAAATCAAACCCTAATATGTATACTACTAAAAATAAACAAAGAGTTTCACTTTTCAAATAAAAGTATCCTAATATGAAAATAAATAAATATGTGAAAACTTTCTACCAACTAATGTTCAATCTAGAATGTAAGAGAGGAAGAAGATTAGGTTGTTATAATTTGAGTTTAGACCAAGAGCCAAAAGTTCTGAAAGAGGTGAAAGAGAAGATATAAATAAATGGAAAATACAATGCAAGGAGAACAAGAGATAGGTGAAATGGAGTATTGAGGGAGAAAGGAGTAGCCTACAAGATTTAGGAACACTTTATAGAGCAATTTGAATCACCAAGAGTAGATGTAGATAAACAGGGCATCCCCTATCATAATGAAAGATATTGTGCCAATCAAGAACCAAGAGAGGTTCAAGGAGGCAACAAAGATTTGAGTTTGATGATTAAGTGGGAAGATAAGAAAAATAATTTAGGAGAGAGTGAATCTAAAAGCTCAAATTAATGAGAAAGATAATATATATCAACCCTAATCCATCCAAAGACCAAAAACTATTTGTTTCTAATCTTTTGGGCCCAAAAAGGGCACTTTTACACATATTCTAACTAGGCCATGGATTTTTTGAAGTAAATATGTCACCTAAGATGTAATTTTCATCCATAATCTAAGGATTGGGTCAAACATGTGCTTAGGGTGGTTAATGATCTCCCAGAAGGGGCCTTGAGTTATCCTTAGTGAGCATGTCTACCATACCAAAGAGCTGAGATGGACTAGGGATGTGTAGTGGATGAGAATATCATGTCAGAAACGTCCAATAAAGTGAAAAGTTTCTCCAAGTGGGATAACTTGGGTCAGTATCCTATACTTTAGTTTATGTGTAATCATATGGAGGATTAGGGTAATAATAAGTATGATTATAGTATATACTAGTGCACCCATTCTATCCACCTCTTTTGGGATGCATGATTCTAGGTCACATAGTATTCCACTAGATGAATCCCTTAATATCTGGGGAGAAATAAAAGCTTACCCTTATTTAGGCAAACCATTCTTTTTCCCTTATTCTTGGCATAAGGGACTCACCTTTTAGAAGCATGATCAATCTAGAACTAGTCCATCTTTACTTATTTTGGTGCCTTTGTGTGCACCAAACAACACCTTTGACAAGTGGTTTCATATGATTCCTCAAACCACTAGTTGTAACTAACATCAGTGGTGTCTAAGGTTAATTGTCCATCTTTCTAATAGAGGACTACTTGACCATTAGGGTCTAGAGTCTTGGTTCCTTACACTATGATGTTATAGATGTGGTTGATCTCATCCTCAATGTCCATGCTCTTGACATATGAGGGTCCTTGGTCATTTGAGAGGGGTATAAATACCATCTCCTTTCCATTATAAGATGTCATGTATTACCTTTTGAAGTGCATATCTACATTATTTCCATATCACCATGGCCTTCCTAGAAGCACTAGGTAGTTATCTTAATTTTCTAACTTGGTCAATTCAAATTCAACATGGAATTTATTGACCATGATATCTACAACCGTGCTCTTTAAAATTTTATATGTTATGCCTGGGACTTATTGGCCATGAAGAGTACACGAGGGGAAGCTCTCAAGGCTAGCCTACCACTTTTATCTTATATATTCCTTATGAATATGTTGACTTTATTACCTGTGTTTACAAGGACCTCATAGATAAATCATTTGTCAATAGTGGTATTCACCAAGATTTCTTGGTCATATTATGCATTTTGTGTATGCTAAACTTCTTACACCCTCTCCATGCATGGTGCTATCACCTCAACTTAATTTTAACTTACATTCCCCAAGGGGATGTTATTCATTAAGGGAAACATTACCTCTATTTATAAGAGGCATAGAATCTCAGTTAATTCTTGTATCTCAATTTCTTGGCTATTCTACTTCTTACAAGAGGAGGTAGCCTATGCTTCTAAGTCTTACGCTAATTATAGCTCCCCTTACATGCTTTAGATGACATTCATAGCCTACTTTAATACATATTTCTTGTGTGTTGGGTCTAAATATGGCCCAACTTTGGGTTTAATCTACAATATGCACTCAGTATAACCTTTATTCTCATATTCTAGGCCAAACTCAGGTACTGACACTAGTGGCTAACTGGTGAATCCACTATGAGTAGTCACTTGCACCTTGACCACCTCTATACATGTATGTTGTACCTTTAAGGTCTATCTTTCCATTTTTGGCTCATGCCTAATCATTTGTGTTCCCTTGTCTATACTAGGCTTATATTATTTAATTTTTCTATATAATTTAGGGAATTACTCAACCTTATTAGACCCTCAACATTACCCACATGTGGGATGTGTAGGTTAGTCACACTGATAATGCTCTATTGAGCCACACTTATAACATGAGTGTAGTGGAAACATTCCGATACCATGTCATCTACCTCACCCTATAGTGCCTCATTATATCCAAAGCCTATGTTATATTGGCCATATCCCTTATTACCTTGGTTAGCTTTCCCTCCAACTACTACAATGGCCTATCATGCACCTCTTTCCATGTTCTCACAAATTTTGTCAATCACCCAACAATTAATAGTGGTATGGGTGTAGGCATTGTATAATTGACAATAGATGGTTATGTTGACTTGGTTGGCATGTTACAACAAAGGGTAGTTATGGATGTCATCTACCTCTTGATAGTATTCTCAACTTATAAGTAAAGTACACAGATTCCTTCATGGGTAGTTAGTCCTATTATGGCTTCTAATTAATATTTAGTGCACCATAGTCCACTTTTAACATCATATGATGAGGTAGGAGTAAGATTTTTGATCTACGAGGCCATAGATGAAATTTGTGCCTCTATAAATGAGCTGATCTTGATATTTGCACTTCCAACTACTTTTACTTTGAGCACAACTCAAATGCTTATTGAGGGTCTATAAATGTCTTCATGAAAATACCTCTTTGGAATGGTATGATAAATCCTCTAATGAATCATTACACATGCTAGAAAGGGTGAATATCATATGGGATCTTTGATAAAAGATTTTTTAACCTTGCATCGTATAGACACACTCTCTCTAAGATTCCTTGGGTAATCTATTTTAGTATGATGATGCTATATTATTTAAACTCCAAAATATTAGATTAATTTAATAATGCATCCTTCAAGGTATTATAATCAACCATGGCCTAGTTAGGATCAAAATATCTATATTAGGTGTGGGTATGATCAAGTAGAGTGATTGCCAAATAAGTTACATTGTGATCTAATTGGGTTATGCCTCATGCATGTCACTATGGTTCACACTTTAGCACATGTTCTATAGCATTATCCATTCCATGATACTTTAGTAAGTGCATAGCCATTTTGTATTAGATTTGTTATGGGGTGCATCTGGTATTTGAGGTTTTTGTCCTCCTAGCACTTATCTTAGTAGTGGTCCTCCAACACCTCCAGCCACTAGGTTAAGCACTAGTTCCATTATTACTACTAATTTATTTGATGTCATTGGTGTTATGCTACTTCCTTATGGTACCAGACCACTTCCTATAGGCTATTTCCCACTTTGTGTTGTTTACATTGGTTGAGTTGGTATGCTCATGTTCAAGTCCTATTATGGTGATCTAGCACCCAATGGTCTAGAGGTATTTGCACTCACCTCCTTGTATGGAATAATTTTTTTAATCACAAAGTTTCACTCCAAGTCTACAAACCATCTAAGATTTAAGTCATCAATAGAGTCAATTATTACTTCTATACTTATGACATCAATTGGGGGATCTAGTGTGTGAGCATGCACCATAGGTCCAAAGGGGGTAGGCACATCAAGCATATCTATAGTCACCAAATCCTATAATAATTCAATAGATTCCAAACCTATCAAGTGTTAAGATAGATCCATCACTTCATTATATCTTTCATCCTCACATTTCTATATTTCAAGAGATCCTTCCCCATGCCCTTCTCGCTCACTATAATTTATCTTAACACTTATAGGTTTCATATATTCCATCAATCAATGCCATATATTATTATAGTTATATCTTTTGATCTCTTGGGTGTCAATTTACTCATCCCCTTCCATTATGCCTCACCTACACATCCCCTTTTCCCCATTTGCATTGCTCATACATGAAAGGATTTTAGCCCTCCATCCCCAAAGTTTTAAAACTATAATCTACCATTATATTTTTGATCTGTACACTAAATTCCTTCATAAATGTGCCTTTAGGGTCATGATAAAATTGGTACTCTACTTCCTTAAGGCATGAGTACTTTGAGACTATGAACTCAAGTATGTATCTATTTAGCACTCCTTTCCACCATTTATCCACTGATATAGTCTAAGTAGTATCTAGGGTCTCAATACTCTCTAAGCACTCCATCTACTCATAGCACCATCCATATATTCTTCTTATGTGGGTTGAATATGTATCCAACCATCTATACACATGCTCAGGTAGATCATATAAAAAAACCTAAAAAAAAAACATCATATAGGTTGTTATGAACCCATTTTCTTGACTTTTATCCTTGGCAAGTTGGATGCTTCAATGCAAATTTATCTTCTACCTATTGTATCCAATGCTAAATATTTTCAAAAGAAAATTATACATCATTCTATCATACCATCACAACAACAAAATTCAACATGGGTCCCAACAATGAAAATAAAATGTTATAGAAAAGGTAAAGGAAGTTATCTTAGTCAATGTTTAGTTTATTATAACTAGACACAAGCATGGGATATTCCATTTTCACTCAAACTTTTAATACTTGAATACACTAGAATCAATCCACATATGGTGCAATCCTTATGCACTCACCCAAAGTGCATCTAAGAAGGAACTGGGGCTCACATTGGGCTCATTGTACCATGGCATAAGACTTTGATTAAGAGACTTGATCAATTCATCAAGAGCTTTAGGTAGATCTATAGGCACAAGTCTTTCATGGACTAATCTTAGTGTCATATGGGTGAAATCCTTTCATGGACTAAGCCTAGGGTCATATGGGTGTTTTGAAGGGTCAAACTGCTACTCTTCCTCAAACTACTCATACTTGACTCATGCTCCTAACAAGGATATGAACGCTTGGTGTAGACTCTATACTTAGTCTTTTTTTAAATTATAAATGACATCATTAATGTTTATAGGGGCTCCATTAATGATGTGAATTAAAATCATGCATGAACATTACTTAACATAAAGGAATTTAAATTACAACATTACAATCATTTCACATTCCCATAGAAATTCAAATATGTATAAACCAAACACATTATGTGTTAATGCAATAACCTTCATCATAATTAATGTTCAAAATAGAGTGTAAGTTTAGATTATAAACATAAACAATTCAAGGGCTCATAGGTGAGCTTGGGCACATATAAATGGAGCCTTCAAGGCTTCTATACTACTCCTAAGTCTAATGCTTTTTGAAGCACTATAAATAGTGTAACTTCATTTCACTAGAGCTCTACTACCATTATCTCTCTTTTGCTACTTTTAGCTTGAGTTCATTAAATATATTCTATGAGCATCTTTATTAGGGTGGAAGGGGCATACCAAGTGTTGAAATAGAGCATGGTCATCATGCCTATAGATTAAAAAGTACTCTACGTTTCATTCTAAGTTTCAGTTACATGCTGCAAAGTTTTGTTCCCACATAATTTGGTTCGAGACGGTGAAGTTTTGAAAATAGAGCGCGGGATCTATTTTCCTTTTGATTCATTTTTTCTCTAAGTGTTAAAATCAAGTGGATACTACCAAGTGTTTTCATCCAAGGAATATTTTATATTTTCTATGAGTTGGTTAGAATGTGCCACATATCTCATAGCAACAGAGCGGAAGCCACCAAGTGTCAACATCCACGGTTTCATATCGGCACCCACATTTCATCTCTTTTTAGCGAAAGGTTTTAACAAGCTAAGTATCATGATCAAGAAAAAAATGACAAGTGATAGTCATGGAATGTCTCAATGTTTCTTTTCTAAAAGTGATAGAAGATGCCACGTACCCTAGCAAAGGAGAGCGGAAGCCACCACATGTCGCGATCTGAATTATCTTCAATTTTGCTTCACTGATATAGCAAAGACCGTGATGGGTCTTAAGTGTAGTTTTTGAAGCAAGCAAAAGCTGACAAGTGTCACTATCTATGTAAATTTGAAATGAGACCCATTTGTTTCTATGGTATAAATAGGGTAAAGTGGAGACTACCACATGTCATCTTTCATAGGTTTCTAAAAGGTAGATAAAAGAAGCAAAGGCTACCACATAATCCCAGATAAGTAAAGTAGAGATTTCCATGTGTCCTTTAATGAAGCAATGAAGATCAACACCTATCCCTATGTCACTTTTAAAGTTACTCGGGTAAGAAATGCTATGGGTCTTTTTTTCTTTTAAGCTGTTGAAGTTTTGAGGAAGTGGATTGTGATAAGTGTCAAAAGTGGAATGATCCTGAGCAAAGACATAAAAGAGTATAAGTTATGCAGAAAGTGCCATGTGTCTTCAATGGGTGCTATGGAACATGACATGTGTCATCCTATGGTGTTTCTTAAAGTAACAAGAAGAAATTGGCTAAGTGTTACCTAGCGTTTAAGAGAAGGGAGCATCCTGCAATCTGTTTTAGCTAATAAATTGCCAGAAGATGAAGTAGTTTAAAATCTATAAAATATCTTCTGTTAGACACTTCCAGTTTGGTTAGATTTCATTTGGACCTTTAGATTAGAAACAAGTAGACAATTTCGAGTGAATCCAAGGCTATAAATAAGGGTGCAAAGATCACCAGAAGGGGATCATCAGGAATTATCAGAGAGAATTTTGAGAGTGATTTATTGTAAAGAGTTTTAGACTTTCTAGAGCTATGACTAGTAATATAATTTTATTTTGTTCTATCTTCTCAAGTTGGAAGGTTTATGTAACTTTGCATGTTTCTATGCCTCTTATGTGACTAGATAATTAATGAGAAGATTGAATCCTATGCCTTTGTTGATATTTTCTGTGTCATTTGCAAAAGTAGTCTAAGCTGTAGACTTTCTAGAGTTGTGATTAGGATTGTCATTTTCTTTTGTCTCATTTTCTTGAGTTGAAAAGTTTATATAACTGTATGTGTTTTTATGCCTCTTATATGAATGGAAAATTCAAATAAGAAGATTGAACCTTATGCCTTTGTTGACATTTTTTGTATCACAACAAAAGTAGTCTATGCTATGAGCCTCTGTTTCTATTATTTCCATATTTTACATTGATCATGCACTTGTTTTCTCTTAAATGTAAATGAATCCTACATATAGTCTCACTATGCTCAAGATTAAGGTCAAATTACATTTAGGCGCATCACCATAGATTAGATTTCCTTTCTTGTATTTGTGTTTCTGATTTAAATTCCTATCCCTTTTCCCAGTATCTAATTAATATAGAGAAGAACCATCTTCTTTAAAATTTGGAGGTCGTTTCAAGTCGCAAGTCCCACATCTTGAAACTTTCCATTATTTTTGATTAGAATCAAGTGAAATTTTAAATCATCAATAGACACACCTGGTGGGACCAATCTTGAAGTTTCTTTAAATATTGTATAAACCAAAGAGCTACGAGGAGTCATAGCTATCGACCGGTAACTAGATCACAATCTACTACAAATCTAGGTATTCTTTTGCCACCTTTGGTAACTAGTCCAAGAAGAAGAGTCAACCAATTTAGACCAATACCAAGAGAAAATATGGGAGCCCCTATACCCTCAATAAATTATGTGAGTTGGAACACTAGTAGTCCCTTGATTCTCCCAATACCACCAGCCACTTGGGATCCTATCCCAGTGAATACCCTAAAAGATCTACCCAAATTTAGTGGGCAAGACTTTAAAACACATGAGGAACATCTTTGAGATATATCAGATGTCTATGTTATACATGTTGTCACACATCAAAATGTGGCCATAAGATTATTAGCAACTTCTTTTAAAGGGAAGGCTCTAGAATGGTATCGGTCTTTGACCCCAAGTACCATATCTACATGGGATCAACTCAAAGATCTTTTTTTTAAAATATTTGAAGAGAAGGGTGATAAGTCTTCTTTGTTACAACAATTAATTACCATTCAAAGGGCACCACAAGAAGCCATGACTGACTTTAATTCTAGATTTCAAAAGACTTGGGAAAGAATCCCTGCTACAACTAGACCATTACTAGGTATGGCTATAGTATTTTCTCTTAAGGCTTTGAATTTAGATATATCTATTATGATTCAGTCACTTGGAGGACACACTTTGCTTGAGGCTTATGACTATGTGGTCATAGCTGAGAATAATTTGATAGATGTTGGAAAGTTACCTCCAAGGCCTCCCATACCCATGTTCTTAGAAATTTCCTTACCATTATCTCAAGAGGCCCCTAAATCTATAGCCCCACATGTGTCTATATACACTTACCCTCAACCATCTACTAAATAAATTGTCCCCACTCAGTCATCTGAGCTAGATGATATCAAGAATATCCTAAGGACATTTTATAATGAGTTGATCAGTATAAAAAGATAGTAGAATACTTTCCCTAAGCCTCCATATCAAGGCTATCAAGGAAACAGATTTTCATCTCAGCCAAACCAATATCAGGGTATTCCAAGACAAACTAACCATTAACCAACAAACCAATTGGTTGCAGTCCCCACACCCTCACAGACTATTCCTCCCAATTCAAATAGGGAGATTGTTCTAGGGCAAAATAACTATGTGGATAACACTAATGCTTGGTGTTTCCCTTGCAATAATTCTCATACACCTAGAGATTGTCCTATGGGTAATCTACAACAAAAGGTGGTAGAGCAAAGAAGAATGGATGGTCAGTTTGCAAGTTCCAGTGACAATCAAACCTGTCAGTCTTTTGGTATGCAAAATTCAATATTAATGGCTCAAATGCAAGGAATGTCCTTACAATAAGAGAGCCCTAGAATATTCTTTATTCTCATCAGTTGAAGATGAAGAATCAGTATTTTTGAATGAAGCTTCTGTTTCCTAGAAACTAGTGGTGCAATCAGATTATTGTACTAGATCAAAGAGAAGAATGCTGGAATAACCTAAATTTGTAAATAATGAAGTTATGGAGAATCCTTCATTTCTATGTCATCAACACGTAACTATTAGATAAGAAATGCTTTAGCTAGTGAAGAATCAAGAAGTCATTGAACAAGTTCAAAGAAAGACAAGATATCCTAATCTTCCAAGAATTCAAACTTTTGGACCAATGAATGTAGTGGATCAACTGAAGATGACCCCATCACAAGTATCAATTTGGGACATGTTAGTTATTCCTAAACAAAGGACACTATTACAAGAAGCTCTTCAAAATCAAGCAATGCCCAAATATACTAAAGGACATGTTGATAAAAGAAAGCTCAAAGACGCAGTTCATCTGTAGACAACAACCTTAGTGAACAATGCATCAGAGGTAAGCAAATCCAAACTAGATTCCTTCCATTTTACTTAGATAGGTGACTAGATTAAGCATAATCAGGAAAAAGAAAATAAATAGTTGTTAGCTATGATGCATAGTGACCCATATGAAAATTATAACTCTACTGGTTTGGGCCCTTATGTTATTTTTGATGAGGACCATGAAATCCCAAATGTTTTAAGGGAAGAGACACCAACTACTCAATGATCTGAAAAAGATTCAAAAATTTGGACTTTAAATTTTGATGGGGCTAGAAGTAAAAATGGTGCTGGAGCAAGAATTTGTCTTACTGCTCCAAATGGTGAAAAAAATTTAAGAGCTATCCGTTTTCAATTTGCTTGCACTAATAATGATGTCGAGTATGAATCTTTAGTACATGGGCTCCTATTAGCCAAGAAAAAGGGAATAAAGAATCTAATAGTAAAAGGAGATTCAGAATTAGTAGTAAAGCAAATTAGAGAAAAGATAATAACAAATAATGTCAAAATGAAATGCTATAAGCACAGAATTTGGGACTTAATAGAAGATTTTGAAGCTTTTAATATTGAAGTAGTTCCCATAATTCAAAATTTTGAAGCTGATAGGATGGCATAGATTGGTTCACAATTTGATCCAGCAACTGGACTATTAGTTAACAATGAGTCAGTAAGGGTTATAGTAAGGCCAAGTATTCCTGATAATGATGAGAATTGGCAAGTATTTGAGAATGATTCTCAAGTACTCTCATTCTTGCAACAATCAGGGGAATTTGCCGATCAATTGCAACTAAAGATTGAAGAGGCATATGAGGATCAAATTACACAATTAAAGAATAATAAACTTCCAAAAGGTTTAATCACTTTAGAGAGACTTTTTGATCTAGAAGATGTAATCCTAGAGAAGAAAAGGTTCAAAGCAAACAAAACAGATTATTCTGAAATAAAAGTGAGTGAAGGGAAGAAATTAAAAGTTGGAAATTCTGCAACTCGAGAAGAAAAAGAAAGGCTAACTGAATTATGCAAAAAATATGACAGAGTCATAGCCTGGAGCTATGAAGACCTTTATGGATATAATAGAGATATAATTCAGCACACAATAGAACCGACTGAAGGATCTAAGTCTGTCAGACAAAAATAGAGGCATGTGAATCTAATAATTGAGCCTCTAATGGTAAATGAGTTGCAGAAACTTTTAGATTCTAAAATAATTTTTCCAATCAAATACTCAAATTGGGTATCAAATCTGGTACCAATTAGGAAAAAGAATGGTGATATAAGACTTTGTGTAGGTTTCAGAGATCTAAACATAGAGTCTTTGAAGGATCATTATCCCTTGCCCTCCATGGAAAAAATTCTACAAACTATGGTTGGATCAGAGAGATTTTCTTTGCTAGATGGTTTCTCTAGATACAATCAGATTTGGTTGGCTAAAGAAGACCCATACAAGACTGCTTTTACTACCAAGTGGGGAACATTTTCATATGCTAAGATGCCATTTGGCCTGTCAAATGCTAGAGCCACTTTTTAGAGAGCTATGGATGTTGCATTTGGGGAGCTGATAAATAAAATCATCTTGATTTATCTTGATGATCTTACTATTTTTTCAAAGAATGATGTTGATCATTTTGATCATTTAGAAGCTTTGTTTAAAAAATGTCAAGAATTTAGAATATCCTTGAATCCTAAGAAATGTATCTTTGTTATCCCTCAAGGAAAATTATTGGGACATATAGTATCTAAAGAAGGAGTTTTCATAGACCCAGAAAGAGTGGCAACTATAATGAACTTACCTCTTCTAGTCAATAAGAAAGCAATTCAATCTTTCTTCAGAAATATTAATTTTGTCAGTTGGTTCATATCTTACTTTGCAGGCTTAGTAAGACCAGTGACACTTTTGCTAAAAAAAGACCTAATTTTCAAGTGGACTACAGAAGGAAGGCAAGCATTTGAAGAGGTCAAGAAAGCTATCTCAACAACTCTAGTACTTAGAAATCCAAATTTTTCTAATCCTTTTGTAATGTATGTATATGGAGGAGAGCTCAGTATTGTTGTTGTTCTAACATAAAAGGATGATAAGCAAGAGGGAGAACATCCCATTACATTTTTTTTAGGACACTTAGGGAATATGAAACCAGATATAACTTTATGGAAAAACAAGCATATGCTATGGTAAGAGCTCTAAAAAAGTTCAGGCATATAATATCAAGAAGTAAAATTCTGATACTTGTAGCACATCTAAGTGTTAGAGAATACATCATGGAGGGTGAAATTATTGAAAAAAGAGAAAACTAGATAACTAAGATCTTAGAATATGATGTAGAAGTCAAAACCACTAAATTAGTCAGAGGTAGGGGTTTGTGCCAATATATGACTCAAGAGATTGAAAAGATGATACCTGAAGAGACAAATTTAGGAACAAAAGAAGAGATTGTATTGAGAATACAAGAAGTCTATCAGGAATCTTAGGTCACAAGCAGGATTGATTTTATGAAAAATGGGATTTACCCAAGAGAACTCCCTCAAAATAAGAGAATATACTATAGGATGTAAGGAGTTCATTTTGTTTTAATTGAACAGGTTCTTTTCAGAAGAAATTCTGATGGCAAATTGTTAAGATGTGTAGAAAAGGATGAGGCTAAGAAAATACTACATGAAATGCATTATGGAGTATCAAGTGGACATTTTTCTGCAAAGACCACAGCTATAAAGATAAGTGAAGTAGTCTATTTCTAGCCTACTTTATGTACAGATTGTTATCAGCTGGTTAAAAAATGTCAATCTTATCAATATTATGTGGGGATGAGAAGGAATGTAGCAATGCCTCTTAGTCCTATAATTGTGGATGAACCTTTTGCTTAATGGGGTCTTGAATTCATTAGAATGATAAATCTAGTATCTAGTATGGGTCACAAATGGATCTTAATAGCCACAGATTATTTCACCAGATGGACCGAGGCAGTGACACTCAAAGAAGTAACAAAAAATGTGATCCTAGATTTTCTAGAGAGTATCACTACTCATTTTGGGGCTCCTCACATCATAATTTTAGATAATGCTAAAGCATTTTTAGGGTCCAAAGTATCCAAATTTGCATTAAATCATGGAATATATATAAAAACTTCTTCCAATTATTACCCTCAGGGTAATGGTTTGGCAGAATCAACTAATAAGAACCTGATTAGACTCATCAAAAGAATAAGGGCTGATCATCACAAGGAATGGCATAAAGTGCTTAATTTAGAACTATGGGCTAATAGAATTACACCCAAATAGGTGATCAAAATTTCTCCATATGAATTAGTATATGGGAAACCTACTGTAATTCCCCTAAGCTTGGAGATTCCTACGCTTTAGTTGATCAAACAGATTGAAATTAAAGAAAATGGCCCCATGCAGGTCAGACTCGTAGAACTTCTAAAAGTTCAAGAAAAGAGGGATGTAATACATGATTCATTGATAAATCATTAGAAAATAGTTAAATACTATTTTGATAAAAAGAATTCAAATCCCCATTTTGAAACAAACTCATTTTTTTAAAAATGGGATGCAAGAGCTACCAAACTAGGTCAACACATTAAGTTTGAAGCATTATGGACTGGCCCTTATAAAATTTAGGTGTGTAAATAGAAAAATTTGTTTGAGTTAGAAATGATGGAAGGTGAGTCTGAAGAGATTCCTATAAATGGAATCTATTTGAAACATTTTAGTTAAAACTATGTTTTTAGCAATTTCAGATCATGCAGGAGTTGTGGTTTCTTTTTGAGCAGGCTCAAAAGTCCGTGGGGTCACTAATAAATGTAGAGTAAAAAATAATCTACATTTCATTCTGAGTTTAGTTACACACTACAAAGTTTTGTTCCTGCATAATTTGGTTCGAGATGGTGAAGTTTTGAAAATAGAGTGCGGGCTCTATTTTCCTTTTGATTCATTTTTTCTCTAAGTGTTAAAATCAAGTGGATACTGCCAAGTGTCATCATTTGAGGCATATTTTATATTTTATATGAGTTGGTTAGAATATGCCACATATCTCATAGCAACAGAGTGGAAGCCACCAAGTGTCAGCGTCTATGATTTCATATCGGCACCCGCATTTCATCTCTTTTCAGTGAAAGGTTTTAACAAGCTAAGTATTAGGATCAAGCAAAAAGTGCCAAGTGGAAGTCATAAAAAGTGTCAATGTTGCTTTTCTAAAAGTGACAGAAGATGCCACGTACCCCAAAAAAGGAGATAAGAAGCCACCATGTGTTACGATCTAAATTATCTTCAATTTTGATTCATTGATATAACAAAGACTGTGATGGGTCTTAAGTGTAGTTTCTAAAGCAAGCAGAAGATGCTAGGTGTCACTATTAATGTAAATGTGAAATGAGACCTATTTATTTCTATGGTATAAATAGGGTAAATTGGATAACACCACATGTCATCTTCCGTAGGTTTCTAAAAGGTAGATAAAAGAAGCAGAGGCTACCACATAACCCCAAATAAGTAAAGCAGAGATTGCCATGTGTCCTTTAATGAAGCAATAGAGATCGACACCTATCCCTGTGTCAATTTTAAAATTACTCAGGTAATAAATGTTTTGGGTCTTATTTTATTTTAATCTATTAAAGTTTTGAGCAAGTGGATTGCGACAAGTGTCAAAAGTGGAATGATCCTGAGTAAAGACACAAAAGAGTATAAGTTACGTGGAAAGTGACACATGTCTTTGATGGGTGCTATGGAACATGACAAGTGTCATCCTCTAGTGTTTCTCAAATTAATAAGAATAAATTGGCTAAGTGTTACCTAGTGTTTAAGAGAAGGGAGTGTCTTGTAATCTATTTCAGCGAATAAATTGCCAAAAGACGAAGCAGTTTAGAATCTATAAAATATCTTCTATTAGACACTTCCAATTTAGTTAGATTTCATTTGGGCCATTAGATTGGAAACAAGTAGATAATGTGGAGTGAATCTAAGGATATAGATAAGGGTGTAGAGATCACCAAAAGGGGATCATAGGAATTATTAGAGAGAATTTTGAGAGTGATTTATTGTAAAGAGTTTTAGACTTTCTAGAGCTGTGACTAGTAATATCATTTGCTTTTGTTCTATCTTCTCAAGTTAGAAGGTTTATGTAATTGTGCATGTTTTTGTGCCTCTTATGTGACTAGAGAATTAATGAGAATATTGAATCCTATGCCTTTGTTGATATTTTCTGTGTCATTTGCAAAAGTAGTCTAGGCTGTAGACTTTCTAGAGCTGTGATTAGGAATGTCATTTGATTTTGTCTCGTTTTCTTGAGCTGAAAAGTTTATATAACTATACATGTTTTTGTGCCTCTTATATGACTAGAAAATTCAAATAATAAGATTGAACCCTATGCCTTTGTTGACATTTTATATATCACAACAAAAGTAGTCTATGTTGTGAGCCTCTGTTTCTATTATTTCCATCTTTTACATTGATCATGCACTTGTTTGCTCTTAAATGTAAATTAATCCTACATATAGTCTCACTGTGTTTAGGATTAAGGTCAAATTACATTCAGGTGCATCATCATAGATTAGATTTCATTTCTTGCATTTGTGTTTCTGATTTAAATTCCTATCCATTTTCCCAGTATCTATTTAATATAGAGAAGAACCAGCTTCTTTAAATTTTGGAGGTTATTTCAAGTCACAAGTCCCACATCTTAAAACTTCCCATTGTTGTTGATTATAATCAAGCACAATTTTAAATCATCATCAATACCCAATGGCTCCATGACTCTGTGAAGTTTGTACTATAATATCCATATCTCACCAAATTAATGAATACGCCTTAAAGATCTGGGAGCTAGTTAGATACCTACTAGCTGGTGTAAGATATGCACTACACCCTCAAGTTGGTGCCAAAATACCAAAATTCCAAAAAATAAATAAAATTATTCCTTAAAACCAAAGTGTATGTCACATTTTCATGAATCCTATACTTAACGAAACAAGGGGCCTAATAGAGAGCACATGCACACTCATGTCCTTCCAAATTTCATTATTATTGGTGCATTTATAGGGACATGGTCTCCATGTTGATGGAGGCTTTAGTTTTACCTGATGTAAGGAGGAAGATATGGGTTAGGTGTGGTGTGGCAATGCATACCCTATAGCTAGTGCTTTCAATGATACCACATTTATTTAAGGTCTTTATAGAATTTCCAACCAAGGAGGGGGTGCCTACTCCCTACATTTAGAAGGATCAAATTAGAGAGACATAATAGTTATGATTACCTTTTTTTTGGAAGAGAGATAAATAAGGGAGAGAAAAGAGGATAAAAGAAAGGAGTGAATGAATAAGAATAAATAAAGGAAAATTCTGATAGAAAAAGATCAGTGTTTAAGCCATCTTATCTATATAACTATAAACTCAATGGGTAAGAGATATCCTACTCCGTCTTTATTTTGTTCAATTGATTATGGTTTCAGAATGAAGTTATTTTTTATTATTTGGGTAATCTTATTCATAGGGGTAGATTAAATGGTAGTATTTTATTAAGATGGTAACTATTATAATCTTTCACAAATATGGGATTTAATTATATAAGATATGTCAAATTTAGACCTTTTCATTGCCTAGCTAAAATTGGTGTGTATTCATACTTTTGATACAATTTTTTTGAATTTTTAAGTGTTTATATTTATAAAAATATATCTATAAAATTTGTTTGAATTTAGATCCATACATGTATATTAAAATTTTAGGCATTCTTGGTCAAAATATTTATATGTTAAGACTAGTAAAGCTATCAATATTTTTACAAGTGCTTGGTATTGAATGTGAGGATATGTGTCAAACATTATTGTATTTATTTTTCAACATGAATCAATAATTAGAATGTTTCATAAATAGGCATGGTGAGAACCTCAATATAAGCTAAGATTTAGTGCTTACAATAATGTTAGGTGAGAAGAGATTTGATATTGATATGTGGAAACAAATAGTTAGAAAAATTGATAATATATATATGAAAACAAAAGGTTTAGATATTATAATATAAGAGGAAATATATTAAACGTTATTAATTTTATGATCTCATTGATATGGAATGCTTTTAAAATAATTAATGGTTTTTCTAGTCCTTCTGTTTAGCTCTACAATAAGTATAATAATTTTAGTTTTGATATGTATTGAAGTAAAATGATATTTTTTAATGGGTTGAGTTGAAATACTATAAAAAATAAAGAATTTCCCTTTAAATTATAACACTAAAAGATCTAGTCCTACTAATGGTTCTACTTTCTATAAATCTCTACAGGTGGGTAAGAACATTTTTAACAAATGGATCAAATGGAATGTTGGAAGATGAAATATGGTGGATTTTTGGAGTGATTCATGGATCTTGACCCCTCTAAAATCTACTTTCCAAGATCCAGAATTGATAGATTTCTTCAAGAATAATTACGGGCTCAAAGTAATGGACTATTCGGAAATTAGAAATGGTAGAAAGTTATAGAAAACTTTAGCCAAACTAGGGATGGAAAAATAACAAACCCATTTGATCCAAACTCTAAAAAAATCCATTCAACACATTCATATCAGTTGAGATCTTAGAGAAGATAAACTTATTTAGAAAAATATTCCCAATGGGATTTAATTAGTGAAATTTGGATGAGGAGTATTTCAATTGGAAATCTCTCCAGATAAAAAACAACATCCCTAAAATTAATGTCTTTTAATAGTTGGTAGCTCAAAACAATATATTAATAGTGGATAATCTAATCAAAAGAGGTTTAACTATCCTTAAAAGATGCTCTCTTTACAAACAAGTAGTGGAGTTAGTGGAACATCTCTTTCTCTTTTTCCCATTAAAGTTGACTATTTTTAGTGATTATTTAGTGAGGCTGACATTTTTTGGGTTTTTCCAGGATCTATCTTGGACTTAATTACCCAATGGAAACTCCCTTGGGAAGAACCATCATTAACTCAATGGTGTAATTTGGTCCTACCCCATATTTCTTGGGGTATCTAGATAACCAAGAATGCTTGCATATTTGAGTGTTATCTACCTCATCTTGAGTCTAATTTCAAAAGGATCAAGGCCTTCATGTAGGAAAATTGGTCAATCTCTACCCACACCTTTGATCAGTCAAGATCCCCTCTTTCATCCTCAAGCTTGAAACAACTTAATTTGGTCATCTTAGATAAAGCCCAGGCTAAAGGAGTGGATAGATCTCTCATAAAATGGTTTCCCCACATTTCTTAGTGGGTCAAATTAAATTTTGATGGGGTAGAAAATGGGAATCTTGGTACAACTGGGGTGGGTGGTTTGATCAAGGATTCTTCAGGAAACATCAAAGTGGCTTATGTAGGGCCACTTGGAATTCAAACCAATCAAATTTTGGAAGCCTTAGTGGCCTTGTGGGGCATTTAAGAGGTGGTCAAATTAGGCTCCCAATTTATTCATAGGGAAGGGAACTCAATTAACATCATTAATTGTCTTAAGGGCCTATCCCCATCTTCTTAGAACATTTTTGGAATCATCAGTGATGCCAAATACCTTCTCAACTATTTCAAAGGAATTATTAGTGATCATGTTTATAAATAAGGAAACATGGGAGATGATTTAATTTAAAATATATGGGTATTCATAAGTGATTATTTCACTTGGCATGATGGTGAATTTCTAGATGACATCATCTGAATAGTCAAGAAGGAAAAGGGACTTGCCTTTTAAAGTCATGATGATACATTTTATAAAGCTTAGATTGTTGGTTAAGTGTATGGATTTACACACATGCAAAGCCATATTTTCCAAAGAGTGATATGAGAATCAGTCATCATGCCCTTACACCTATCTCATGACTTATTATTGCTCTACCTACTTTTATTCTCTAATACTGCCAAGTGATTTTTAGAACACTTGAAAAGATAACAATAAAGTGAAAGTGAATATGGGTAGTGATAGAGATCATTTTGAGTTGATTTATTATTTTAACATTAATAAAAATGATCATGTCTAGAAGAAAATGGTAAAAGGGGGATTGGTCCCATTTTTGTAATTTTTGGTGGGGCATAATACATCGATCTCAAGGGATTTTTCCTATGATCGAAATAATCATGAGGTGAGAATGCATGGGATAAATATTCAAATTATAGAGGAGTTGATTGGGGAGATAATATGAATAGAATACCATGAAGTAAATACATTCAAAGATAAGCATCATAAGGAGGAACTCATTTAAATTTTTTAGGAAAGAAAAGGAGAAATACAGGCCAAAACCATTATCCAAGAAAGGTTACACTCATGATAATTTGCTAAAGAAATGGTTGGAGGTATGTCTCTAAATAATGCATTATATCACTTTGGAAGGTAAACACACCATTCTCTACTTGCATCATTTCCTACTTTTGAACCATTTCAAGGGTCATCTCATCATTATCCCTTTATTTTTGCTATAATCTTTGGAGGTTTATGTTTTAAACTTCAAGAAGAACCCTATCGTGGATCTTATCCACTAAGGTCTCATTTTACTATTAATAAAAATGGGGGAACTAGTCTAGTCCAAGACCATTTTAGAGGCTATTGATATTAAAAGTGATAAGGAGGAGTTAGAGGTGGAGGGTGATCAATCCTTAACTTCTAAAGAGGAGAATCAAGGGAAAATTTTGGGGGCTTCTAGCGCCCATGCATAGAAAAATCATAAATTTGATTTAGGAAGCCCCCTCTTTTTCTTCTAAAAGAAAATCCACTCTGGGGGTTGATGGCAATAAGGCTGTCAAAGATTCACTCAAGAAACTCCATACTAAAATCACAATCCAAAATCTCCTTTGTAGAGAAATCTTGGAGAATTTAAGAGGTTAAGTAATTTTCTAGGTTTTAATAAATTCATGGTTCATAATGGTAGGACTCCTGAGACTCAAAAATATAGACATGACTCTTTCCAAAATTACAATGAGGAAGAGGATACCTGGGTTACTAAGGAACTCATAAAATAATCCCCTCATGTCAATCTCAGAAGGAAGAAGCTAGATAATGAGGAGGAATAATTCATTGGCAGTTGTACTAGAGGCAAATGTCACAAAAAATTAAATATAGTGACTAAGTAATTGGTCACTTACTCTAAGTTAGAATAACTTTGTTGTTTCCAATTTTTGGGTTGGGTCCTTTTTGATCTATTAGCTGACTATTGGCTGAAGTTTAACAAAAGTTAGGCTGGTGATTAGGGTGTTCACCCTTATATTGTTTGGGCTTTGTTATTTTATTTTGAATTTTTTACTTGTTCTCTTTTGTACTGAGTCTAGGTCCCTTCAATCCATATTTACCTATCAAATAAAAAAACAACACTAAAATATGATTAACTACTCATAATTTTTATATAATTAGTATAAACTCTTTCAGTATTTTATTCTTCTTAGTTTTAAATTTATAATGCATATACAAATTCAAAATTATGTGGAGTGTTTAAAGAGGAAATTAATTTCTAAGAATGTATATTTAATTACACTAGGAATGCAGGAACAAATATTTTTGAAAGAAAATATTTTCTATATATTAAAATATAATATGTTACATAAGCTTAACATTGATTAAATATTAAAATTTCTATCAGTAAATAATAATGAGTTACATGTTTTTATCCTTGACTATGTAGTTGAACAAGTAGATGTGGACATGGAAAAATCTATTTTGGCTACGGTAAATGGATTTTGTCTGAGCATTAATTCTTTACGAAGCTAGGATAATTTAAAATGGAAACCTAAAGGCCATTTAGAAGTGGTTACTTTGGCAACATGATTTTCTTAATCAAATTTTTAACCCAATAAGACTTATTTAGGGTCCTCTCAAATGGATCATGGATTATGTGTAAAATGAGCATCATTATCAGATGTTAGAAGGTTGAAACTAATCTAAGTAGTTCTATGATGGATGATGTCCTAATGTGGGTTCTTGTCCTAGAACTTCCCTTAGAATATTGATATCTAGAATTTATACTGGGTATATTAATAGAGATGGGACAACCCATCACCATTGATCCACTCATTTTGTCTTAAAGAAGGATGCTGGTGACTTGGGTAAATGTATTCCTACCTATCGATAAACCCTTACTTCACTTAATTAAAATTAAATCCAAATATGGAGAATGGGATCAACATATCAATTATGAGAATCAAGCCATCATTTGCCCTAGATGCAACATCTTGAATCATATGTAAAAGGACTTCCCCAAGAAGAATGAGGTCTCAATTACATCCTTGAAAGCTTGGACCTATAAATCATCCTTATATTTAGAATGTAAAGTCAACTCTACCATGAATAATGGGCCTACCTTGGATGCACGTAGATCATCATCCTTAGGACCCTTGAAAGTTACTTTGATTTTTGATATTACTCTTTCTTTACTTATTATTTATGATTACCATGTTACCCTAGGATTGATCCTAATTGTTAGTCTATTAGAGAGCCCCATTTATTAGATTATGCATCTTAGACCCCTCAAACCAAAGAAACTTTCCTCAAGATCTCTCCACCTATTTAGTTGGTGGTGATCAAACCTCCCAAATGTCCCACTTAATTCTTTATGGGTAACCCTCCCCTTTAGATGGATGGATCCTTATTGGGTACTAATGATTCTTGAGTCGAGTCCCTTATTTCCACTCCTACCTATTTGATCCCCAAGTAGGACCATTCCCCCACTTCACTTTTAGTTTATATTCCAAAGGGTAGCATTAGGAAACCAAATTTCCCTAAACTAGTGTAAGCTATGGATCCCTCTTCTATTCACTCTCAATCCCTTCCACCAAAGGATGATAATCTAAAGGAATATTATGATAAGATAAACCATGGAAATTTTTTTAAGGTGACACAAGATTTATCACAAAGGATCCCTTTATTTTCTACTCTAGATAGAAAAGAAGATTGTTCTTCCACAGAGGAAAAATTTGGTAAAATATCCTAATAATAATTTGGTATTACCCAAAGACAAGGGAAAATGTTTTAAAAGTAAATCACCAATTATAGAGGCTCATAAATATTATTATTTTAAAACACAATCTAAGAATAGGAAAGGGAGAAAGAAATAAATTTTAGTGTCACCCCAAAACCACTTGGCATATCTCCCAGAATGGTAACTCAAAATATAGAAACAATGAAATAAATTGCAAAGGGCTTATTTCTAATGCAAAATTGCTTTCTACATTCAAAGAAGAAATAAGAAACTAAAAGATGGTCAAGGCTAGAAGTACCTGATAAAGTCATGCGCACCAAAATTAGACGTTGAAAGATTCTCCTCTTTTGCTGTGGAGGAATGACACCTGCGAAGAAAAGGCTAAAACACGGAAAAACGTTAGTCAAAGATATGGTGGGCTGTCAGGCGAACGCTCGATCCCAGAAATATGAAGACTCCCTAGAAGGATATCAACCCACTGATAAAAAAGCAGAATATTGGATGAAAGTAGATAATAATGAAAGATAAAATGACAGAAATAAAGAGCGTACCTGATATGCAGCACTATTCTGCACAGTCACCGGCGTCGGTCTCTGTGGTGTCGGCATCGGTTAGGGAAGGTGCCGACGTCGGTTAAGGTGCCGTCGTCGGTTGGGGTAGTGATCGGCGTCGGTAGGGGTAGGTTCTGGGAAAGTCTGGATAGGGTCGAACAGAGTCGGGACAGGGTCTGGGAGAGTCGGGACAGGGTCTGATAAGGTCAGGGTAGGGTTTTGGATAGAGTCGGGACAGGTTCTGAGAGAGTCTGGGGGGTCAGGACAGAGGTCTGAACAGAGTCTGGGGGAGTCGGGACAGAGTCTGATAAGGTTAGGGTAGGGTTTTGGATAGAGTCGGGACAGGTTCTGAGAGAGTCTGGGGGGTTTTGGACAGAGTCGGGACAGGGTCTGGGCAAGGTCGGGACGAGGTCTGAACAGAGTCTGGGGGAGTCGAGACAGAGGTCTGAACAGAGTCTGGGGGAGTCAAGACAGAGGTAGGGATAATAGAACTGATAAATAATAACTGAGAAAGAAATGAAATAAATAGAATAATACTTACCTGGTAGAAGACGCAATAAAAGCCATAGTGTGTAGATTGGTTGATGCCGAGAGTGTTGATGTCGTAGTGTTGATGATTGCTCGAGGTTCGCAGGTTGATGGAGGAATTCGCAGGTTGGTTGCTCAGCGTTTCAAATAACGTTCGAGATCTGGTCTCAAATGGTTGGCGGAGGTTGATGAAGGTGGGGGACGGGGACGGTTCCAGAGACGGTTCGTCAACCGTTTTGGGAAACTGAATGATAACTGGTAACGGATAACGGGAAGGTGACCGACGTCGGCAGGAGTGCCGACGTCGGCCGATAGGTGACCGACGTCAGCGACATCGGTCGGGTAAAGACCAATGTCGGCAGATGCATAATGGGGATAGAGTCTACCTTTTACTCTGTGCTCATTTTTACATGCTGCCAGGGTCAACGTTGGTGGAACAAGTGATCGGCAAGGGTTCAATAGGCGAAGAAGAATAAGACGGGGAATGACCAAGGGAGTCGACACGATTTTGGTGTCTACATTTGCCCCTTTTTGTCTTGTTGGTTGTTCTAGACGAACTGCAAGATAAAAATAGGAGGGATTGCCCCAGGTGAGGGATAAGGTTGATTTCGTCTTGTTGGTTATTCGAATGAACTGCAAGACAAAAATAGGAAGCAAAATGCCCCGAGGTCAGATAAGGTATTCCCCCTCAAAGCAGGAGTCGAGGGAAGGGAACCAGGAATCGGGTGCTGATTTGATAAAGAGCGGATGAAAAAGGGGTGAGGGTGAACACTGCAAAGGTCGTGATTATGCGCATACCACTGCACAAGATGGTCAGGCCAAAGTGTCGTAGGTCAAGGGTCGAGGAGTGCCAAAATTGAAGTAACCGGGCCCCACCATTTAGTCGTCTGCTGATCGGGTCACTCAATCTAAGCTGAAGCTCCAAATGGGTCGTCGCGTTCCAGGTATCCCAGGCTCAGGAAGTGCTCCTAGAAATGCGAAAAAGTCACAAGTAGTGCGGATCAACCGGTGTGCGATCCTATACTTGTGAGGGTCCAAAAGGTCTGCGCACAATTCTGCTAACCAGCCGTGA
Source organism: Torreya grandis (assembly GCA_037957365.1). Classification (NCBI taxonomy): domain Eukaryota; kingdom Viridiplantae; phylum Streptophyta; class Pinopsida; order Cupressales; family Taxaceae; genus Torreya; species Torreya grandis. The sequence continues at coordinate 364,722 of JARHVA010002825.1, read as the reverse complement.
GGTAGCATACATGCAAAAACAACCAAGGCAACAACGTCTTGGAAGTGGTCGAGGTCGGAGGAGATAGGCATGATCTCCAATGGTTGGTGGTCGATGGATGGATGAATGGACGAAAGGATGAAAGGATGTGGCCGAGCTAACCCCAGAAGACCTCATGTCAACTGAGTGCTACCTACATAGCCCTGGTGATAGGGCCTCAGGCCGATGTAGTTCTCCCTAGAAGGGAGGAAGGGTCAAAGGGATGGAAAGGAAAAAAAGATGTTGCAGTCTTTTCCAAATGGTGTATTCTGCAACATTGGTTGAGGGGTTTTTCATCCCTAGCAATATCCCATATGCGTGATGGATGTATGCTAAAAATGAATTGAAGTCTATTTATGCTTCAGCAAGTATTGGTTTATGCTTTAACATAAATTGTGGCGAGTCGATAGTTTCCGTGTGTATTGGTGTCCATAGAAACTAGGGTGAATAGGCTAGGGCATGTTGATGGTCTGAAAAGAGAGTTGAGTTGAGTTGATTGACAAGGGTGAAGGTGAATGTGACCAAAGTGTAGAAGAAGTGAAAAGCATATTGCTCTTTCATTGACAAGGACCAAAAAGATAGCATAGATAGGGGTTATGAGAACCAAGAGCCCCATTCATGCGTGACGTCGTTGACCATAGTTATGTTAGAGCGGTAATCAAATCACTTAGACATTAAAGTGAGCTCGAAGTCCCTTGAGCAGGTAATAGGAGGAGGAAAGAGGGTAACCCGTTTTAAGAGCAGAGATAACTTTGCCCCTTTTTATAGGAGACCCTGAGACAACTACAAGCCAAGTCTGTGACTTGTTTTTTTTTTTTTTTTGGCGAGGCAGACTGATCAATGCGGGAAGCCTGCATAGAGATGTCATTTGCTTGGTGGTCAGGTTGCGAAGCTGATCAATGCGGGAAGCTTCTAAGAAAAGTTGCTGTTTATTGCCAGAGTAGTCATAGCCATCCTTCGAGGGAGTGGTCTAGATTTTTGTTTAATATAAAGGCTTTTGAATAGCTGTCCTTCGAGGGAGCAGTCTATTTATTACAGCAATGATAGTTCAGCTGTCCTTCGAGGGAGCAGTCTATTTTTTTTTATTTTGATATTTATATAGTGACCATGGATATGTTTTGACATCTTGATTTGTTTTTATAGAAGTGTGAGTCATGGACAAGATTGTAGAAGGTCAAGGGCTCCCTTTTATTAGGACAAAGCATCCATATATCATAAAAGGGTTATAGGAGTTGTTAAGAGGGATAGGGTTGAAAGGAAGTAGGATGAAGAGGATGGGGATTGCTCAAGGGATGAGCTCAAGTTAAGTGTCAAGTGGACGAATACTCGACTAGCAGTAGAACGGTCGCAGATGCAACGCATAAAAGGGCTCAGGGTCTGATAAGTCCCTGGTGTATACATGTGCGTGATAAGGTCCGAGTCAATTAGGAGCAAACTTGCCCCATTTGCCTCTTTCCGGATTGGTCAGGGGTTGATTGATGAGTGGATGTGAAGTTGGTTGATATGGTTGTTGATTGGTTGAAAAGGGTTGAATGTTTTGATAAAAAGGGTTGGGTCGAATGTTTGGTTGAGATTTGGTCATTTGATAATTGGTCAATGGTTGGTCGAGGGTTGATTGGTTGGTATTTGGTCTTTGGTTGGGTCGAATGTTTGGTTGAGGTCGGGTTAAATGTTTGGTTGCTAGTCTGGTTGAGGTTAAGTTGAAAGAGTGATTGATATGTGGTCGAGACTGTGTTGAAAAATTGGTCAAAGTTTGGATAAAGGTTGAATTCCCCCAGCGGCTAGGGAGAATGTTTGACGGATTGGTTAAGGTCGGTTGAGGTTTAGTGGTCAGATGGACTGTGTTGATGTCAAATAAAGGGGTTAAAGGCAGTGAAGGGACCTTAGTCTGTTGTGGGGATCCTGATTTAGATGATGAGGTTGGAGAGGTATGGGTTGGTGTTGATAATTTGTCAAAGGGGTGGTCAAGAGGATCCTTGATAAGAAAGGAATCCTTTTTTCGGTGGTGATGAATGACAGCTTTAAGAGCGCAACAACGCTCGGTGTCATGTCCTGGAGTGTGATGATAGTGGCAGAATGTAGAGTTGTCGAACCAAGATGGTTTTGATCCGAGAGTTGAGGAGTGGGGTGGTGTTGAAGGTGTGTTGATAACGTGGTTGAAAAGGGAGGTGTCATTCTCCAAACATTGGCGAATGGCGACCTTGAGGGCATGACAATGCTCCGTGTCGTGCCCAGGCGTGCGATGATACGCACAAATGCGAGTGTCATCGAACCATGGTGGTTTTGGTCTGAGAGAGTGATATGGTCTAAGAGGCGGGAGATTGAGACGAGAGGACTGCAACAATTGCCGTAAGAGCAAGGCATATGAACTTGCTAACGGGTCGGGATGTTTTATTGCAGAGAGGGTTGGTGACATTGGTTTGGGAGGCGAAGGAGGCGTTGGTCGATGGTTTGAAGGAGGTATAAGTCTGACGGGTTGATAGAATAATGGAGGTGACGCGCCTCTGTGAAGTATGGGAGTGGGAAGCACTCCGAGTAAAGTAGACGGATGTGGGCCCAAGATTGAAGGTAATGACGAAGGTGGGGGAGGAGTCCTCCGGTGTGGTTTAGTAGCCTTCTTTGGTTTGGGTTGAGGGCCACCTTTATGCGAGGCGAGCTTAGATGTGGGGCGAACACCAAGAGGTTTAATCTCGTTGGGCATGATGGACGCCTGCGCGAGTTTGGACTTAGATGTGGACGGTTTTTCTCTCAATGGAGAAGGGATTAAAGGTGTAGGCTCTTTAAGTGGAAAGAGCTCTGGAGTAGTCATGGCTTCTGTGTATGGTTGAGGAGTCAAAAAGGTATGATCGTCTATGGATGATAATAAGGATGAAGGCGAGGCAGCTGGTGTTGATGTGGTCAAAGCGTTCTCCAATATGGGAGAAGTCGCTGGAGGACAAGTGGGAGAAGAAAGTTCTTTGCTATGTGGAGGAGGTATAGGGGAAGAAAGGTCTTCCACCTGTGAAAGAGGTTGGTCAGGGATAAGAGAAAAGATAGTGTCGACCGTGTGTATATCATGGTCTTGAGGGTCATTGGTTATGGTTTGGACGTTGTCTTGAGTATGTGGGTGATTAGAAAGGGGTTGCTTGAAAATGTCAAAGTTTTGGTTGGGTGGTGCGTTCGGGTTATCTAAAATAAGATCCCCCTTGTCGAGCATGTCCTGGATGAGGTTTTTGAAAGTTTGACAGTGATCCGTGTCATGGCCTTTGACACGGTGATAGTTGCAAAAGTGGTTTTCCCTGTACCATGCAGGGATAGGTGTTGAGGGGTCGAATTGATGTGGTTAGATTGGAGGGAGATTGAGGACCCCCTGCTTGATGAGTTTATCCAAGACAGAGGCATATGACTCCCTAATTGGAGTGAATTGACGCTGTATGGATTGACGTTGAAAATGTTTATTGATGTAGTCTAATGTTGAAGATGATGAGCGGTTGGTTATTGTTGAAGATGATGGTTTAAAGATGACAGTGTTTGCCAACCCCTTGGATTGAGAGTGGGCAGAAGAAGGTCTGGAAGAAGAATGGTCATTGGTAGTGTTACACAATTTGACCTTATCTTCTTCAATGGCACGGAGTTCAAGCTTTTGAGCCATGGTGAAGGCCTCATCGAAAGTGTGGAATGTCTGAACCCGCAAGGTGGACGAGATATGACTGACACATGCTCGAGAAAAGAGCTCAATGAGCTCGGGTTGAGGCAAGGAGAAGGAGAGCTGATTAATCAGGCTTCTCCAATGGGCGACAAAATCGACTATTGATTCGTCATCAAATTGCCTGATGGAGTAAAGGTCTGTGATCAAAACTTGTTTAGTGATATTGATAGAGAAATGGTCAACGAATAGTTGGGCGAGTTGGATGAATGAAAAGATAGAATGTCTGGCAAGAGAACTATACCAGTCAAGGGCAGGGCCAGAAAGTGACATAGGGAACATGCGTAGAAGTAACGCATCGTCGTGGGCGATAAGGTAACAGGCATGTCTAAATGCCTTTAGATGTTGTTGTGGGTCTTCCTTACTCTAAAAGTGAGTAAATTTAGGAAGCTCCCAATGGTTGGGGTATGGTCGAATAGGGACAGAAGGGTGGATGGGCTCGCTGCAAACTTGTTCATATGACAAAGTATTGCTTGAACCGGAGATAGAAGCTTCGAGACTGGACATTTTATCCATCAGCATCTTGATGACGTCTGCTGACAGATTGGCGGGTTGAGCACCCCCTAGGTTGTAAGGCGCTTGGAAGAGGTTAGAAGAGGTGTGCGACATAGTCGGTTGTACAACGTACGGATGACTAGTCGCAGGGGCAGAAGTAGAGGTTAAGGGTAGTTGCGTTATGAAGGTAGAAGGCATAGGCTGACTAGATACCGCCAAAGGAGGTTGTGTGACGGCATTGACAAAGGGAGAGGTAGGCACTCCTGCATATATAGGCGCAAGAGTGTGTGGGGTCGAGACAATCAAGTTCTGGTATGATGTAGAACTTGGTTGAATTGCAGGTGGTTGAGGGGGTAACGAAACCCCGGTGGAGGTTGGTCTAAAAATAGACGAGGAGGCCAAACTTTGCGTATAGGCCATGGTCGGGTTAATGGTTGAGGCGAAAGGTTGAGTCGTAAAAGGTTGGGTGGTGAACGGTGTGGATGTCGTCGCCACGTCGCCCGAAAGGTCTCGCATTGGGTTTCTTGCGAGATAGTTTTGGAGGGCTGCGGTATTGAGGTCCAAGAATCTTGCAAAATCTTGGTCCCCTTTTGGGATGATAGGCGTCTGGGTTGGAGATAGTCTAGTAGGAATTCTTTCGGTCTTCGAGTAGAACTCCATTATAGGGTTGGTTGTAGACGGGGTAGGCGAAAGCGATTGATGGCTAGCGTGGTCAAGAAGAGCCTTGGTTTGAATACGTGTCAGAACCATTCAAGGCAAGAAAGAACGTCCTCACAAGCTCAAACAAGCAGATAAGAACTTAAAAAGATGAAGACACAAGCAGATCCTAAAACCCTAGAAGTAAATTTTTAGGATTATAGTGGCTTATGCCTTAGAATGTGTGTAGAGGAAGATTGGTTTTGTGAGTCAGGTCCTAGAAGAAGCAGTCTATGGATGGTTTTGGGTTTTGTTATGGTGCTCAAGAAGTCTGTGTTAGGGTCTGGTACGCGGCCTGGTGCTAAGGAGCAAGCTCCCCTCACTTCACGATTCCAGTGGTTAGCTGGTTTCGCTTAGCCAAAATATACCTCGCCTAGAGATTAGACTCCGCCAGAGAACGGAGTGGGCTTCCCCCTTGGTGATGAAATCCAAGTAGGGTCACCGGGACGGGTAAGGTATCTGCTGGGGGATGAAATCCCAGTCGGGCCTTGTCTCAGGTAAGTTAACATGTTTGTTTTGTGCAGGTGGTTTGGTCGTGTAACATCAAGTGATCTAGATTAATTCAATATGCGGTTTAATTACTATGTGTGGTCTAAAAGATGCAGGCAAACAGAGATTAATGCAAAGTGTTTTAATGTCCAAGTCGAAATGTTTGTTCGTATGAAGACGAATGGAGAAAGAGTCGAAGAATATGAGTTTTAGCTAGTCTAGAAGTGCAAGAAAGAAAGAAATGTTCATTTTAGTTCTGCTTATGATGTTGTTTAAGAAGAGACGAAAGGAGGCGAAAAGGAAGAAACCTAATGCACCTAAATGAACGAAAGAAAGAAAGAACCCAAGGAGGACCTAGGGTCCCACCGGGCATGCCAGAATGTTTCTAATGCAAAATTGCTTTCTACATTCAAAGAAGAAATAAGAAACTAAAAGATGGTCAAGGCTAGAAGTACCTGATAAAGTCATGCACACTAAAATCAGACGTTGAAAGATTCTCCTCTTTTGCTGTGGAGGAATGACACCTGTGAAGAAAAGGCTAAAACACGGAAAAATGTTAGTCAAAGATATGGTGGGCTGTCAGGCGAACGCCCGATCCCAGAAATACGAACACTCCCTAGAAGGATATCAACCCACTGATAAAAAAGTAGAATATTGGATGAAAGTAGATAATAATGAAAGATAAAATGACAGAAATAAAGAGCGTACCTGATATGCAGCACTATTCTGCACAGTCGCCGGCGTCGGTCTCTGTGGTGGCGGCATCGGTTAGGGAAGGTGCCGACGTCGGTTAAGGTGCCGTCGTCGGTCGGGGTAGTGACCGGCGTCGGTAGGGGCAGGTTCTGGGAAAGTCTGGACAGGGTCGAACAGAGTCGGGACAGGGTCTGGGAGAGTCGGGACAGGGTCTGATAAGGTCAGGGTAGGGTTTTGGATAGAGTCGGGACAGGTTCTGAGAGAGTCTGGGGGGTCGGGACAGAGGTCTGAACAGAGTCTGGGGGAGTCGGGACAGAGTCTGATAAGGTCAGGGTAGGGTTTTGGATAGAGTCAGGATAGGTTCTGAGAGAGTCTGGGGGGTTTTGGACAGAGTAGGGACAGGGTCTGGGCAAGGTCGGGACGAGGTCTGAACAGAGTCTGGGGGAGTCGGGACAGAGGTCTGAATAGAGTCTGGGAGTCGGGACAGAGGCAGGGATAACAAAACTGATAAATAATAACTGAGAAAGAAATGAAATAAATAGAATAATACTTACCTGGCAGAATACGCGATAAAAGCCATAGTGTGCAGATTGGTTGATGCCGAGAGTGTTGATGTCGTAGTGTTGATGATTGCTCGGGGTTCGCAGGTTGATGGAGGAATTCGCAGGTTGGTTGCTCAGCGTTTCGAATAACGTTCGGGATCTGGTCTCGAATGGTTGGCGGAGGTTGATGAAGGCGGGGGACGGGGACGGTTCCAGAGACGGTTCGTCAACCGTTTCGGGAAACCGAATGATAACTGGTAACGGATAACGGGAAGGTGACCGACGTCGGCAGGAGTGCCGACGTCGGCCGATAGGTGACCGACGTCGGTGGCATCGGTCAGGTAAAGACCGACGTCGGCAGATGCATAATGGGGATAGTGTCTACCTTTTGCTCTGTGCTCATTTTTACATGCTGCCAGGGTCAAGGTTGGTGGAACAAGTGATCAGCAAGGGTTCAATAGGCGAAGAAGAATAAGACGGGGAATGACCAGGGGAGTCGACACGATTTCGGTGTCTACAGGGCTCTCAAAAAACTCTTAAAATCACCAAAGATAAGAAATTAATATCTTCACATTGAATATTAGGGGGATAAAGAAATTCAAAAACTAGAAAAATATTTGATCCCACCATTTTATTTGTTCAAGAAACTAAAATATTTGAAGAGGATTTAAGATTATGCTATGAAAAATATAGTGAGAGGCCATTTTTTTATTTTTCAATTTTAGAGGGGCCTTAAGGGGTTTATTATTATTTTGGAACCTATAAATTTTATTAAGGGAGTTACTTATGAAAACCATCAACTAGGTCTCTATCCTTTTCAGAGATTTAGTTAGCAAAGATGAATGGATTCTTTCCAACATCTACACCCCAAACTCTAAAATTGTCAGGATAAAATTATGGGAATACCTCTTTACATTCTAGAAAAATTATGGGAGATAGAATTTGATTATGGATAGATATTCTAATACCTTTCTCATCCTAAAGGAAAAAGGGGGGGGGGAACTAGATTTCATAGAAAACATGTTAGACCTCAATAATTTCCTTGTAGGAGTGGGCCTCAATGATGTGGACCTCAAAGGCATCTCGTACACCTGGTTTAATAAAAGGATGGGGTATAATTTGATCCAAGTCAACCTCAATTTGGTCTTAATATCTCTCAATTGGGATATCTAGTTTTTTAGTTCTCTCTCCTCCCTACCCATTATTGGTTCTAATCACAACCCTATAGTGTTTGAAGGGGAAAGAATATTCAAAATAAATAACATTCCTTTTAAATTTGAATACATGTAATTATACCACCCAAACCTGATTGAATAAATAAAGGAATGGTGAAAATAACCTTTATTGGTTTTAAATATGTATATCTTGGTCAAAAAACTAAATTTTCTAAAGAACCTAAAAATATGGAACACATAAGTCTTTGGTAACATTTTTATACAAAAAAATATATCTAGAGGAGGTAATGATGATGACTAAAGAACTAATGTCTTTATATGGGAAAAACAAGATGTTTTAGATTGAGGTAAAAACAGGTTTTGAAGGGGCCCCGAAACCCTGTAACAAAAAGAAAAATAAAGAACGTCTAAGCCCACATGCATCGCCTAAAAAACACTACTAAGAAGTAGCCAAAATAGGTTTTAAATGGACCTGAAACCATTAGAGACACATCCGGTCAAAACCCAGATACAGAAATCTGGTAGCATAACAAACAAAAGATAACAAAAGGAGGACAAAGATCAGTACCAGTTTCTAAACCAACAAGAAGGACCAAATTATTCATCCAGTTCTAGAATCAAGTTCATGGCTTCTTTTCATTTCAAAGCATTTTCCTGGGTGGTAGCCTCCAGCAAAGCTCCTTTTTGTGTATCTTTCTTTCTGGAACTTTGCCTTGTCCTTTTGCTGGGACCCTCTAGTGCTTTGGTCTCCTCATTGGCTCGTTTACCTATATTGATAGCAGCTGCACAGATGTTGGACATTACTTCCTCCATTTTCTTTTTGTTATCCTTTATTAGTTCCCAGAGGGAAAAACAAGATGTTATACATCAAATAAAAATAAATTATGAGTCAATTCCATAATTTAGAGGCAAAGGAAGAGGCATACTATCATTAAAAATCTAGATGTACCTAGTTGAAGGAAGGAGATAGGAACACTAGATTATTCCATCATTATAAATCTAGACATAGGAATGTGAAAAAAAATATTTAACTTGAACTAGAGAATGGCAACCTCAATAAGGAACAAGATGAGATTAATTTTCACACTATTCAATTCTTCAAAAAGATACTAATGGAAGATGGTTCAATTGATAAACAACTTGAAGATAGAACCTTGAGGAAATTTAATGAGGCCATTACTGATTCAAATAATGCTACCTTACTTAAACCTCTAATGGTGGATGAGGTAAAATGATGAATTTTTTTATGGATGGGTTTAAAGCCCCGAGCCTTGATGGTTATCCTTATTTCTTCTTTAAATTTTTTTGGGACATTATCCATCTTGAGGTTGAAGTAGCTACAAGGGAATTTGTATACTTAGAATCCCTATTAAGATAAATGAACAATACCTTTCTATTTCTTATTCCAAAAAAATAGGGGCAAATAATATTTAATATTTTTGATCCATCATCTTATGCAATACCATCTATAAGATTTTCTTGATCATATTGGTAAAAAGGATTCAACTTCTTTAGGATAAAGTTATTGGGTAATAATAGGGAGAATTTGTCTTTAGAAGACAAATAACTAATTGCATTATCATGGTCCATGAAGCCATCCATTCCATCTCTATATCTTTAAGACAAGGCATGTTTGTTAAACTCTACATGAACAAAGCCTATGATCAAGTATCTTGGAGATTTCTCATGGAAATTCTTGAGAGACTGGGATTCAATAAGGAAATCATAAAAAATATTCTAAACTACATATCCGCACCCAAATTATCCATATTGATCAATCGATTCCCCAAAGGTTACTTCTTGACGTCTAGAGGGTTAAGACAGGGGGACCCTCTTTCCCCTTATCTCTTTATCATTATGATGGAAACATTGGGGAAAAGTCTGATGAAAGCCTACTATCAAGGTTATATCATTATTATGTCAATGGATCATAAAAACAACCCCATCACTCATGAATAATTTAATGATGACATAATCTTTTTTGGGGAATCCTCGATTGAGGAATCTAAATAACTTAATCTCATCCTCTAGAACTACGAATTGGTTTCCAACCAATGCATTAACTTTTGCAAGAGTTATATATTCTTCATCAACACTCCCACTCTATTGTATAAAAATATCATAAACATCTTATAATGTCAGGTGAGTCATCTACCATTAACTTACATGGGTATTCCTCTATTTGAATGTAAAATGATCCCCAATTTATAGACTCTGCATATCAACATAATCCAAAGAAAATTAGCTAGATGGAAAGGCCACCCACTCTCTCAAAAAGGTAAATTATAACTTCTTAAATCTTCAATATATATATTTTATGTCAATATTTTGAATGCCTAGTAAGGTGGCTAATAATATAAAACAAATACATTTTTTTTATGGTGTGGAACTAAATATTGCTTTAGATACCACCTCGTCTCATGGGAAAAAGCTTATCTCCCTAAGGTAAATGGGGGGCTAAGTATCAGAAGGATAAAAACTATGAATCATGCCCTCCTTACTAAAATGGTTTGGAAAATTATGAAAGAAGATAAAGAAAGGACTATAATTGTTAGAGCAAAATATTTGAAAGGAAATGAGGAAGATTGTTTCCTCTAGGAAGAAGGCCCTACCAATGGTTCTGCCTTTTAGAAAGCCATTTATAGTAATAAGGACCTTCTAAAAAAATGCATTAAATGGTAAATTAGAAATGGGGAGAAAATTTACTTCTAGGATAATTCCTAGCTATCTAACTCTCTCCTCTCATCGTAGGTGAACTAGGATAATATCTATTTGACCTTCAAGGAGAGATGGGGTACTAAGGTTAAAGGACTACTGGGATGATATTGATAGTGAAAAATCTTGGAATGTCCTCTCTATAAATATCAACAATGTAGAATATTCCCAAGGGATTCAGGATCTTAATTATTCCCTCATTTAAAAAAATATTTTTTTAGAAAATAGACTCAAAATACTACAGTTCATATCCTTATACCATATTCAAATTTTCAGTGTAGTTATCTAAAAAAATCTATAGAAGTTGATATTTATTTATTTTTAGATGCAAAATAGGTCCACAAGTAGGCCTCATTTTATCCCCCAACTTTGTGCCCTTATGCATTTGTCAATCTTAGATAAACAACTTCTTATTCTTCATCAATATTATCTATTAAAAAGGAATTTAAGGATACTTATGTTAAGGTCAACATACCCCAATTTCTAAAAAATAGGGACCCTTACGATTACTTTGAACCTTAATGCTGAAAGCTTGATAATCTGCACTTTACTAGAATTTGAAGATCATCCATGCTTGATGAAATTAACCCATTTTTTCATGGTTTTATTTTAAACTTTCCTAATATTTTTGATAGTTGATCCTTGTGTCTTAATTTTTAGGTTTCATGGAGTTTCTTATGGATCATGCTTATAAGTTACAAATTAACCATATTTAGACTTTTACTAGTCTTAAATTTATGGTAGCTAGTAGTTAGATTCATGTGATGAAACCTTCCTTCAACAAAACCTAACTTAGACCTTTGATTCAAATTCAAATTTTGGAAAGAATAGATTTGGTGGGAACATTTTGAATAAACTTTAGACTTAAGCCTAACTTTTATGCTAAGGCTAGGTAATGTTTTTCAACACAACAAAACCTTAGCCTAAAAATCTTTATTGGTCCCCTTTTATTTTTCCTCTTCCATTCCCTATGTTTTTTTAACATGGTCTAATGTTTATGTTTGCAAGGTATTTTATCCTAGCATGGTACCCTTTATCATATGCTTAGCGTAAAGTCTTAACCCTAAGGCCCCATTCATATTCATCAATATGAATGAGACCTTAGTCTTATAACTTTAGCCTAAGTTCCTATATTAGTTTGCATCCTAACTTAAGTACCTCACTTCTTTGTAGATCCAATGAATCTCACTTAATTAGGAGGAAAGATCTGATAGAGCATAGGAAGCCTAATGAATCTAAAATAATTGATCCATCAGACCAACCCTGTAAGATCACTGGGATCACAATCGATGATCCATGCTCAAGTGAGACTGATGATCAAATGCTATAAGGTCATCCTAAATTTTAAATGGATCCTCTTTTACTATATAAGCTCAATCCAATGGTATACATCTACTTAGATCTTATTTGATGGTCTAAAATTACTCACATAAAGTAGATCCAATAGACTGAATATAAATTGAAGCATAGGAGCCTTGTAGAAATACCATTTGTCACTCTTACATTTAATCTTGATAACAAAGGATCCCCACACATTAAAATATGGACTTAACCTAAGTTTTATCCTAAGGCTCATTGTATTTTTTAATATAATGAAACCGTAGGGTAAAACCTTAGGTTACGACTATTATTTTCAAAGGGAATTATTTTATTATGCTTATAGAGTTAGGTTTTTTATATTATTATAAATTTTATGACATGGTCTCAAGTTGAATTTATATCCTTTTTGATTACAGGAAATAATGGTATACATCTACCAAGATCTTAATCAATGGTTTGTACTTTAGCAGGACTAAAGATTTGACAAAGCGTATCGAATCAAAGATTTTTGGACTAAAAAGACTTCATGAGCGTAAAATTGATATTCTTATGACCATCATTTAACATTCATGAGGCCATCATTGATTTCCATAATTTCATCAAATTTAATCTCATCAAACCCAATGATTCATAAACTTAAATTTGATGTTCTTGTGACCATTATTTGACATCCACAAGGTCATCAAATTTAAGCCCATCAAATATATTACTTAGTCACATGAATATGATTTGAAAAAATGGCTAAAGTATACTTATCATATTTCAAATTAATGGGACCCATTGAAAAATGTTCAAACACTTAGGATATTTGAACTTCATGATAAAATGATCTCGTGATATATATACTTGTAGACATATCTGTAATTTAAGTCAAGTTCCTAAGGTTCTAGTTGCATTTATTTAGATTCAATAAACTTTAGGCTGGATAATTATATTAAGTCTTATTTTATGAGGTCCATATGACATAAAAATTATCTTAAAATTCTTTTAACCTAAGGATTCATCATGTTTATTGATATGATAAAACCTTAGGTTAAAACCTGGTGATTGGACCACTTATTATTTGAGCCCCCTTTAGGTGCATTCTAAGATTTAGCTTAAATATTTTAACCTAAAGTTTACATTATGTTTATCAACATGAAATAAATCTTAGACTAAATTATTTAGCCTATGTTTCTTTTTATATGTGTTCAAAAAACATAGCATAAATATTTTATCCTAAAGTTTATGTCATGTTTATTAACATTAAATAAACCTTAGCCTAAATTATTTGGCCTAAGCCCCTTCCCATGTCTCGATGATAATTAAAGTTATCACTTTTTTTAGGATTAAAATATCTCACTTCATCATGAATGATGATCAAATGGATCAAAAAGACCTAACGAATCTAAAACATTTGATCCATTAGACTAATAGTGTGCATCTACCTAGATTATGCTTCAATGGGACTGATTGATTGGGTGGAGCTCAATCAATAGAGACTATTAAATCAAACCCTAAGTGCTCATGGGATCAACACATGGTAAGAAAACATTCACTACATAGAATACAAAGCCTAGAAGGCCCATGAAGGCACCAAGTGGCACAAACATGGAGCTCGACATAAAATAGCCAATAATTTTTAAGCCCTATGATCATGATCAATAGTTCATATTGATCCATAAACAAGGATATGATATCATGAAGGAAAAGTTTTATTTTCAAAATATAATGACTATTTATTTTAGTCATTTATGATAAATTTTATGAAAGTTGACAAATAGAAACCGCATAGGCACTACACAAGCACAAAATGACAAAATTAAAGATTTTATGTGGTCAAAAAGGCAAAGGTATAAAGGTGTGGGTCTGAATAAAATATGAGACATGAATGAGCCTAAGTCCAAATTACCATCACCTTTAAATCTTTTAAAAATTCTAAACATCCACAAACAATTAAACTTAGAAGAGTTCAATTTCAATGTGATCAAGAACAAGTTGACCTAGAGATTACTTGTGATCTATAGGTGAATAATTTTCAAGTATCATAGATATGGTAGCTCAAAATTAGAAAAAAAGGGATGAAACTAAGTTGTATTTAACTTCAGATAATGAGGAAAGAGTTTTTAAGGAAACAGGCCTAGATACTACAACTTTAGACAATGAGAATAGGAACTAGTTTGAACTCTTTTAAACCATTGAGGAGATGCAAGATCTTATGACAGAAAAACAAAAGAATGAAACCATCTTATAGAGACACAATGACTTGGCCTCTATCTAGATGACTAGAATCCACTATGCTACTACCAACCCTGAGGTATTACACTACATCAATGTCCTTATTCCTCTTTTAAAGGATTATAAAATTGAACAAGATTGGATAGTCCATGAGCATAGTCTTAAAAAAATAGCATACATTTCCCCTCTTACTTTTTAGAGATACTATAAACTATGTAAGACCTAGATAGACTTTCACACCATTAAAAAGTGGATTGTAGAGCATAACTTAAACACAATCCTTGCCCCATAGCTATTTACTAGGAACCAAGTAATCCAAGAACCCATAGGAAAAATACCAATTGTCTAATTCAAGGAGGGGATTAGGATAATTAAGACCTTTCGAAATGGGTTATCTAGAGCCCCCTCTACCACACATGTTGATAAATTCTAGGTGACCTATATTCAATTCATGATCTAGAAGGGACTCACTCTCCCATTGGGTGAGATGATTAATATCCACTTGAGATCATAGTTCACAACCATCAAAAGGAAGACTAGAAACCACTTTTATATGACGTCCTATTTGATTGATGCCCTCTTATTCACAACCAAGATCCTAGATATTAATAATTGGTCACTTGATGGGAGACCTACTATCTCCCATCATTATTCCAAGCTTCACATGTTCAAGTATAGAGACAACATGAAATTAATTTATGGTTGTATTTATCCATCTCTAATGGAATCCATCACATTAATCCCCATGAGCAGGGTCATCCCCTTGATTAATAAATATGTGGAATTAATAGGGGATATTTGGTTCTACCCAAATTGCATAGTAATAAGGATAAAAGGGACTTTGGTATAACCCTATAGGTTACCCATATATGTGCCTACAAATCTAGTAGAAAAAGAAATTTCATACCAAATTATTAATTATATAGATGGTTTTTTTAAGGATAAAAGGAAAGGCCTCCTCCATCCCTTTCATTTGACAATCATCAGAATGGTGTAGTAAAATTGGGAACATGTGAATGTTATTTATAGATAGAGGGACTCATTCACCCTATAAAAAGATGAATCAAGGCAATTAGACCCTAATGAGAGGTCACCAAACATTTGAATTCCAAAACCATAAACAAATCCTGTGAACACTATCCCAATGTCCATGACCCATTATACATCAAGGCCTCTAGTTTCCCAAAGGTACTAGCCATATCAAATACGCATAACATTAAGCTAGAGCCTAGGTTGGATAGGAGAGATGACAAGCCATTAGGTGAGATATGGCAAATGGGGACCCTAAAATATCACTTGTTGCATAGACCATTCTCTAAGCCCACTCCAAAAAATCCATAGGTTAGAATGCAACAACATCAAGCATAATTTACACAAGGAACTAGAAAAGAGAAAACTTAAAAAGACACCTAGTGAAGGAAGATCATCTTCATCCCCACCTAAAAGGCCAGAGTCTCCAAAATATTTATTGTACATAATTAAATTAAAACCTAGAGAGATAGTAAAGGATGCACTTAAGGTTCTTTCTAAAGCATATGGGTTAGATGATGAAGAAGAAAAAACTAAATAACCCAAAGCCCAATCTAAGGAAGAAAAATAAGATAGAGGTAAGGAATTTTATTTGGACCTAGTTCTAATAGCACCCATACATAAAAATATATCTAACTTATCATTGGTCCTAGTTGGGAGAATCAATCTCGAGTTGACCTTCACCCCCCATGAGTGACATCAACTTGTTCAATCATGAATACCCCATTCATGGACCAATTATCCATAAATGGTTTGTTTATGGGAGAATGCAAAAGATTCCCACTTTGTACCATTATTGCACCTTAACCCAAACAATCCACATTGATTTTCATGATGAAGTCAAGCCATGGATATTGACTTTGATGAAAGAGGAGAAAGAGAGAAGAATAATTACCACAACAAGATCAAGTAGCACACAAATGGACACTATAGAAGCCTCAAACAACACACAGGTGGAGACTCCTAAGACTCATAAAGTCATAGAGTCAATAGTTAGTATGTGTTTCAATCCAAAGACAACAAGATTGGAGAGGGTGAAAACCAAGAAAATCATGATTGGGAATGAGGAGTTCACACGGTAGAGAGTTGAACCTATTATAGGCTTAACTCTAGTTGGAGGTTCAAAGCCTAGTGAGCATCTTACTCATGAGAAAGACATAGAAGGAATAGTTGATGCTCATTCAACTCAGATCAAAGAAGGTATCAGGGGCATAAAGTAAAAGATATAGAACCTGGAGAAAGAAAAGTAAAATCTAGAGACACAGGATATCTTGTCAATCCCAAAGGCAATAATAAAGATGTTTGAGTCATCTTTATATGACATTTTTAACTCCTTAAAGTAAATGAATCTGAGGCAAGATGCATTAACCCAATAAAATGAAATAGACAAAGGATTGGTGACCCAATGGTAGGATCTAAAATAAAAAATAAGGGAGCTTATGAACATACTAATTAAGGGTAGGGTTCTTAACTTCAAAACTATTAGCCTAACCCACTTGAATGAAATATTAGGGATAGTTGTTGATAAGATATAAAGTCTGAGTACTTGGTCAAATAACTTAGATAGAATCTTAATATATTATGAGGAGATAATAACTAGAATCAAATAACTCCTTAGCACCATGTTGCCTAACCCTGTGAAATATAGCTCCTTGGGCATAATTGATGATGATAAGTACAAACATAGATCCAATTTGGTAGTGAAAGAGGTGAGGAATAAGAGTAAGGTAAAATCTATAAGTGATAATAGATGAGTCATGGGCATGATACTCATTACTGAGGAGAAATGTTTTGAAGCCAGGAGCATCAAGGAGGACATGGAAAGAAATGATAGGGACTTTGATGACTTGGCGAATCAAAAGGATATTTATCTCTTAAAGCTAGTTATTGATTTGAAGCTTGTTATTAAGAAACATCAAAGAGATATGGAGATTCTCCAAGAGAAACAAGGGAACCCTTCATCCCATGGGCCACTAGTTAATTAATTTTTCATTCTATGTAAAACCTTGTAATATTTGAATGTGGAATATTATTTTGTAAAGACATATGCTAGTTTGTTAGTATTTTTTCCTATAGGTTAGTTTGTTTTAGAAAGAGAAGTGTATTCTATAAATATGAATAAGGAAAACTATCCTTATCTTTATACATGTGTAATCTTATGACTGACTAGTATACTACCTGAGTCTTCTATAAAAGGGAATATTACCATTTTGTAAAAGGAGAAGGAGTTTTCAACCAAAGCTCATATACTTATAAACAATTAATATAAGAAATGAGTATTGAAAATTTTGTCCAATTTTATTTATATCAATTATTACATGGATTATCTCTTAATTGCTTATTCTAAGTCTAGAATTTGAATGGTTTTTATGAATTCTGAATGTGCATATTTGATACAAGGTTGTTGATTTGTGCTAATGCTAGATTAGTTGAATGTTCTTAGACTTTGCTTCATTTTATTTTATCTACATTAAGATGTGAAAATGTTATTTGAATGTAGTATTAAACCTTTAAGGCAAAGTTAGTTCATACTTATAATCTTTCATGTTTTCTTTAGATATTTGCTTGGTATGTGGTTTGATTTGAGATTTTGTTACTATAAATTATATATTAGTTAAATGCATATTTAGTTGAAATTAAAACCTTGGCATGGTGTTTAAGGAAAATATCAACAATCACATACTTTCTTTCAACCTATCCTTCCTTTTTTTTCTTTTTTTGACTAAGTCACTTTAGTTTACATCTCATTGTAAATATTCAGTTAGATTAGTCTCTAGTGTAGAAATTTGATCATAACTCACTAAGACTAGCATATATGCTTCAAAATTTACAAATATTAATGACCATGGTGGCTCCAAAAAACCAATCAGAATAAATTTGTGGAAAATTTTAAATTGATTTTCCCCTACTTCACCATAGATAACTAGATTACCAAAACCTTCTACTCATGCTCTGAATTCTCAAAATTCTAAAATGAGAAGTGTTCTTTAAATATTAAGAGGGCCTATGATAAACTTAGAGGCATCAACATGATGAACTCCATTAGTGATAGAAGGAGGGCCTTGTGAATTTGTTGAGTATTTGTTAATTATGGTGTGTTTTGATCTATGATTGGTGTTATCTTTATACTTTTGCATAGTTACTTTCTCTTTGTGGTCATTGATGCATATTTTTGATTTGATCTTTGTGTTTTGATCTATGATTGGTGTTATCATTGATATTTGTGGTTCTTGGCCCATATTTTTTATTCCTTTAGACAAAGATCAAGGTTCTTTAAGGTTAGATTCTTAAATATGGTAAAGATATCTTAAGATCAGAGTATCTATAGTATTTGAGGTTAGAACAACTTATTTTGATCAGATATTTGTAAACCTTTTATAGATCTAAGTTTATTTGAAATTAGAGTTGTAAAGATAGACCAAGTTTATGTAATAAGACCCATATTTTAGCTAACATAGTTAAAATTTGATGCCCTTTATTGTTTTCTACATATATCTTCATAAACTTAGCTTAGTGTGCAAATATAAGTCCTATTATTTGTAAGGGTTGGTTTGACACATATGTTTCAATTATTTTTTATTAAATTTAAGAAGTGAGAAATAAGAAAGAAAGGTTGGGGATTAGTGATTATATGTACCTAGATTGGTGTGCACTATATCTAGATGAAGTTAGGAGCTCCTCTTTATCTAGGGAGACCACTTGCAAGTAAGAACACACTACCACAAAATATTTTTTAGTAGGTTGGTGAGTTGGATGCCAAACAACTTGATTGTTATAGGAAGTGACAAACTTCCCAAGGGATGAAAATTCACTATTTAATACAAAGAGTTAAAAATTAAATGACAAAGTAAAGTAAAAAGAGAAAGAGAGAGTGTTACTTGTACCTTTTTGGTAACCTATGTGTAGTAGTCAGTATCATAGAGCAATAAAAATAAAATTGCTATTTGTTAGAGGGTTGTTTAGGTTGGTTGGTTTAGGGGGATTTGGGTAAAAGGGTAGTCATCAACATCAGTAGGGTAACTAATTTCAATAGGGGAAATGTGACTAATGTTGGTAGGATAACTAATGTCAATAGGGGCAATGGAATAAAAAATTCATAGATTTCTTTCTTGATTGCAGGGAAGGATATTTGATAGGTTAATAGGGCTGGAAAAGAGTCATATGAGGGGTTAGAGAGATGGTAAGAAATTTGGGTGAGGAGTTTGGTTTGGTTAAGGGAGATGTATGGAGATGAAGGAGTTTTGTAACTCCTTAAAGATGAATGGGACTTATGTAAATAATAATAAAAAATAATTAGAATTCACAAAATATAAGGATGCTTAAATGATATAAGTACTCAATAAATACACTTGATAAAACTTTGTTAAGGTGATTGACCAAATGGAGATGAGTGTGTGCCACCTGTTCATTGTAGTTCAATCTATTTACATAATGGATCAATTCTAGTTCAGGATTTGACTAGTATAAAGAAGCTATGAGCCTGATTATAATGGATAAATGCCAAAATATTGTTAAGAGTGCTTTTAATCTCTTGAGTGTGTTTCTATTTGAGAGAGAGAGAGAATGTTTGTATGGGGTTAGAATAGGTTTATAACATTTCTTAAGTAACCAACATTGGTGATCCCATTGAGGTTGGTCTTAGATTGATCGACATTAGTTTAGGTTTAACTGACATTAAAGGCATAAGAATAGGTCAAAAGGGCTATTTTTGGCTCCTTTCTTCCATTTCTCCATGCCAAGTGTGTCACTCATTAATAAATAGTCAATATACGAGGTTAGGTATAAGGTAATTGGTTATAAATTAGTTTATAGGGTAAGAATTAGTTACTTGTGGGAGACCAAGTATAGTGGTGACTCACAGGAGGAGAATTGGTCTTGGGGTAAGGTGGTAGAGGGAATATGCAATTAATATTAATTAATTAATTAAATATGTGGGGTAAAGTCATGGGTTAGGAAGACTTGTTACAAAGGGGGTTTAAGGGGGATTTTGACATAACATGTTATACACTTGTGTAACACAAATTTGGTGTATATATTTTCCCCTTTTTGTCTTGGTAAGTTGTGCTAGTAAGTTTCAAGATAAAAATGAAAGTTGAGTGGTCTAGTCATGAGGTGTGATATCTTTCCCCTCAAAATGGGAACTAATTGGGAAAAACCTAAAATTAGTGATTGATTTGATAAGGAATAAATGAGATTGGTTGGTTGTGGGCTAGTAGTGCAGAGATGAGGTCATGGTTATAAAGTACTAAAAAGTTGTGTTGACAAGTTAAAAATAGGTGTGGTCATGGAGGATTATGGTTAAAGTTACCAAGGCACATGGTAATGATAGCTGAGGAGGTAGAATCAACTAAACCTATAGCTCCAATGGTCAATTATGTTCTATGTATCCAAGGTAGAAAGTGCCCCTAAGAACATAAGTTATAGGTTATAGGATTAGTTAGTGGTGATGCAAATCAATTGATAGTCATATATGTAAGGTATTGTCAACATGTACTAGATAGCATGAATGATCAAGATACCAAACTCAGATGTAATGAGTAGGTGTGTAATGAAACATGTTTTTGGGTAATAGTTGGCATGAGCAGAGGTGAAAATGATCCCCATATTCAAGTTTATAAAGGTAGGGTGTGTGTATGGTTACCCTAAAATGAAGAAGGGACTATAAAAAGTGATTTTCAAGCATTAAAATTCCATTATATAAAACTGACATTAGTGGTATTATACTGATGTTGGTGGTAAAGTGGTTGACATTGGCCACCTAGGGCACAAATGGTTGATGTTAGTAGCTGACCAAGCTTGACAAAAAGGGGCTAGGTAGCCAACCAATGTCATTTGCATGTTGATTGTTTAGAGAGAAAAAAAACCCATAAATTTTGAAAAAATGATGGGATGAGGTGGAGACCCAACTGGAGGCATGGCAACATAGGCACTAGTCATCCTAGCTTAGTGGAGGTAGAGAGATGAGGCAGGGTCATTTAAACCATTAGTTTGTGTTTTTTTGGTAATTTTGTTGATTTGAATTGAGTAGGGGGTGTAATAGGTTGTTAGTGAGGAGTGGTTGGGTAGTGGGGAGGGTATGAGCATGTGTAGGCTTGTTTGGATGTGTTTTGGGGTAGTTAAGGTTTAAAAATAGAAATGGGAAATGAGTGGGGTTTGGGCCTAGAGCTGAACTAGTCATAGATGTTGGTGGTAGCCCACTAACATTAGTTAAGGTATGTCTACCAATATCAATGGTGAAGGCACCAATGTTAGCGTGTTGTGCACTAACATCGATGGTCTAGGCACCGATGTTGATCGATAAGTAACTGACATTGGTGGACTTGTTAAAGTAAAAAAGGGTAAAAATGTGGAGAAAAGAGTTGAAAAACTATGACGCTTTAGGGAATAGGCAAATCATGTGGCATAGAATAGTTTTAACTCAGTTAAAGAGTGAGAGATTGGCTGAAAGGCCTAGTTTAAGATAGATAGGTCGTAAGGCCTTGGGTAAAAATGGATAGGTTGGATATTTAGGTGGGTAGATAGCTAAGCTAGCCCAAGAAGACCCCATGTCTACTGAGTGATACCTACATATCCTAAAAGGGCCTCAGGCCAATGTAGTTCTCCCATGGGATAGGAAAAATGGTTAAGGTAGTGGTGAGAAAGAGCTATTGATTAATTTTGTGTGTTCATAGTTGTAGGTGAGGCATGAGTTGAACATGAGAGACCATATTTTGACACTCTTGACTAGGATCAGGAGAGATGTGTCAAGAGATGAGTGGGACCACATGGCTATAGTTGGTCTTGGTGGAGTGTGGTGGTATGGTTGGGACACTCGAGATGTCAACTTGATAATCACATTGGTTTAGAGGTGGGGTCATACCACCAACACCTTTCACCTATTAAGTAGTGAGATGACAATCATACTAAATGATGTATATAGGATTATTAGATTAGCACTGTAAGGTGAGAAAATTTTTGCATGTATGAGGGAGGAGCATGACATCCATATGGTGTCATTATTTAGTGATCATGTGAGTGAGGTTACATATCACTCAACATCATTCTCTTATGAGCCTCTATTTTTGGTGGATGAGGAGGCACATCATCTTAGTGTCTTGATGATGATTAGCATCAAGGTGTATGCACTACCAAACATAGATGGTGGTAGATTTTTTATCACCTTGATAGGGGTCATAGCTCAGATGATAGAGTAGAGGATAGTTTTTGCATGGGGGCTAAGATATTATCTGGCACCCCTACTTGATGTATCTAGTTTTTAGAGGTCAAGGGGAGGAGCTCATTGGGCTATAGAGTACACTATGGGTCAAAGGCAAGAGAGTATGGGAGCTCAAGATGATACTTATGGCATGGGTTAGGAGACAAATTGGCTTCGTGTAGGATGTTCCACCTAGTTTCCCTAGATATAGGAATAATGACATTGAGGTACCACTCCCTTTGCCATTAGAGATAGATGGTCCTAATTTTGAAGAGCTACTAATAGACATAGATGTGGTTGATGTTGGATGTACTAAGGCATACCAGGCATGATGGGTAGGACTATACCCATTTATACCAGTTAGGAGACTAGCTCCATAAATGCAAGTTTTGGCACATGAGAGAGATGATGCTTTACAAGATAGAGACATGGCCATAAAAGAGAGGGATATGCTCATGTAGGCTAGGGATGCCATGATTTAGGATAGAGATGTGGTATTATAGGCTATAAATGCTACTATTTAGGTGAGAGATGTGGTTATATAAGCCAGAGATGTTTTAGTTCTAGAGAGGGATATAACATTACATGTCAGGGACATGGCCATATAGGAGAGAGATACTACATTCCTTTCACAATATTCCTCATAGGTAGAGCTCTTGGAGTTATATGGTTAGGTAGGCCATCTTTAAAGTTAGGTGGCCAGTCTATAGGGACAAGCGACCTCATTGATAGTAGAGAGAGATTAGTTGAGGTTAGTCACATGGACATTGGTAGTTGTTCCTCCTCCTCCTCCTCCATAGGTAGTAGGACATGTAGGTGCCATGGGTCCTCCACAGACTATATCTCTTATGATATACAATACTACACTAGATGAGATCACATACTATGAGAGGTGATCCACAATTTTTTGTATATTCCCATATTTGTAGAGTTTAGGGAGCAGGAGTGGTCAGAGACATGTACCTCAAGTTCTAGTGCATGAAGATGGAGATAGGGAGAGGGTGGTGGTGACACCACCTCATCACATCCACCATGATTTTGAGGAGGCCATGTTGATCCTGATTTTGAGAGATATTTTTGTATTTATTCATTTTTTGTATATTTACTAGTCTATGAGCCGATGATGCAAGATGTATATGAGAGAGAGATGAGATGAGATATGTTGATATTTATATATGATGTATATTAATTCAGCACATGTATATATGATGAGATGTTTTATTCAATGTGATGATGATGTAAATGTTATTTTCATGTATATTTTTATGATTTTTGATGAATTTTTATGATATTGACATAAAGATGATGTTGGCTTATTATCACTTCCATGTATGTGATGGCATATGCATAGTAGATGTGATTTTCATGTTTAGCTTTCCCATATGTGATGATATATGCATAAAATGAAATGGTTGTGTTTATGAGATAAAGGTTTATCACTTTACATATGTGAAAAGTATATGCTTGTTTAATTTCTATTGTTATCATGCTCCAGATGTGATGGTTTATACTAAAAATAGATGTTTTGGTCATGGTTTATTTCCTATGTATTGGTTTTTAGGAAATTGTGGTTTAGGTGTATTCATAGTATTTACCACATATGTGATTGGTTTCATACTAAAAATGAGTGGTTTGGTTTTGATTTGTTTCCTATGTATTGGTTTTTAGGAAAATGATCTTTAATTTGCATTATTAGTACCTTCCATATATGTGATTGGGTGTATACTAGAAATGAATGTGTTGGTCATGTTTGTTTGGTTTCTGCATTTTCCATATGTGAGGGTATATTCATAAGTGATGGTTTTGGAAATTGTGACATTATTACTATGTAGTTTTAGTTAGTAAAATGATGGTCATGTTGCATTTTTAGCATTGTCCCATATATGTGATGGTATATACTAGAAATGATTGGTTTTTGGGCATTTGTTTTGGAGTAGGTATAGGATTTAGAGTTGTTATGTTTATGAGTTGAGATGGTGAGTTATTCTATTAGAAAATGTATCTATAGAAGAAAAGTCAACATGTGAAAAGAAAGGTAAAAGAGAGAGACAAGGTGCTTATTATTGACACAAACTAAAATAACAATGAAAATAGGTGCTAAAGTTTGAACCTTTTTTTATGTATTACATTAGTTGACCATTTGTGAGTTAGAAAAGTGTGGTTATCTCCTTGTGATAAGTAACCTAAAAGTCCCTTGAAAATATGTTTTTTAAGAGAAAGAGGGTGTAAAATGGAATAGGAGTAGTGAGGTAGCATAACCTTTGGAGTAATAATGGTATGCTCCATTTGTGGGTTGCCTGAGAGTGACTATAGACAAGTCCATGACATAAATTTATTATGTTGCTTTGTTATTTTTTCTTTGTTTTTGATTTTATTGTGTAAGTTGATCAATGTAGGAAGCTCAAAATGGGACAAAGCTGATCAATAGGGAAGCTTCTAAATCATATTTACCTTTGATAGTGGTTTGTTGACTTAGCCATCCTTTAAGGGTATGGTCTAGTCTTTTTTTATTTTGGTGATTTTTAATAGCTATCCTCCAAGGGAGTAGTCTATTTAAATGTAGTTGTCCTTAAAGGGACTAGTCTACTTTTTTAAGAGCTAGGCATGATTTGGAGTGGTTGATGTATCCCATATCATTTTAATTTGTTGTTGCTTCTTTGAGTCTTTTTGTTACTTTTAATTATGGACAAGTCTATAGAGGCTTAAAGGCTTTTCCACATTTTGGGACAAAACCAAAAAACTTCATAGGTTAACTACGTGTGCAAAAATAAGGGAAAGGTGAAAATAATATGAATATAGTGGATTTTATTAAGGGATGAGCTTAAGTTAAACACAAGGTAAAGTATCACTTAGTTAACAAAAGAATGGTCATAAATGTAATGCATTTAGAGGTTCAAGTTTTGGTCATCCTTTGAGAGAAGACAAGTGATAAGCTCTAGACCCATATTTATGAGTTACAATGTAGGGTCCTAGACAATTGGGAGCAAACTTTCCACATTTTCTCTTTTCCAAGTTAGTCACATATTGATTTTCCTTTAAGATGAGATATCCAATTTTGAAATCATGCTCTTTTAGTTTTTTGTCATAGGTACGTTTGATACACTCTTGGTAGATGTGGAGATGGTTAAGGGCTATGAGACAACATTCATCAAGTAGCTCAAGTTGAGCCAAACATTCTTGGTAAAAGTCATCATTAGTTAGAATGTCTTGTAGTGAAATCTGAAGAGAAGGAATTTGGACTTCAAGGGGCAAAACAACTTCTATCCCATAGACTAGAGAGAGAGGTGTAGCTCATGTAGAAGTGAGAATGCTAGTATGGTAAGAACATAAATCATAAGGGATGTGAATGTGCCAATCCTTTCTAGTAGAGTTAACCAAGTTCATAAAGATTTTGGTCAAAGTTTTGTTAGAGGCTTCAGCTTTCCCATTAGCATGTGGGAAATAGGGTGAAGAAAATCTAAGCTTAATACTACAGGCATCATAGAGTTGCTAGATAGTATTATTTTTGAAAGACATGCCATTTTTAGTTATGAGTTTTTAAGGTACATAAGAATGGCATATGATATGATGGTTTATAAATTCAATGATTTTATCAGCCTTAGTGGATATGAGAGGAATGGCCTCAACCCACTTAGTGAAGTATTTTGTTGCTATTATGATTGATCGGTGATGAAGAGAATAATAAGGTTTAATCTCATTAATTAAGTCTAAACCCCATTAAGAGAAGTGATAAAAGTCCTTAGATACTTTTAAGGCATGACTAGGATCATGAAATAGGTTGTAATATTATTGACATTTGAGACAATGTCTAACATAGTCAGTATAATCATGAGAGAGTGTTGGCCAATAATAGCCAAGGTGAAGGAGACATTTTGAAATGGCATGAACATTAAAATTACCACCACAAATCCCATAATGAACCTCCTTAATAGCAAAGGGAATCTCTTTACTAGTGAGACGTCGAAGGAGGAGACCATTGAAACCACATTTATAGAGAAGTCCCCCTATCATAGTGTAACATGCAACATGCTTTATGAATACACGCTATGAATTTTAGGAGAGGTCAAGAGGAGTAATAGAGTGAGGTAATATATGAGTTGAGTATACCATAAGTTGTGCGGATCATTAGTGATATTCCCCACAAAGAGGATGTTGGAGGAAATGTAAGAAGGCAAAGTTAGGTGATGTATAGTGATGTAGATTTTAGAGGAAGAAGAGGAAGAGGGTATGTGGGAGGCTAAAGAATCTATTGTGTCTACAAACTTGTTGGTTGAGTGAGGAATGGTCTGTAAAAGGTAATGGTCAAATGATTCTAATAAGGTATCTACATGATGTTTATACCATTGTAGAGTCTAATTCTTATATAGATAAGAACCATTAACCTAGTTGACAACTATTTATGAGTCAAAAAAATGGTTATGGATTTTATTCCTAAGAAGATAATTGTTTGAAGCCCTAGAAGTAAGGCTTCATATTTGGCCATGTTGTTGGTGTAGTCAAAGTCTAGTTTAAATGATAAAGACATCATCTCACCATCAAGAGGGATGAGGATAACCCCCACTCCCCCAGTATTTTGAAATTTAGACCCATCAAAGAATATCATAATTTGACAGGTGATATCATCGGTAGAAAGTGTGGTAATAAACTCATCAAGGAATTTGAGATTTGAGGGTTAGATATCATGGATAGGAGTGGTAGCTTGTTGGTCAATGATGGTTTACCCTTTGATGGACTTCTATTGGTTGAATTCCAAATCAAATTAAGCCAAAAGCATAAGCCATCGAGTGATTCACTAGTTGTGGTAAGGTTTAAAGTGCATGCATTTGAGAGGATCAATGTGGGTGATGCCATACGTTTTATGTTTGAAGAGGTAATGTCGTAGTTTAAAAGCTATAAATACCAAAGCAAGGCATAAATTATCAATATGAGTGTAGTGAGTTTTGTAGTTAATAAGTGTTTAACTTATGTAATAGACTTCTTGATCATGGTAGTGATCATCCTTATTTGTTATCATAGCTCCTAAAGAATGGTCAGTCAATGAGATATAAAGATAGAAAGGTTGGTCCTATTTAGGTAGAATAAGGATGGCTGGGGAAAAGAGATAACTTTTGAGTAAATTAAAGGCTTCCTCATAATTTTTATCCCAATCAAAAGGAATTTCCTTTTTGAAAAGATGGTGAAAATGTTGACTATGAATTGATAGCTGAGAGATAAAGTGATGAATCAATTAGAGTTTACCTTAGAGGTTATAAAGTTGTTTGAGTGTGGTTGTAGAGGCATTTTGAGGATTGCCTAAACCTTAGTAGGGTCAACTTCAATACCTTAAAGAGAGATGATAAAACCCAAGAGCTTTTCAGAAAGAATGCCAAAGACACACTTCTTTAGATTGAGTTGAACGTTATACTAAAGAAGGTAAGTGAAAATGATTTTAAGGACCCCTAAGTAATCTTGACAAAGTTTAGATTTCCTAAGTAGGTCATCAACATAATCCTCCATAATTGTGTGTAAGAGGTCATGAAAGATATAAGTCATGGCACACTGATAGGTAGCACCAATGTTTTTCAGTCCAAAGGGCATAACCTAATAACAAAAAGCTCCCCATGGGGTGATAAATGTTGTTTTGTGTTGATCCTCAGGGGAAACTACGATTTGATTATATCTTTAGAATCTATCCATAAGTGATAACATCTCATGGCCAAATGTTAAATCAACAAGTTGATCAATACATGGAAAATGAAAGTCATCCTTCAGATAAGCAAGGTTGAGGTCATGGTAGTCAGTGCATATATGGATTTCCCCTATTGCTTTTGTAGAAGGTACAATGTTTGAAACCCATTATGGGTAGTCTATAGGTTAGATGAAATTAATAGAGAGGAGGTGTTGGAGCTCATCCTTAACAAGGAGAGTAATATGAGGATGCATTTTTCAAAGCTTTTGCTTCACTGGCTTAGCATCATGATTAGTGACAATATTATGGGTTATTATTGAGGGGTCAATACTAGGCATGTCTTTATAGGACCAAGAAAAAACCTTATTATGATCATAGATAAATGTGGTGTAGTTGGTTTGTTTGGAAGAATCTAGAGATTGGCCTATGTTAGGAATATGGTGGTCTTCATGAAAAGATAAGTTAATGTCGATGGTTAATTTGTTTAACATAACTTGTGTCTCAGAAGGGAGAAAATGTTTGATTTAGGAATCATCAACACCCATATAGGTAAGAATATTGTCATCAGTTGGACAAGATATGGTGTTAATTATGGGAGAATCCTCATCAATCATGTGAGGATGTATGAGAAGAAAGGATCATGTTTCCCTACCTTGGTGATGGGTAAGGGGGCCCAAGTGAATGACATTTATTGAAAAAAATTTAGGAGGTATAGGTACCTCTAATTCAGTGGGTGATGGTGGAGAAAAGCAGTTGGAAGGAGATACAAGTTCTTCAATGATGGTAATAGAAGCAATATTAATGGATTTAGTTAGGTCAACATAACCAATGCCATGCCTTTATTTGGCATTATCGATGGTTTGATTGGTAGGATATTAAATGGACATCTGAGCACCTTACTCATAACATCCTAGGCTAAAACCTTTCTAAGCACACCTATAGAGATAAGTATGCACTGAGATAGGCTTGCTTAAGAAGGAAAAGTCATAGTTAAACTTTTGGGGTGAAGAATATGAATCACCCATGATAAAAGATTTATCAATTCCCCCATATGTGAATTTGGTTTTGAGATGGGGTGGACCATATGGGATGATCATACCAATATGAAGATCATATTTGGCACTCATGTGAGGTTTTCCATACTCTTTAGGGGTATAGAACATGTCAAGAGTTAAAAAATGATATTCACCAAGTGATAATAGCTTGAAGGTTTCCTCCATGGGATCCTTGTTGAGAACCTATGTAGTTGGTATAGGTGTCTTTGGGGTAGCAGATCTTGTAGAGGCTTCAAAAGTGGGTTGTGGAGATGATGATGTGTTAAAATGAATAGGAGCATAATTTTTTCTATCGGTTATGTTACATGTCTTGAATGGATGTGGGTCGGTGGGAATGACATAAATTTGACAATTATATTTAAACTTAACACAATGGTGTAATGTGGAAGGTACACATGCCATAGCATGTATCCATGGTCACCCAATAAGTATGTTGTATTATAATTCACCCTCTATAACATAAAATAGCTTAGGAAGGATATGAGGACCCACACAGATGTGCAAGACCATGGTGCTAATGGTTATATAAGTAGAGTCATTAAAAGAATGTAACACTACATCCATTTGTGACAAATAATTGTTAGGGAGTGATAATTTCCTATAAGCATGGGTTGAAATGATGTTGATGTTGGCTCCCCCATTAATCATAACTCTCTTGACATGATTTTGATCAATGTAGGTAGCGATAAAGAGGGAAAAATCCTAATCTTTAGGATGCTAAAAGGGGATCTTTGAATCACTAAAGAAGATCCTAGAAATGGTTTTGAGAGAATTGATGAAGGATACAAGGGGTTGAGGGTCTTTGAGTTGAAATTAAACCACTTTTAATGCACTAATGAGATCCTATCGATGTTAGGATGAGTTTTGAATTAACTCTTATAGAGACATCTTCACTAGGGATTGGTGAAGTTGATTCACCATGGAGTTTTGGATAACTCCTGATGATGTCTATTGTGGGACACCCAAGATGGAGATCTTAGGATTTGAAGAGGGGAAGTCATTTGTAAAGGGGTAAACCCAAGTATTATAGACCTTTTCCTTTCCTTTGTATTTCTAATTTTGTTATCATTTAGTCATATTGATCATGTTAGTCTAAAATATAGGTAAAGGGGATGATAGAGAAGGTTTAATAACATCTTTAGGTTTAATGTGAAATGGGGTTTTATGAGCCATTATGGATGTTGAGAGTTGAATGTTATGAGTTTCAAGTGTTTTAGCACCCAAGATAAGATTAACTTATAAATGGTGGTGAATGATTATTGTGAGAGCTTTAAAACTCTCAGTATCATGATTTAAAGAATGATGATATAAACAAACTTGTGAATCATTAAACCATAATGGTTTTGGTCCAAGAGGATCAAGTGGTTTGATGGGGGGAAGAGTTATTGCTGATTAGTTTAATAACCGACATAGATAGAATAATTGAGAGCCTTGAAATGGGTTAACACTCATTTTCATAGGTGGAGTGGACATTTTTTTGAGTTTAGTGGTGATGGGCGTAGTCTTGTGTGACACCCTATTGGGTGGTGGTGAAGCCACATGTTTCACTTCCACCTTTTTAAGTTTGGGTAAGAGGGTGTTATATGTTGAAGGTTTGTGAGGTGGTAATGGTAATAATGGAGGTAATGTCATTTTATTTTTTACATTTTTTGGTGACACTCCCACAAAGGTAGATGGATGTGGACCCAAAATGGATGATAAGGTTGAAGGTAGAAGAAGGGTATATCGATGAGGTTTTGGGGTTTTACATTTCTTCTTTGATTTAGGGAGAGAGACACCCCCTTGTTTTTGAGGGGTAAATCTAACTTCATATGCTGATGAAATAGATTAAAAATTGGTCATTTTCATAAATATCTTATCTAATTTAATGTGGTAGACACATGTGAGGTGGAGGGCTCTGAAGTAGGGGAAGAGGCTTCTAAAATCTTAGGTGAAGGAACTCACACCTTATCAAAAACCTTTGGATAAATAGTTGTGAGAGGGTTAGAAGTAAAGGGAGATACTCTCTATATTGGATAAGGTGTTTTAAAGTGATCCTAAAATTCCACCTGATCTAATTTATCAGAATCAAGGAATTTGAGATTTTATACTAAATGTGAAAATGGTTTAGATGTCATTGGTGTAGGTTAAACAGGTTTGTCTTTGGATGAATGAGAGAGAGAAGATTTATTTACCTCTAATATTTCCATCTAAGGATGGGAAAGAGTAAAAATAGGGTCATCTTCTTTAGTAAAAGATGAAGTACATTTCTCTGTAGTAGGTGGAGAATGAGGAGATAAGGACTCCTAAAGGGGATAAAGAAATGGTATGATTACTCCTTCAACATGTGGATGAGGAATAGGCAAGGTAAGATCCTCCATGGGTAAGAGGAATGGAAAGATGGGTTGGTTTAGGGGTGGTTCAATAGTTTCTTCATCAAATTTTAAAGTGAAGAAATCTGACTCATCTATTTGTGAAAGAGGAGTGGATGAGTCACTTTATTCTATGGGTTGAAGAGGAAGTAATAAAGGATTTCTCTCACTATTTGTTTGAGTGGTAGGAGAAGCATGATCTCTATTTTTTGAAACTGTAGGTGAGGTAAGTGAAAAGGTAATTGGTGACTCCTCATGGGATAATGGGAGGTGTAAAGGTTGTTCGTCCTCATTTGGAAGAAGAAGAGGAAAAATAGGTTCTTTTGCCAAAAGGGGACATGGAGTCAAACCAATTTCTACCATTTTTGGGGTAGGAGTAGGTAAAATAGGTACCTCTTGTTGCGGCAATGGTTTGGTTAAGGGAAAGATCACATTGAATGTACAAATCTTATGATCCAAAGAAGTTTGAGGAGTAGCGTGGACTATGTTTTGGTTGGGCATGTGATTAGGGAAGGGTTATTTGAATATGTCCATATTCTAGTTTAGGAGAGCATATGGATTATATAAAATAAGATCAACCCTATCTAGTATATTTTGGACAATATTTTTAAGATTTTTGCAATCATTGATGTTGTGGCCTTTGGCATGATGATAGTTGAAAAAATCATCCTATTTGAACCATGTTGGAATGGGTCAAGAAGGATCAAATTGGATTGGATTTTTGATGGTAGGAAGGTTGATAACACCTTGGTTGAGTATCTTTTCTAAAATGGAGGTGTATGACTCCCCAATAGGAGTATACTATCATTGTTCATACTGTTGTTGAAAGAGTTTTTTTGGGTTGATTGGGTTTGATTGTGTTATGGGTTGAGTCATGCTTGTATAAGAAGCAAATTTCACAACCAAAACATTTGTAGACCCTTTAGATTTTTGATTTGGATGGGAATTTTTAGATGAAGAAGGATCATTTTCTTTAGAATTAGAATTTTTACTACACAATTTAATCCTATCCTCATTTATGGCCTGGATTTCAAGTTTTTGCACCATTGTGAAATCTTCATCGAATGTGCAAAAGTTTTGCACCTAGAGTGTAAATGAAATATGTGTTACACATGCTCTAGAGAAGAGCTCAATGATCTCAAGTTGAGACAAGGAGAAGGAGAGTTGGTTTAAGAAACCTCTCTAATGAGAAATTAAATTAGTAATAGTTTCATCATCAAATTGCCAAATAGAATAAAGGTCTGTTATGGAAACCTTTTTGGAGATATTGATGGAGAAGTGATCAAGAAAAAATTGTGCAAGTTGAGTGAAGGAGAATAGTGAATGGCATGTGATGGAACTATACCAATCTAAAGTAGCTCGTGAAAGAGACATGGGGAATGTGCAAAGTAATAGTGTATCATCATGTCTTATCAAATAACAAGCATGTTTGAATGCTCACAAGTGTTGTTGTGGGTCCTCTTTGCTCTAGAAAAGTGCAAAATTTAAGAGCTCCCATTGGTTTGGATATGGATAAATTGGTACAGAGGGGTGAATGGGTTCATTGTAGATCTAATCATAAGATAGAATATTCTTCAATATAGATAGAATATTCTTCAATCTAGATAAAAATGTCTCAAGGTTGCTCATTTTTATCCATGAAAATTTTGATGAATTTGGGAGGAGGATTTGTTTAAGAAACACCTCTTACATTGTAAGGAATAGAATAAGAAGTTGAAGGCATATATGGCACTACATGTTGTGCTTATGTTGACACAACATAAGGATAGTGAGTCACAGGTTGAGTAATAGAAATAAATGGGGCCTACCCAATTGAAGTAAGGGAAATGGTTTGATTTGTGGTTATGGGTTGAGTGGAAGGCATATTTATGCTTGGTGAGGGGTGAGTTGTGATTTAGGTGTTAAGAGGTGTAAGAGTTGATGGGATGGGTACCACCAAGTTTTGAAATGGGGTTGAAATAATTCCCCTTGTGATTGTGAAGGTAAGCAAGTTATGACAAGGTGGAGGTTGGTTTGAATGGTGGGTGATGATATACTTGTAACATCATGCACAATTGGGTTATTGGTTGATGTGATGGTTTGGGAAACCATGGAAGGTCTAGCCAAAAATATATTTGATACCATCAATGATGTTGGCATTCCAAGGAGTGGGTCACCTGAAGAGGTTTGAGTTTGGCTTGCAACAAGGTAATGTTGGAGGGTGGTTACATTACAATCAATAAATCGAGTGAAATCTTGATCACTTACAACTACAATAGGAATTTGATTGGGGTTGGGAATTCTTTCCATATCTTTTATTATTGTGGATTGAAAAATAGAAGGGGAATGTGGAAGCGGTTGATGGCTTGCATAATTAGCAAGTGTCTTTACATGGCTTCATGTTAAAACCATGTAAAAGAATACACTAACAATCTAAATACACTATGTTAAGGTCAAGTTGAAGGTAAATGAGGTTCAAATAAAGTTTAAAAGGTTATGTGATGTTTTTGTTTCAATTAGACTATAAATTTAAAAATTTACACAGTCATCAATGTCGATCACTTATGACTGATGTCAGATGGAGCAGCTACCAACATTGATTATATATAGCCGATGTCAGTCACTATGGAAGTCTAAAAAGTGCAAAGAATGAGTTTCTAGGATTTAGAGAGTAAAATTCAGGTATTTGAAAGGTCTTAGAGAATATATATGAGAGTGATAAACACTTAGGAAGTCTGATTTTTAGGGATTATTCAACTTTTGTATTTGTCAAATTTGGTTTGATCTCATGAATAAAAAAAAGAAGCATCCTCATAGACTCAAAAATATAGAAAATGGAAAATAACATGTAGCCACTAATATTAACTACTAGAGATTAATTTTAGTTATGTTGGCTTATGCCTTAAGTAGAGAATGAGAAGAATAATTGGCTATTATAGTTACTAGAAAGTAGTCTAAGGATGGTTTTAGGTAAATTTTGGTTTTCAAAAAGTATCTATGTTAGACCATGTATATAGCCTATACTAGGAGCTTGCTCTCCCCACTTCACAAACTTGAAGCTGAGCTAGGTTGCTTAGCCAAAATATACCATTTGCCTAGATTTTATACTCTACTAGATAATAGAGTGGGCTCTTCCTTTGGTAATGATGTCTAAGTAGAATAACTATGTAGGGTAAGGTGATCCACTAGGTAATGAAATCCTGATGGGCCTTGTCTCAGGTATGTTGAAGTGCTTATTTTATGTTTGTGGTTTGGATGTGTAACATTTGTGACCTAAGATTCATTAATAATGCTTTAATTAAATAGATGTGTCAATTATGCAACATATAGAGAATGAAATGTAGTATGTTTTAAACCCAAATTGAAATTATGTTAATTTAGATGAAAACAAAGAGGAACAGGAAAAGCTGATGATTTTCACTATCCTATCTATGCATGTAGAAGAAAATAATTATTTTTAACTTGCAAAATATATTGAGTTTATTTTGAGAAGCAAAAAAGAATGATAGAGAGAATAATTTAGTTTACTGCTTCTAAAATAAGAAAATTAAGAAAATTGTATTTTCTTTCTTTTTTCCTTTTTTCTAAGCGATAAGAGGAGAGATAAAATGTAAGAAATGAAAAATTTAGTACTATGAACCTAAATGAATGCTTAAAAAGCATACAATGAGCCCAAGGAAAACTATAGGGGTCCCACCATGCATGCCAAAAATGTTTCAATAATTTTTGATTAAATTTAAGAAGTGAGAAACAAGAAAGAAAGGTTGGGGATTAGTTATTATATGTACTCAGATTGGTGTGCACCATATCCAGATGAAGTTGGGAACTTCTCATTGGATAGGTAGGACCACATGTAAGTAAGAACACACTACCACAAAATATTTGTTAATAGGTTGGTGAGTGGGTTGCCAAGCAACTTGCTTGTTCTAAGAAGTGACAAACTTCTCAAAGGATGATAGTCCACTATTTAATACAAAGAGTTAAAAATGAAATGATAAAGTAAAGTAAAAAGATAAAGAGAGAGAGTTACATGTACCTTTTCTATAACTTGTGTGTATTAGTTACTATCATAGAGAAAGCAAACTAAAATTTTGGTTTGTTAGAGGGATATTTAGGTTGTTTTAGGTGGATTTAGGTAAAAGGGTAGTCATTGATGTCAGTAGGGTAACCAATGTCGGTAGGGGAAATGTGACTAACATCAGTGGGATAACTGATGTTGGTAGGGTCAATAGAGTCAAAAACTAATAAAAGCTTTCTTGAGTGCAAGGAAGGATATTTGATAGGTTAATGGGGTTGGAAAAGAGTCGTATGAGGGGTTAGAGAGATGCTAATAAATCTAGGTGAGTAGTTTGGTTTGGTTAAGGTAGAGGTATGGAGATGAAGGATTTTTTCAACTCCTCCTCAGAGATGAATGAGACTTGTGTAAACACTAATAAAAAATAATTATAATTCAAAAAATATAGGGATGCTTAAATGATATAAGTACCTAAAGAAATACTTTTGATAAAGCTTTGTTAAGGTGATTGACTAAATAGAGATGAGTGTGTGTCACTTGTTCATCATAGTTTGAGCTCTTTGCATAATGGATCAATATTGGTTTAGAATCTGACTGGTACAAAGAAGCTATGAGCCTGGTTACAATAGATAAATACCACAAGCTTGTTGAGAATGCTTTTAATCTCTTGAGTGAGTTTCTACTTGAGAGAGAGAAAATGTTTTTGGGGGGTCAGAATGGGTTCAGAACATTGCTTAAGTAATTGACATTGGTGGTCCTACCAACATCGATCTTGGATTGATTAATGTTTGTCAAGGGTTGACCAATGTTGATGGCATAATAATAGGTCAAAAGGGCTATTTTTGTCTCCTTTCTTCTATTTTTCCATTCTGAGTGTGACACCCATTAAGGAATGGTCAATATGTGAGGTTAGGTATAAGGTAATTGGTTAGAAATTAGTTTATAGGGTAAGAATTAGTTACTTTTGGGAGACCAAGTCTAGTGGTGACTCACAAGTGAATAATTGGTCTTATGGCAAGGTGGCATAGGGAATATTCAATTAATCTCAATTAATTAATTAAATATGTGGGGTAAAGGCATGGGTTAGGAAGACTTGTTGCATAGGGGGTTTAAGGGGGGTTTCGACACAACACATTATACACTTGTGTAATGTAATTTTGGTGTCTACAACATCATATCTCAAATAAGATCCAAATTTATCAAGATATAACTACCAATAATCTAGACAAGATCACATTTTAAAATAAGAGAACCTTTGTTAAAACTAGATATCCATAGGAGAGCTAGATGAGACAAAGGTAGGTGTAGGTGTTCAAAGTCTTTGCCAACTTTACCATTCCAAGGCACTCTTACATTTAGCCTTCATCAAGGTATGTCCTAGTTAAGAATCCATCCTATCAATGTACAAGGTGTAATTCATG
Organism: Torreya grandis; assembly: GCA_037957365.1. NCBI lineage: Eukaryota > Viridiplantae > Streptophyta > Pinopsida > Cupressales > Taxaceae > Torreya > Torreya grandis. The sequence continues at coordinate 327,964 of JARHVA010002825.1, read as the reverse complement.
ACCTCCCTTACAACCCTAAAAAGTATTTGTTAATTTTTAGTCCTAGTGGTATTGTAATAGTAAAAAAACATGTTAACTCATTTAAAGATGCATTGAGATTGTTAAACATAATTCATGAGGATCCAACATGTAGGTTATTCCCTTTTACATTTAAATATGTTTCATATGAGTGGTTTATAAACCTACCTGATGATTGCATCACCACTTGGGATGATTTCAACAACATCTTCATTAACCAATTTGGAAAAATAATCAGCCCTTGTATCCTATACCAACATTTTACCACTCTAAAAATGGAAACCAATTAATCTATGAGAGCTTTAAATATTAGGTTCCATAAGATGTACAATATAACCATTGACCCTTATAAACTTGATCAAGCATTAGCCTTAGAAATATACAAAGATGCTCTTGATCCCATTACTTTAGTATTCATCAAGAGGGTTGTAGGTCCTATGAACACACTAGCTTTAGCTTATGTTGAGGATATGATCATTAAAATACAACCTCAAGTATATATGACCTAATATATTCTCAATGTCAACCCACATATGCCTACCTTGAATATCTTTCCTAATAATAACCAGAATGTGCCTGCTCTAAACTAGCTCCAAATCTAAACCAATTTCCTTTAAGACATGCTGCTCCTAACCAAAATTTGGGGTTCTTGAATCACTTTGATATCAATGGGTTTAATGTAAATGATCAAAGTACCTTAGTACCAACCAAGTTCATAATTCATAAATCCCTAAAAGTGAGAATGAGTCCATTCTAAAAATGGTCCAAAAACTAATCATTGACGTCCTTCAACTACAAAAGTAAGTTGGTAATACTAGGGAGACTTTTGGTATAAACTTCTCTTTCAAAGGATTTAATATATCCAATAATAGGTTTAATAATGATAGTTTCCACAACAATAAGAATAGTGAACCATCTTCTAAAAATAAGGCTATGGATATTAATCTTATTGATATTGATTTGCTTGATTATTTTAAGGTCCATTGTACTACTAAGCATGACGATATTGATTTCATTTAATTTTGTAAAGATTTTGAAGCTTTTAAAGAAGATTTTGACACTTTTGAGGTAGTGACTAATAAATACAATAGTGTAGGTACCTCATGATCCAATATTTCTGACCAAACCTTCATGGTGGAAACATTTGATTTCCCCTTCTAAGAAGACAATGAGCTTGATGATGTTCTTGAAGAAGTTCATGACTTCCAACAATTATTAAAAAAGACACACCCTCTAAGAAATAGCGAATTGAGGAAACTTTTAACTACTTCTACTCCTCCAAACAACTTTGGTAATCCTCTAGATACCACTTTAGATAATAATCCAAAGCCACCAAAGGGAAGTAATTCTAAGCCTAGTGTTGATGCTTCTAATTCTCCCAATAGGATTGGTTATAACATTGTAGAGGATATGAAGAAAATCAAAGATAATATTACCTTGTATGAATTGACACAAATTATAGAAAAAAGAGATCTATTCTTGCAATCCTTATCCAAGAAATCTAGAAAGATTTCCAAAATTGATAATGCCAATGTAGCCATATATAAGGTTAAAAATAGAGTCCCCACCCTTCTTACTTATAGTTAGAATGTTTGGTAAGAACTTGCATAGATTTTTGTTATATTCTTGTGCCTCTACAAATATCATGCTTGTAGGTGTTTGTAAATAACTTGGTTTGACTCCCATTAAGTTTATTAGGGTTTTTACCCAGTTAGATAAGTCTAGGATCAAGGTGATTAGAGAATTGTTAAATGCCCACATGTAATTGGCTTCTCAGCTAAGGGTCCAAAAATTTATTGATATATAAGTGGTAGATATCCCTGATGCATATGGAATTATTTTAAGTAGAGAATGGACAAAGGATTTAAATTAATATATGTCCACAAACTATTCACACATATGGCTACCTTGGAAGGGAGTTCCTATCTAGATCAGAGATGAAAGAGAGAGAAAAATTAAACATATGATTATTGAATATAATGTTGTCAATGAAAGGGTTAACACAATTGATTATGATTAAGGAGTTTTCACCCTAGAAACTACCAAGTTTTGTGATCCTAAAGATTCTAATATAGTTCCTAGATTATGGAAGTTGTATTTTGATGGGGCTAGGTGTAAAGTTGGATCTAGTGTAGGCATTATTATAACTGACCTTATTGGTAAGAAATATCATGCTTCTTATAGATCCCCATTTCCTTACACCAATAACCTTGTAGAATATGAGGCTATCATCGTAGGCATATAATTTTCCATCAAAAACAAAGCCAAATAATTACTAATTTGTGGTGGAAACAATGCAACACAATTAGGATGTTGATCGGGCCATAATCAACCACTTGGAGGTGTAAATGGGAGATATCCCAAAAAAAATTAAAGATTTTGAGCATAATCTTAGAATGCTCATTAAGGAAAGTGGAACAAAGATGGAACATGTAACATCAACCATTTGTGCTACTACAACTAGCCTTGGTAAAAGAAAAAATGAAGAAATAATATCCTCAGAGGGTCTAAGTAACAGGACAAGGTAGAGTTCGAGGAAGAAAGCCTTGCAAGTTGCTGCTACTTTGGCTGCTAACTCTATCCAGGATACTGCTACGATTGGGAAGCAGGCTATCAAGATGATCATGGAACTGCAATAGAAGCTTAGGGTCTTCTTTGTTGGTTTTGTTCCTATTCAGGTCCTTTTTGCTGGTTGTTGTAACTGGTTCTTGTTTTTAGTCTTGTTTCTTGGTCTTAAACTTTATTTGAGGTTCTAGGTCCTTGTAAAACTTGGGTACTTTTATTGGACTATGTTTGTGGTTTCAGGTCCCTGTAAAACCTGAATTTGATGATGCTCTTCAGTAGGTTTCAGGACTACTTTTCTTGGTGGTTGTTAATGCTTTATCTTTTTTGATTCTATTAAAGGGCTTTGGGGTCCCTTCAAAACCTACTTTTATCGTAATCTAAAACTACTAATTTATGGTAATTTAGAACTAGTAGTAAATCAAGTAAGAAGCAAGTACCAGTGCAAACTATCATACCTTAAGAGGTACAAATTTAGATTCTAGGATCTAATAGAATATTTTTATGCCTTTAATATTGTTTCTATCTCTAGGGAAGAAAATAAAGTTACTAACGAATTGGCATCTACTACAACTAATCTCATTCTTGACCAAGATTCACCAAGCTTTAGTATTGAGCTGATACCTTGTACTTTTGTCCTAGATAATGTGAACCATCTATAGGTATTTAGTGATGACCAAAAATATTTGAGCTTCATGACTAGTTTAGGAACATTTATGCTTCAAATCATTGATGAGGCTGATGAAAATACATTTAGAGAAGACAAATTTGATGTCAAAATCATTTAGTTGAATGACAATAAAATCCAAAAAGGGGATGATTGCCTTGGAAAGGTTATTTGATCAATACAAGCTAGCTAAAGATTCTAAGATTCCCAAAGTAAGTGGAAAGGACTAAAATGCAGTATATCTTCAACCCCAAGATCAACCTCAACTAGTTAACATTGGAAAATCTTTCATAAATATTGAAAATAAGAAGGCTAAAGAGTTGTTAACAAAACACAAGGATATCATAGCTTAGTCTTTTGATGACTTGAAGATATTTTACCCAAGGCCATAACCCATACTATACCTCTCAAGGAAAATTTCAAACCCTTTAGGTAGAAACAAATACTTTTAAATCTTGTCTTAGAACCCATGATCTTCAAAGAAGTCAAGAGATCATTAGATGCTAGAATTGTATTTCCCATTAGGAACTTTTCGTAAGTGGCCAATTTGGTGCCAGTTATGAAAAAGAATGGTGAAATTAGACTATGTATTGACTTTATAAATTTGAATAAGGCATTTGGAAAGGAAATTGTCCTCTTCTCTCTCTTGACCAAGTAATACAAATTATTTCTAGCTCAGCCATGATGTCATTTCTTGATGGATTTTTAGGGTATAATCAGGAGATAGTAGATAAATAAGATAGAATGAAGACAACATTAAAAAAATAAGTGGGGCACATTTTCATACAAGATAATGACTTTTGGATTGATAAATTTAGGAGCCACTTTTTAAAGGGCCATAGACCATGCCGTCTAAGGATTAATTGGTAAGTGTATCATAATTTACATGGATGATCTAACTATTTTATCTAAGAATAGGGAGGACTATTTAATGCATCTACAATAAGTATTTGAAAGGTTAAAAAGGTATGGGATCTCCCTTAACCCTAAGAACAGCATTTTTGTGTCACTAAAGATAAAGTGTTAGGCCATGTTATCACTTAAGATGGAATTTTCATTGATTCTAAAAGAGTGGAAGCTATATCTAAGATAGAGCCTCCCAATAGTAAAAAAGAATTAAAATCATTTTTTCGTAAAATAAACTTTGTAAGAAAATTCATTTTTGGCTTTGTACAAATTGTTAAACCATTGAATGATGTGATGAAGAAAGATGCTAAAGTCTCATGGAATGAGGAATCCAATAAGGACATTGAGGACATAAAAAGTGTAATCAATCAAGCTCCAATATTCATAAGTCCTAAATTTTCAAAGGATTTTTATCTCTACTCTTTTTCCTCTGATCAAACTATTTCTATAGTATTAACTCAAAAAATAGAAGGATCTAACCATCCAATTGTTTCTATGAGCATTAATTTGAGAAATGCTAAGTTAAATTATCCTTTGATTGATAAACAATCTTTTACATTGGTTAAAGTTGTTAAGAAATTTAGGTACTGCATCCTTAGGAACAAAGTGCATGCCATTCTAACAAATCCAACTACTAAGATAATGTTTAGCCAATGTGAACTTGGAGAGTGAAGAGGTAAGTAGATGTCCATATTTCAACAATATGACATAGATATGAAGACTGCAAAATTGGTAAGGTGTCAAGGTTTAATTCAAATGATTGTCAATACCAACCCTAAGATAAGTATTATACAAATTGATTAGCAAATATTCCAAGCTAATTAATGGTATGATTCCATTATTTACTTACTAATTAATGGTACTTGTCCTACAATAATAACCAAGGAGTAGAAGAGAGATCTAAAGCTCAACGTAGATTATTACCTCATCAAAAATGGAATCCTATATTGAAATAAATTTGCAAGTATATACTTGAGATGTGTTCCCAAAGAAGAAGATACTACGGTAATAAACACTTTCCATGAGAAGTTGGGATGTGGGCATCCATTAGGAACAACAAAAGCCCATAATATCCTCAAGTCTAGCTATTATTGGACCACCATCTTCAAAGATATGCATAAGCATGTAAGATAATGTCATTCATGATAAATCTTCAACATTAAGGAGCCAAAGGCAGTAATGCCTTTATAGCCAGTCATGATTGACAAACACTTTGTTTAGTAGGGATTAGAATTTAGATGGGTATTCAACCCCAACTTATTAGAAGGTCATAAGTATGTTCTAAAAAATACTAATTATTGCACTAAGTGGATCAAGGTAGTAGCCACCAAGCAATGTAGAATAGAATAAGTGATCAAGTTTCTAGAAGAAAATATATGCACCAAATTTAGGAATATGGGGTATGTGATAATGGGTCAGCATTCACATCCATAGAGATGATAGAATAGGCATATGATAACAACATTATTCTCAAGTTTTCATCCAACCATTATCCTCAAGGTAATGGAGTATCTGAGTCAACAAATAAAAACTTGATGAAAGACATTAAGAAGTCTACTACAGAAAAACCTAGAACATGGCATAAACTTCTCAAGTATTCCCTTTAGGTAGATAGGTTAAGAGTTAAGAAATCTATAAAAGTATCCCCTTTCTTTCTACTATATGGAAAATAACCTATATTCCCCATCACACTCAAGTTTCCAACCTATAAGTCCATGTAAGAGTGTATGGAGGAAGATTGAAAATTTGAAAACTAAAGGCTATTAGACATTATTTAGATGGAAGATGAATGGAAAAAGGATTTTGATATCTTTAGTAGACACCAAGCAACATTAAAGTGGTGGTTTGACAAGATATCAAAGATCAAGGTGTTTAGACAAGGAGACTTGGTTCTTATTTGGGACAAAGTATATAAGCCCAAGGGAAAACATGAAAAGTTCACAACTCTATGGATTGACCCCTATCAGATTGTAGATATACTTGAAGATAAAAACTTCAAACTTAAATATCTATAAGGAGTAGAGTTCACACTACCCACTAATAGGTAATATCTCAATCACTTTTTCTTTGTTGCTCTTATTGGGGTCTTCATGGAGTAAATCTATAAGATAATTAGAGTTAGCATAGGTAGGCTAGTTAGTTTCCTTCATCTTTTTCTTCTTGTCCCTTATTTTTACATAAATATATGTGTATATATATATATATATATATATATTTATTTATTTATTTTCTTAACTTTTGATTCTTGATTTTCTACTTTCTATTGTGTGTTTATTTCTTGTTTTTTTGTTCCTTTCTTCCAATAAGTCCTTTTGGACAGCCCTTAGCTCAAAGCTCCTTAGTTTACTTAAAACTCTAAATTTTCAAAAATACTGGTATGAACCTCATACATATGTTGATCATGGATTTTAGATATGTCTTGATGTTATTATTTTAAAAAACTAGTAAGGACCCATGAATAGTTTAAGCATTCCATAAGACCATAAACATTATCTTGACCTAAACCTAGTTTTAAGAAAAATTGAACATGTAGAATAAATGCTCAATCCATTAAGGTACAACCATGCTTGCACTTAATAAACATCCCTACCTAGGTCAAATATTGTAATCATAGGTGATTATCTAAGGATCAAACACATGAAAAAATCCTTAAACATGGATATCTTGGTTCCCAACCTTTGTTGAAAGCTTAAAAGACCCAAAAATACAAAAAACAAGAACTTATTGTAAAATCAAAAGATTCTTAAGAAAAGGTGATTCTATTAATCTCGACCAAGGTTATGGATGCATGGATGGTAGTTGATCTAGAGTTTAGTTTGGAAAAAGTTTCCAAGTCATGATGAAACCTATAACATAGTGAAGAGCTTTTCGAGAGCTTTTCGACGCTTTTCATAGTTTGCAAAATAGACATTGTATGTAAAAGTTATAGGCCACTAAATTTATGATGTTGGAGATTGAAATGTATGCCAGGTCCACCTACCTCGAGGAACTTGAGAAGAGGACATGGAGTTTAGTGTATATGCTAAGATTGGTGCATTACCAAACTACCAATGCTAGGATTGGAATTTGAACCAATGTACTATGCTTAGTTTGGCACCTTGAGCCCACCAAAAAGGGGGTGTTGGCAATATAAAAGGATCGACCATTCTTTTTGAAGTCTTGAAACCCATTCCCATTTACTAATGTGGGACTAATAGACAAACTAAGCACCCTAAAAGGTAGGGAAGAGAATTGAACCATGGAACTATCAAGTAAAAATGATGATCCTTGACTACTTGAGCTACATGTTCATAACCAATATAAAAGCCATGAACTTCTATTTGAATGTAACCTTTGCAGGACTATGTATTTTTGTTTTAAGAGGTCGAGAGCTTGTTTTAAGCTTGGAGATAGCTAACTAATGGAATTTTCTCCAATATTCGACCTTATACACAAAAGTTAAGCCTTTTTAATTATGTTTTGTAATTAAAAATAGAATGTTATTATTATTATTTGGATATACCAATAGTTTGATTGAAGGGACTTAAGCACATTTCAGAAGGGGATTGAAGATTGAGGAAGGATTATGAGTGACCGAGCTTGAGTTTATTAGCATAGGTGGAATTCTTGGTCAGAGATCAAACTTGAGGGAAGTTGTGTAATGTTTCAAGAAATTTGTAAGCCATTTTTTGCACAAATTTAATATAAATGGTCCCCATTATTGGGCGGACCCAGTAATGTAGGCAAAAGATGTTGAACTCCATTATCACGTTTTGTGTTTTTGGTAATTGTCATTTGATGTATGTTATTTTTTCAGTTTGCTGATTTGATTTTAATTAGTAAATGAACTCATGCAAGTGATTCAAATTTTGACAATTATAAGACAAGGTTATTAAAAAACTAGTTTAAATGGAAGTAACAAGTCTTTTGACAATTCCAATCCAACTCAACAACTGAGAATATTTTTGCCAAACATTTTGCAAGTTATTTTGAGTATTTCAAGAATTTGTTAAGTTTGAGAAATTTAGTATTCATACTTAAAAATTCACTTTGAGTTTATCACTGTAGTTTATAGATCAAATTAGTATCAGAGAAGTTAGAATACAGGGTTTGCTTCTAGTTGTGTGTTGACATTTGCTTCCAGAATAGTTGGATTATTGGTTTGCAGATTGATTATATTGTAGTGTGTAGTGTGGGATCAGGTGTTTACAGGAAACCATGGGCAAGTTGTCATAGATTGAGGCCATCAAAGATGAAAATGCAATCTTGAGATGCCAAAAATTTACACTTGAATTTCAAGTGGCAAAGTTAAAATTAGAGCTCGAATCCAAGGATGAGCTCTTCATTAGATTGCAATGTGGTGAGTGTGAAAAGGTAAAGCCTTCGACTTCAGATGCAGAGACTATGACTGAGTGCACTGTAAGTTATTCGCCAAGTAATTCATCTAATTCTTCTTTCCATTTAGATTCAGATTCAAGTAATGATGCTTTTGGTAGTTTTGAACAACACACTAAGGGTATAGGATCCAAATTGTTGATGCAAATGGGATTTAACAGAAGTGGTCTTGGTCAAAATGGCCAAGGAATTACTAACCCAATTTAGGTTGAGCATAGACATCTTCATGCAAGTTTGGGTTATACTAGTGTGTAGGTGGATGATGGAGAAGTTTCTTTCATGGCTAAAGGAAGACGAGCTTCCAAGAGCAAAGGTTCTAGGCCACTAGTTCAAAAGTGTAAAGGTAAAAGAGGTATTGAGATTCCACCTCCTAATTCTTACACTAAATCTTCTGATCCAATTGATACTTTTAAGAAGTTTGGATATAATGTATAGAAGATAATGTAATTATTCCATGCACTTTTTATGGGATGAATAACCATAGTGCTAAGACTTATTGGAAATGAAATGCTTTGTTTAAGTAGATTGCATGTTTGAAAGACCATTCTCATGTTAAGTTGGGAATTGGCAAAAGGGGACCCTCACCTAAGAAGGATGTTTGCACTCATTGTAAAGTGAGTGGACATAGGATTGATATATGTTTTAAGCTTCATTAATCTTCACATTCAAGTAATGTAAAACTAAGATGATTTATAAACCTCTCACTAAGGTTAATGAAGTTAATTCAATCCATAATGTAGTTGACAATACAACCCAGGATAAGGTAAAACCTATAAGTGAAAATCCATTTAAAGGGTTAAGTCAAAAAGTTTTTCAAATACATATGGCAAAGCCCAAATTGATAAAGTATGAAATTGATAATGAATCCATAGAGACAATCGATTTCACTAGGAAGAAAGAATTGGTTAAGTGGATTATCACTACATTCTTTTTGCAAAGCATGGTTATGAATTCGCTTAAGGGAATGAACAAGCTTTGATATATGTAGATTAGATTTGGTGGGAACACTTCAAGGCAAGTTTACCATATGATGTTTTTCAATTCTCACTTTTTGATAACTCTAAGTTTTTGATCTCCAAAATATACTATATGGGTAGTCTAATAATGGATAATACATTAACTCATTTGAAATAGTTGGGGATATAGTAGAGTGATGTTGTAAGTTGTTTCCTTATAGCATTTGATAGTTAGACTGCTATTTTGAATGTATCTATTTTGGCACAAAGATGTTTAGATGCATTTTTAAGACCCTTTAGGCATGTTTAGATGATAGGCAACATACACTTATGGTTGTTTGCATTGTGCTTAGCATTGTAAGTCCCATTTAGGGAAATGCATTGCAACATGCCTACAAAATTAATTATATATTGTCAACATTATAAACTTGTCTTGTAGTTACATTGGGAGTTGTTTTAGTTTTTGGCTATTCACTGATTTATAGAATGTGACATTTGGGTAGGCAGTTTGATATGTTGTAATAACTTTGGTAGTTGCAAATTCCTTTATTCATGCCATGTATAGGCATTTTTAGTTAAGTTGTGAATCATTTGTTTTTCTAATATTTATCTCTTTTCTATGATTAGGTTCTGTGTGATGTGATGCAGTAGACCAGTTATAAGATTTTAGGTGATAGTCAACTTTTATAGACCAAAAGCCTCTTTTGTAGGGAGGTGTGATCTAGAGTTCAGTTCAAAAAAAGTTTCCAAGTTGTGATGAAACCTATAACATAGCAAAGATCTTGTTGAGAGTTTTTTTAATGCTTTTCATGGTTTGCAAACGGACACCGTATGCAAAATTTATAGGCCATTGATGTTCTGATGTGACAAGTAAAAAATGTGGTGTCACAAGATGATGTGGCACAATGTGGACATGCCAAGTGGTCCAATCAGGTGGTGACACATGGAAGTCAATGGAAGTCCAAAAATTTGGATGATATTTGTATTTGATAGTGTGTAAAGATTAAATTACATGTTTTAAATCTTTGTAATTATTTTCCTTTGGTAAATTCTTTGTAATTTATTATTTACAAATTAAACCCCATAAGCCACATGGAGAACCAACTTCCCATGCCATCCAACGCATTGTTGAATCAACTAAGATTGGAAACCATGAGAAATACTAGGTCTTATGCCAACGTTGGAGACTGAAATGTATGCCATGTCCACCTACCTCAAGGAATGTGAGAAGAGGGTATGAAGCTTAGCATATATGCTAAGATTGGCACATTACCAAACTACCAATGCTAAGTTGGAATTTTAACCAATGTACTATGATTATTTTGGTTCCTTGAGCCCACCAAAAAGGGGGCATTGGCAATATAAAAGGATCCATCATTCTTTTTAAAGTCTTGAAACCCGTTCCCATTTACTAATGTGGTACTAACAGATAAGCTAAGGACCCTAAAAGGGAGGGAAGAGACTTGAATCATAGACCTATCAAGTAAAAAGGATGAGCCTTAACCACTTTATTTGCATGTTCATAAACAATATAAAATCCATGAACTTCTATTTGAATGTAACCTTCCCAAGACCATGTATTTTCATTGTAAGAGGCCGAGATCTTGTTTTAAGCTTGGAGATAGCTAGCGAATGGGATTTTCTCCAATATCTAACCTTATATATAGAAGGTAAGACTTTTTAATTATGTTTTGTAATTAAAAAGAGAATGTTATTATTATTATTTGGATATACCAATAGTTTGATTGAAGGGACTTAAGCACATTTCAGAAGGGGATTGAAGATTGAGGAAGGATTATGAGTGACTGAGCTTGAGTTTATTAGCATAGGTGGAATTCTTGGTCAAAGATCAGACCTGATATAAGTTGTGTAATGTTTCAAGAAATTTGTAAGCCATTTTTTTCACAAATTTAATAGAAATGGTCCTCACTATTGGGTGGACACGGAGACATAGGTAAAAGAAGCTGAACTCTTTTATCACATTTTGTGTTTTTGTCATTGTCATTTGATGCATGTTATTGTTTCAGTTGGCTGATTTGATTTTAGTAAGTAAATGAACTCATGTAAGTGATTCAAATTTTGACAATTATAACACAATGCTATTAAAAAATTGGTTTAATTGGTAAATGGAAGTAACAATTCTTTTGACAATTCCAATCTAAATCAACAATCGAGAATGTTTTTGCCAAACATTTTAAAAGTTATTTTGAGTATTTCAAGAATTTGTTAAGTTTGATAAATTTAGTATTTGTACTTAAAACTTCACTTTGAGTTTATCAGTGTAGTTTATGGATCAATAGTAGAGCAAGGCCGTGAGTGGAGTCAAAGTAATCTCTATTGGGGCTATGGATGCCTGGCTAGTAGCAGAGAAATGCCCAAGCTTTCCTTGAATTAGAAGCATGGTTCTTAATAAATATCTAAACATGCTCTAAGTTAGTGTTAATTATTAAAGGTATGAAACCTAGAAGTTATCCATTAAATCCCATGACAAACAACAAGTGGAATGAAATCACACACATAACATGGCTATGTCTTGATGTTTGATCCTAATTCTACATGTGCATGGCTTGTTTCAACTATGAACTAATCTTGATAATGACATTATTTGAGTAGGATGAATGGCCTAGTTATTTTTTTTAACTAGAGTCTCTAAGTTATAACATATTTCTATGTTTCCCCTAGAAGTCACCATTTTTTGAGGTCAACATACCCCCATTTCTAAAAAATATGGAACCTTGTGATTACTTTGAACCTTAATGTTGAAATCTTGATAATCTTCATTTTACTAAAATTTAAAGATCATCCATTCCTGATGAAATTAACCCATTTACTCATGGTTTTGTTTTAAAATTCCTAATGTTATTGACAGTTGATCTTTGTGTCTTAAGTTTTAGGTTTCATGGAGTTTCTTATGGATCATGCTTTGAATTTACATATTAACCATATTCAAACTTTTAATATTCTTGAATTTATGGAGGCTAGTAGTTGGATTCATGGGATGAAACCCTCCTTCAACAAATCTTAACTCAGACCTTTGATTCAAATTCAAATTTTGGTGGGAACAAATTTGGTGGGAATGATTTCAATCAACTTTGGAAGTAAGCCTAAATTTTATCATAAGGCTTGGTCATGTTTTTTAACACAACCAAACCTTAGTCTAAAAATATTGCTTGGTCCCCTTTTATTTTGCCTCTTACATTCCCTATGTTTTTTAATGTGGTATAATGTTTATGTTTTTAGGGTCTTTTATCCTAGAATGGTCCCCTTTGTCATATGTTTAGTTTAAATTCTTAACTATAAGGCCCCATTCATATTCATAAACAAAAACTATACCTTAGTCTTAAAAATTTAGATTAATTTATTATATTAATCTATATCCTAACTTAAGTACCTCACTTTGAAAATCTAATGGCTCTCACTTCATTATAAGGAAATATCTGATGGAACATAGGAAGCTCGATGAATTTAAAACATTTGATCTATCAAACCAATCTAATAAGATCATCAGGATCATGATCGATGATTCATGATCAAGTGAAACCAATGATTAGATATAATGAGATCATCCCCAAGTTTAAATGGATCCCCTTTTACTATATAAGCTCAAGCCAATGGCATTCATCTGCCTGGATCTTAATCACTAGTTCGTGGTTACTTGTATAGAGTAGATCTAACATAGCAAACATAACATTGAAAATTCAAGCATAAGAGCCCTATAAAATTGACATTTGGCACTCCCACATTCAAGATTTATAACAAACAAGCCTTGTGCATTAAAATATGGACTTAACCTAAGTTTTATCCTAAGGTTCATTATATTTTTTAATACAATGGAACCTTAGGTTATGACTATTATATTCAAAGGGAATTATTTTATTATGCTTATAGACTTAGGTTTTTTGTCTTTGTCTAAATTTTATGACACGGTCTTGAGTCAACTTGATCTCCTTTATGATTGTAGGAACCAATGATATGCATACGTCTAGATCTTAATCAACGGTCCATGCTTCAGTAGGACCAAATATTAGATGAAGCATATCAAATCCAAGATTTGTGGACTAAAGGGACTTCATGAGTTTACAATTAATGTTCTCATTATCATCATTTGATATTCATAAGGCCATAAAATTTGATATCATCAAACCCAATGATTCACAAACTTAAATTTGACATTATCATGACTATCATTTCATGCCCACAAGGTCATCATCGATGTCTGTGAGACCATCAAGTTTAAGCTCATAAAGTATATTGTTTAGTCACATGAATATGATTTGAAAACATGGATAAAGTCTACTACTCTTATTAAAAATCAATGAGATGCCTTAGAATATGTTCAAACACTTAGGATATTCAAACTTCAAATGATAAAATGATCTAGTGATCTAGATACTTGTAGACATATCTGTAATCTAAATCAATTTCCTAAGGTTCCAATTTCATTTATTTAAATGAAATAAACCTTAGGATATATATTTAATTAATTATTATTTTAAGAGTTCCCTATGACATAAAACTTAGCTTAAAATTCTTTTAACCAGAGGATTCATCATGTTTATAGATACAATAAAACCATAGGTTAAAACCTAGCAGTTGGACCACTTATTATTTGGACCTCATTTGGGTGAATTCTAAGACTTAGCTTAAATATTTTAACCTAATGTTTACATTGTGTTTATCAGCATGAAATAAACCTTAGCCTAAACTATTTATCCTAGGTCCCTTTTTATATGTGTTATGAAAACTTAGCATAAATATTTTAGCCTAAAGTATATGTCATGTTTATTAACATGAAATAAACCTCAACCTAAAGTATTTGGCCTAAGTCCATTCCTATTTCTTGATGATAATTAAAATTATTTCTCTATATGTCATGTTTATTAACATGAAATAAACCTTAGCCTAAAGTATTTGGCCTAGGTCCCTTCCTATATCTTGATGTTAATTAAAATTCTCACTCTTTGTAGGATCAATAACTCTCACTTCATCATGGAGGATGATTGGATGGAGAAAAAAGACCTAATGAATATTAAAAAAATTATCCATTAGAACAATGGTATGCATTTACTTAGATATTAATTGATGGTCTATGCTTAAGTGGGACTGATTGATTAGATGAAGCTTGATCAATAGAGACTATTCAATAAAACCCTAAGTGCCCATGGGATCAACATGTGGCAAGCACGTGTTCACTACATAGAATGTAAAGCCTAGAAGGCCTATTAAGGAACCAAGTGGCACAAATAAAAATTTCTCAATCCCTGTGATCATGATCAATGGTCCACATTTATCCATAAATAAAGATTTGATAGTGTGAAGGAAAATTTGGATTTTCAAAAGATAATGACTAGTTTTTTAAGGCATTTATGAAAAATGCCATGAAAGTAGCCAAATAGACACCACATAGGTGCCATACAAGAAAAGAAAAACAAAATTAAATATTTTATGTGCTAAAAAAGACAAAGGTATAAAGTCATGGGTCTTAATCAAATTTGAGACACAAATGAGACTAAGTCCAAATTTTCATCACCATTAAAGCCTTAGAAAAGTCTCAACATCCATAAAACCCCTAATTCAAACTTATATTAATCACAATCAAATTAAGAAGAGTTTAATTTGAATCTAGGAAAGAAGATGTTAACCCAAAGATTACTTGAAATCTACTGGTGAATAATTTTAAAGTCTCACAGCCATGGCAGCTCATAGGCAACAAAAAAGGGATGAAACTGAGTTGTATTTAACTTTAGACAATGAGTGAATTTTTTTCAATGATATCAACCTAGATACTGTAGCTTTAAATAATGGGAATAGGAATTGGTCTAATCTCTTTTGGATCATTGAGGAGATGCAAACTCTTACAAGGTAGGAACATAAGAATGTAACCATCTTATAGAGATATAATGACCTAGTCTCCATCCAGATGACTACCCTCCATTATGTTACCACCAAGCTTGAGGTATCACATTACATCAATGTCCTTGCTCCTCTTTTTAAGGATTGAAAAATTGAGCAATATTTGATAGTCCATGAGCATAGTTTTAAAAAAATAGCATACATTTCCCCTCTTTCTTTTGAGAGTTACTATAAACTATGTAAGCCCTAGATAGACTTACCCACCATTAAAAAGTGGATTAGAGAGCATAACTTAAACCTAATCCTTGCCCCATGCCTAATTATTGGGAACCAATTAATCTAGGACCTATAAGAAAAATCCTAATTATCAAATTTAGCGAGGGGATTATGATAGTTATGGAATTACTAAATAGGTTATCTAGAGCCCCCTCAACCACACATGTTAATAAATTCTTGGTGCCCTATATTTGCTTCATGATTAATAATGGAATCACTTCCCCATTGGGTGAGATGATTAAAATCCATTTGAAATCATAGTTCATAGCCATCAAAAGGAAGACCAAAAACTAATTTTACATTATGTCCTACTTGCTTGATACCCTCTTAGCCACCACCATGATTCCAGATATTAAGAATTGGTCACGTAATGGGAGACCTACTATTTCCCTTCATTATTCCAAGCTTTACATATTCAAGTATAGGCATAACATGCAATTCATTTGTGATTATGTTTATCTATCTCTAGTGGAAGCCATCTTAGGAATCCCCATGAACAAGGTTAGCCCCTTGATTAGGAAATATGTGGAATTAATAGGGGACATTTGGTTCTACCCACATTTCACAGTAATAAGGATATAAGGGACTTTGACATATCCCTATAGGTTACCCATCTATGTGCCTACCAAGCTAGCAAAACAAGTAATTGTGTACCAACTTCTACATGATATAAATTATTTTTTAAAGGAAAAAATGAAAGGCCTCTTCCATCCCTTTCCTTTCATAATCAATAAAATGGTGTTGTAAAATTGGGAACATGTGAATGTCATTTCTTGACATAGGGACTCATTCACCCTATAAAAAGATGAATTGAGGCAATGGGATTCCAATGAGAGTGTCACCAAACATTTTAAGTCCAAAACCATAAAAAAGCCTATGAACACCAGCCCAATGTCCATGACCCACTATACATCAAGGCCTCTAGTTTCCTAGAGGTATTAGACAAATTAAAGAGGCATAACATTAATTTGGAGCCCAAGTTGACCAGGGGAGATGACAAGCCACTAGGTGAGATATGGAAAATGGGCCCCCTATAATATCAGTTGTTAGTTGGACCATCCTCAAAGCCCCCTCTAGAATAGCTACAAGTTAGAATGCAATAGCCTAAAGCACAAGTTTAATAAGGAATTGGAAAAGATAAACTAGGAGAGAGACCTAGTGAATAAGGATCATCTTTATCCCCACCTAAAAGTCTAGAGTCTCTAATATAGTTCCTAGATATGATTGCATTAGAACCTAGTGAGATAGTAATGGATGCACTTAAGGTTCTTGTCAAAGCATTGGGCCAAATGAAGAAGAAAAAAAAAATAAAGAACCCTAATCCGAAGCTGAGGAAGTAGAATAAGATATAGTGAAGGAAGTTTCTTTGGATATGGTTCTAATGACACCCCCACACAAAGATGAAAGCAAGAATCCCAAGTTTACCTTCACCCACCCCATGAGTGAGGTCAACTTGATTAGTGATGAATACCCCATTCATGGACCAATTATCCCTGAATGGTTTATTTATGGGAAGATGCAAAAGATTTACACTTTGTCCCATTCTTGGGCATTAACCCAAATAATCCAAATTGATGTTCATGATGAAGTCAAGACATGGATATTAGCTTTGATGAAAGAGGAGGAAGAGAGAATACTAGTTTCCATAATAGTATTAAGTGGAACATAAATAGACACTCTAAGAGCCTCAATCAGTACACAAGTGGAGACTCTTAAGCCTCCTAAAATTACAAAGTCAATAGTTAATGTGTAGTTTAATACAAAGATAAAAAGATTAGAGAGGGTGATAACCAAGAAAACCATGATTGGGAGTGAGGAGTTCACATTCCAAAGAGTTGAACCTTTTGTAGTATTAAATCTAGTTGTAGGTCAGAAGCCTAGTGAGCATGATATTCATGAGGAGGACATAGAAGGACTAGTTGATACTCATTTAACTCAGATCAAAGTAGGTATCAGGGGCATGAAGTAGAAGATATATAACTTGGAGAAAGAAAAGGAAAATCTGGAGACATAGGCTATCTTATTAATCTTAGAGGCAATAATAAATATGTTTGAGGCACATTTATATGACATTTTTGACTCCTTGAAGTCAATGATGATGAGGAAAAATTCATTGACCTATTAAAATGAAATAACCAAAGGATTAGTGGCTAATTGGCAAGATGTAGAAGACAAAATAATGGAACTTAACAACATACTAATTAAGGGTAGTATTCTTGGCTTCAATCCATTAGCCTAGCCACTTGAATGTAATATTTGGGATAGTTGTTGATAGGATCCAAAGTTTGTGTACTTGGTCAAATATCTTAGATAGACTCTTAAGAGATGATGAGGAGCTAATAGCTATAATAAAATAACTCCTTGGCACCATGCTATCCAACCCTATGAAATCCATATCCCTAGGCATCATTGATGATGATTAATACAAGCATAGATACACTTTGGTAATTAAAGAGGTGAGAAACAAGATTCAAGGCCAATCTAGAAGTGATAAAAACTGAGTCATGGGCATGATCTTCACTATTGAGGAGAAATTTTCCAAAGCCAGGAGCATCAAGGAAGCCAAGGCAAGAAATTATAGGGACTTTTATGACTTGTATTATCAAGAGGATATTTGCCTCTTAAAGCCAACTGTTGATTTGGAGCTTGTCAGTGAGCAACATCAAAGAGCCATGGAGATTCTCCAAGAGCAACAAGGGATCCCTTCAACCCAGGGCCCACCAATTAATTAATATTCCATTCTATGTAAAGCCTTGTAATATTTGAATGTGGAATATTATTTTGTAAAGGCATATACTATTTTTTTAGCATATTTTCCTATAGTTTAGTCCATTTTGGAAAGATAAGCGTATTCTAGAATTGTGAAGGACAACTATCCTTATATTTGTACATGTGTATTCTTATGACTGATTGATATATTACTTGAGTCTTATATAAAAGGAAGTATTACCATTTTGTAAAAGGAAAGGGAGTTTTTAGCCAAAACATGTATAATAATGAGCAATTAATATAAGCAAGGAATACTAAAAAGTTTGTCCAAGTTTGTTTGTATCAATTATTACATGGCTTCTCTCTCAATTACTTGTTCTAAGTCTATAATTTGAATGGTTTATATGAATTTTAAATGTGTATATTTGATATAGGGTTGATAATTTGTGCTAATTTTAGATTAGTTTAATGTTCTTAGACTTTTATTCATTTTATTTTCTCTGCATTAGGATGTGCAAATGCTATTTGAATTCAGTAGTAAACCTTTAAGGCAAAGTTAGTTCATACTTGTATTATTTCATTTTTTCCTTAGATATTTTCCTATTATATGGTGTGATTTGAGATTTTATTAATTTATATTATATATTATTTAAATTCATGTTCATTTTAAATTAAAACCTTGTCATGGTGTTTAAGGCAAAGATCAAAAATCACATACTTTCTTTCTACCCTATCTTTCATTTTTCTTCTTTTTTCAACTACATCACTCTAGTTTAGATCTCATTTTAAAAATTCACTTAGATTAGTCTTTAGTGTATAAATTTGATAATAAATCACTAAGACTAGCATAAATGCTTCAAAATTTGCAAATATTAAGGACCACGATGGCTCCCAACCACTAATCAATATAAATTTATGGAATAGTTTAATTTGCTCTACCTCTATTTCACCATAGGTAACTATATTACCAAAACCTACTACTCATGGTTTGAATTATATAAATTCTAAAATGTGATGTTTTCTTTAAATACTAAGATCACTTGTGGTAAACTTAGAGGCATACACAACTTATATTATGTTTCATGATAAAAGAAATGAAAATTTATTGAAGAAGAGATTCAAATTAGTTATATTATGATGCCTAAAAATGGACATAATGAAACACACACAAAAATAGGCCAATTTTTTGATAATGTAAAATGTACATTTCTAATAACTCCATTTCACATATAAAAATGAGGCAATGCACAAGTGGACGCATGGTCACCACTCAACCATATATGTTCCACTTGATCTAATTAGACTAAAATTTCTCATGCAAGCCTACAACTTAGTAAGGTATCTTAGTGGGCTACACAATCCCAAGGATGAAAATTAATTCATAACTAAAAAAGGTGGGGTTGAGTAATCACTTGTTCAAATTAAACTTCTTAACTCCCAATGGAGTTCAAGGAGGATTCTAAGTAATTCAGCTAATCATATGGCTTGATTTTTACTTAAGTCATACAAAAATTATAATTTCATGTGGACTTGAATTAAACAAAATTACTAAAAATAATATCAAATATTATTCATAGGACCTCAAAAGGTTCCTATAATATCATGTTTAATCCCTTTGAGATTAGTGCACCCAATCTCCACCATCAGATCATGTTGATCTTGACCATAAGATCTGGTCTAAGTAAAAAGGTGACCTAAAATACTTATGGATTCCATAAGGACTTTGAATATTCCATTAAGTTGAAAAAATCATATTTTTAATAAGGGAAGAGGTGTTAGAATATTAATTTTATATAATCATCTCTCCTCTCCTTCCTTAGCCTTAGATGACTGCCATTAATAGAGTCTCTAAGCTTTTGGTTAAAACCAATATTTTCCAATTTTAATTTTTTAAATTTATAAGAAGAATAATACATGATTTTTGTAGGTATATAGTTCAATGAAAATCTCATAGGAGATCTTATTGTCATACGGTTATCGAAAATTTATGGGATATTTAATCTCCTCCATGCATTAATGGTTGTCATAAGGTAAAAATTTAGAAACTTTCTAATTTAAATTTTATATTTTTATCTAATACTAAAGTAGAACCATAAATAGTAGGGGTCAATTTTTGGTCAAATATTTTTGAGGTTCCCAGAATCCCATGATATCTAATAACACCCAAATAGGCCACCCTAAGATAGAACCAACACAAAGTGGAAACTATGAATTTTAAGCTCTTGAAACCAATTTCATGCAGAAGGGGACAAAAAATTGATGGTGGGTCCCTTTTTGATCCACCTACATTTGAGCCATCATGTCTTCATAATCATGGTTAATAAATAGGTCTACTAAGTTTCATACAAGTCTAAGTCATCTCAAAGGAGAAAAGCGTCAAAAAATGAAAAGTACATCATTTTAGGATTCAAAACTTGTTTTACATTGAAGAGAAAAAAATGGATGGGTTCACTTTTTGGGTCACCCTACCTTCGGGTGTTTGGGTGGCCAAAATATTCACAAAATAGTCTATCCCGATTATAAAAGTTCTAGTTTAAATTAAAAATAGTTATATAGGTTATAAACTTTACTAAGACCAAAGTTTTATTAAAATAAAATTTAAATGAAATAAAAACATTCATTGTTTGAATTTTATTATAACCATGAGATGGGTGGTGGTTAATGCATATACCATCCCCATAACATAAAGTATACGGGGGTTAGGTTTACCACATGGTTTCCCCCAACAAACTACCAAAAACAAATATGAGGGCCTAAACCATGCCACCCAATAGTATAGCCTCATTAGGGATTTCCCTTATGCCTTGCAGTCACATGGGTGACCATCCAAAAAACTAGTATACATGTCCTACAAGAAGTGGTATGTGTCTTTCTAAAAGGGTTGTAATTCAAATAAATTTCCTTACATACCAACAAACTTCAAAATCTCATTCTGGGAAAACTAGGAACTAAACAATTATAAAACAAAGTTTAGTAGTTTCTAAAAAATTTAAATTTTAATATAAAATTAGCTTGTTCACTTAAATTCCTTGTATTTAATGAAAATAATATAAGCAAATATGTATTAATTTATAAATAAATATATCCATTTTTGGTGGTCCTAGCTTAAAAATTATTATCTTTTAAATGGTAACACATACAATATTCCATATTTTTTTACAAAATCTTGAGAAATGTTATTTTATAATAAAATTTATTTTGGGAAAAATAGATGTGTTATAAATTTTTAGTGTTTAAAATTTCATAAAATTTTATAACACATTATTTTCCTTCAATGAACTCATCTATGAAATGACGAAAAAAAGTATTATCTCACTTTATCTTAATTTTTCCATAATAATGTAGAGTTATAAACTAAAAGAAATTATTTTCAATAGAATTATCATATTAAAATTTCATTTTAATAAAATTCCATGTGATAGATTCATTTTCTTCCTCTTAAATGAGGTCTACAAACTAAATCAAGAATAATTCATGCAATGTGCATCATGATGATAAATTCACATTTATTGCTAATTTAACATGAAAAATCACATATTTAAGGGTTTTCAACAACCAATTCAATTTTAGCAACAATAATTATAATTTTCAAATAAAAAATATTTAATTAATTAATTTTTTTGGACAAGTTAACAAAGGTAAATATATAAAATAATACGACCACAAAATAAATAAAATAAACACTAATAATATTTTTATATGCATTTTATTCACTAATGATATTACATTTAAATAATGTTTTTTATCCTACAAAGGACTCAAAAGTAATCTCTAAATCCTAACAAGTCTCCTATAGATTCTCACTATCTCTAAGATATCTCAACTAAATCTATTTACATGAATTATTATCATAATCCACACTCTCACATACAATATAATATTTATCCACCCACATATTATTATCTCACATAATTATTATAGTGGAAAACTAATGAAAAATTCCTAACATTCTCCCATATTATAAACATAATAGGAAACATTTCACTCTTGAACTACAATGTGCCACCTCTACTTTCTCATGATCTTGATTTATGTGCACTATCACACAACTCTCTAGAAATGTATTCTCACAAGTGTAATTTATGGATGGATACATCAACCAACCAAGTATGACTAGGTAACCACATTTTTATTCATCCTCCACACCTATACACTAATGGATTTACAAAGGCTTCAACCAATAACCCATAAATATGGTTTTACAAAGGCTTAAAGGATTCAACCAAGAACCTATAAAGATGGTTTAATAAAGGCTTCAACCAAAAAACCTATATAAGTATCATGATTTATAAAAAAATTATGTGATTCATTACTCCACTACATTTTTACATCTAGGGATTAAATTTGGAATTACCCACTTGTTATATCACACAAAATAAAAGAACATGAAAAAATTAAAAATGAGGATTAATTCCTAATCATATATTCTATATCATATACATGTGATTATTAACAATCAATCTCTCATAGTGTATAGATTCACCACTACCACTAGTGATCATCTTCGACATAGTCATTTCTTCATAATTTATTTGTCACTACAACATTGTGTCACCTTGCCACTAGAGGATTACAAGAGGATACTATATGACCTCTAACCTCCATTTAAACCATCCTCTCATTTTTATTTTTGATTATTAAAAAAAATTAATTTGAGGCTAATTTTCATGTATTTTTTAATAAATAAACCCCCTTGCCCCACCGTAAACACACATAACTGAAACATTTGACTTAAGATGTCAGGTTCACTTGGTAATGCATCTTTTACATATGATGGGATTTTCAACACTGATAATAACAACACACTTTATTAATATAAAAGCAACTTTAACTCTAATTCTCAATTCAATTTTTTTTACAATACCAAAATAAAAAATTGTCAATATCTTTAGACTATACTTTAAATAGTAAACTAAAAAAACTATATATTAAAAATGACTAAATATAAAAGGAATATTGACTTAAAAACTATATAACATACTATTAGAAAACTTAAAATAGATTTTATACCCTAAACTATAACATTTAAATTTAATTTTTATATTAATAATGACATAAAAAAAATATTATATAAATAACATGTGTTTTGATTTTGATTGAGTTCTAGTAAAAAAGTATATCACCTGAGTTGTTTGAATGACTCAAAAGTGGGTTGAGATTTCCATAAGAGGTGTATCATCCAAATATGTTGTGTTTCTCTAGGAGGTAATACAACATGGCATTATGAATTCACACAACATTATATATTCCACAATCTTATATTTACTACAATATATCTTTGTATATGAAATCTATAGGTGTGGATAACTTTGCAGGATGTGCAGTCAAGCTAAGTTGAAGGAGAAGAGTTGAGTTGATTCTTCAATCCAGTGCTGAGCTTAGTGAATATCCTTTAATGAATTATATATGAGACATCAAATCTTATTCAAAGTATGATAGGTTTGTATTAATCATGTGAATAATGATGGTCAATAATCTAACTCACAAATCATAACTAGCAGATAAATAATGGTATATACACATGGATATGAAAAAAATAAAATGATTAAAAGATGTTTAAAAATAATACTAACCAACCTAAATATTTAATAAGACTTTGATAGGTCCTTTATCATTTTAATAGATAAAGGAATGATTTTTCTCAAGAAATTACTTTAAAAATTAAAGTATTTCAATGCAATGTATGTCATTGTAGATCTTAATGTGATGTAGGATGGAGATATGTCATTATTATCTATGCATAGATAGAGGAAACCATGAATAGTGTTATAACCAAAAATTATATTGGGATTATATATTTAATTTTCTCCTTTATCTCTATGTTGTAAACTATGTGTACTCTCTTGATACCTATTCTTACTATGAAAAAATTTAAGTTAAGCAAACTAAATAATTATATCAATTCGATCTTACCATTATTTTGGGAAATAGATTAAAGTTTCCCCTCCATATATTAACAAACCATACTTCAAAATAATAAAACTCATAATATTATACAAAATATTATATTTGGTATAGGTTAACAAATCTAAATACACAAAATAATACAACTGCAAAACAAATCAAATACACACTAATAAAAATATTTTATATGTTTTATTCACTGACAAGATTAAATTTAAATAGTTTTATTCTCATAAAAATTATGGGTCAAAACCAATATATAACTCCTAAAAATTATCTTATAAACTCTCACATATATATAATATATCTCAACTAAGTCTATCTACATGATTTTTCTCACAACTCACTCTCTCACACATAATATAATATTTATCTATCCACATAGTATTATCTCACTAAATTATTCTAATGGATCAATAACAACAAATTCCTAACAGTAATCTTCACAAGTATTCCACATGGACAACCAAAGGATGGATCACCTCCTAGCCTTCTTCCATCACTATGAGGCTACCCTAGGTACCTTCGAGCCTAAAAATACCAAATCTAAACATCACCACATCTTGGTTTAGGTAGACAAGTTGGTAAAAGAGGTGTAGGTAGCAATCACACTAGGCAAGTAATGCTCACTAGAAAAAATACATTAAGGAACAACACTCTTAAATGAAGTATTATCACTTAAGCATCCTCAATAAGACAAATATAAAAAGTCCCTTACTCCTTTGTATATGATAATTTTCACTCTCTACACTTGGGGTACAAGGGTGAGAACCTTAGAAACATTTTGTTGCATAAACCCACATAAGGATGCATAAATAAATAATTAAACACAAGCCTATTTGGTAGCATAAAAATACCATTTCAAGTCAAGAGAAAGGCTAAAAATTTATCCAAAAAATATAGGATGTATGTTATATCTCTAATCTAAAAATGCAATCAAAACTACATGATGGCCATTAGCACCAACCATGGAAAACAATTAAAATAAGATGGTAAGCCAAATGACCTTACCCCTTTTGAAAACTACACTTAAAATTAGGGAGAAGAAATTTTTAAAAAGATTAATTTGAAATAAAAATGGGTAAAATAATTTAATATGGCTCCACCTATTTAATCCATTTAAGAACTCCACTTACAAGTTTTGGAAATTATAAAACACCTATTCTTTATACTCCTCCAAGCTTTTCTTTCTCTTTGCAACTTATGGATTTTCCAAAATTAAAAACTAGAATAATATTCCTTTTAAGGAAGTCTTTCCTTCCTCATATAAACTAAAATATCTCCTCTAGAATATGTTAAGTGGACATGTGTCCCTTCTCATACCTTAGCTCATGGTTAAAAAGTCTAATATCCTCATAACTCCACTTTCAAGTCTATGTGGGAAAGAAAGAACGTTCATAAATCATAAATTTAATCACTATCCCAATCCATAAATGGTACATGGGATGCATCAAAATTAATCTAATGATTCTTAAAATACTCTCCTACCTTTCTATTGGTTCAAGTGAAAAAAACATCAACATAAAATATCTAAAACCTACTTTATGACTCACTATAAAGTTCAATCTCTAAATCTATATGAGTTTTTAGTTAAAAGGGACCACTTAAGTGGATTATAATTACTTTAAGAATGAAATTAAAATTAAAAATAAAATCACAAGGTTGAATGAAAGGTGTGAATATTGTCTAAGGGGGTGAATAGTGAATAATGAGCTAAGGACATCAATGTTTTCTAATAAGTCCACAAGAAGATACAAAGAGTGTTTTAGATCATAGTAAGGTTAAGTAGACATGTCACCACTATACCCATGGTGATCATGGCTAGTGTATTCCTAGTTACCTCATAAGTGATCCCTCTCACCAACACAAAATTGTGTACATAAAATTTCCAGCCCAAAGTAGATGAAGATGAAAAATGTAAGAAATACACATGATATAAATCAACATAAGGTACCAAAAACATATCCATGAAACCACATATCAATGGTAATAAACTCATATAATTCATATAAACATATGCATAATCAAATAAATGTTTAAGAACAAAATATCTAGTAGTATAAAATCAATACTTATCAAAATAAACAAGAAAAATAGCATAAATAAAAATAATTTCATAATGCATAAAAAATCATCTAATCTAATAATATATATATTATTACATAATAAAAACATATAGAATCTATCAAAATTATAAGGACTTAATAACATATAATATCTCAATAATACCTAAGGAATGTCTCAACAGGATGTGTACAACACCAAATGTCTAACAATAAGCATTGTAAAAGTTTGGGGTCTCACATCCCCCTCCTATTATGTACACTTAATTTTAATATAAATCATATTAGTGTTTTTAAGGCAAGGAAAAGTCGATATCCATTATAAAATAACTGATGAAAGGCAAGTCAATTATAAAATTGACCTTATTGTGGAATAAAAAAGATGTTGATGACAACCAACAAGGTGAGGTTCACAAAATATGTAAACAAGGGAATACATAAATCCTCTAATTCAAATGATACACTAAGATCCTATAAGGGAAAAATATTCATATGAGTGGAATTACAAATACTAGATGGAGTATCTAGATGTCATTAGTTTTTAATACATTACTTTGAAGATAAGAGGAGGGCTAAGATTAAAAGTTGTGATGAATAATTTAAAGGTGATTGAAAACATCTTAATGAACTATTGAACATATACACATATTATTTTTCTAATTTATGAGATAATGGAGTGTGTATTATTAATAATCCATTGCTACTACCTTATGAGGTGTGTACATTTTAAATGAAAATTTAGATGATATTCCTGCCTTAAACTATTCTATAGGTAAGCCTTGGCCTCTAAAGTTTAACTAGATTCAATTTTAGATCTAATATTACAATTCAATAATGAATACCAATATTTTATTTTTATATCCCAAGTTGTAGTATTGTAATTGAGAATAAATTAGTTAGGTTAAAATTTAGTATGTATAAATATGATATGACTAAAAATGCAATAATTATGGAAGAGAACAAAATTTTTGACCCAAAAAATATCCACATAATACATGACCATATTTAAATTTATTATCACCCAAATCATTTTAAAATATTTGATATTTAATTAGTAGTACACATGGATGTAAACATTTAGATTCTCCCAACTAAAAAATACATGGAGTTGTTCTAATGAGAAGCTAGATAATATGCCTTAAATTTTGCCCCATGGAGGAAGAAATTTCCAATATAAAGTTTGGTGAGGATATCATAATTAATTATTTTAAATTAAGGCATCTAAATTTTGTAAGTAAATAAAATGTACCTAAAATTTATTAGTAATGATGTATTTTTTATAAAACATATTTAAATTTATATAGTAGCTAATTTTGATGTATTTTGTACACAAATGATTTTTTAATTTATTTTTCACATAATATTACATTTAATATCATAAACATTTTATATTGTAGGGGAAAAAACATTTATAGGTCCCACAAAATAGTTATACTCGATAGCTTAGGGGAACAAACATTTTATAGGGTAAATTACATCATCACATAAGTATACAAATTTTAAAATTATATCTATTTTTTAATTTATATCATTTATATTTATTAATAATTTTTTTAGTTATAATGAAAATTCACTTTCATATGTGGAACTATATAGTGATGAGATGGAACAACATATTATGACCCTCCGACCATTAACTACATTAAAAGAGTGACATATGTATTTTTTCCCATATTTGTAATAATTTTTTTAAATTTAATGATTTTTTAATTTAATATTTTTTAACCTCATTTTTTAATTTTAAATAATATTTGTTGCTTTCAGTGTAGATTGCTTGTTCTCATTATTAATCTCATAAACTAAGCTAAATGGTTCCCACTAATACCATTTATAATATTATCCCTTCAAGTCTAATGGGGCATAAAATGATGTGCCTCCACTCTAGTTTGATGATGATTGATAATCACATCTCATGGTAGACAAGTAAAAATGTTAAGTTTTTGGAAGTCTTAAGGATAAATTGTATGTAAATGACCGTATGAAGTTTTTACAGAATGTTCATGAAAAGAATGTATATTGAAAAAATATTGTATAATAATAAAAATTAATTAATTTAATTAATCTTTTTAAGGATATTTAAATTTTATAAATCTATAATAATTTTTTATAGCTACTATAGAAAAATAATAGCTTTCAAAATGATGGTGTTATTTCAAAAAAACTACCACATGGAATTCAATAAGATTCTAGTTATGTGTAAAATCTAGTTGATTTATATATTTCAAAGAGATTTTGTTAGATCCTATTATAATGTACATATAATTGAAAAAATTGTAATAGATATACTTAGGAAGATGAAAGGACATGTGGGTAAGGTTGCATCATTCGTTGGTATTATTTTATAAATATATAAAGGTGTTCAATATTTTCTTAAAAAATGTAAATTACATGAAAAATGCAAATGAGGTGAAAATTCCAATTTCTATCATTATGTATATATACTTAGAACAAATTATGTGATGATCAAGGATAAAATAGACTAGAAAATAGGATATAGGTAATTTTTATAAACAAAACCATGGTATGTCAATATTTTTTCATTTGTTTACATTTATTCAATTTTTTCCAAATTAACATATGGATAAAAAGTATCCAAGATAAGGCCCACAAATACAAAATGAGTAATGTAAAATTTAGGACTTATAATTTGGTAGAAATAAGCATAGATTATACTATATGTAAGTTTAAAGTTTATTTTAATAGATTAGCTACTCTATAATTATTAATTAAAACCTAAATTTAATATTTAAATTTTATTGCAATATAATTATATGACCATATTTCCACTAAGGAAGGTTAAGAGTACCTATAATACCTTACAATAACATTAATATTTATTTTGAAAATATTTTAATAATATATATTTTTTTTAAATTAACCTCTAGGATTTTAATAATTTTTTCATAAGTCAATGATAAATATCTAATATGTGATGGTCCTTTCCTTGAAGAAGATGAAAAATATGATA
This sequence comes from Torreya grandis, assembly GCA_037957365.1. Classification (NCBI taxonomy): domain Eukaryota; kingdom Viridiplantae; phylum Streptophyta; class Pinopsida; order Cupressales; family Taxaceae; genus Torreya; species Torreya grandis. Next base: position 298,708 of record JARHVA010002825.1, on the reverse strand, counting down.
TCAATTATAATGATTGGTCATTGTATGAACATGACACATATTATAAGCTAGTATATGATGATGGTGACAATATGATGATAGGTTATGAAGGTGAAAAAATCATGATAGATGATGATGGTGGTGATATGATGATAAAATATGATCATACTGAAATCTAAGTCTATTTAGGTAATAGTTTTATATACTTGATACGTGATTTTTAATTCATAAATATTATTATAACATATTAGAAGTTATTTATTTTTTCATGTATGGAAATATATATTCATGTATAGTAGTCATTTATATATCATTTTCCCATGCAAAAATATATTTGTTTTTTATTAAATTATAATATATTATTTGAGAATGTTTATATATTTACAAAAATTAAATTAAATATATATATTTATAAAATGATTTATATATATAAGTTAATTATATAATACATATTTATAAATAATATATAAATAATAATAATTAATATAATTTTAATTGGTTTATATATAATAAATAATATTAATTATGAAATGAATTATATAATTTAAATATTTATAATTTATAAAAAAAATCAATTTAATACATTTATTTTGAAATTACCTTGATTCACTTCATAGAATTGGTGGAAATTCCTAAAACCATTTTTCCCACTATTGGAGAAAATTGGCACCATTAGGACCCAATTTGTACAAAAAATGGAGTGGAAATTGGGAACAAATCCAATGTAAACAAGGTTACAAAAATGTCTATTCACATCACATTTGCACCATAAAATTTAATGTGATTTTTTTAAAATTTTAGTTTTAAAAACACCAAAATCCATCAATTTGTAGTGAATAAATTTTATCCTAGTTTGATCTATGAATCACATTAAATGTATTAGTTTAGTTTTCAAACATAATTATAAAGCCACATTATTTAGAAACAATATTTGTGGGACCACGACTTATAGACTCCCAAAATTGTTAAATATATATAATGTTTCTTATATAATTTTGGTGGGAACATTGTGACTACTAAATTCCCACATTTTTTACTTAGACTTTATGATTTTTTTATTATTAATGTTATGATTTCTATTTTCATATAATTATTTTTTGAGATATTAGCATCTTCTATGCTCAAAAACATCATTTTTTAGGTATATTTATTCCTTATATGATTAATAGAAGCCACATTATTTTTACCTAAGTTAGCTACATTTTTCATTAGAGATAATGATTGTTTAGAACCTGATAATCCTTGGGTTCAAAAATAATATTATTTTGAATTAAATTTTCATATTATATTGAGCTAAACTAAGTAAATTTAGATCCCAGTGATCACTACGTTTAAATGTCTATTCTTTGTATTTACAGGTTCATATTCTAATTATAAGAATAAATTATATTTTTTTATATTTTGGTGGAATTTCATGGCTATATGACAGTAAAATATAGTCATAAATATATATATCTTATATTATAAGAAAAGAAAGAAGACCATACTATATACAATATAGATAAAATTGGTTGCACCATAAAATAGGGTGAAGGTTAAAATCAAGATCAAATTATAAAATGGGGGATCAAGGATATACTTAGACAGGATATGCAAATTAAACCAAAAATAAAATTCAAACTATATAAAAAATTTAGAAGAGGCAACCTAAAGGGAGATAAATACCACCAAGAAGTAGTCAAGTGGTATCTAAACTAAGGGTTGTAATCAGTTTGTATATAAATAAAGATATACAAGCATGTAAAAATACCATAAGCTAAAATAAGCATGGGGAACAAGATAAAAACATAATACTCTAGTATATTCATATAAACCAAATAAAAAAATTCATAAAATATAAGAATACATACATTAGGTTGATTTTGTGGTGCATAGATCTCCATCTTGGCTCAATTGGTACTTTATGAGAGATGATTTTCATGAATATGAAAATGGAATGGATGAAAACTTAGGTATTATTAATTTGTCGATATAAATACTAAGGTGTATCTCTCTATTTCAACTTCATTCAATTAAAATTTAAAGACCATGAGTAAGACTATACCTCCATAAGAGTAAGGTCTTATAATCCAATTCTCTTCTTGTACAAAAAGTAGGGTTTTAAATTCAATAAGATTGAAATGTTTTATATTTATTATAAAAATGAGTATTTTAATCCCTACATATATGTAATTAACTTGGTATAAGAAGTGTAATGAAGATTAGAGAGTACTGGAATATGATATAATTACTAGGTAGTAAGATAACGAGTGTAAACAGTATAATAGTTAATCTTATTTCTTGTGTACTTCTTAGGACATGCACTCAGGGGAGAAATATGAATTTACATGTCTTGTACATATACCCCACCCATAGATCATCATGTGTCATAATGGTGTAACACTCCATGGTGCTTTTGGAAAGAACATGGAAAAAAAATCAAAGTTATTAAATAAATGATGATAAGTTAAATTATTGAAATAAAATAAATAAATACATACCTTTAATTACCATTTTAATAATAATATTTCATGTAAATACCTTAGTCATGACCATAGAGGGGATGTAAAATATACATGGAAAACCTATATATTCAAGACTAAAAATGTATTAAATTAATTTAATAATATGTCGGGGAGTCTAAAAATGGAAATATGTATTACTTTAAAAAAATATTTTAAAAAGGAAGGAAATATAGAAATCCATTAAGTGAGGAATAAATTATGTTGAGAGGAATTGATGAAGAAAATATGGTACAACGTAAAGTAAAGCCTAAGAAGTAGAAATTAGGTTTTGATATCCATTAAGGGAGGGATAAATTAAAATTTGATGATGAATAAAAAAGACAATAAAATATTAAGGTCCACAAAACTAACTAAGATAAATCTTAGAAACAATTAAATTAAACAAGAGAGAATTTCACAAAAAATCAAAGATGTGGATTTGACTCAAAAATTCCAATTTAAAAGGGTAACCTCTAAACACTAACACTTATTAAAATTATAAAATAGATACAAGAGATAGATAAAAGTAGTGAAAAATATGGGAAACATTTGGAAAGAAGTATGTTTGTTAAGATGAAAATTGAAAAGGATGGACAAAAGAGTTTTATCAAGGAAAAACACACTCTTTAATAAAAACAAGATGTTGTAATATGTTTGTAAAATATAATATATTTATACATCAATGGCCATATGGAGATAAACCCAACAAGAATGATCTTTTTCTACCTCTAGTGAAGTATAAATATAATCTCATGAAGGTTTTTCATTAACATGTAAAAAGGTCGTACCTTCCAAGACATTTTAAAAATTCTTAGTACCTTGATGAAGCCATCATTCACTACAAAAAAATAGGTAAGTTTGTGATAAAATATGTGGAACTAATGATATTTATGTAAAACCTCATACCCTAGACTATGTGCTTACAACACACCATTGGAACTTGGATCTATCTTGAATCTCAATGTGTAGTTTGAGATTAAAATAGGATAAGGGTACATGAAAAATGGCATCATGATGTCTTTTTCTATGATTTTGACTCTCAAAAAATACTTTGTATTTTTAAATTACCTTTCAATTTGATATCTTAGATTATGATCTTTTGTATTTTCCTATGCAACTCCTTTATATAGACTTGAAACACCAAAAACAGGAGTTGAATATGACCAAAAAAATAGTGTTAACACATAACCACTAAATAAGACAACCTATGTATAACTAATCTTATACACTCTAAGTATTACACTTTAAAAGAGAATACAATATTGTCTTTGACCCAAGTGTGACTCCAATGAAAGATATAAAATGTAAATATGGGGATCATGATAGATATAAAAAATATAAATTTATATAATGAATAAATGCTAGTATCTACTAGGCATAAAAGGGATTAGAAGTACATGAGAATATAATTCAAATCACATAAAATTTTATATAAAGGAAATCATAATATCACAATGGGAAGTTGATATTAAGTGATATATTAATGTCACTAGATAATACATGTAAACCTATGATGGGTCTAGCACAAGTGAAGATAGCAATAAGACATAAGAGGGGATAGAATAAATCCAAGAGGTGAATATAATAAAAATAAGTTACCAAAGAGTCAAAAAATGAGGAAGTGTCTAAATACACCAAAGAGAGAGAAAATTATATAAAAATATACAAAGGATAATAAAAATATTCAATATAAAAATAAACCCAATAGAGAAAGAAAATTAAAGATACCAAATAATCTAAAAATAATTATTGGTTGAATAAACCCAAGAGGGAACATAAATATACTAAATAATATTAAAAGATTAAATGTATAAATAACCCCATGAGGTATTTAACAATAATTAAAATTATAGTCCATGAAAGTAAATAACATAATGTAATAAAAAAAAATAATAATAATAATCAACTGCTAATAAATATTGAATGAAATAAAATCCAAGACATAGTAAATGTAAATTGTACAATAAAGTATTTTATTAAAAATAAATGTTAATTAATATAATTGTTTGTATTATCAACCACATCTTAAATCTTGAGGTGAATTTTATATCAGGCTCAAACATGATATTTTATATTATATATGAAATGCATGTAGGAATAACCTTGCTAATAGCCTCAAGAAATAAATTAGGGGTGTCATAATAAGGAGGGTTTTTCACAATTAGGAATAATATATTATATAATAAGAGGTATATTTTTATAAATGAGGGAATATTCCTATATTTATGAACATGGTGTATGATTGCAAATAATTTTGATTCCCTTGCCCCTAAAAATTGCATATATGTTGTTGATAAACCTTACACTCATTAATGGAGTGGGAAGGTGAATCATTCCAAAGATAATAGTGTTACCATTTATAATGGATGTATATTAGAGTCATATTTATTATTGAAACATCATAATAAGGAGAAAAATGTGATACCTTGTTATGAGGTTAATTTTAGTGTTGGTGGGGAACTTATTATCCAAGTAAAATTGTATAAATGTTACTAAAGTGTTCTAAACTTATCCATATAATGTGTAGGATACTGATTAAATTATTAAAATATATTTAAAATTATAAAATTTCCTAAGTAAGGAAGACACATGCAGTGATGGACTATCTATAAGAGGATATTTTCCTTGTGACTTTTTATAATATAAATTCACCTTATAAGTTATGGAATATTGGATCATATGCTTAGGGACTTTTTGAAATGATAAATATCATGATGTATTATCACATCCTAACTCTTCCATTAAAATCCTTAATTTTTTAGGCATGGTGTTAAATGTAACATATGGGGAGGTATAATACTCTACATACTAGGATACCTTACACTAGGGATTGAATCGGTATTAGTATTTTCATATATGATATTAAGAAGAAATCAAAACTAAGAAAATATTTTTCATCCATGTTAGATAAATAAATTTTGATAATGTATATGCTATGATTAAATGAGTATTATTCAAAAGTTTGTTTAAGGGTTAATTTATAGTTTAATATGTATGCATGTTTTTCATTGAGTGTATAAAAAAGGGGTCATTTAACATATAACCATAAGTGTAAATGAGAGTGGTGATGATGAAATCCACCACGATGTTTCTAAGAGTAATTGTTAGATATTTATTTTTAATGGAGACTGCCATAGGTATCTCATTATCTAGCCTCGTGTGAGAACTTGGTCAAAAGTGGGAATACTTATAACTATGTTATTATGAGTAAGATAATTTTTTTTTTTTAATGCTAATCTCATCAAGTTAATCATTTTTATAATTAAGAAGTTTTTGTGTCACATTTACCAAAATATTGGGTTGAATATTACACCTTCTAACTTAGCTTTCAAGAAATTAGAAATGCTAATACTCATGAAAAGGAATACTTATGTGAGGTTCAAGGGTAAATATAAATAAACAAGATTATTTTAATTATCAATAATTTCAAGGATTAGTATCACCTTGATTTTTATAAATATATCTTAATTATGATAAGTTGATTCATTGACATGTATAAGAATATATGGATAACATGTAATGAGTCCAAGGGTGGTGAAATAAAATATTATAGGATAATGGAAATTTTCAAACCGTAACTTTCACTCTTACTATAACAAGAAGTACCATGATAGGAATATAATTGCACCCCATGGGTGTCATTTTTATTTAGTCATATCCTTTCTATGTGTTATGTATGGAATTAAGGTTTTTTGTATAATAACCAAGGGATTTAATGAATTATAAAGATGCAAAAAAAGTACCTAATATTTCATCAATGAGGGGAATATTGAATTGGACATCATGAGTTCAAATGATAAGAAAAATAGGAGGATAATATTCTCAAAAAAATATTTCATTAGTGATCATATCCTATATGGGAAATTTTAAATACAAGTCTTGATATGTTTTCCTATTAATTTTGATAGACATATCTTTACATTAATGAAATATACTTTTCTTAAGACTAGGCAAAGTGTAGTATTTCCCTATAGTTGTTGGTTGAGTAATGTTCATAGCAAAGAGTGTTTTCATTAATAAATTTATAAGTTTATAAGAGGTATGCATAGTATTAAAAAAATTAATTCATATAATAATACTAGAGAGTTTTTCAATGGGTTACCATTTTTGTAGATGTCAGGGTAGGTTAAATATGGATGTAATTGAGAAAAATGGGTTTGAATAGTAGCAGGTTTGACTTTAAGAATTTCTAGAGCTGATTTTAGTTGAGTTTTTGACATGTTTTAGTGGTATCATCCATGTTTATAACGTAGTTTCACTTACAATCATTTATATTTGCAAAAGTGGTATGGTTTATAGAGTAAGAAACTATATTGATCCTATTAATTAGTTATGGAAATAAGGAAAATAATTTTTATCAAAAATAATGTTTTAATTATTTTACACATAATAAATATTAAATAATGGAATTTTTTCACTAATTAATATTACATAAAATAGGGTAATATATGTCATAATCTAAATTGAAAGGCGTTAATAGATATTGAAACTACTTGATTAGTAAATAAGAAGAGAAGAGAAGAATGCTTTACTTAGATTATTTTAATTATCTATTTCTATAAAAAGATGTCATAAGACTAGGAAATGATCTAAATATGATTTTTTATATGTTGAAACCTAAAAAAATGGTGAAAACCTACCTAGACATTGTTGACAAAGTCAAAATCTTGTAGAAGATGGCACTATTAGGGTTTAATATCAATGTATCTATGCATAATGGGTGTTTACAGCTTCTAGGACCCCTATTATTATGCCTTAAATATAATATTATTTGTGCACACTTATTTTATGAAATAGTACCTATTTTATATATCATTTGTCTAAACTCTAATTATACTTGATTGATCACATGATTCCCTTAAACGATGGCTATTACTTTAGTTTATACTTGTCCAAAACACTCCCTACTAATGGATGAGCATTATTATGTTGAGATAATTTTAATAGGGCTCAAATCACATGCATTTATCCCACTTTTGTGTGTGTACAAAATCATGAATAATTTAGAATGTAGTTCCATATTTTGATCTTTGATACTTAAAACTATGTAACTTGACCTTTTGTATTTAAATTGGGATAATTTTTTTACTCTATATCTACTCCATGAATATTTCATAAATTTATATACATTTTTAATAATTTTCCAAGAGAGTCATATATTTCCCAAGTGATGCTCAAGTGAGTAATAACTTTAGGGGTGATATGTATATATAGGTGACTCTTTGTTAATTTATCATAACAAAAAACCATTGAAACATGTATAATTCAACCTAATGGAGACTTCAAAATTTTAAAAATAGTCATTAAGGGCCCCTAGACACTTCTGGTAGAGGGAGACACAAATGGTAATTAGAAATATGTAAGTTTATTGGTATTATCAGGAAAATGAAAAACAAGGATATGAGTTATGGAGAATTTCCATCTATGATTTTAAATATTTTCATGTATAGACCAATCTAATATTAAATAAATATGTTTGGTGAAAAATATGGAAAATAGTATATATGGGAAGAAAGATAAAGGGAAAGTTTTCTCAAGATTTGGATATATGTGAATTATCCAAGTATGTCAATGTATGTCAAAGTTGATGTTAGTAAAGTTCCAAATACATAATTTAGGTCTCTACAAATATCTTATTTTGATCTAGTATTAAAAATGCAAAATTAAAATGATAAAATAAATGTTCTTTTACTTAAAATAACCATGTTTGGCTAAAAATTATCAATAATGTATCATTTTCACCATGTGAAATATGAAACAAACATGTATTGATCAAATTACTCTCATAATAAAAAACATAAAATAATATAAATCATTCCAAAATATTTAAATTGAAAAGGTAATGAATGAATACACCTATTGTGTATGTACAAATCTATCATTTATTAAACTTTATCATAGAATATCATTGGGTTAATGCATCCAAAGAATATGCAATTGGTAAAATTATGAGTTTAGGAGTTTGAATTTCTCAATTTTCATCAGAAAAGGCAATGATAGAATTTAAGTAATATAGTTACTTTAACCACACTAAGAATCAAAATAGACCTTTTGTGGAACCTCAAAATCATGTTTTCATGTAAAATTAGAATCCTAAATTATGCTCATATGTTAAATTTGAACCCCAAAGTAGGATTGCATTTAAAAGGATCACTCATTTAAAATGGATATAGATAAAAAAAAATCTCATGTAGTACCATCATTCCCCATTAATCCTCAATATGAAAAATAAAAAAACCTTTCTACATGAAGAAATTCCATAGCCCAAATGATTTATATGTCCTAAAAAATAATACATAATTTAATATTTTTTATTGAAGTGATATATAATGTCAATACATGCAAAAAAAAATGGATAAATATGACGAAACATGAAGGGGTAATCATAAAATTTATGATATCAATACTAATAATCTTCATGACATAATCACTTGTATGGAAATGGATATAAACTTTCATAAAAACTTTATTAAATGGTTAATAAAGGATTATGATATGCTAAGGTATAATATGAAACAATTAAAAAATTTTACAAAAAATGAATAAAATATTGATAAAAATGATGGGGAGTCAACTGAGACTTTACAAAATCTTAATATGAAGGTCATCCAGTTGGAGGAGAAATTTGCTCAGATGGACATAAAAATAGGGAAATGGAAGGAAGATATGAATAAAATCATATAATTTAATCAATTGTCTAATAATAAATGCTTTTTTAGTATTAATATGATGAAATAAATCCTTGGGGAGAACAAGGATGAATAAACAAGTAGTAGAGCATGTAAAAGACTAAAAATTTAAGAAAAATATAAGAAGGTTGATGGGAAATAAAACATCATGAGAAGGCCAAAGATATAATAAAATTCATGGATAAATAAATTTTAGTTATTCTATGCCTTAATTAATAATGTTGACGCTTAGAGTTTGGATCATTGTTTATTTTTTTAGTTCATTACAGTTTCGGTATTCTTATGATGGTTTTATGTTTTTAAATATTGTATAGGCTTTTGTTATCCTAATATTGGCTATTTTGGATCTTTGTTTTGTGTTTAATAATTTACATATTTCTTATCCTTTGTACGATGGTTAGGTCCCTCTCAAAAACCATTTTTTTGCCAATAATTAAAAAGATATATAATGTCAACATATATTTCTAAATATCATAGAATGTCTCAATTGTTCCTCAAAATCATGTGAATATGTCTAAATTTAATCAATATAATCCATATGAACCATATAATTGTAGATACTATTTTATGAATTGTATATCACCTCAGTCTTTTAACTTGGAAAACTCAGACCTTGGTTGTTCATCTTAGTTTTATACTTTTCCCATTTTTATACGTCTCACATCTATTCTATCTTATGCTCTTTGGCTTATCTCTTGGTCTAACCAGTCTTATATTGATGAGCCATACCTTTTATATTTCATATAATATTTAAAACCTACTTGTTTTCCATATTTTTAGTTTCTAAGTTTGTACCTAATTTCCTAGGTATCTAAGATAGACACCATCATCAAAGTACGTGTCCTACTCTAACACAAATGTCTAAATACCTAAAGTCATCCAATTTTTAAATAAAAAATATCCTATTTGTCAACATAAGTGATTTAATGTGAGTTATTTATCGAAAGGGATTGATATAAATACAATATCAAACCTCATTCATTCCTCACCTAATACACACATAGAAAAGACCTATGGAAATTTATATAAGCATTCAATCAAGATCTCAATAAAAAAATCTTTCCTATTTTATCTTATTTTTATATTAGACATTATAAAAACACATATTCAAGTTTGAATTACTAAAGGATCATCCAAAGAGATATAATTTCCAATTTTTAAGATAGGGAATTATTTGACATGATTTCCACATATTTCATGATTTAAACACAAGCCAACACATAAGGGGAAACTACATTATTCTAAGGCCCTCTTCAGAGTATTGGATATGTAAGTAGTTCTCATTGACAAAGGGTTATTTGGGGTTAGCTTGACACCATGTTACCAATAACCCATTTTTACTCAAAGTCACTATGAAGATGAAGAACTAGGGTTTTAAAATTTCATGAGGAGTGATAATTCATGACCCAAATTTGAATGCACCAAATTGAAGGTGAAGATAAACCTAGAATCATCCAAGTGGTTGGATCAATTATCAATATATATTTTATATATGACACATCAAGTTTAGATAGTAATGTGAATGTAATAATCTAAGGCTAATGCTAGTTTCTACTACTCTAGAAGTACTTGATCCATAATTTGGTGAATATTCTAAAATCCTCTTCTAGTATGCTTCATGCCTATTCTAGATCAAAAATTATATTAGCATTAGAACCAACTAAGTACATTACTTATTTTTCATTTCCATATCTATAATAATTTTACTTATTGTTATTATCATATCTAAGTTTAATAAATTCAACATATGTTATATCTAAGTTTAACATATAATTGGCTTATTGTAGATTTGATTATCACCCTTGTGCATTGTCATTTTTATATTATTAAACCTATATACCCAAATAGGATTCCAGTTCCAAATTTAGGGTTAAAAATTTGGTTAACCTAATATTTGAACATAAAACCTTAGATAAATTAGGGTTTTCTAATTGTTCTATTATTGATCCTTGAATACTATAAAATATGCTCAACATGGACGCATCTATCACTCATTTTGGGTTGCAATTTATGATAGTTTATATGGTTTGATACATTAGTTACCTTGTAAAATATATTAAGAAAAATAATTATAATAATGAGAGGGTTTTAAAGTGAAAAAAACGTTTGATCTCTCTTCAAAATTATTTTTGTAATACACTAGAGTAGGTACCTTCTCCACCTAACACCATAGGTGGTGGTCTTATTGATAAATAAGGTAGTGTGTGTCCTAAATTTTAATTGTTGGAGCTTCTAAAGTACTCCAATATCTATAAAGATATCCTATATGAGGAATTACATTATACCCAAGTAAAAATTTATATAACATAGACTATTTTCATAGATATTATGCAAAATTTAGCATATAATGTAAACATTATTACCTATGGTTGTAAAGAGGTGTCCCAAATAATATCATTCATCAAGGATTGTCTCCCTCAGCCCATACTCCTAATTTCAATAAATAAAACTAACATGATCATATTACATCAATTTCAAATCAATATAATGTTGTTATTTCACTTTTAGAGTCACCACCTTGTTACATTATTTTTGAGAGAACATTACAAATGACAACCTTACCGTAGAATGTAAATTCACCACATGTGGCCCTCATGTTTAATTCCATAAAATTGATCAAACATAATATATCATTTGAAATAGAATATCCACCATCCAAACCCATGATAAATACATTTTTTCCACCATACATCTAGGTGTTTGTTCACAACAAAATGATAAAATGAGTTTTTGTGGACAATAGTTTAGGGCCCAACATTTACAAAATATCTTTCCTCTCCAAAATATATTTCCTCTCCAAAATTGGCATTGGACCTTCAAATTCAGAACCATATAATATGAGAATCAGGGGATTTGATAATATTTAAATATGATTATTAGGACTAATAACATTGAATATTACCATGGGTCCCTGTACATTACCCACCTTTTGCTAAGTTATTTCAAATGATTTGAATGCTAACATTTTGTTTGGACATAATTGGATACATGAGATGTACGTGGTTACCCCTAATTTACACTCATGATTAAAATTTGGTTATCAATAATTCATTTACATATTTACAATCGATCTTAATCCCTTTAAAAATTAGGTCATGGTCTAATAAATAGATAATCCTACACCATAGTTCTATCAATATGAGTAAAAAATTGATACGCTAGTATGAAAATCTAATTATATTTTTCTATGTTATTAAATAGATAGTTATCATGTTTATGTGGATGTCTAGCTTCATTACATGGTCTGTGCATAATAATGTGTTAGCTTATATATCTCCTTATCTTATATATCTTGATATGAGTTGGCCTCTACCCAAAGGATATTATGTGAATGCTTATTTTGATTATCATCATGGATCAGGGTAGTCTATGAACATAAGCATTATCTTGAAACATAATATCAAAGATCTCATTTATGATCCAATAATTATACTTGATTACCAGGAATCAAGTTCACAACCTAGTGATCAACAAAAAAAATACTTCATAATTATTTACATAATCATTCAAACAACAATTCAACATTACAACATGCACATATTTCACACCATGAGAGTTAGATTAAAAAAAGAAAAACATCTAGAAGAACAAGATTTTAAAATAACATTATTAATGGGTGGTGCTTATTTTTGGCATAACAATATTGATCCTAGACAAATAAAAACTACTTTCCATATAAATCATTTTTAGTAGATTGGTTTTGGTCTACAAGACTTTAAAATAAAGGTCAGTTGGAAAGACTCAATGGAATACATAATAATACCAATTTATTGTGGTCTTAAAGTAATTAAAACATAGGTTTCAATTATGCCTACTACATCTCGATATGCATTTACACTAGGAACTCTTTGGTTATACTAAATGGAAGCTAAAATTGATCCAAACTATCAAGGTATTTCTTTTTCTCATGAAGGAAAATTAATAAATATTCCAAATGATAACATTAATTCTTATACTACACATGTAAAATGTGAGGAAGAAAATGATATGTACCTTTTTAACTTATACAATCATGATGCAAACATTGTAAAAGATCTAACTTAAGGTTGTCAAACACTGAGTAGGGGGATACTTATGACCATCAATTGGATGAGATCATAGAGTATTCTCTTCAAATATTAAAAAAATACCAAAAAATAATCAAAAAAATAAAAAAAAATTTGGTCACCTACATATTCTATTGGCTCTTTGGCATATATGTGTTAGTTCCATATCTATGGATAACATACCCAATTACTTATACATACACATGTATTACACTTCTACTTGAGTGTTATACAACCATACATAGATACATGATATATTTATGTTTTAGATGTTGGGCCTTCCCTCTACACATTCCATGTGGACATTAGGGGCATCCATTTATTTGATATTGATAATAACATGTTATATGTTTTGATGATCACATTTCACTATCATGTTTGAGAAATTACATACTTAGGCATACCTTTATCCATGCTTATAAATTTTAAAGTGTATTATATATGCTATGTACTTGACATATTTTGGTTACACATTTGGTCATCTACTATGATATGTTGATGATGGTTTATTATTATTTCATTTATACACTTCTTTGAGTGTTTTATCTTACTACTATTTTCTTGTTTGATCATTTGAATATGATCCTCTATTTATGGTCCCCATGCCTATGTTTGATTTTTTTGACATTTTAATATGTCATTGCTTATTTTATAGACATTTAAATATATCACTCTTACTTTTTTGGACATTTGACAAAGTCATGTCCATTTTATTGTGGGGTATTTGAACATGTCCCTTATTGGTGGTCTCCTTAGATCATTATCTTTTGACTTGTTTTTGAGTGATCTTGTTTGTGTGCTTATTTATAAATGAATATTGGCATGATATTTATCATGCATGTTAGGCATTAACATTATCAAATTATTCTATTAAATTCAATGATAAATTTACCTATACGTGTCTTTTTATATTCTACATGGTTACATTCATAGATTTTATAATTGTCTTATCATTTTAGCATGAGGTAACTACCAGTTTTTATACTTCCCTTACCTCAAAGGGGGGATATATGAATGGGGGAATGATTTTAAATCATGTTATCCACACTTATTAAGGATTTGAAACCTATAAATTTTCAAGTTTTTCCATATATAATGGGGGCATGCTTTGGAATCATGTTCTCCACACTTGGCACAATTTTCAAATTCAGTGGGGGCATGTTTTTGAAACATGTTCTCCACACTTATTCAATATTAAACATCTTCAAACTACAGTGGGGGCATGTTTTGTAAACATGTTCACTACATTGTAACTTCTATAAGTTTTAATTTTTCTCCATATATAGGGGTTGCATGCTTTGAAATCATGTTATCCACACTTGGCACAATTTTCAAATCTAATGGGGGATGATTTAGAAGCATGTTATCCACACTTATTTAGTATTCAACATCTCTAGATTAAAGTGGGGGAATGTTTTGGAAACATTATCTCCACACTAGTACCTATATTAGTTTTTTATATTTCTTGATATATAGTGGGAGGCATGATTTAGAATCATGTTCTCAACACTTACATAGTTTTTGAATTGGATAAAGCACATAGTTATATGATTTAGATTCATAGTTATGTCAAAATTCTATATATTGGTACCATTTTTATAAATAGTTTCAACATGATGTAATGTGAACCTAATATTTCAAAATAAAAATCAATTTCATTTTTTGAAACTCTTATATGGGATATTACCATATCATATAATTTTATGAACTGATACCCAAGATAGAGTTTAATAGATTGTACTAAGCCAATCTACTATAGTAGTTGGTTAAATTTTGGTATGGTTCATGTGATTTAATCACTCAATATTTCTAATTTTTTAAGTTTTAATTAATTATTTCATCTAGTCTCACTAGGTTATAAGTATCATTAGGTTTCATGGTTGATCTAATCTTAATTTTTGGGTGAAAACTCACATTTTTTCCAAGGTTTGGGGCATGTGACTTCCAATCTCTCTTTTTATCTATCTTCTTAGATATATGAACTATCTATATTTATGTATATTTATCCTAATCTTAGTTTTAGAGACTTACAATGATATATCTTTTAAAATTATTTTTATAATAGGTAGGTCATTTACATTGATACACAAGTGTAATCTTAAAACTTGCTCTTTTAATTTCAATCAATTCAATAATTTTATTTATAGATTATATGCATTGATTATATATTTTAACATGATCATGGTTACAGGTTAGTCACCAATAAAGCAATCAAGTTGGAATCAAGTAAAGAAAAGGTGTGTTATAAACACCCAAATATGCATTCCTTTACTTTAAACTAGCATTTTCATTACTAGATTAAATTTGAGGGAATGTAAATTATAATTTCTGATTCATATATCACCTTATTATTATACACTTGGAAAAATCAAATCTTGGTTGTTCCTTTCCCACTTTTGTAAGTCTCACATCTATTTTATCTTGTGTCCCTTAGCCTATCACTTTATCCAAATAGTTTTATGTTGATGACCAATACCTTTTTTAAAAATTATAATCATATATGGTAAAAATAAAAACATGTTAATATATGTCATCATAGAAAATATGTGATCATTATAACCACATATGAAACAAGTAATCTAGGGAAAGGGAAATTGTGTTTTAATAGAGCACACAAGAAATAGTGTTTATATTTTATTAAAAAATTAGGGGTTAATGTTAATTATCTATGTGTTTAACCCTAAAGTTATTTCTAAATTAGGGTTATATAGAATATTAAAGGGGTATATGGAAATGAAAATGCACAATCATGATAATCAGATTTATAATAGATGAATTAGGTGATAAAATAATATATATCATATAATGAATTTATTATGCTAATTTATAATAAAAATAGTAAGTAAATCTATGCTAGATATGTAAATGAGAAAGAAGTAATGTATTTATTTTGTAACTTGTAAAATTTATCTCTTGGGATCCTCTTTCATTAAAAAACTGTAGATGTGCTTTCCTTATTATTGATATGGAAAAGGGAAGATTTTTTGAATTAAATTCTTGATATAATGATTTTGATAAGTTACCTTGGTATCTTGTGGTCTTTTCTAGGTGAATAATTAACAAGGGTTTATTTTTTATTTATTTCAATCCCTTTGAATAAATAACTCACATTAAAACATTTAGGCCAACCATTAGGATACATTTCATTTACAAATTGTATGACTTAGGGAATTGGAAACTTACATTGGGTTAAGACACTAACATCGATGTAGGTTTCTATCCCAAAAGTTAGTATTTAGGGAGAAATAAAGCAGGTATAGTCTCATAACTTATAGAATTGGAATATAAGTAGGTTTTAAGCATTATGGAAGATAAAAGGTTTGGTTCATCAACATAAGATTGGTCAGACTAAGAGATATGCCAAGGGGCACATGATAGAGAAGACGCAAGACCTCAAAAAGTGGGAAAGGTATAAAACTAAGAGGAACAACCAAGGTCTATGTTTTCCAAGGGTAAAATACTAAGGTGATATATAACCCATAAAATAGTGTCTACATTTCCCCCATTTAATAGAGTAATGAAATTGTTAGTTTTAAGGAAAAGAATGTATACTTGAGTGTGTATAACACACCTTATATTTTATTAATTCCAAATTTAATGCTTTGTTGATGATTGACATAAAAAAAAGAGAATTTTATATTACATAATCAATTCATATAATATATAATTGAAAGTATTAAAAATATTGTAATTGAAAGAGTAAGGTTTAGGAGTACACATGTGTGTCAATGTAACCCTCTTGCCTATTATAAAGTTGACTTTAAATACATATCATTTTAAGCAATATATCTAGAAAAATTTAGATAAATCTATAAAGTGCATATATCTAACGAGAGATAAATAGAGAGAGATAAATATTGGAAGGCACATGCCCCCAACCTTGGAGAAAAGGTGGGTTTCTAGTTGGTGGTTAAGATTAGCTCAACCATGAAACCCAATGATACTTATA
The DNA here is from genome assembly GCA_037957365.1 of Torreya grandis. Lineage (NCBI taxonomy): Eukaryota > Viridiplantae > Streptophyta > Pinopsida > Cupressales > Taxaceae > Torreya > Torreya grandis. The sequence continues at coordinate 281,562 of JARHVA010002825.1, read as the reverse complement.
ACTTGGTAATGTTGGATTATAAAATAAATTAAAACATGAAAATTTGGTAATATTTAGTGATTTAAACACCTCAAACCTACCAAAAGAGGACCAACTACAATAGTATATAGACTCAATAAAGTCTATAAAACTATGTTTTGGGTATCAGTGCATAAATGTCCATGATATGGTAATAGTGCATAAGATAATTTTGAAATCTAAAACTTATTTAAATTTTGAAATATTAATAACACATTACATATCATATGCACCTTATCTATGTCTCATGTTGAAACTATGTATAACAATGGTACCAATGTATAAATTTTTTCAATAATTATGGATCTGAAATATATAATTGTGTGCTTTGGTCAATTTGGAAATTGTGTAAGTGTTGAGAACATGCTTATAAGGCATTCCACCACTACATATAAATAATTATGAAAACTAAAATACGTACCAATGTGAATACCATGTTTCCAAAACATTCCCCCACTATAATATGGAGATGTTGAATATTGAATATGGAGAACATGCTTCCAAAACATGCTCTTCTAAATTTGAAAATTGTGAATTTGTGGAAAACATGCCTATATTACATGATCCCATTGAATTTACAAAATGATATAATTATCACATACTAAATAATTATGAAGAACATGCTTCCAAATCATGCCTTTAATAAATCTAAAAATTGTGCCAAATGTTAAGAATACATCTCTATGACATGCCCCCATAATATGCCTCCCCTCTTTTGAGGTGAGGGAATATTAGAAACTGGTAGTTACCTCACCTTAAAAGGATAATACAATTTTAGAATCTATGAATGTAATGATGTAACATATATAAGCAACATGTCTAGGTAAATGTGTCATTGAAGTACATAGAATAATGAGATCACTTGAAGGCCTAAGATGCATGATAAGGATCTTGGAAACATCTAGATAGTAACAATACAATCTCAACAAGTAAATGAAGCATACACATAAGAAAACTCAAAATCAAGTCAAAATGTAATGGTCCAAGGAGACCAAAAACATAGGGCATGTTCAAATTCCACATAATCAAAGGAACATGGATTATTAAAATGTCCACAAAATCAAGCATGACATATTCAAATGTTCATACAATAAGAAATGGCATTCAAATGTCAAATAAGTCAAGCATAGGAATGGGGGATGAAAAGAAAGGATAATATTTAAATGCTCAAACATGTAATATAATAGCAAGAAATAAAATTGAGGAAGTACATAAATGAAATAATAAGTAATGAGTGTGAATATATCATAGTATCCCATGGATAAAATGTGTTAGAAAAAACCTCAAGTACATAGAATATCAAGTATCATGTGTAAGATATAATTATAGATAAAGGCATGTGTAAGTACGTATATGATCTAAAAATATGATAAATTAGGATGACCATAGAATGATATAATTTATAAGTATCATGATCATAAAGGTGGATGCCCCAATGTCCATTGACATGAGTAAAGAGAAGGGCCAAAATAAAAAATAGGAATAGATCATATATTGGTGTATGCCTATATCACCCTCAAGTATAATCATGACACACATGTGTATGTAGGATTAACTGGTATGCCATTCATTAACATGGAACTAACACATAAATGTCAAGGAGTTAATAGAATATGTAGGTTCTGAAAATAGTTTTGTATTTTTGAATGTATTTTTATTTATTTATTTAATTTTTGGAATGTTTGAAATGGAAATACTATCCTACAATCCCATCCAAAAGTTGATCATATATCTCCCCACTATGAACATAGTGTAATAATAAGTTGACATTGTCAAGGAGCATGTTTATGTGTAATATATGTCACTATGGTATTTATAATGCTATGTGTATGTAAAATAGGAATATGTGGTCTTGGAAAAATAGTAAGAGTAATATTATGGGTTCATGGAACCCATAATTGAGTTATTTATCATTTATTTAGAATAATATCAATAGAAACATGTTTAGGTGATTTAAATGTTTGAATATGGTACATAGTAGATGATAACTCAGTGAATCCATAGTGCATCTCTAATGTGATGGTATCTCATGTCCTAAACACCTAGTAAATGGGATTTCCTATTACTTACCCCTTTCCAGTGAATTGACCTTACTAGGTTTGATAGTTAGCTACTTGGGCATAGTTTATATTATTCAAGAGGATACTCATATGTGATTATAGAAACTATAATTATTTGATTGAAATGAATGTATTTAACACATCCCTACAATATATAAGGTATTTCTCAAAGTGTATGGATCCAAGGTCTTCTAAATATCATATAAAATATGCTCATGGAATGTATAACTAAAAAGGTAGTAACTACATGTGAAAGACTAACCTATAAAGGTAGGTCAATCTTGCCAAAAACATTCTAGGAGGTCCCATCAAATGATCTAATTGATATAGTAGAAGGATATAAATCATTATGAGTATAACCTAAGTACCTAATTAATGTCATAGTACAAACATTTTCACTTGCACCATTATCAATATTAACATTGTGTATAGGTTGGTGATCAAGGAATGCTTAAATGAATAAATAATGAAGATCAAATTCATCATCCTTGATCTCAATGTCATCAAAAGTAATACAATATATATGAACCATAAGAGGTAAATGTCATGTATAAGTACCAATAATCCCATCTAATGGTTGCTCATAATGTGATGGAGGAGGATGTGAATTATATGCCATTTTCACTTTTGTTTCACTTTTAGAATGTTCTTAAAAAAGATTATTAAATATTTTATATTTTTGGTGATCACTAGGTTATAAACCTAATTCCTTTGGAGTATCATCAAATGAAATATTTTGGTCATCAATAAGACCTTGGAGGTTATGTTTAAGGTAAAACATCTAATTGTATAATGTCCTAGTACCTATTGATAATCATAATAAGCATTCACATAATATTCTTTGGGTAGATGTATATTTATATAAAACTCTATATGATGAGGGAGAGATATAAGCTAATAGTCTATTAACTATAGGAGTAATGAAGTTGGGGATTAAAGTAAATGTGTAAATTATCTCCTTGGTGCATTGGATAGGAAAATATAGTTAGGCTACTATGAAAAAATTTTAACCATGGTGGTTGTTTCCTTTTTAGGATTAAGAGGATTTACCTTATAACTTGGTTTGATTGTAAAATTGGTAATGGATGTAGATGTAGCTAGTGTGTTTACTACATACTTGATCTTATTTAATGAAATAAGTATTATTTAATGGTCTCGTATAACAAGACACAAGTCATCAAAAGATTTGAAATTATTAAAAATAATGGACTCATTTAAATGAGAAGGAAAAATTTGCTTGAATATGTCTTGTAAATACTTATCTACCACAAGATTGGCAATTTCAACTAGCATTGTCTTATATCTTAAGACATATTCATTAATAGTTTCATTTGTTCCTTGTTTAATATTTGTAATTTGGGCATATGAAACTTTTTTATAAATATTAATGGAAAAGTGTGCTAAAATATAATATTTAATAGGTTTTAATGCTTTTATATATTGAGAGGTAAACCACATAACCATCTCAAAACATAGTCTTTGAGGCTTCTTGAAAATAATTTGGTCAATAGTTTATCATTAGAGGAATGATCAAGGCATGTCACATAAAAAGGATTAAATATTTTATTTAGGATCACCTTTTCCATCATAAAATTGAAACTTAGGTGGAAGAAAACTAGTTAGCAAAGGGTGAAAATATATCTCAATTGTAAGAGGGTTATGAAACACATCTTGTGAATTAATAACATGATGAGATTTTAAATAATTTTGTTTAATGTATGTAAAATTTTCCTCCAAGGTATATATATATTGAAGGAGTGTTTGAAATATATACCAATTGGGATTTAAATTATCACGTTGAGTAGTCACTGAAGGGGATGTAAACATGGTTTGATTACTAATAGGCATTGAAATTGGTATTTGAGTTGAAACATTTGTTAATTCCATTATAGATGTAGCAATATTAGTTTCAGGAAACAAATGTTGGGAGACATAATCTATGCTTACACTATAAGTATTAAGTGGTAATGTGTTCAATGTGAAGGATGTTTCAACTATACCTTTTGAAGTTTTTGTTTCCAATATAGTTTTGAGGATATCCTCAAGATCTTCATGGTTTTGATGAATACACTCATGAAACAATTCAATTTATTGCACGTGATCATGGTCTATTTTCTCATTTTCATTTGTTTCACATTTTTCATTATTAGAATATTGTTCTTTGATAACCCCATTAGTATGTTTTTCATTCTTAATAGGTATCATCATGATCCATAGTATGAGCTCCCTCATTGGTTTGACATATATTATATGGTGGGAGGGGAATTTTAATGTGTTTAATAAGCACATATCATAATCTAGGGCTATTCCTAAGTTTCATGAGAAATAATATAAGTAATAAATGAAAAATTAAAACAATTTACAACCCTAGATGAATAAAAAAACCTATGAATTTTAAATGTTTGCGTTTATATGAATCAGGTTCCCCAAATGTTTAACCCTAAAATGAGTTATCTATTAGGATTAATAGAATATTAAATGGGTATATATAAATGATAATTCACAAGGGTGATAATTAGATATAAATCATTCCAATTGGGCGATAAATATAGTTTAACATATACTAAATTTATTATGTTGAGTTATGCTAAAAATAGAAAGTACAACTATGGTAGATATGGAAATGACAAAGAAGTAATGTACTTGTTAGAAACCCAAGTTACACCCTAATGAATTATATTTCTTAGATATCCTTCAAACTTGGACTAACATTGGATTGGTCTATAGGTTGTGGGATACTTGTACTTAGACCAAACCTCGAGATTATGAGGCTAGCTCCTCTAATGTATCAACTTTGCTCAGTTTACTAAAACCTACTTTTGCTTTGGGGGTGAAAAGAGTTATAAGGATACCTGAAAGGTAAATCTATACTAATGATGGTGATACACCTATATTGCCTGTTCATCCACTTAATTTTGTACTACTAACACTAATAAGTAATGAAAATCAATGAATCTTACAACTATAAGGGACTCATATGCAATAGTGTTTCACATAAAGGTTTCATCAAGTGATCAAATAATGAGGGAAATTATGGAATGTCTGCTTCAAGGCACTAACCAATCAATATCTCCACTATTAGCTCAATCACTCAACATCAAACACTAAATAAGACCTACATAAGATGCCATACTAGTAATTAGCTGAGATTAGGACCTACCAAATGTGAAAATAAAACTAATATAAACACATTAAAACTATATTAAGAGATCTAAAAATAGTCATTTTATTCACTTGATAGATTACAAAGCCTAATCTTGACAGAGTTTCATCATGCCCATGAAAGGAATCCTGAAAAAAGGCTTAAAATCTTGAATATATAAAAAATGAAAAGAAGATAATCCAAAATAATGGAATATAAGAGAGAAGAAATATTAATCAAATCATCAAATCAAGTTAGACATTAGTTACAACTTGCTACCAATAGTCTTCAAAACATCTCTCTATGTCTAGTGCTCTTACATGCTCCTTGAATGAGCTCTTTAGCATTGAAAACAAGGTGATGGGCCATAGTGACTTATTCAAACTCCTTTTGAAGTATGATGCAACATAACTTATCAAATAAATCCACTTGAAATTTATTCATACATTGATTTTCTCTTAAGGGTCAGTTAACTTCATGATAAGGATAAGTTATGTGTTGATTGACAACTCAAAGACCAGTTATTCATGTAATTTTCCACTTTAATACCAATTAAATAATGTTATTTAAACTAAATATTAGTATGTGGCATGGATTTACTTTCCATTAACTCATTTTAATATCCTTCTATGTCATATTTCACTTTACTTGATTGACCAAGTAGCTTTACTAGGCTAATTAGGCTTAGTAGCCTAGCTACCTATACTTGATGGCTCTAAAAACCCTGAATGAAACTTTTAAAACCTAAAAATATAATGATTTTTATACATTAATAAATTCCTCACATCATGAAATGGGTCCTCGTATGTAAGCAACACCTATAAAATGCCAAATTAGTTGACTAGGTTAGCTTGGCATCTAGATCTCCAAACTAACTGATTAGACGAAGTTCATACAGGATTTTAAAAGAATGGTTTTGATAATATTATTATTTTAGGATTTATAACAAGTTCCAAACAATAATCACCAATGATTGTAATAATATTAAACTACCTTGTACCTCTATTTCTTCATATTTTCCTCAAAAACCCTTATTTTTTGATAGGTTTGTATAGTTTGTTACATCACAATACCATTTACAAGACATTATATAAGTTTAATTCATGTTTTCAAGTGGTTATCAAGTGATTTATGGGTGTTTGGATGCAAGAAACTTCGCTTTTCTCAAAATTGGTCTATAAGAGGGTTTAGGGAGGGTTTTAGTGGTGAACATTATTAATGATGGTTCATAAATTAAAAATATAAAAAAAATAACTTATTTACATGTATATTTATAACATATACCCCTTAAATTTTATTTAAAATATTGGGTTCCCATGTAAACGGTGTACAAAGATACATATGTAAAGAAGTTGACTTGTAGGGTTCTGCTTGCATTCTAGACCTGATTATGGTCTTAGTGATGGTTCATAAAAATTATATCCTCAATAAAATAAATAATTAATTTATTTTAATTAAACATGATTCATAAAATCATTCTAAAATAATTTGGTCTAATTCCTCTTGTGATGAAAGATATGAGCTTTGAAACAAGTAGCTCAAACTGAGTGTGTGGACTGTGTAGTTCAAATTTTCTCTGTGGACTAAAACTAACCCTTCCATTTCATTTATCATAATTAAGTAAATTTTATTCTAAATTTAAAAACTAATCATATTTTTTCATTATTTCATATTTACTTTATAGGGTTTGCAAGTGCCTCAAGGTGATATAGGCCTTTTAGGTCTAAAGCTAGTTTTTAGGCCTAATTAGCCAAATCTAAGTAATAGAGGTTTAAGTGACCCATAGGATGATATGGGGAGGCAAAAAAATCATGATAAATTGGTTTTTAAGTTATTTATAACCTATGTGACTTCATGGTCTCTTAAGACTGCCTATTGGTTTTCTCTGTCTGCCTATGTGTGCATGGAGTTTTGAGGTTTGCAAGTCCTTCCTCTTTCATTAATAGAGTTATGAAGTTTTAAAATTATATAAAATTATATTATATTTATAATAATAATTTTTTATTATCCTTAAATTCACCCTATACTCTATATGCATTGATTTCACTACCCTAAGATTTTAAGTAGTCTTAACTTGTAAAACCTTGATGGATGGGTTTGGTGGTCTTTATTGTTTAACCTAAGATTTATTCATAAAGAGATGTTTTTTGTTATTATAAATTATATATTATCTTCATACCAAGTTCATATTAATTTAAATAACACTCTAATCACATGGATTTCACCATTAGTACACAAGCATGTCTATTTTCCTCTTCTTAAACCTACCCTCAAGGTCATCTATATTGAAAACATAAGTAATACATACCTAAAATATAATATGAGTAAATTAAATATAATATATTATATCTTTAAAACCTTTAATTAATTTTAAAACTCTATCTTACTCTCATAAGACCTTCAATTTGAGCACCTACTCTCATAGGACTGCTTAACTGACTGCATGTGGTCTGTGACAAAATAATGACCATTTACACCATAAGTATGACCTTTAGGATGGTATGGAAAGATAAAAATAGTCATAATTATAATTTTAAAAAAAATATAACCTAAATTCACATAAATAATCTTTAAAACCTTAAATTCTCTCAAAACTACCTTTAGGCATTGACAGTGTTTGCAATTTTCATGGTTTTTCAACTATATCGATTCAGTTATGACCTTTTTGTGATTTATACTATGAAATAATGGTGTAAAAAAGTATTTAATTATGTTTTAGTGACCTTAATGTAATATTATTTATCATTCATTGGTCAAACTTATTCTTATATACCCCATCAAACACCATGTCTCTTCAAAAAATCTCAATATGACTGCCCTGCCTTACAGTTGCAGGTGATGATTGGGGAAAATGAAAGTGATTGAGATATATTTCACCATAATTTATCAAATTTTATACATACCAAATAAAATTTAAACCCTCCTCTCAACTCTTTATTTTCAATCATTTCTCTTCAAAGGTGTTCTTAGGCTCTTACACAATCCTAATTCTATACACAGGCTTATGTATCTTCATGGGTTGGTAGAATAGGTTATATGATATTGGTTAAGGTATTATGATGTTAATTTTACATTTTAATATATATATATATATATATAAACTAAAAATTTTACTTCATTAACTAATTTGATTATGAACTGTACCTTTAGGGTATGTGGATAGGTCAATATAATTGACCCTAGTATAGCTATAAACGAACATTTCAAGGTTGACAGTGGAATGAACCTTGATTTGGAAAATATTATTCATAATATTTATTCATTTAAAACTTAATAATTTTTATTATTCCTCCATTTATCATGAGACTCTTTTATTAAACACTTTGCTCTCATCCTCTTTGCAACTTGGAAATAGGCTTGTGTTGAGAAGGTTGTAGATAATCTTGACTATGTGTACGTATTATGTCATTTTGTAGTTTGGCCCTGTTAAATTTAATTAAATTATCCACACCATTAAAAGGGACTCTCAAACCTAATAATAAAACTTATTAAACCTAAAAACATGACAACATCTTCTTCATAGTCAATATATTTGACTCTAGTATTAGCATAATTCAAGAGCTATCCAACACTATTGTAGGTGAAGATTCTCATTAAAACATGACCTAATTTGAGTTTGATCAATACAACGGTATTATTTTAACCAAGTTTCATTTCCACCACCTTGAAATATTGTGTTCTTTATACACATTATTCTACTTTTGAAAATGGGCTTTTCTTCATCATAATCTTGACTATGTGTAAAACTTGATCATTATACAGACTATACATAGTTTTAGGCCTTGAAACACAATAATATAGTGAAAAAGTCACTCAAATAGTCTCTAATGGTCTTAAATTTTCTTAAATTTCTTCATTGATTTCAATTTTTCCTCACAAAGATGCAAGTTTCTCCCTTGGTTTGAAACTGAGTTTGTTCCTTAAACAGGCCTATATGTTATCTTAGTATGATTGACTACAGGTTCATTGGATTCCACTTTTGATTTATATATTAATTTAATCCAAAATATATATAAATAAACCCTCATTAATGCCTCTTATTCATGCATCTATTCCATGATCATTCCTTCATGATGACTATATATTGTACATTCATGTGATTGTGTGAGGTTCTTTTATATGGAAAGAGGTGAAATTAAACCTTGATAAGGTCACAAAACATTATTGGTGATATTATCATTAATTAATTAAAATTTAATGATATTTTAATGAAAAAATAACTTTAATGAGATATCTTATAGTCTCTCCTTCCTTTTCACTTCCATGAAAACTATTGATTGTGCTTTCATTGGCTATAGGTGATGATTCACTTAGTCTTAGTAGGGTTTTAAGGTTTATACAATATTTGAATGACCATGATAATTAAAATATTACTTTAATCCTCATTAAAAATGGATAAATGAGATATAAGTTTATAAAAGGTGATGATATGAGTGTGGATGATGGGAAAGAGAATAGAGATGGAGTAACAAGCCTAAAAAAGTGATGAAAGACTATGAAAACCTGTGAAGTGGGATGAACATTAAGGATAGTGTAAATATAATGAATCAAATACCTTGATATTAATTAATACTATGATTTATTAATATACATATTACTAAACCAAATATACCATATTTTAGGTCTTAGACAAGCATATAATGCTGGAAATGGAAACCTAAGATTTGTCAAAAACCTTAACAAATGCTAAGTTTCCTTATATTTTGCTAAATTGAGACTCCATGAAGATATTAAGATCACATTTATGGATTAATTTATATATATATTTTAGTAATATTTTATAATATTTAATTAATAACACAATAAAATGAAGGAAACTTGTAAACCATACCATTAAGAACCATGAAATCCATGGATCATCCTCTGAACTATACAACTTCTCCAAACTACCTACAGACTTAAAGTTAGTTATGTATGCCATCTTAAGATACATATTAACACACACATGTGGAATTAATATGAATATTACCATGTTAATGTGATTCATATTCTTTAAAAACTCTGTAAACTTGATTTTTTCTATCATGATGCCCAGATGAGGAGAAATCTCAAAAAATTGGTTGTTTGCTTAGATGAAGATGGCATAGTGAGTACCTTAACTGATTAAAAATGTTCAATTAATGAGAGAGATATAACATGATAAAAAATTTACATATATTGAATATTTATCATACCCCTTTCTCTACCCAAAATTCTAGACCTTGGTTTTCTTTGTCATGGTTGTACCATCTAAAAATCTAAAGGGCTCTCTTGATGTGCAAAGAAGCTAGGTGAATAAAGGGAATTCGTTTTAGGCATATATTAGGTATTTTCACCTTTAATATTTTATATAACTCATTTAATGACTTAAAATTCATTATAATGACCTTTGCTAAATGGAAAAGGTTGTACAAGTCTATACTCTTACAAGAAAACACATGAAAATACTCCTTTCTTTGCATGTTATTCAAGATTGAAGCTTTGAATCACCAATTTACGGTAATTTAATGATAATAAAAAGTAAAAATACATTTTATAAAAATAATTAAGTCTTTTTAAATATTTATGGGTCCAAATTTGGAACATGGGAATTAATGGAGGCCTTTTATATGCTTATACTTGCATGAAGAGATGGATCTAAAACATAGGAATTTTGAATTAAGGTAATGAAATAAATATTAAAGTAATTTAAGGTATTCTTCATGATTTAATATCTTTATTACTCCAAATTTATCATTAAAAAACTCAAAACCTTCACTTTTAGTCAATATACCTATAGTAGACCACCATGTAGAGGCTTGTAACATTGCCATGAAAAGTTTCAAGTTATAAGGGTTGGTATTTGGAATTGACAAGCCAGATTAAAAATAGTAATTATCTTTTAAATTTTCAAATATATATATTGGTATAATCCTTTATTACTTCATACATGTATATTTTTTCCCTATGATTGATATGGAAATAAGGAAGCTTGGCTCAATTAGTGTCTAGTAAAATGATTTTGATAAGTTTCATTTGTATATTTTGATATCCTATATGTGAGGAGTGAATTATGGTTTATATTTTATTTATATAAATCCATTTTGATAAGTAAATCACATTAAATAACTTAGTTCAACCATTAAGATATGTTTCATTTACAAATTAGATGACTTTATGGCATTGGACACTTACATCGGGTCAAGGTACTAGTGTCAATCCATGTGTTTATCTTGGACATTAGTGGATAGGGATTAATAAATTAGGTAAAATATATAAATCCATTTTGATAAGTAAATCACATTAAATAACTTAGGTTAACCATTAAGATATGTTTCATTTACAAATTAGATGACTTTATGGCATTGGACACTTACATCGGGTCAAGGTACTAGTGTCAATCCATGTGTTTATCTTGGAAATTAGTGGATATGGATTAATAAATTAGGTAATTTACTAAAAATTTATAGAGGTGGAATATAAGTAGGTTTTAAGAATCCTAGGTAAGATATAAGGTCTGGGTCATCAATGTAAGACTGGTCGGACTAAGAGATAGGCTAAGGGTCACAAGATAGAGTAGATGCGATACTTCAGAAAGTGGGAAAGGTATTTAACTAAGAGGAAAAACCAAGATCTAAGTTCTCCATTTGTAAAATATTGAGTTGATATATAATCCATAAAATATATTTACAATATGTCAATGAAAAATGTAATAATTTGACTCATATTATATACATGACGTAAATCATGGAATTTTTAAATAGAAATTGATAATACACAATAGAGATTTATGTGATAAAAACATTACACAAAATAAACAATAATAAGATTTTTTTTCCATATAAATACATTTAGACATGAAAATGCACATAATGTCATAATGACACACATCATGATTAATAAACACAAAAAAATACAATAAATGACATGAATTCGACCCAACATGAACATGACATGGATTATAATATCCTATAACACAACTAAAATATGATGTGACAAGACACAATCAATGTATCCATAATATACATGAAAAATAGTATAAAACACATTAATGTTCACTAAATTCATAGTCATCGATAATAATTCAACATGGAGTAAGTAGTGTTAGTCCACATAATTAGTCAGTATCATCATCTAGTATATAAAATCACAATATTCATGTAAATGGCACTCTAATAAGTATGAAAAGAGTAATTTATGTATAAATTATCTAATATGACAAATGGATAAGTATATAAATATATCAAATAACTAACATAGAAATATATAATTTTAAAAAGTACCAAGATTTCCCAAAAGGGGTATACATATAATGTAAATAGGTTTCCCATGGGTGTGATCAATGTCATGCACCTTTATGTCCATATCTCATATATAAATTTTATGTATTGCATTTATCTCATGTATATTATGAAAATCATGTGTCTAGAAAATTGATATGTAACTCACCCCACACACACAATCAATTATGTGTATCATCAATAAAATGTGTGCATATATCCTAGTATTATTTTAAATATTTGAATGTTTTTGTACTTTAAAAATTATTTGAATGTTCTTTTATTTGTTAACATCTATATAAAAATATACTTAGATAATTAATAAATTCTAAGGAGAAATTTTATGACATAGAATAATATGATAGATTTTGATAATCATTAGCATATGTCAAGTCATAATGCACACCAAGTATAATAAAAAATAATTGTAAACAAGGTAATTATTATGCCTTCATTATATGGTAGATTCATATCTCAAAGGATTATGTGAAATAAATAATAATATTTGATTTTACCCAGTGGTAAACAACTAATGTGTGAATGGAAAAATATGTGTAGGCCTATAATATATGTGATCTTTTAATTTTCAGTGTGTACTAGGAAAAAAAACATATATAATCAATATGGAAAGGTGGGATAGTTTTATGCCACATCTAGGTGTAACTATTATAAAGAGTGATATATGCATGTTTTATCATAGGATAACTTGTGAGAATGGTTGGAATAGTATAACAAATCAAAATTTAAACACAATAATAAAATTGGATTTAAGGGATATAAGAATGTTCAAAGAAAATTCATATGTACATGTCCATGTCAAAAATAAAAGAATGAAAGGATAAATTAGTCAACATAGAAGAGGATGATCAAGCAAGAAAATAATAATAAGTTGTATCCAATTGAACCTATGATCCCATCAATGGAATGATCTAGTGTAGGTCCCACACCAATCAATGCAAAATTTTCATGTCATGGTGAGTTGTAGAGCATATATCACCACATAAATTTAAAAAATAGTCAAAATATATATAATATAAAAAAACATTACTATGGTTGATAATTGTGTATGTATTTTGTATCTTTAATAGTGATATTAACATGTGGACTTCATTGTATGTTGGTATAATTCATCAATGTTATTTTTGGAACATGCTCACAAGACTATTTTAAGACTATCATAGGATGTGATGAAATAGATACTGTATGCTAAACTCAAATAGGCGTGATAATGTATATTTTTTGGAAAATCAACCATCATGTATGAATATTCACTTATTGTTATAATGTAATATGTACTATTTGTGGAGGTGGAACCTATGTATGTTGTATAATAGGCTACTATGGAATCACATGAGGAAATGTCTTGGGATAGATAGGGTACTCATGTGCAACACTCATAATTATAACCACTTTTTATTATGGATATAATTAAAGAATAAATGTAAAAATATGGGTTTACATGTACCTTGTGTATCCATGGTCATCCTAATAGATATAAAATGCACCAATGTTGGGAAAAACTAAGAATAAAGTAGAATTAGTTATAGTTCCTACCATAAGTAATAACATAATTCCCCCAAGTAGGTTTTAACAAATTACATCGAAACCTTTATTATGTCTAATGTACCAATAAAGTATCTATGTGTGTACAACATAATATTAAGTAATTTCATAGTCCATATGTATTCACTTGACCCATTACACACCATAATTATTTGTATGGGATGTGAGTCATTGAAATCGTGTATGAATAAAGGAAAATTTGTAAAACCATCATCAATAAATCCAAGGCCATAAACATAATTTTATATCATTTAAGCTTTTTATTTTTAAGTGTACTAATAAGGACATATATAGATGAGCCTCTTCATATTTAGGAGCATTAAAAACTGGAGGATGATGTGCATTATAAGTCATATATATCTTGAGATTAGTCTTGGTTTATTATGCCTAATGTTTTTTGAAATGGATCATAAAAAAATTAATATTTATATTAATTTATTTAATTGAATCATTAGTAAATGTGTTGTTATCATTAAACTCAATATTTTTATTCTCAATTACATTTTGGATCTCATTTTTTAAACCAAAAAATATTATTAGAATGTCATGTGCATCTATGTCAATAAAAATATGTGTTGATATAAATATCTATAGCTGGATGAAAGGATATGAGGTTACACTAAAATAACCTTTGAAAAACCTTATGAGTATGTTTTGGTCATCATGTGAATTATCTCCATTGATGGGAATAAAAATCAAGCTTGGTAGTAGGTTGTGAAATCACATTTATTTTTGTTTTATCCTCATTCATAGTATCATTAGTCTTAGATTTTAATTGTGAATTGATATGAAAATTAGCATGATAATATATTTAAGGGTTATTACCATACTTTAATTCATATATGGATATAATATTAATCTCATGGTCTTTGAGTGTATGGAACATGTCATCAAAATATTGAAAATAATTTAACATTATAGTTATGGATGGTTGAAATTATGATTTGTTTGAAAATATATTGTAATTAATTTTTGCCATAGGATTTGTCATTTTTAACAAAAAAGTATTTTAGTGAAGCACATAGACACTAATGGACTCGATATGTCCTTGTTTGAGTTGTGTAATTTGAATATAATAAACTTTATCACTAATGTTCATAGATAAATGAAATAGTAACTTGTCATCCAAAGGATTTAAAACATATATTTATTAAAGAGAAAGGTCATAAATCCATTTCAAATTATAGTTACTAAGGATCCTATGAAAAATATTTATTAACAACTTATCATTAGTCACATAATATAAACATGCTACATGGAAGGCTATAAGATGTTATTTTATATCACCTTTAACATTGAATGGTGTAATCTTAGGCAAAAAAAATAATGTAGGTGTGTGTAATCACCTAAAAGTGGTATTTGGATGCTAAGAGTGTCGCTTGAGTTAGCCTATTATTATCTTAGCCCTACACCTATCTTAGATCACTTGCCACACTTTTTCAATCATTATGTAGACCATAATCAGTTATAGTCAACCAAAACATAGTCCTAAAACAATTTTCTTAGATTTCAACCCAATTTTTATATAAATATGATAGGTGAACATTAATTCCACATTTGGGACACTATAGCCACATGGCTCTAGTGTCCCCAACTTGGCGCTATTGTCCTTAGACCTAAATCTCTTGAATGGATACATTTTCAAATGTGTACCCCTCCCAAGGTCAGCCTAAGCACATTATCTTATACACACAAGAAATAGATATCTATAAATACAAGTCTATTTGACCCTTATTCACTAGATGGAAAAAATATGGAAAAGATTTTCAAACTAAAGACAAAGTTGATAAAAATTAAGGTATTTGATCCTTATTTTTCCCTATTTCTACTACTACCATCTGAAGACCTAGATTTAAAATATTTAAAATCTCAACAACATTCAAGGCATCCAAGTCCACTCTCATTCTAACATTAACTTGTAATTTCATCAAACACTAGGTGGGAGAAGTACATCAGTCTTGATCCCTCTTTAGAGTATTGGTATGTAGGCAAATATCTTCATAGTAGGGTGTTGAGGATGTCTAGCCTATCCTACTAACAAAAATATAATTATTTCTCATGCCATAATTACAAGGAGGATTAGGGTTTTAATAATACACTAGGTTTTGCATGCACAACATAGAGCTCTAGGTTTCGTGCATGTAGGAAAAAGACTTAAAAACATAGGTGTAGGTGATCCTAAAAATTAGGAATAGTCCCACAAAGGGGACACTACCACCACTTGGATAACACTACACAAACATGAAAATATTGTATATATAAGGTGATACTATCCAATTAGTAAATGAACACTATATTTATGTTGAAAACACTTAAAATTTTCCAAAACATAAGTTTTAGAACATATATCATATGTGGTATTCATTTTACAGATAAGTATTTATTTATGCCAATTTATTCCTATTTTTATAAATTCAAAGAAGTTTAAATGCTATAACAAATTAGTGCTTAATTATATCAATTTATTTAAATGATTTAGACATCGTTTCCCTTTAATTTAAACATAGGTTTTACATAGTAAAACCCTAAAAAGGTTAAATCATTTGGTGGACCCATCTTACTTGGAATATTACTTCAAACCCTATATTGCATTCATATAAATTTTTTGAAATAAATTTAGGGATAAATACTTATGATTTTATAATATTTTTTAGAAAACCTATCTTATTATAATCAATTTCATATCAAGGTTTCAATTTATTTTACATCTAATTTAAATTATTATAAAGAAACCCCATATTCAAAAACCCTAACCCTAGATGCTCTTAGGGTTTGAATTTTTTTCTCATATTTTCATTCACTACTATTAAATTTTAAAAATTCATATATTCTATTTTAGTATCTCTATTTAAAGTTCTTTACTATATGCCATATAAAAATTCTATCTCTCTTCCATTAATAAGAAGTGTTAGAGTAGGTGGTAATCTTATAGATCATATTCAGGTCCCTATTATCCAAACCTATAAAAAGGATAAGGATCCTATTAAAAATATATATATTAATAATTCACAACTTGATTATGTGGAATTAAATGAAAATACATTTGAAGATGAAAAAAATAACCAAGATCAAGATAAGGCCCACACTGAGAATCAAGACACACTACCTCTACTTAGCGATAATGATATAATTATGAACAAATACAAGTTATTACAAGGATTCATAGATAGAATTTGTAAATAGACCCTTTATTATGCATATATTCTATAGGACATATTATAAATCAAGAATAAGATAAATAATTATCAATCTTCAACCCCTCTAGTTAGTAATGTTGTTACACCTTTAGTGGGGCCATCTCAACCAACTTAGATACAAAACCCAAGATTGTTATTCAACCATTAGTCATAAATACACCACTTGTGGCTATTTATTATTCTCTAGATGTAAAATCCCTTATTTAAGATATTCTTACTCTGTAATCTAAGGTGTTACATCTTGAGAAAGGAGCAGTTAGGCCATTATATGCCTTGGATTACAACAATCTCTTGTATACACTTTTAGCACATCACATAACATCAAATCCATTGCCATCTAGTTTCATGGCACCTAGGCTCACATTATATGATGTATAAGGTGACCCAAAGGATCACCTCAAATCATTTCACATAGCATGCTTGGATTATATGTCCAATAATGGGCTTCATATAAATTTATTTTCACATAGTCTCAAGGATTATGCCCTACAATGGTTCTATGATTTTCCAAATCAATCTATCACAACATTAAAATATTTACCTGACATGTTCCTATCACACTTATCTATAAACATTAGTGATAATAAATCATATGCACAAGTGGAAAAGCTAAATCAAAAGCCAAGTGATCTTATTGCCAATTATTTCTTATGATACAAGGAAATTTTATCCAAATTGACTAGCCCCATGGTAAAAAAAGATCTTAAAGATATATTTAAATATAGTATATTCACAACACTTCATGAAGTAATATTATTCAAGAAGTTTATTACATTTATTAATATGTACCATGTAATTAAGAAAAAAGAGGTTAAGATCTTAACAATGGGAAAATTGAAATACACAAATGGAATAGAATCAACTATTAGGAATTCAAAAAACCTCCATACAAGGTCAACGACACATAAAACAAAGGTAATAAAAAATTCATAGTAAATGCATCTTCTAATACTTCTCCTAAATTGGTTTTATATGCTCTTTAGTGTAGAGTCTTCACTAATCTTCTAGAGTCACTAGAATGAGTTCTAAAAAAACTATTGAAATACAATATCATATCTCTCTCTACCTTTAAAGTGGTTGATATGACATGATCTCTTCCAAAGAGTTATAATTTAAATGCATCTACGAGTATCTCAAGGCACAAGTCCACATGATATTTAGATACATTAGCTTGAAGAATAAGAGAAAAAATGTCATTGAGGATAACATTATTGATGTGGGCACATGCATAGAGGCACTAAAATAATATTTGAGAGAGACAAAGGCACTAAATATATTTTTATATCCTTTCCAAAAGCATATAGATGATGAGGTAGGGGCACATCAGGTGTTCACTATACATAATAAGAGCATCCATCACCATATTCCTCTCGCATAGTTATAGAGGAGACACATCAACTACATAACATTATTGGCATGTACCACACTATAATATCACCTAGACCACTTATCACATTTTTAGAGTAGGATATTATGGATGATGACATATATTTACATGTTCTCTTCATACAAGCATACACATACCACCATCTTATTCTCAATGTTATGGTTGATAGTGGGTCAAGCATAATGATGTGAACCATGACACTTTTACAAAACTTGGGATACATAGAGTAGCATATATTCCATATAGATGTAGTAATTAGTGGTTTTAGTGTCCATTGTTATAGATACATTTAGGAGATTGTGCTTCCACTATAGGTTGGACCAGCACACAGAGCAACTCAATTCTTAGTAGTACCTAGTGTTAGTGTATTTGGTATATTATTAGGTAGGTCATAATTATATTAGCTTTGAGTCATAACATCTATAGTATGTTTATGATTAAAGTATATACATTATAAATATGTGGTTAAGTTTGAGGGTGTCCCATATGAGTATCCTCTCCCCATCCCATAGGTAGTTCCAACATAGTTTCTAGCAATAGTTCCAACATTGACACCACTTATAGTTCTATAACCATTACTAGATATTGCATGTTTCTTAATAAAGCATAGAGTACATGTATTATGCATAAATAATAGTGTTTAATAGAGTAATTAGAGTAGGCTAGGTCTACTTCTATGGTATCTACATGCATGTATACTCTCCCATGGATACCATTACTTGAGACATCATTATATTAGAGATACATCACATATTATAGATGACATTATTCTACTAATTTTACACCGAGATCAATTATATTGGGTTATAGGGATTCTAAACATAAGGAAAATATATCACCTATAGATTATAATTCTACCAGATGGGTCCCTAAGACCCCTATAGTTCACGTGGCATCATAGTCAGTGTTATAGCATCATAACATCACTAATCCGGTAGCTTTAGACTTCTATTATATATCTCATGGGATCACAATTTCCATTTCATATCACATGCAAAAACACAATCCCCTATTTTACATAGTTCATGGTGATAATGAGTCTTGTTGTAGTATTAATATGTACCATTGGATAGGGTTCTTCAATCCCTTTCTAATTGAGATATAATATTGGGACAACCCTAGGATGTGGGTAAACTATGGTGGGGTTGAACCTCCAAAGAAGGCTAACTTCCTCTTGATGCTCACTTAAACTAATGATTTTATAAGGAAAATGGTTAGAAGGGGGGAAAGGGCTCCTAAGCAAGTGAAAAGGTAATGCACCAAAAGAAGATGGACACTCACATGAGATTGAACCCACACTAGATCAACATAAGATAGATATAACTCACACAACCTCACAATATTACTAATTGCATAAGTATTTCATAGAATACATTTAAATATAATACTAATATAGACTTGTAATAGATTGAAAACACCCTAAAAGAGGCAAGCATAAGGATAATTAACTAGGAATATTCTCCTTCACAAATCGATCATGCACAAGCATACTAAACACTAATCAAAGGCAAGAGATAGGCAAAGAGTCAATCTTATTGCTTCAAGAGGTAATTCTTAAAATATTTTGATAGATTTTAGCCTTATCAAATTAGTAACATTTTTCAAGAGTATTAATGAGTATCCTTGTCTCCCAGAAAGATGAAAATTCTAAAATTTGATAACCCTTCTATAGAAAAATGAAAGGGGTCATATAGAAAGAGGGAGAAGAGAGAAGAGGAAGCACACCATCCAAGAATAATTAATGAGATAACACATTTAAATGGATGCTCCACCACCTTTGATCTAATCATGACTAATAAATCATAGATCATATAGCCTTCATTTACTCCAATAATCTTTAAGCTCTTTTCATTGGTTGATAAATCTACACTAGAAGATAAGGGTTTGTGTTTAGATGATGGGTCACGATCCTTAATAAGAAGGAATATACTAAAAGATTATAAACAACATTAAATGCTCTATTTTTCTACTCAAATCCTTATATCTCTTGTTATGATTTTCCATGTCATCTCCACTTGCTTCATTATGAGTTTAAGGTCCTTATATCCATGTACCTGATATAGCCATGCCCAAGTCTAATTTTTGTGATTATTTGTCAGAGTTGGGGCCATATTGAAAAATGAGACACTCCTTCATATTCACCTATCTACCCTATTTAAATATTTGAGCATAGGTCCTTTTCTATAGTTTGAAAACCAATATCCTTTACTAGTTTTCCTATAGCTATTAATATCGACAAATGAATCTAACCATGTGGTCTGGTCTCATTTTGATAACAAGTTATTAACTCTTGATCTCTATTAGGTATAAAAACCTATTTTATCTCCTCAAAGCTCTAATGGTGATGTTTAGTCTAGTTTAACCTAGATCTTATTAGATTTTTGTTCCTTTGTATTTGCTTTATCTGGGTCAAAAACGGCTTTATTGACCTTCATAAAAAACTCATGGGCTTGCCTTTGCTCATTGGCTATCGATTATCAACTCAGATTATTGAAATTTTGGCCCATCTCACCATTTATTCCATTTGGTATGATCAAATGCATGCCATTGGATCTACTTTAGGGACCCTTTTTCACTTATTGACCTGCTCATGTGCCATAGATCTTTGATTCATGATTGAATGTGAGCCCTTGATCTTAATGAGACTCACCATTTGAACTCAAATGACTAATTCAAGAGGCCCAAATTTTACATCTACATGCCCTTATTTGATATCTACATGAACATCTTTGATGTTTGCATGAATGTCTTAGGATTTTTGAACCCCAAGGGTTATTTTCCATGGCTTAAATTTGACATCTACATGCCCATCATTTGGCATCCATATGAATGTATTTGACATCTATGTGAACATCTTAGGATTTTTTGAATCCAATGGTTATTTGACATGGTTTAAAATTGACATCCACATGAATGCTCCATTCTGTAAGTTAAACTTTGAAGGCTTAGATCTTGAGTTATAAATCTCATCAAGACATGAATTTTGTAGAGTATTATATTGGCACTGAGGACATTGATTCTATGAAATCCTTTGGCCTCATGAGGATTTTTTATCATACTTATAAAATACACATGTAATTTGACCCATCATTTTCTTCATTACATCTTAATGATGGTCTGGATCTTCAAAGCTTATGCTTGAAATTTCAAGGCTCGAAAAGAGTCCCTGAGACCTATGACACCTGGTTTATGTCCATGAAGTTCATGACCATCATGAAAACCTACCGACCTTCATAATTTGTAATATTAGACCTACTTCCAAGCCTACTTCCCAAAGATCAACAAATTACACTTAAAGCATTCTTAAAGTGCTTCAAAATCTTTGTAAGTGATATTTGAACTTTTTCTTCATTATTTGGTCACCCACTTAGTTAAGAACTTTGTTCATCTTGATAATCCATCCAAGAACTTCCAAAAATTGATTTTCCTTGGAATTTTTTTTTATGTTGGCCAATATTGACCAACATTTTTGGTGACATCTTGGGGTTACATCCCTACTATGTAAAATACTAGTAGCCTTAAACTAATTAATTAGGCATGTGGAGTCACATTCTTTTCCTCAATTTTCATTAAACTAATTCAAGGTTGAACCCTTTATATAAAAACTCTTCTTGAACTAAAAAGGATTAAAAAGAAACAAAACAAAAATAAATGTACCCAAGGAACTTATTAAAAGGGAAATAAACAAATGAAAGAGATGTGCTTAAAGAACTTAGAAGAAATCATGAAATCTATTATAATATTATACATTAGATATAACTTTTCTAATAAAAAAGTTTTAAATGAATGCCATTGATTTGGATGGGTAATACCTCTCCATCTAGTTGGGTATGCTATAAAACATTATTGTATTTGTATCCATGGATCAAATAAGGACCACTCCACAAGATATCAAAATTGGTATGGTTGCTTGGCTTGACCTTATTTGAATCCTACCTAAGGAATAAATCCCCTTCATTAAATTCAATTTATATGGATCTCTTATCAATGGATTTATTGACTTGAGCTTGATGTGAATCCAATGTTTTCATTATAAGGTCCCTAGTTTCTTGAAGCTTCATGAGCTCTGTCAAGCTCACTCTCCATCAACTCAAGCTAATGGGCTAACTCCAATATAGGTAGTTTAAGAGAAACATACAATTTGGATTCCCTTTCATATATAAGGGTATATGGAGAATTGCTAATGGTAGTTTTGGGAGTCACTATGTTAGTCCATAAGGCTATCCTTAGCTTTGTATTCCATATTCTTTGATTCTCTTCAATGGCTCTCATAATAATCCTTATCAAGTTCTTATTGGTGGACTCTACCAGTCTATTACCTTAGGGGTAATAGTTAGAGGATGTGCTGAAGTAGATTCCCAACTTAAGTTACCATTCACTTTTCTTCATGCAAACAAAATCTAAGCCATTATCTAAGATTATAGTAGCTAGGACCCTAAACTTGGTCACTATGTTATTATAAAAGTCCAATATTACTATCTCATTGGATTATTATAAGGCAATTACCTCCACCCACTTAGTGAATTAGTTAGTTATAGTGAGCACCCATTTATACCCTGCACTTGAAGGTGTATTTATCATCCCTATGAATTTTAAACCCCATTGCATTATTGGTTTTTCTACCTATATTGGGTTGAGTGGAAGGGCAACTAGTCTTTGTTTTCCTATAAAGAGAGCACACTTTTGACATTTCCTAACCCATGAATAGGCATATTTAAATAGGTTGTGTTATTAATAAACAAGTATCATTAGTTTTTTCTCTATTATTCTTAGAGAAAAATGGCCTCCTATAGGTCCATCATGAAACTACTCTAAAAGCTTTACCACTTGGTCATCATCTATACACCTAAGGAGTACTCCATTGAGGTCCCCTATAAAGAATACCATCAACTAATTCATAAGGTATGGATTGAATCCTAAAATACCTTCATTTTAATTTGAATAAACCTTGAGTGCATCCTCATATTATCAATAAATGTGTCATGTCCTAGATGAAACTATTATGAGAAGGAGGTGTATCTACTTGCAAGTTGTCTTGTGTCACCAAAATAACTTCTTTATCCTATTGAAGATCATCCACCATGTGCTCACACAAGCCTTTTACACTTACTATCTTGGTGAATTTGATATCCACATCATAATACATGACCTTGGTTATCCAACTAGCTCTATTTTCATTCAAGTCTTTGTTAAGGAGAAAGTCCCTAACTCCAGGATGAGACACCATAAGATTAACACTGATATTAGAAAGCATTGACCTAAATTTTTTAAGGATTCTTAAATCTAAAAGAACCTAATTTTCAATGAAGGTATAATTCACCTCATATCCTTCTATCCCTTGAATAAAAAAATACAATTGGCTACTCAAGTCCTTCACCATTCTTCTACATCAGCATAGCTGATATGTTGTCAATATTAGCAAAGGTGTACAATATGAAATCCTTTGATAAATAAAGATTCATGAGTGAGGGTGCTTGGGTAATGGATTGTTTGATGGCCTTGAATGTTGATTTTACTTAATTTAACCAATTAAACACTTGGCTCTTCTTCAATATGGTGTTGATAGGTTTGACTACATTTACAAAACTAGGTATAAACCTTCTCAAAAAGTTAATCTTCCTAAGGGAGCTTTGGATTTATTTCTTCTACCTTGGGAAAGATAAGGTTAGTATGGTAGTTATTTTATCAAGGCCAATGTATAACCCTTCCTTTGAGATAATTTGACCCAAAATTTTGCCTTCATGAATAAAAAAACACACATTTATTAGGATTAAAAGATATCTCATACTCTCTACATCTCTCAGAGATCAACCTTAGATGATCTAAGTGTTCACTTTATTTCTTGGAGAAAATTGTGATGTCATCCAAGTAGACCAACACCATTTGATTTAGAAACCCTTGTAAATCCATGTCCAAATTTCTTTATAAAGTTACGCCTACATTTGACAATTCAAAAGGCATATTTTGGTAAGCATATGTGCCCCATTTGGTGGTGAAAGAAATCTTATATTTATTTTATTCTCTTAGAAACACTTGGTTATAACCTAAATACCCATCCAAAAATGAGAATAATTTTAAAATAGTAACTACCTAATGTAGTTGTTCCATGGATGGTATGGGTAGTGATATTTCAAAGAGACCCCATTCAAATCCCTAAAGTAAACTCATAATATGATCTCCCCACTTTTATTCCTCATAGATACCAAATTGGATACCCATGAGGAGTGATTAATGGGGAAGATGATCTTGAATTCAATAAATTTGGTCAATTCTTTCCTCATAAGATATTTTATTTTAGGGTTTATAGGCCTCTGCTTCTGCCTGATAGGCTTGGCCTTAGCCTCTAGTTCTATAGTGTGTTGGGCCAACTTGGGATCAAAACCTCTCAGGTCATTATATTATAAGTAAAGATGTCTACACATTATTTATAAATTCCAATGAAATCATGCATTTTATATTTATTACTTACCTTCCCAAGCTTGAGGATCTTATCCTTGAAGATAAGAACTTTTTCATAGTTCTCTTCATTGGTTGACATTATTGTCTTGTCTTTTCTCATATGGTCTCCTTCATGGAAAAGACATTAAAGGGTGAAAATATCTTTATGAAGCTTATAATATCTCAAATAAACTATTTTATCTTCATATTTATGTTGAAAATTTTCCTGGTTCATTGAATAAAATTTTGCTTCTTGCTACGAGAAACATGCAATTTGTTTGTCATTTTCAAAGACCTACCAATGAGATTCATTGTTTGGAACTAATGTTATTACCACTACTTTGACATATGTTTGAAAATTGGCCCTTTTTAAACCATTTAGGATATAAAATTGAGCTCCCATAACTACCAACCTATCATCATGTCCATTCTAGTCCCTTGGCACTGCTTGGATGTTAAAAGCCTCAAAATCCTCAATTAGGTCCTTATTGACCAAATTTGACTTTAGGTCAAATTAGGGAACCCATATGTATAAAATTGAATTTTAGGTGTTTTAGGGGTCTAATAAATATATCAAAATGTGTTTTACAGGTTAATTAATACCACTTAATGTTTTACTAGCATTGGTCTTTAGTCCTTTTAGTAATTTTGAGGTCGAAAAAGGTGCATTTAATGAGATGTACATATTCATTGGGAAGTGTGAAGGTGTTAAAATATGATGTAACATTCCATGTGTCCTAAGAGGTCTTAATTAATTTAAACCAATTGAAAACTGGTAGGTTCCTCATAAAAAGGGTAATTTTCTTGAGGAAAATAAGAAGTTTGGTACTTGTATAGCTCATTGGGAAGTGTGCCATTTGGGATAGGATCATGGTATGTATCTTTAGATTATCCATGATTAGTTACATGTTTTATTTTCTCTAAAAGTTCCATTTTTGTCCCAAAACTATTCTACTCCTTTTTTAGTCTTCTTGGCAAGTAGAATTGACCTTCAGGTTTGTGCTTAGTACAGATAACTCAGAAGGTTCTAGCTCAAATACCTTGGGGAGATTAAATTAAAATCATATAAATTAATTTATATATAAATAATTTTAATAATGGTGGCCTGTTATTCATGAATCATTGTCATTAAGTTGATTGTACTTTTTTGCTTGTTAATATGTGCATCTTATAGGTTTTCCTCTTAGTTGGGAAGGTCTTTACAATTCACTTGTTGATATTGGTTCCAAATGATATATAATCCATTTTATCATGTTTTCCATTATTTTTTTCACATTTATAATTGATTTTATGAGACAAATAACTTATTTTACATGGAGTGAAGGAGTGGAGTTATAATCATTTCCTTTAATTATTAGGGTTTTATTCTATGTTATGGTTCCAAATGGAAGTGAAGTGATGTATTATTGCTAATATGTGTCTTTAATTCATATTTAATTCCAAATAAAACTCTAAATATCCACTTCAAGAGCCAAGAGAGCAAGTAAATTCACAAAATAACCATCTACAATAGTTGTACAACTTGCCAATAGTTGAAGGAGCATGAAAAATGTGTTTGAACATTATTTAATATTTGAAGAGTTAAATTTTTTTTGGTAATAATATTTAATAATTTTGAATTAGGTTTTATCAACTAGATATGCAAAAGTGGTCTTGGAACAAACTTGTGACATTTTGAGACAATTTCCCAAAATTGTCAAAATAGAGGTCCAAGCCCTTTTTTTAGTGTCCTTATATATTGTTGCATTGATCTCTAGAGCCTCTAAGTACTTATATTTTTAAACTACCATATAGACCCATAATTTTTAAAAATAAGAGAGGTGTAGAGGTTGAGGAAGGTGGTTTTATTAAGCCCTCAAGTTGCTCTCCAAGACATTGAAATCACTTAGTGTTATTTACAACCAATAGATTACTTATCAAACATTGAAATCATAAGGAAGGTGTTGAGGTATTTATGAGGTATTCAATTGGTTTATGTAAATAATTCACTCCACCATTATTTAATGATCCATTTATACAAATAAGATACTCTAATCCTAAATGAGACCCAAACATAACACCTATAGTTAATATACATAGCTGTAGATGAAGAAGGAGATGCATTGAAAAGTCAAGGTAAGGTTGGAGGTCTTATGGATATAATTTTTTATTTTGTTAAAAGTTAATTTTAGTCCTAAATGTTTTAAATATCTTAAATGTATAAGAAGATAAAAGTGAATAAAAATTTTCATCCTAAAAACTTGTAACATACACCTACAGCTAAGCCTAAAGGAGGAAAACATAGTCTTGTAAAGCATAAGGAAGGGAAGAACACCTAAATAATTTTTTTAGTAAGTGTAATAATGAAAAACTATTGAGGTATGGAATAGGCACCATTTATATACTAATGACACTTCAAAACCCTACTTACACAAAAGAGGTGGAGACAGTTTATACGAACAACCTAAGTATCCATCTACATCTGATAGTGAGCTAGCATTGGTGTTTTAATAGAGTTTTTAGGGAATCTAAGGTGAAGTGAGGGTATAATTTTTTTTTTGTGAATTTATAGTTTTAATTAAAGTCTAAAAAAATCATAACCAAGTCTAATTAGATAAAAATCACCTACAGGCAAGATTCCAAGAATAGGTCACCTGAACTAGGTAGAGAGCAAAAGGGGTGCTTTGATATGGGTATATGCCTATATAAGATGAGATTAATGAATAAAAATAACACAAAGTGAATATAAAACTTTTATAAAGGGAATAATATCATAATTTTTTGAGGAATTTTTTATTAGCAAACCCCTTTTCTCCATAACATAGTTGACTATGTTGACTATCACAAATAGTGAGTAGAGAGGAGGTGTTCTTAGTGTTAATAGGACATGAAAATGAAAAAAATGGATATATATCATTTATAAAAGGTATTTATAGCTTCAAGGAAGGTTTGTAACATCATTTTAAGGACTAAAAATTGTAAAATAACCTTCAATCAAGGTCAAAAGTGGCAAAAACATAGTCAAAGCATAGTGAGTAGATAGTGTTCAAAGGGTTATTGATTTTGAGGTTGGAATTGCAGTTATATGACATAAATGAGATTTTAAAATTGCCAAAATGGTCCTATAATTATTATATAATCCTCATGATGTGTAGAATAGATATATTTGTTATCCCATAATGTATACAAAGTCTACTTTCAAACATCCTTCATATAGTCTTTTTCTTAAGAACCTATTTTGTTTTTTCAAGTTTTGAGAGATAAAATGGATATAATAGAGGATGATTTTTTGTGTATGGATATTTTAAAATTTTATAATGACTTAAAAAATTCATATTTTTCTGGGTAAGTAGGGGAGTGCCATATATTTTATCTTAGATAGAGGGCACTCCCTTGAGAATAAAACTGGTAGGTTTTGGGGAAAAGGGGATGAAGAATGAACCAAGGGTTGTTTTTACCTTTAAAATAGTTGTGTGAAGTTCAAATTAATCTACTAAATCATGATAGACCAAGAATAGAGGAATACATCTAAACATAGAGGACCAAACCACCAAGATTTGTAGTTAGGACTGAGGGTAAGGTTTTGGCCTAAAATACAAACAAGAGTCACTTCCAGTTTTGGATCTAGGTGAGATTTACAATTGATTGAATAATGTTTCTATTAACATTATACATATTTTAAATCTTAGGTAATTTATAAAAATTAAATTGAATGAACTAGACCACAAAAGTTATAGGCAGGCCTATTGAACAAGGTGTAGGCCAAGGCCAAATGGGAGGTCATTCACCATTTTATCAAGAGATTAGAATCCCCATAGATTGAAACATGTTTTTAGGGTGGATAAATAGATGTTAAAGATATTTAAATGTATAAAAAACATAATGAAACCCTTTCTTGACTCAAGAACCAACTCAAGCTTATTAGAATGGAAGTAGGAGCTTGATAGGTCAAGTTCAAATGCTCACACCTATTTTGATGATATGAATGGGAGTCAAGGATGTTGAATAATGTATTTAACTATGTATTTGTGGATTTTTTTTTCAATATTGACATCAAAACTTTATGAATAAACCTTAATAACAAAAATTACTCAAAACCCTTATAAACCCTTCCTAGTGACCAATTTGGATAAATGAAGATGGGAAGCTGATATAAAGACATATATTAACCCTAAAATTTATTAGACCTGGTATAGGACTCAATCAAGCTCCCTACCATAAAAAATAGATATATGGAATCTATATGGACATGACAAAAAAGGGTTATTTTGACCATTTTTTTTGTGTTGTACATGATACAAGAGGAGTCTAAAGATGAAATAAAGTTTTGAGTTAAGATTTATAATTTTTATAACTCCATTATTTACTTCATTCAAAGAAAAAAATCCTAAGTGCCTTAACACGAGCTCTCATCTTAGCTAATCAAAAGTGGCATATTGGACAAGCTAGTAAAGAGTGTGAAAGCCTCAAGTGGATGTCCTTTTAAGGTGTTCGTAGTTATTATAAGGCCATGTAGGGTATTTAAAATTTTAACCCAATCCATCCTATGGATTTTCATGATAAAATGATGCCAATTTTGGGGCCAAGTGTGCAGGATGGATGGAAGAGGAGTTTTGTGAACTACAAATGATGATAGCTCCTTTTTAAGTGATTCTAAAGGACCAAGCCTATAACCAATAAATTTAGAGGCATTAATGAAACAATTAAAATTAATTACAATAATTTTCACTGTTCCTAGTATGTTATGAGGCATTCAAGAAGCTTAAATCATGAAGGTAGTTTTTCTAATCTATTTAAGGGAGTTTTATGCAACTTTAAAAGAATTTGATGACTTGGATGGACACTTGGACTTCCATGACCTTACATGGTTCATACCATATCCTATTTTAATATGCAAGTGACTTATTCTCTAGTATTTAAAAGTTTCATTGTGACCCTTAAACTTCTCTCTTCTCTTCTCTCTCTCTCTCAAGTTCTATAAGAACTAGCCATTTTGACATTGTAATCTATGTTCCTCCTAAGTATGATGAAGCCCTACTCATTTACATACCATTTAATAAATAATAATACTTATTTTTACCTATTAATGACTATTAATTTTTTTTACTTATATGATGGATATTTCTTAGTGAATGTTATGGATTCCTTAGCATGTTGTCTCATTCTTTCACCCTATTTGTAGTTGGAAAGCTTTTTATTGAAGGGCATATGAAGTGTTCTAGGAAATGTCAAGGATTGAGTGAGTTATTATTTTAATTAGTTACATTAAATGCCTCTTGTCTAGTCCTATATTTTCACACTCATCCATAACCTCATAATGTAACATTGATGTGAGAAGATGTAGATTGAAGGAGTGTATGTTTAGTTTGTCCCTTGATTTCATGTGTAACATGTAGCTAGTTGAAAGTCATCAAAAAATTTGGTGTATCACCTCATTTAAAATAGTTTGATTTCAATAATATCTCTCCCTTTTCACCCCCCAAGATTAGTTATAGTTGAGATCCAAAGTGGTACATCAAGGGAGCTAGCACTATCTAGAGATTCACCTCATCCTTAGGCTACCCACAAGCCTAGAGGTGTTTCCATTATACCAATTTGATGAGGATATATTTGAAATATCCTCAAAGTGTGAAAATACAAGTGATAATATTCTTTTTCATGATTAGTGGGACTCTTGGTCCAAGAAGTTGAGATATTTTTGGTGTTATCTCTCAATAATCAGACTTTGGAGGCATCTATCAAAGTATCAATGACAAATCCAAAGATATATCCACTAATTAAGTAGCCAAAGTTATCCTTTGAAGATTTTTGGTAAAATTTTCCTTTCTTTTATTTATTTTATTGAAGTTTCATGGCTATTTTTCGTGTTGAGCACTATTTTACACAAGTTGGTGAGACTTTTTAAGCTTGTGTCATTCCATATCAATATGAACAAGCTCTTAATAAACCTTGTAATGAAATAAAATAGACCTAAAATGAAGTGTAAAACTGATTAATAAAGTTTATTGGCCTTATATCTGACCTTCTCCATGTTATATTCCTCCTAGTCAACCTAGTCACTTCTCAAGTTCATCCATTTTCACCTTCAAACAAACACTTTTGGGCTATGAGAGATAATTTTTGGAGGTTGATAATATAAGGGGATGTGGTCAAGAGGTCCCTATTCATATTATTCATAAGGTGAGAGGTGCATTAAATTTGGCCATATTGGGTACCTATTAAGAGAGCCAATTGGCAAAGTCTCACAAGTGATATGCTTGATGTGAGTGGCCTAGTTTCTTCCATAGAGAATAGGATAAGAGTTCATGAAAGGCAACCTCACCAAAATTATCAACCTTCATATCCACTTCTAAAATTTTCCTCTCATTCATATTTGATCCCCACTCATGATCCAAATCAATTATATCAAATTCATCCTTTTTCCAATCAGTTGGAAGAGAGAGTTGAAGGGAGAAACCTTGTGTTTGAAGCTAATATTGATAGGTAGATTGAGTTGGATAATATGAATATGTATCAATCCAGATTGGTAGAAAATAAATTAGAGTTAAAAACCTCTTTTACCTCTGACATTTCATCCCCACCACCTAAAAAAGAGAATTTTTATCCTAACATCCTTAGCTAAAATAAGATGTGGAGTCATGGGTAAAGAAAGAAGATAGAAGTTTGTCTGATAAGGAGTGTGAAGCTGTGAAAGAAGTTAATCATTTGCAATTTCCTCTCATCCTTACTCAGGAAAAATATTGTCTTCCATATTAATCCCTTTGTAGTCCTCATCCTCATGATGATGCATATCAACTTTAAGAGAGACTTTTCCAGGAGAACCTAGCCAAGGAAATTGAAGAGTTAGAGTCAAGGATGAAGCTACTAAGTCAAGGTGTGATGGAAGGTTTAGACCCCAAAGAAGATCATATGGCTAGACATACCACATCCATCCTTCTTCAAGAGAGCCCTTAAGCTATATTAGATGTTAACGAAGTGGCTTTAAAGTGGAAGGAATAAAATAAAGTTGTTTTAGCTCAAGGTTTGCCTCCCCTTCCTCAAGAGCTTCCAAAAGAATCCCCTACACTTCACCCTCAATTTGATTTTGATTTATATATACCACATACACCAACTAGTTAATATTGTCCTAACCCAATCACCCTTTTCCTTGATGGACTTGTGGTATGGAAACCTAAAGAAGAGTAGTTGGTTGATAAGGAGAAATAACTCTTGCTTGAAGAAAGCATATCTCCTTAGCAACCTCATTGGGCTAGGTCACATGATTTCAAGATGCCTAGTCTTTTCATCACTATGAAAGAGAAAGAGATGGAAGATCTTGAATCCATTGAATAAGGATCTACATTTTATCAAAAGGTTGTAGATGATCAACTCCAACATGAATATGAATGTGCTATTATATATGGAAAACAATTTCAAGTCTTTCCCAAAGAGGTGGCAGTCCTAAAAGAATATCTTGAGTCCAAAGTGGAAATTTTTTCTCTAGAACATGATCCAATTACTTAGCCTAATATTAAAATAGTATCAGATGTATTAGAACTTGAATAACACCAAATTGATGACCTCATACATCAAGAAGAGAACATTGAAGAGGTAGTGGTTTAAGATGATAAATATGACAAGAATAATTGGTAGTTACAAATGGAGTTCTTTCAAGGGTTTGAGGAAATTTTCCAAGTTGAGAATCAAGTACATGACAAGGTAAAGAATGAGGATTCCATGGAGGAAAATAACCAATATTGGGAAGAATATGCAATTTTTTTTGATGATATAGAATAACTTATATCTAAGAAAAATCCCAATATTATTAGAAGCACTATGGAAGTTAAGAAGGATGAAGCCTTCACTGTTTCTTCCATCAATTTAAAATATGTCATAGATGGTCAAGGACCAGTTCTTAATCATCCTTTGGATGACTTGTTTGAAATAATTTGAGTAGGCTATACTCCTCTTCAAGGAGGCTAAGATTTGTTCAAAAATGGAGAAGGCAACTTTTATACTCAAGTAAGTATGCAAAGGAAAAGTAATCTTTCAAATCTATCCTTTTAACAAGAATATACATTTCATGATGACATGTTTTAAGTCATAAATATTGTTTATCATCCTCTCAATAAGTTATGAGAAACACATCATCTCTTTAAGGATGGAACAAGCTCCTATTGGCCTCAATATTCTAAGGAACAAGAAACCAATCCTGTTACAGCCAAGCCTACAAAGAAGATCTAAGTTGACCATGAGATGAAGAGTGGGAATCAGTATGAAGTATGTAAACATGTTCAAGAGGAATATTTATACATTGGAGACCTATTTAAAGATGATATACTTGAGATTAGATCAATTTAAGTGTCAAGGAATATGTCTAATCCAAAAAGCATTTAATCCAAGGAGAAACATGCGTGGTACTATGTTTCATCTCAACATGAAGATGATTCAAGAAGATTTAATTTTGATCCTATAAAGGAGGTATGATTAGTCTCTATTTGTGCATAATAGTTTTTTTTCTAATTTCCTTAAGTGCCTTGAGCACATGTGTGTGTGTCTTGTTAGTTTGTTGTCTTGTTTTGTGTGTGTCCTTGCTTTGAGTGGTTAAGGTAATTAATGGTCTTATCTTGATCAAAGTCTATGGTAAAAGCCCCATTATTGTGCCTTAGACTTAAAATGACTCCCTAATCCTAATGGAATGATGAGGCAACTAGTCTAGTTAGTATAACAGCATATTACCCCTATGAGTCACCATTTTGTTAACCCAATTTGACTTTTAGGTCAAATTGGAGCACCTCTAGGTAAAAAATTGACTTTTATATGTTTTAGGGTTATATTAAATATGTATAAATATGTTTTATAAGTTAAATAATACCAATTAATGTTTTAGTAGCCTAAGTCTTTAGTCATTTTAGTCATTTTAGTCATTTTGGGTCATTTTGAGGTAAAAAAGGTGTATTGAATGAGTTATATGGATTTATTGGGAAGTTTGAAGGTGTAAAAAGATGATATAACATCCCATGTTTCCTAAGAGGTCTTAATTAATTGAAACCAACTGAAAAGTGGTAGGTTCCTTAGAAAAAGGTAGTTTTCTTGAGGAAAAGTAAAATTTTGGCACTTGTATATCTCCTTGGGAAGTGTACCACATGGGAAAGTATCATGTTATGTATCTTAAGTTTATAAAATCTTATTCACACATTTTATTTTATCTAGAAGTGCCATTTTTGGCCCAAAACCATTCTACTCCTTTTTCAGTCTTTTTGGCAAGCAGAACTGACCTTCAAGTGTGTGCTTAATATGGACATCTTAGGAGGTTCCAACTCAAAATATTTTTTGAGGTTAAAATAAACTTATATAAATTCATTTAAATATAAATATTTTGAATAATGGTGGCATGTGCTTCATGAGCCATCCTCATGAAGTTGACTATACTTTTTTGCTTATTAATCTGTGCATCCTGTAGATTTTGCTCTTGTTTGGGAAGTTCCATATAATTAAATAGATAATATTGGTTCCAAAGGATTTTTAATCCATTTTATCATATTATAAATTATTGGATTCATATTTTGAGTTTATTTAATGATCCAATTAACTCAGTTTGTAAGGAGTGAAAGAGTGGAGTTACAATCATTTCCTCTAATTATTGGGGTTTTATTATATGTTACGGTTCAAAAAGGAAGTGAAGTGGTGTATTATTTCCCATATATTTATTTATTTCATTTTTAATTCTAAATATAACTCCAAAGATCCACTTCAAGAGCTAAGAAAGTAAGTAGATGCATCAAATAACTGGTTATCTACAATAGTTGTACGGCCTCCCAATAGTTGGAGGAGCATGAAAAATGTGTTTGAACATTATCTTATGTTTGAAGAGTTAAAAAATTATTGGTCATCATAATGAATAAGTTTTAAGTATTTTTTAGAAACTAGAAAGGAAAAAATGGTCTTAGAGCAAACTTGTGACATTTTGAGACAATTTCCCAAAACTATCAAAACAAAGGTCCAAGCCCTTTTTGAGTGTCCTTATACACTTTTACATTGATATATAGAGATTATAAGTAATTTTTTTTCAAAATATAATATAGGAATATAATTTTTCAAAATAAGAGAGGTGTAGAGGTTGAGGAAGCTAGTTTTCTTAAGCCCTCAAGTTGCTCTCCAAGACACTAAAATCACTTAGTCTATAGCCAATAGAGTACTTGTCAAACATTGAAATCATAAGGAAGGTTTGAGGTGTTTGTGAGGTATTAAATTGGTTTATGTAAATCATCCACTCCAACATTAGTTCATGAGCCATTAAGACAAATAAGATACTCTAATCCTAAATGAGACCCAAATATAACACCTACATCCAATATACATAACTATAAATGAAGAAGGGGATGCATTGAAAATTCAAGGTGAGGTTGGAGGTCTTGTGGATACACTTTTTGATTTATTTAAAAGTGAATGTGAGTACCAAATGTTTTAAATATCTCAAAGGGATAATAATATAAAAGTGAAGACAAAATTTCATCCTAAAAACTTGTAGCATACACCTATAACCAAGCCTAAAGGAGGAAAACATAGTATTATAAAGGATAAGGAAGGGAAGAAGGCCTAAAGAATGTTTTTAGGATGTGTAATAATGAAACATGATTTATTAATGGAATAGGTACCATGGAGATACTGATGACACTTCAAGACCCTACTTGCACAAAAGAGATGAAAATAGTTTGTACAAACAATCTAAATGTCCATCTACATTTAATAGTGAGCTAGCATTGGTGCATTAGTAGTGTTTTTAGGGAATACAAGGTGAAGTGAGGATATAAAAAAATATTTTTTAACTTTATATTTTAAATGAAAGCCTCC
Source organism: Torreya grandis (assembly GCA_037957365.1). Classification (NCBI taxonomy): domain Eukaryota; kingdom Viridiplantae; phylum Streptophyta; class Pinopsida; order Cupressales; family Taxaceae; genus Torreya; species Torreya grandis. Next base: position 245,707 of record JARHVA010002825.1, on the reverse strand, counting down.
AAACACAACAACCAAGTCCAAGTACATAAAATCACCTACAAGCAGGATTCCAAGAATAGTTCATAGTTTGAACTAGGCAGAGAGTAAAAGGGGTGCTTTGATAAGGGTATATGCCTATAAATATGAGATGAATGAATAAAAAAAACACAAATTTACTCTCAAATTTTTATAAAGGTAATAATATCTAAATTTTTAGAGGAAGTATGTACTATCAAACCCCTTTTTTCTAGAACATAGTTGACTATGTTGACTGTCACAAACAATGAGCAAAGAGGAGGTGTTCTTAGTGTCAATATGACATGAACATGAAAAAAATGGATATAGATAATTTAAAAAAGTTATTGAGAACTTTAAGGAATGTTTATAAGTTTATGTTAAGGTCTAAAAATTGAAAAATAACCTACATGCAAGGTCAAAAGTGGTAGAAACATAGTCTAAACATAGTGATCAAAGAATGTTTAAAGGGTTATTCCTTTTGAGGTTGGAATTATAGTTATATGATATAAATTAGATTTTAGAATATCCACCATTGTAATATAATTATCATATAATCCTCATGATGTTTATAATATGCATATTTATGATCCCATAATGCATACACATTTTACTTTCAAACACCCTGCATACAATTATTTTCCTAGGAACTTGTTTTATTTTTATAAGTTCTGATGGATAAAATAGATAGAATAGAGGATGGTTTTTTATTTAGGGGTTATTTTAGTATTTTATAATTACATTAAACATTCATATTTATTTTCATAAGTAGGGGAGTGCCCTTTGTTTTATCTCAGATAGAGGGCACTCCCTTGAGAATAAAATTGGTAGGTTTTGGGGAAAGGGGGATGAAGAGAATAGAGTTGTGTGAAGTTTTAATTAATCTATTAAATCATTATAGAATAAAAATATAGGAATAAATATAAACAAAGAGGACCAAACCACCAAGATTTGTAGTCAGGATTGAGGGTAGTGTTTTAGCAAAGAATCCAAACAAGAGTCACTTCCACTTTTGGATCTAGGTGAGATTTCAAATTGAATGGATAATTTTTTAATGATAATTATAGATATTTTAAATATTATGTAATTTTTAAAAGTTAAATTGAATGACCTAAAACATAAAAATTTTAGGCAAGCCTATTGAACAAGGTGTAGGCCAAGGCCAAATGGGAGGTTAGTCACCATTTTAGAAAAAGATGAGCATCCCCATGGATTGATTTTTTTTTAGGGTGGATATAGAGATGTTAAATCTATTTAAATGCATAAAAAACACAAGAAATCCATTTTTGAGTCAAAAACCAACTCAAGATTTTTGGAATGGAGGAAGTATCTTGATAGGTTGAGTTCAAATGCTCACACCTATTTTGATTCTATGCATGGGATTCTAAGCAGTTCAAGTATTTTGACGAAGGTCTTGAACTATGAATTTGTTTTCAAGATTGATGTTAGAACTTTATGAACAAACCTTAAAAAAAATGCTCAAAACCCTTACAAACCCTTCCTAGTGAATAATTTGGATAAATAAAGATGGTAAGGTAATCTAAGGACATAGTTTGACCATAAAAGTTATTAGACCTTGAAGAGGACTCAGTCAAGCTCCCTACCATCAAAATTAGTTGTACAAAATCTACATAGAAATGGTAGAGGTAGGGTATTTTTGGCCATTTTTGTGTTTTGAAATATATAGAAGGATTATGAAGATGAAATTAAGTTTTGAGGGAAGATTTGAATTTTTTATAACTCCAAATAATAATTTAATTACAAGAAACAATCCTAAGTGACTCAATAGGATCTCTCATCTTTGCTAATCAAAACTAGCATATTGAAATAGTGAGTGAAGAGTGTGAAAACCTCAATTGGATGTCATTTTAAGTTTTATTAATTCTTATAAGGCCATTTAGGGTCTTTAAACTTTTCATCCACTCCCTCCCATGTATGTTCATGAGCAATTGATGCCTATTTTGGGGCCAAGTGTGCAAGGTGCATGAAAGAGGAGTTTTCTATACTACAAATGATGAAAAATCCTTTTGAGATGATTATAGAGGACCAAGCCTATAAAAAAATACATGGAGATGCATGCCTAAAACCCTTACAGTTCATTACAATCATTGGTACTATTTCTAGTTAGTTATGGGCATTCAAGAAGCTCAAATCATGAAGGCAATTTTCTTGAGCCAGTTAAGGGAGTTTTATGCCACTTTACAAGAGTTTGATGACTTGGATGGACACTTATACTTACATGAAATTGAATGGTTCATAATATATACTATTTTCATGTAAAATTAACTAATTATCTTAGCTTGAAAAGTGTCCTTGTGACCCTTGAACTTTTCTCTTCTCCTCTCTCTCTCAAGTTCTATAAGAACTAGTCATTTTGGAATTATAATCTATGATCCTCCTGAGTATGGCAAAGCCCTACTCATTTACATACCATTTGATCAATAAGACTTCTAATTTTTACCTCTTCATGACTATTCATAAGTTTTTTTTACTTAGATTATGGGTCTTGCTTAGTGAAGACTATGGATTCCTTAGCATGTTGTCTTATTCTTCCACCCTATTTACAGTTGGAAAGCTTCTTCTTGAAAGGCATATGAAGTGTTCTAGGAAATTTCAAAGATTGAGTGAGTTAGTATTTTTATTATTTCCATCAAGGCCTCTTTTATAGTCTTTATAGCTTTGCACATTCACCCATAATCTCATCATGTAACATTGATGTGAGAAGATGTAGATTGAAGGAGTGTATGTTTAGTTTATCCCTTGATTTCATGTGTAACATGTAACTGGTTGGAAGTCATCAAAAAATTTTGTGTATTACCTCCTTTAGAATAGTTTGCATTTAGTTATCTCTCTCCTTTTTCACCCCCAGGCTTAGTTTTAGTTATGATACAAAGTGGTACATCAAGGGAGCTAGCCCTATCTAGATATTCTACCACATTACAAGAAAAACTAAATTGAAACCTGTAAGAAGAGAAATAATTTTTATTGGATGGGGAAACTAAAATTTCACTTTCACCCACTCCAAACTTTCTCTTAAAACCATCAAAGAATAATTTCCATAATCTATTAGCATCTTCTTGAGGTCCAATGAGGGATGGCATGAATTAATAATATTCATGTAAATAGTAAACACCCATGTCCCTCTCTTTAAATCCTTCCAAGGGGTCAATTGGCTGATGTTAATTCCATAAGTAATCCAATAACATGTCTGGTATCTCTTTAAGGTGAGTGTTTAACTCCTAACCAACTATAGGTTCATCTTGATCAAGAATGGTGCAATTAGGTTTATGTTGTTTGGCCCATAAGGATTTATGTGGAATTGTGCAATGGGTTCATCATTGATATACACTTTGGTCCCATATCTTATTTTGAATTCCATATATGACTAATCTACTATAAGATATCTTCTAATCTTTGTAGTGAATTTCATGGATAGGCATTGGGAAAAATGAGGAGGTAGATCTAGGATCAATACATCTTGAACCACTAAGACACAAAGACAAGCATGAAAGGTCAAGTTGAGGATTTTGATGATACTAGATGTCTTGGTGGAATATCCATCCAATTGTAACACTCTTTTAGATTAGGGTTCATATCTCAGACCAAACTAGTATACTATAGACTTTGGAATTATTAAGGTGTTATCCCCATTATCCACCAAGAAATTATGTACTAAGGAGTTGCCAATGATCACTAAAATGTATAAGGGAGTAGGTTTGACCACCCTACTTGACTATTCTTCACTAGGTCCTTTAGTTTCATTAGTGAGAACCACAATCTCCTTGACTGGTGGTTTCTCAAAAACATTGATCCTTGATAACCCTTTTTGGAGGATTTCTACCTAACCAAGCATGGAGAGCATTTCCTTGATTGGCACACTCACATTGGGCATTTTAATTTATTCCATAATGTTCATGGGTGAACCACCTACTTTGGTTGTGATTTGGGAGCCGTAACTGCACCTTGAGTTTACAAGTTTAGGGGGAAAAAAATCCCCTAGGTTTGATTCCTTAGAGATATTAGAACCTTTAGAATAACATTAGGTCAAGTTGGCTTTGATATTGAAAGATTAATGGTAGGAGGCTCTTTATCTACTTCTTGATTACCATCTATGTTCCTACTTTTGAACCTTGTATTTGGTACCACTAGAATGTATGCTTGGCTATAACTAGCATGCTAATTGAGTGCATACCACTCTTCTTATTCATATTTTTCCATTGTAGCACCCAATTGGCTTGGTTCTTGATTAGTCCCTTGACTTCCTATAGACTCTTATGGTTTTTTCATCATGGGCACCTCTATGTTCTAATCCATGAGAGCTTGATTATACCCATAGTTGGTAACTAGCTACTATTGATCATTAAATCTTGGTTAAAGTCAATATTTGGGATAATGGATTGCCCAAAAGACTGATTTCAGGGAATGGTACAATCAAATTATTGAAAAACATTATTTTAGATAGGGAAAAATGTGTTATAAGTTCTTTCTACATTAGGGTTGTAGCTAATTTACCTATTATAGCTAGGCTACCTTTGTCCCTATCCATGACCTTGGCCCTAGCCTTAGAAGTTTCCTTTATAGGGTGACCTATTTTCTTGATAACATTGATATTGAGGTTGATATGATGCTTGAAGGGGAATATTTAAATTTTGTTTCCTCTTGAAATTCACTAGCTCATTTACCAAAGACTGAAACATGTTCTTAAGCTCTTTAAAGTTCTTATGTTCTTGGGAATTACTAGATCCACTAGTGGAGGCATTTTGATGCTTGGGTGAGTGTATAGCAGCAATTTTAGGAATAAGAAGAATGACATAAATGGGAGGAATAGAAAAAGGGGATGGTCTAATCTTAGGGAATAGAGGCATTGGTGGTCTAGGTGTTAAATTTCCATCTTGGACTAGATAATTTTCTGCTCTGATTGCCACCTCATGCATTTGGCAATGTGTTTCCTCCTATAGATTATATCATTACTACAATGTCACTATTAATGGATTATAAATAGTATAGGAAGGATAATTTAGGGGTAGGCCTAATAGATATTTGGATTTTATCCCATGTTTTTTGGAACCTTATATTCAAGTCTTACATGACTTCATGAGGGGCTCTTTTTATTGTGGGAAACTACTCTACAAGTGACAAATGGTTAATTTCATCTTCAAATATTTTATACAAAGCCTTTTCTAATTGGTCCCATGTGGAAATGGAATTAGCATCAAGGATTTTATACCAGTCCAAGTATTTAAATTTGAAATAAATGCATAATAACCTTATTCCCACATTTTCCTCATTGATATCATGAATATTACAAAAAAATGATATGTCCATGAGGTGTTCAGAAAGGGTTTTAACTTGGTCTCTAGTAAAATAGGGGGAACTTTTTAGAACTATTATGTGAATATGATCATAATGAGTGAGGGATAGAGGAATTTGGCCATTAAAATCCATAAAACCTCTAAGGACTATCATGGATATGAAAGGGTTCAATAATATCTTCTTGTAAGTGTAGGCTTTGAAAGTGATTTAGGAACAAAGTTACATTTATATGGGTGTGTATTAGAAAACCTTGAATTTTTGATTGAATTTAAAGGAAATTAAAAAAATGAAAAGCAAATAACTCTTGAATCTAACCTTTTTGTCACCTTTGTCATGAGAGAAAACTGCTAATTTGCACCAGAGTGTTGATTATTCTTTTGGAGTCACCAGATGCTGCTGTGTGAAGTTATAATTTCTAAAAACTAATTAAGCCAGCATCAAATTTGATCAATATTTTATTTAAATTAGATCCCATTAGACTTGTTTTAAACTATTTTATCATTAATTTTCACCTTTGGGAATGTTTATTCATGCCCTTTCTAATTGAGTTATAATATTGGGACAACCCTAGGCTGTGGGTAACCTATGGTGGGGTTAAACCTTTAGAGAAGGTTAGATTCCTCTTGATTCTCACCTATACTAATGATTTCATATGGAGAAGGGTTAGAAGGGGGAAATGTCTCTTATGAATTATAAAAGGTGATGCATCAAAAAAATATGGACACTCACATGAGATTGAACCCACACTAGATCAACATAAAAAAACTATGGCTCAGACAACCTCAAAATCTTGCTAATTGTGTAAGTATTTCATATAAGAGGTTTAGATAGAATACTAAACCAGACCTACAATAGATTTAAAACAACTTAAAATAGGCAAACCAAATGATAATGAACTAGGAAGATTCTCCTTCATGAATTCATCATGCACAAGCATACTAAACACTAAACGAAGGAAAGAGATAGGCAAATAATCAATCTTATTGATTCAAGAGATAATTATTACAATATTTTTATAGGGTTTAGCCTTATAAAATTAACACCCTTTTGATAGAGTCTCAATGAGCATCATTTTCTACCAAAAATATGAAAATTCTAAAATCAGAGAACCCTTTAATAGAAAAAATAAAGGGATCATATAGAAAGAGGGAGAAGAGAGAAGAGGGAGAATGCCATTCAAGAAAAATTAAAGAGACACCACCTTTCAAGGTATGTTCTACCACCTTTGATCCAATCATGACTAATACATCATAGACTAGATACCATTCATTTACTCTAATAGTCTTTAAGCTCTTTTCACTAGTTGAGAAATCTACACTAGAAGATAAGGGTTTGTTTTGTAGATGATGGGTCATGATCCTTACTAGGAGGAAAAATACTAAAAGATTTTGAACATCATTAAATACTCCATTTTTCTACTCTAATCCCTAGATATATTTTTATGATCTTCCATGCCATCTCCACTTACTTCATTATGAGGGCAAGTTCCTTATATCCATGTACCTAATAGAGCCATGACCAAGTTTGATTTTTGTGGGTGTTTGTCAGAGCTAGGACCATATATAAAAATGAGACACTCCTTCATAGTCACCTATCTACCCCATTTCAATATCTAAACATAGGTCCTTTTCTATAGTTTGAAAACCAATTTCCTTTATTGGTTTTTTTATAACTATTAATATTGACAAATAAATCTCGCTATGTGGTTTGGTCTCATTTCAATAACAAGTTATTGACCCTTGATTTGTATTATGCCTAAAGACCTATTTTATCTCCACAAAAAATTAATGGTGATGTTCGATCTTAGTGTACCCATTTTGTTTCAAATTAGATCCTGTTTGTGCTTAGTTCCTTTGTATTTACTTTGCATAGGTCAAAAATTGCTTCACAAACATTCATCAAAAATCTCTTAGGCTCACCTTTGCTCATTGGATATTGATTATTGACTTAGATTATTGACCTTTTATCCCATCATGCACCATTTATCCCCTTTGGTATGATCAAACACATGTCATTAGATATACTTTAGGGACCTTTTTTGACTCATTGACATATTTACATGCCATAGATATTCGATGCATGATTGAATGCAAGCCCTTGATCTTGATGGGACCCATCATTTAAAATCAAATGGCTAATTCAAGAGGCCCAAATTTGACATTTGCATGCCCATATTTGACATCTGCATGAATGTCTTTGACATCTACATAAACATATTAGGATTTTTAAACCCCAATGGTTATTTTCTATGGCTTAAATTTGACTTCTGAACACCCATCATTTGACATCCATGTGAACATCTTATGATTTTTTGAATCCAAATGATTTTTTATGGCTTAAAATTGACGTTTGCATGAATGTTCCATTTTGTAAGTTAATCTTTGAAGGCATATATATTGAGATGAAAATATCATTAATACATGAGTTTTATAGAGTATGATCTTGGCATCGAGAATATTTATTTCATGTGATCCTTTCGCCCTGCAAGGATTTATATGCATACATATAAAATGCACAAGCTAACCCATCCTTTTTTGCATGACATCTTGATGAAGGTCTAGCTCTTTAAAGCTTGTGATTAAAATTTTAAGGCTCAAAATGAGTCCTTTAGACCTACAAAACCTAATTTATTCCCATGAAGGTCATGATCATCATGAGAAGCTATTAAACTTCATACTTTATAATCTTAACCTGCTTCCAAGCCTACTTCCCAAAGATCAACAAATTGCACTTTAAGCTTCTTTAAAGTGCTTCAAAATATTTATAAGTGATATTTAATATTTTTCTTAATTATTTGGTCACCCACTAAGTCAATAAATTTATTTAAATTAATAATCCATAAATGAACTTTCAAACATTTATTTGCCTAGGTAAATTTTTGTATGTGGGCCAAAATTGGCCAAAAAGTCTCCCATGAGATTCATTGGATAGTATGGTTCCTACCCTTATACATATTTAACTCTCTCTCTTTCTCCTTGTATATATTTTATATTTGGATATTAATTTTAGGTGTTGTCATTGATGTATATAAGGCATGTGCAATGACAAAGTGGTCTAGAAGGTATAGTGAGATGGAGTATGGTGGTCTAATGTGTTTGGTATAGTGAGATGCTTGCGTGAAGGTTATTTGGATGAATGTATGGTGCAATGGATCATGGTATGGTATTTAAATACATTAATTTGTAATGTTATATGCATTCCAGAGTGATTTCATGAGGATATCATGAAGTATATGGGTCTGGTAGGTTTGACCATGCATGGTTGCCTATAGGGTTTTGAGTCCTATGGCTTGTATGCCATGGTATGGAGATTAGTGTGCTTGGAATATTATTTTTGGACATTTATAGGATGATGAGAGGCTATATAAATAGTTTTGAATATGTGACTAGTTGTTTGCAAGGTAGTTTGGCCATTGGCCTAGTTGGCCTAGATGGGCTTGTGAGGCCTTGTAAAGGGTCAAAGAGGGGGTTCAAAATGTTTTATCCTATATATACATGAGAGATGATTATAGAGGTGTTTCAAATCATATTTACCAATTCAAATGTTATCAAATGAGAGATAAAGTTATAAATGACTTCATGTGCTTCAGAGGGTGCTTGAATGGTGTATTTTAAGCTTGAGAGGAAAGTTCTAAGATTATTCAACTCATGTATACTTTGAATGGGGAAATAATACTTACACACACACACACACACACACACACATATGTGTGTGTGTGTGTGTGTGTGTGTGTGTGTGTGTGTGTGTGTGTGTGTCTATATATGTATATATATATATATATGTATATATATATATATATATGTATATATATATATATATATGTATACATATATATATATATATACATATCTATATATATATATATATATGTATATATATGTATATATATATACATACATACATACATATATATATATATATATATATATATATATATATATATATTAATATTAATAATAATGTTTTATAAGAATTAGTTCATGTATTATATTCCTATTCTTTTTGAATGACTACTAAGAAAGTAAGCATGTTTTTATGTGCAAAATTCCTAGTCTTAAGACTTGATGTTGAAGATCTTGATTTTAGGTGATAAAAAATATAGTGTATGGATATGATTATGAGTTTAGTTTTTTAAGAATCATTTAGTATTTTGAGTCTATGTTTGGTCAATATTGGCTATTTGTGGGTCCCACAAAAAAGTGCTTCTTAACAGTGTTTTTGATATTGTGAGAGATTTATGAAAGTAACCAGGGGAACAAAAGGGTGTGTGATGAATATTATAAATTTATTAAAAAAATAATGGAAATTTTTATGAATATTAATTTATATTTTTAAAATTTTAGGTCCTCAAAGTTGACTACTTGCTAATTTGCAAAGAGTGAAAATAATTAGAAAGACCAGTTAGAGTGAGAAGATAAATTAGGAAGGTGATCAAGTGTTTAGGGATGAATTTGAGAGATTTATGTTGATTCATGGGTTTTATTCACTCTATCCATTCATTTTAATTCGTTCCTATTCTTGAGGTATGATCAGGGAGTTGACTCAAAGTTGACCTTGTTCCTTTTGAGTCTGTCTGAGCTAGTGAAGTGAAAATGCCTTGTAGAAGAGTTTTTGATATTGAATACTATGATATAATTGTATGAGAGTGATCTAAGGTAATTTTAAGATATTTTTCATTAATTTTAATATCTTATTTAATCCATTTTAGGTGAGATAAAATCATGTTTACATGACTAGTTTATGGAGCTTGCAGGGAGTCAGAAGTGGCCTATTTGGAGAAGCTAGTTTGAGCTATTATGAGCAGAGTTTAAGATGAGTGAGAGCTTGGTGGTATTATATGAGTCTAAAAGGTTTATTAAATGTATTTTTTCTTCATATTTTTCCTCTATTTTGGTTGGATCAGTCGAATATCTTTGACTAAGTTTTTGGTGTGCATGACCAGTTTGAGTAGGTCATCTGGAGTGAGTTAGTTTGGATGGTTTTGAGATGTTTGAAGGTGAAAAATGGATTTATAGGTTTTTATTGATTCATTAAGGACATATTTAAGTTATAATATCAGTTTTTAAATTGTATAAATTAATATAATACTTTAGTTCTTCTTGGCATTATTTTTTTGATATTTATAGGTCTTGGAGTGAGAGAGAGCATGGCTTAGATAAAGTAGTGGTTTAGAGTTATAGGTTGATTAGACACTTTGGGAAGTGTGAAATGGTATTATAATATCCATTATAATTTTTTTCCCATTTTTAAATCCTAAAATTTTCATCTTTATCAATGTGTGAGCAAGTGGTTTTAGGCCTATTAGGTCTATTAGGTATATTTAGGCCTAATGGTGAGTTCTAAGTATATTTGATGTATGGGAAATTTTTGGGATATGAAAATGTTTGAATTAAATTTTATTATATTATATAATTTTTTATTATTATTTTGTGAGGGATATTATTCATGGAGATGGTCATATGTGGTGAATGACCTATAAGGGCTAATTGGGCCTCGTATAGCCTAGTAGTTGGATAGGTGATTGAAGTACGGAAAACATATGGAGTGCTTGAATTTCCTTGGTGGTGTGTAGAGGATATTTTATTTATCCTTATATTTTATCTTGGCTGACCAAGATTATATGAGGTGTGGAGAAAGGTATATAACCAAGATTAGTTTTCTTATTTATCAAGTAGTGGATGAATGGACTAAAGAAAAGGAAAGATCTCAATCAAGGAGCAGAGGTGGGTCATTGAGGAACATCAAATGGTGAAGAGGAATAGTCATGTTTGTTTTATTATGTTCATAAGATAATAAGTCATTAGACCTAACCATTTAAAGGGTGAATTAATTAAGTGAATGAGCTAGGAGTGCCTACTTGGAGAAGAGAAGTAGATTATAGGTATATGATCTTAAGTTGTTCCATCATCAGGTGTATCATACAACACTTCAAAGGTGGAGAGTAGAGGTTTTATATTTTAAATTACTTGATTGGGTGCTCATTCACCTTGGTTAGAAGGACTTGACTAATATAGTTATAGGTGTTCCTTATGAGATAGGTGTCCCAATAAAGGTATCTTGTTTGCTATATCATATAAGATAGGTAGTCCATTTTTTGAAAGCTTGAGAGTAGCTTTTATTCCCCATAAGGGTTTCCAATATAGATGAGGTGTACTTGTGTTGATTGCTCTTGATCTTGCTTATGTGTTGATTTATTTACATTATGCTTAAGTGTTTATTTCATTTAAATAAAATGGAATTGATTATGAGATTTTGATCAATTGATTCACCCCCATCTCAATAGCTACTTCCAATAATTGGTATCAGAGCAGGTCTTTCTTGAGGATTAATTAGCTTGGAAGGTGATCTTGTGAGTATTTTGGTTGTTGGTGTCTACCTAGTCAACTTATTGGTAGATTTGATGGATTTTTTGATGATTAGTGTGGTTGTTGACAATTTTTCTTCATGTGTCTTATGATATTATTTCAAGGGTTGATGAGCTTTGATAGTTTCTTTGATAAGAAGATGGATGTCAAGAGTTGGCTTGTTCTTCGCTCAAGAATAGGTAAGTCTTTTTTTGTTGCAGGTATACATGATAGATTAAGGGTTTGTCAAAGATTAGATATTATAATGGAGAAGAATTATTTTGAATCCAAATAAAAAATCAAGCCTATGCTTTAGATCCAAATTTTCTTGGAAGAGATGTGATAGTTGATGTTGTGTGGATCAAGCCTTCTTGTGATTTATATGCCTAAAAGAGTTTTTGTGATGAAATTAAGTTGTTTGGTAATTGGTTAGGCTTAGTGTTATTATTTCTCTAGTTGATATTGTTCATATTTTAATGTTTAAGTATAAAAGGTCCTTGACAAAGCTTTTGTGTTATCCTTTGAGGGTTTTAGGTCTTTGTGAGACCTAATAGCAAGATAAGGACTAAATGTTTTGGATAAAGTAAGGAGATAGACTAGGGGCTGAACCCTTACAGAGTAGAGAAGAAAAGAAGGCAATAAAATAAAATATGCCTTTTGAAAAGAGATTGCACAATCAGAGTACCAACAGACACAACAAACTAAAAAACAATAAACAAAAAGATGAGAGTTAGAGAGATATCTCCTTACATAACCATTGATTTGAGAAGGTCATTCAATTTCTTAATATTCTCCACATTGACAGTAGGCGTAGTATCACCCAATTCCTTCAGCATATACATGTTCAGGAGAATAGAAATTTGGAGCCCAACGGTGAAGTTCTGCTCCAGCTTCTGAATGCGATCCTTCAGGGAAGTAATTTTATCTTTCAAACCAATCTCATTCTCAGTTTCCTTGTCAAATTCATCCACATAATTTTTTTCCTCTTTGTCAGCATTTTTTGCAATTTCAGCACCATCCTCCATAGTAACCTCAAATTCCCTTGTCTCCTTCTTACCTTCAGTATCCTCAGAGATTTCTTGAACTTCCAATTCCTTGGACTCTTCCTCCTAGGTGGCTTCCTCTGAGGCACTCTCTGAATAGTCAATAAGCCTAGCCTTAGGAGTGGGTTTGCCAGAAATCCACCCTGACTATTGAAATCTAGAGGAGAAGCCCTCCTTACTAACCTTAGTAGACATATATGATTTACCACCTTGACCCCCAGTGGTCCTACCAAGATTTTTATGGGTCCCCACAGTGGTCCCCCCAATATTCTCTTCCCCAGCATAAAACTTCCTCTTCTTTCCCTTTGTGCTCATAAAGGAGATAGGGGTGTCAATGTGGGTCTCCTCTGGAGTAGAGAAGGATACTTATTTAGTTTTGGTAGAAATAGGGGAAAGATAGGGCTCATAAATAACAAGACTAAATGTTTTTGTAAGACCTAAGTGAGAGTTTGGTGAGTTTTGATATTGCTTTAAATCTATGAAAGAATGAATCTATGAGTGTTTTTAGTTTTGAAATGGTTCCAAGGTTTTTATGGTATTTTTAGATTCATAAAATATATTTTTTTACTAGAGAAAAATGGAGTATTAGGCCTCTTGGAGACCTAAAAGGGTTTGGTATTATTTTGAAATTATTTGAATTTTTCTAAATAAAAGTGAATGGTTTGAGTTATTGAAGATGACTTATTGGAGTAGAAGTCAAAGATTTTGAATTATATATATCATTTTTGGTGGCTTGGAGGAGTGTTTCCTGCAAGAAGAGTTCTTGAAGTGTACTATTAGCTTGTATAATCAAGGGTCTGAGTGCTTGATTGGTCTGAAAGACCAATGCTATTTGTGAATATTGAATCTCTTTAGTGCTCAAGAGTTATATATTTGGTTTTAAGAGATATATATTCTTGGAGTATGGTTACATGAAGGAATTTTATATCCCTAGAAGTGGTCATGTATTGTAGCATGACTTGAAGGTTGTTTACTTGAAGTAGATTATTGTTTGGAGACTCCTTTATATTGTATCTTGGTTTCTAGATATAAAGGTATGTTTTAGAGTATATTTGTGGTATTTTTCTCATGATTTGAGTGTATTAAAGTTGGATCAGATATATATTGATGGAGAAGGTCATGTAGCATATGATGGTGTTTGTCTCCTAGTTGAGAAGTATGCTTTGGTGGTTCCTAAGAATGAATGCTTCAGTGATTGGATGCTTCTTGAGTTATTAGATGACCTCAAAGGTCATGAAGTAGTATGAAGTACTTTTTTAGATGAGAAATAAGGGATTATAAGTCTCTTTCTATGCTTCATAAGAGATTTATATAGGTGGTGAAGCATGTGAGTTCTTTAGGAGGTATGTTTAGGTCTCTTGGTCCTAAAGTGCCTTTTTTGATCAATTTTTGATGCCTTGGTTGGGTGGTGATATGAAGGAGATGGATGAAGATGTTTATATGAGGTCATTAGGAAGATAGTCACGAGTCATTCCTAGGTGATTTGAGTCTTTGATGAGCTTAGACATGAGGTTTGTGGTCAAAAGTCAGAGTTGACCAATTTTGGTAGTGATGACTACGTAGAAAGTGCCCAAAGTGCTCTTTTTAATGATTTATGATGGATGAAAGATTTTAAATAGATGATTTAAGTTGGGTTTGACATGTTAAAGTATAATAGGAGGTTTGGGGATGTCCATGAGGTGCTTAGGTATGTGTTTGACCATTTGGTCAAGGTTCTTGCTATAGGTTTTGGTCTGTATGCATAAAATGATTGGTTTTAAAGGTCATTTGAATATCAAAGATGTGTCATGAAGTTTTTTATACTCAAGAAGGTATGTACATGTGATTGAGACATGTTATATGTGGTTTCATAGGTTGAATTATTTTTTGTCAGGTAGAGCATTTTGAGTGGTCTCTTGCTCTTCTTCTCCTCAAAAGCATGTGTTTGGAGGTTTAAAGGAAGTCAATGTTCCCAAAGGTTTGGAGGATTTAAATTTGGCATGAAAGTGAGTTTTGGTGGTATCTAGGTGTGGTATCCATATCAGATGTTAGAATTGACTAGAGGTTGAATTTTGACCAAGGTTTACTTTAAAGGCCTAGTCATTTAGGCATGATTGGAAAAGTGGTCATTATTTAGAGTTGAGTTCTAAAAGATTCAAATAAATTTAATGGTCTAAATGGGTTGTTGGAAAAAGTCTTAAAGTGGTCTGAAGGTGAGCATATTTCAAGTTATTCAATTTTTGGTATTCTAGGAGACCTAATTAGCTAAAAGGCTAAAGAAGGAAGTATGATAAGAAGGATGAGTTAGAGGCTCATTCTTCCATGTTTGAGGGGTCATGGTAGTGGACTTTATATATGGATTTTCATGGCTTGAAGTGGTAAGGGTAGGAAGTTATGAGGTTTGTAGTGGCCAAATAGGGTTTCAAGGGGTCTAAGTAGGCCTAGTGGAGAAATTGAGCAATTTTGTGATATATTTCCAAATAAGGTTAGCATTTTTGGTTCCAATTTAGAACTTTAGTCTATTATAAGCATGATTCAAGTGTGGTGATATACTTAGAGTGCCCTTAATGTTCTGTGTGGTACCTTGAAAGTGATGATAAGTGAGTTTGTATGGAGATTTGGTACTCTTATTACTATTTGAAGTGATGGTAGATGTTATTAGAGGTCTTATAGGTGTGCATGGGTTGTGTAGATTGTGGGGGAACCTTGAAAGTGGATCAAAGTCCTAGGGAGAGATATGTTATAGTGTTATTGATGATACGTCCAAGGATCTAGGTAGCTTGGCAGTAGTTTCTAAGTAAAATCACATTCCACGGGGGAGTTATGCTTGTTTGAGGTTAGAATGGCACTATTTTTGATGTATTCCTATAGGTGATCTTGATTCCATGTGTTTAATATAGCTTACTTAGTTGATTTTATGGTGACCAGTGTTGAAAAGAGTCTACTTTATCATTTTGGTAAAGGGGGAGAGAGAAAAGGAGTGTTGCCATCAATGAAAAAGGGGGAGATTGTTGGGATATTAATGGTAGGTTTTTTAATTGATGTCTATAAGACATGTGTAATTAAAAAGTGGTCTAGCAACTATAATGAGATGGAGCATGGTGGTCTAATGTGCTTGGTGTAGTGAGATGCTTGCATGAAGGTTATTTGGATGAATGTATGGCGGCATGGAACATAGTATGGTATTGAAATACATGATCTAATAATGTTATATATATGTTATATTGATTTCATGAGGTTCTCATGAAGTATGTAGGTCTGGTAGGTTTGACCATACATGGTTACCTATAGGGTTTTGAGTCCTATAGATTATATGCCATGGTATAGAGCTTAGTGTGATTGGAATATGCATGTTTTACATGTATATAATGATAAGAGGTCATATATATGGTTTTTAATAGGTGGCTAGTGGTTTAAAAGGTAGTTTGGCCATTGGCTTGGTTGGCCTAGATGGGCTTGTGAGGCCTTATAAAGGATCAAAGAAGGATTTTAGAATGTTTTATCCTATATCTGCATGAGATATTATCATATAGGTGTTTTAAAAAACATTAACCAATTTAGAGGTTAGTATATGAGAGATAAAGTTAGAAATGACTTCATGTGCTTTAGAGGGTGCTCAAATGGTGCATTTTAAGCTCGAGAGGAAAGTTCTCATGTTATTCAACTCATTTATAAGTTTTATGGGGATATGAGACTTTTTTTTATATTTGGTAAGATTCATAAGAAGGTTTTATAATCATTATTTCATGTATTATGGTCCTATTCTTTATGAATGATTGCTAAGAAAGTAAGCAAGTTTTTATGTGCAAAATTCCTAGTCTTAAGACTTGATGTTGAATATATTGCTTTTAGGTGTTAAAAAATATGGTGGATGATAAATATTATTATTTTATGTTTTATATAACTCCTATAGGATTTAAAGTATGTGTTTTTTCAATCTTGACTATTTGTGGGTCTCATAGAAAAGTGCTTCTTAATAGTGTTTTTGATATTGTGAGAGATTTTTGAAAGTAATCAAGAGAAAAAATGGGTGTGTGATGAATATTATAACTTAGTTCAAAAATTCATGGAAATTTTTAATAATATTAATGTCTCTATGTTAAATTTTTAGGTCGTCAAAGTTGACTAGTCGTTAATCTGTAGATAGTGAAAACAATGAGAAAGACCAATTGGAGTGAGAATATAAATTGGGAAGGTGATCAGGTGTTTAGGGATGAATTTGAGAGATTGGTGGTGATTCAGGGTTTTTTTTCAATCTATACATATATTTTAATTGGTTCTTATTCTTGATGTATGATCAGGGAGTTGACTCAAAGTTGACCTTCTTGGTCCTTTTGAGTTTGTGTGAGCTAGTGAAGTGAAAATGGCTTGTAGAAGAGTTTTTGCTATTGAAGCCTATGATATAATTGAATGATATTGATATATGGTCATTTTATGTTATTTTTAATTCCTTTTAATATCTTATTTAATCAATTTTAGGTGAGATAAAGTCATGTTTCCATGACTAGTTTTTGGAGCTTGTAGTCAGTCTGAAGTGGCCTATTTGGAGAGGCTAGTTTGAGATAATTTGAGTAGAGTTTGAGGTGAGTGAGAGCTTGGTGGTATTATATATTTATTAAATGGATTTTTTATTCATATTTTTCCTCTAGTTTTGTTGGAGTAGTCAAAGATCTCTGACTAAGTTTCTAGTGTGCATGACCAATTTGAGTAGGTCATTTGGAGTGAGTTAGTTTGGATGGTTCTGAGATGCGTGAATGTGAAAAATGAATTTACAGGTGTTTATTGAGTCATTAAGGAAATTTTTAATGTATTATATCAATTTTTTAAGTTGATAAATTGATTTCATGATTCAATTCTTCTTGGAAGTATTTTTTGGATATTTGCAGGTCTTGGAGCAAGAGAGAATGAATTGGATGGAGTAGTGGTTTAGATTTCCAAGTGTATTGGAAACTTTTGGAAGTTTTAAGTGTTATTATTATATCAATTATGATTCTTTTTATCCATTTTTTGAATCCCAAAGTATTTGTCTTTCTCAATGTGTGAGCAAGTGGTTTTAGGCCTATTAGGTCTATTTAGGCCTAATGGTGAGTTCTGAGCATATTTGATGTATGTGACCTTATTGGGATATGAAAATATTTGAATTAAATTTTATTATATTATATAATTATTTATTATTATTTTTTTATGGATATTATTCATGTATATTTTCATGCGTAGAAAATGACCTATAAGGGCTAATTGGGCCTAGTGTAGCCTAGTAGTTAGATAGGTGCCATTTGAAGTATGGCCAACCTATGGAGTGTTTGAGTTTCCTTGGTGGCATGTATAGGATATTTTATTTATCCTTATATTGTATCTTTGATGACCAAGATGATATGAGGTGTGGAGAAAGGTATATAATCAAGACTAGTTATCTTGTTCATCAAGTAGTGGGGGAATGGACTAAAGTGAAGGAAAGATCTCAATCAAGGAGTAGAGATAGGTCATTGAGGACCATAAAAGGGTGAAGAGGATCATTAATTTTTTTTTTATCAGGTTCATGAGCTAAAAATTCATCATACCTAAAATTCTAAAGGATGATTTGGTTGAGCAAATGAGCTAGGAGTGCCTACTTGGAAAAGAGAAGTAGATGGTAGGTGTATTAGCTTCAGGTGTTCTATCATCAGGTGTATCAAACATCAATTAAAAGTTGGAGACTATATGTGTTCTATTTTAAGGTGTTTGAGTGGGTTCTCATTCACCTTGGTTAGAAGTACTTGACCAATCTAGGAATATGTGTTCCTTTTGAGATAGGTGTCTCACTAAAGGTCTATTGTATGATCTATCATATAGGATAGGTAGTTCATTGGTTTCAAGCTTGAGAGTTGGTTTTATTCCCCATGAGGGTTTCCCACATATATGAGTTATACTTGTGTTGATTTCTCTTAAAGATGCTTATGTATTGATTTGTTTATGTTATGCTTAAATGTTTGTTTTATTGGAATAAAATGGAATTGATTATGAGATGTTGAGCAACTGATTCACACCCCCCACCTCAGTAGCTACTTATAATAGTTTATTTTAATTTCCTTGTACATAAATTATACTCAAAACACAAAAATAACATGTCAAAATACAAACACATTCAAATATTTCAAAAACACAAATGTTACAAATTGTATAAACTGATATGTTTACATTTTTACTACTAGACAGATATTGCATATTGCTATTTATCCTAGTATAGTAAATTTTATCATACACATATGCTTCACTTTTTCTTGTCGAGTGCTTTCATATTATTGACAAGACTCTAGTCCACTACATCGATCCATACAAGTTATCATATACCCATTGGGGGAATTTGCACTAATCTAAGTTTATACATTTGATACATCTAACCACTTTGGGGAATATCCTACATAGTTACTATAACTCAGTTTTAAATTTGCATAATATACATTCCAATTTATGCATTAATTTATCTAGATATTGATTGTTTCTCCTCATTTCTTAGATTTTTTTACTATCACTAGTTAGACTCAATATATAGGCATCCTAGCATCTACATAGATTTGTACTAAATAGTTATACATGTTTTGATTTCTAGTTATTCTAGATTATACCTGATTGTGTTCCTATGCTTCTTCCATATTTGAGGGAATTTGAAAATGCAATTATTCTTTGGCTAGATGATACTTATCTATTTATATGTTTTGTACATGTGCCCATGTCCCTTGTGTGTGATTCCCCAATTCTATATGTAGACATTTGAACATGTCCTTCTATGTGGATCAAAGCCAAATTACTTATTGCTTACATATGTGGACATTTGAACATGTCCTTGTATGTCTTCATTATTAGATTTAGTGACATGTGCCCATATCCCTTATATTATGGACCCTTGGCCTATATTTTTCATTCCTCATGTGCTTATATTTATGTTTCCTTATATGATTCTACACCATGACACTTGTATTTCCTTATTAGACACACACACCATTTTTGATGCCTTTTGGGATCTCATGCATCTACACTTCCTACTTAGGTGTAGTGATGGACATCATGCCCCATACATATATGTAGTTAATAATATTTATTGTTATAATTTTATAAAATCTATCTTGACACCCTTATGAAATTCTATATTACAACATACATCTTACATTACTCACTTATACTCAGATACTTTTACATTTTAGTGTTATGTTTGTATATTATATTGAAATATCATGCACATGCTCTAGCTAAAAAATTATGCATAGATAATGTTTTAGAGCATAGTTACTAAATAGGTTTGAAAACTACCCTCAAAAGAGGGGGAATTCATAGGGTTTAATAGTATAGATCAGGATCTTACATTGCTATTCATAGATACATTTCAGCACACAAGCTCAATTTTAGACATCAGACTCAAGTAAGATACATAACAAAACAAAGACACATAATTTAGTTCAAATCACTCATAAATCAGACTAAGAAGACATTAACACCAAAATTGGGACAATAACACCACATGGAACTACTATCCACTATAGGGCATGACTATCTAGTGGCCCTAGGTTCAGGATAGTCTAGATAAATTAGACCAATACACTAGGTGTAGTACATATTTACATAAATATGATCACATGTTTGAAATTTATGTTCAAATTTAGCTCAAATAAATTAATTTTAGATTATATTCATGTTATTTACTTTGATTTTGGGGAATCATGCATGCCATGATCATTACCACATTTAGTTTAGTTATATAGATTCAACTATTACATACTTAATTTAGATTCAGTAGGCTTAGATACCATATTGGGGGCTTCTGCACAACACATAGTTTCCATATAATAAAATATAGATAGGTTAATTAGATGGAATGACAAAATCCATACCATTATTTATGTTATATATAATTTTTATCACATTCTAGATTCTCACTAGATTCATGCCTTACTCCATCTATAGTGGTTGGCATTCCCAAGTTGCCTAGAGCTACCTAATATACTTGAGTAGCCATGGAGCTAACATACACAGTTATATTTACTCAATTAGATAATTTTAACACTTTTCATAGTTCATTTATATATTCATCTACTTCACACAAGTGGGAAATGATGGAGTCATAGCCTACTTGAATTTTTGAGCCACCTACATGAGAGAGTTATACACACTTATAGTTATAGCCAATCTATTCATAGAGATTAGGATCCACTAAGCTGGGGTGGGAAATGATGGAGTCAAAACTAGATTGAGTTATTGAGCCACCCCTATGATGATGAAATAACCAATGAGATTAGTATAAGATATTCAATGATATGATCACTATATACACTCACACATGCATGTTGTCACTAGGTTCACGCATTTGTTTTCATACCCAATGAGGTGTATTTATTCATTTCCTCTCTCTTTATTGATATTTACTCAATTAATTTATTCAACATAGTATTTTAATTTTGATCATTTATTAAGGACTTAGTTTTGCATGTTTCATTTCAAGTGATTGATTTGGATCATATTTAACATACACAGACCTACATTCACATATTCAAACTCAGCTACATAGGCTTCACTTCTAAGGTAAGTATAGCTAATATTATTTTTATTTTATACTAGTCATTTTAATTTATTTCATTTCTATCATAAAAGAGGGGAGGAGAATATAATCACTAAAAAGTGGTATTTGGATGTTAATAGTTTTTCTTGAGTTAGCCTATTTCTATATTATCCCTAGACCTATCCTAGAGCCTTTGCCATGCTTTCTCAGTCATTTTAAAAACCATAATTAGTTACAATCAGCCAAAACTAAGTCATAGGATATCTTTCTTAGATCCCAACCCATATTTTCTAACAGTCTACTGGGTGGACATTAGCACCACATTTGGGACACTATAACCACATGGTGCTAGTGTCCTCAAATAGGTGTTATTATCCTTATCCCTAACTCTCTCAAATAAATAATTTTCCAAATGTGTACTTATCCTAAGGTTATCCTAAGCACATTTTATTATCCACACAAGCTACAAATCTCTACAAATACAAGTCTATTTGATCCTTACTGAATAGATGGAAAATATATGCAAAAGCTATTAAAACCAAATATAAAGTTGAGAAAAATTAAGGTATTTGATCCATATTCTTCCCTACTTCTGCATACTACCATCTATAGTAGTATAAGACCTATATTTTAAATATTTTAAATATCAATCATAATCAAGGAATCTAAGTCCACTCTCATTCTAGAATTCACTTTCACTTACGTCAAACACTAGTTGGGAGAATTACATTGGGATTGATCCCTCTTTAGAGTACTATTATGTAGTCAAATATCTTCATAAAAGGGTGTTGAAGATGTCTAACCTATCCTAATAATCAACACATAATTATATCTAATGCCATACTTTTGAGGAGGATTAGGGTTTGCACACTACATCAAGTTTTCTAGGCACAACATAGACTTCTAGGTTTCATTCACATAAGAATAGAACTTAAAAACACAGGTGTAGGTGCTCATAAAAAATAGTAGCATCCTAAAAAGGGGACACTACTACCACCTAGAGGACATTATAAAACATGTCAATATTATCCATATCAGATGCTACTATCTAATGAGCAAATGAACACTAGAAACATATTAATGACCCTCAAGACTTTCCAAAACATAACTTTTAGAACCCAGATCATCCACATTAGTCATTTTCTAGATAAGTATTAATTTATGCCTATTTACTATTATTTTTTAAAGTAAAAAAAGGTCAAATTATATAAAAAATTGGTGTTTAATTATTCCAATTTATTTAATTGCTTTAGACATTACATCCCTTTAATCTAAACATAGGTTTTACATAGTAAAACCCTAAAAAGGTTAAATCAGTATGCAATAGTTAAAAATGTCTAAAGTAAAATGGTTATGCAGTAGTGCTTGATATTTAATTGTATCATCTAATTTATTATAAAATATTATAATTTTATCAACCTTGACTTTAATATGGAATAATTATAGGCATGTTTTGTTTCTATGATGGGTATCCATAATTATATACTAGGAATAAATGGTGTCACATGATTTGTAGCTATATGAGTTACATAATAGAGAGTGTGTTATATAATAATAACCATAGATATATGGGGCTTAAAATATGATCCCCCATAGTAGATATACTAGATGGGAATCACTAGTGTAACCATATGTTTAAATACATGAATAAAACTAGTAGGAATATTAATTTGAACACTTAATGTAGGATATGAGCCTCTATAAGGTGGATAGTATCATTAAAAAATTCATCATGTTTTTCCTCATATGTTGTCTAATTAATTTTATTTTCAGTTTTAGCCTCTTGAATACCACTCAAGATAACTTATGTCCTTGTAAATTTTATTTATTTTTTGGTAATTGGAAATTACATATAATTATTTATGATATAAACCATTAAGATCATCATGATGTATTTTATCATGATATTATTATTTTTTCCAATAGTATTTATAACCATTTTTAATTTTATGCATGTCAATATTAATAATTTTTACATCTACATCTATATGTTTACTATAAATGTTTTTATGAAGATAAGGAGTAGCATGTAATTCATAATTTTTCACCATTGTATTTGGCATATAAATTATGTTCAAGTAATATGAATTTGAATATGGTAAATTGAAAAAAATAATTTATGTATCACTGTATTGTGTAGGTATAGGAGGCCTAACCTTATTAGACATCATAGAATGTATTCAATAAAGCACCATGAAAACTTGGGAAAAGGATAAAAAAATAGATTTATTCATGTAAAAGGGGAATGAAAAATTAGACCTAAAATTCAAACCCCAATAGGGAAGTTTTTTTTGAAATCCTATAAAAAGTTTTAAACCCTAATGTATAATGAAACCCAGGGTTTCTACTACTTAAATAAATAATTGGGTTCACCAAAATGTTTTGGTTATTTTACACTAAGCAATATAAAATAATGGAAAATATGTAGTAATTTAGATTTTATATATATATATATATATATATATATATATATATATATATATAACCATATGAATTGAAATGTGTTAATATATGTTACAATTAATTTTTTAAGAAATGAAAATTCAAGAGAAGCATTATATAATTAGCTGATTTTTTTTTTCTCACAAAAGTTGTAACAAGATATGGAAATTCTCTAGATGTTATTGATAAGATCTATCACTATCTAGGGTAATTGGTAGTTTCTCTACATATATTGGGTATCTAAAAATTCTAGGAGGCTTGTGTATGTACATGCATTTTTTTTTGAGTGTGCACTTTTTTGATATTGTGTGATAATACATGTTTTCTTTTTATTATTTCCAAACCCTAATTTGGATTGATTAACCACAAGATACCCTTTAAAATGGTTTAATAATTTTTTTTGCACTAGAACTAACCACTCCCCATTGAATGGTTGAGCATTTTCTACGTTCCAATAATTTTAAGAGGGTTTAACCCACACATAAGTCTCTCACTTATGTGCATGTGTAAAAAATTATGAAAAATTTAGAATGTAATTACATATTTTTGTATTTAAAACTTGAAACCATTTAATTTTAACCTTTCATATTTAAATTTGTCTCTATATATTACTGTATGGTTACTCTTTGAATATTTGAGGTGTTTATATGCATTTTGATAATGTTGCAATAGATTGCTAAGTATTTCTTAGTGATTCTTAAGTGTGTAATAGATGTAAAGGTGATTCATATATATAGGTAACTCTTTGTTAATTTACCTCTATGACCAACCCATGAAACATGTATAATATGACATAATAGACACATCCTAATTTTTAAAATAGGTATTGAGGGTCTCCAGATACTATTTGTAGAGGGAGACACCTATAATAACTGGTAGTATTTGAATACATTGGTACTATAGTGGAAATGAAAAATAATTATATGAGGCATGGAGAATGTCTTCTAGGGATTCTAAAGGCATTTTTGTATAGACCAAGATGAACATGAATAAATATGAATAGGTGGCTAAGAGATTATATGTGTGGAATAGTATAGGTAAAGTGTGTTCTAGAGTCAAATATATGTTAATTTTATAAGTATTTTAAAATATACCATAGTTTGTGTTTCTAAAGTGCTAAATACAAAATACAAGTTTATACACATTGATAGTAGATAATATCAACACAATAAATGATTTTATTAGAACAAATATAGTGGAAGAAAGAGAAGCCTTTATCGACACTTGAGATATAAATCAATTACCATAACATTCTAGAAGTACATCAACATGGGTGTGTGATTTATATTTTTTCTAATTTTTAAAATTCTAAAGGTTTAGAAGGCACACAAATTTAAAGATAACTTCTAGGTAGGATTTAATAGTCATGTATGATTTTAAGGGTATTATAGGGGTTATGTTTGATTATTTTGAGAATAATGAATGTGATAAATAATTCACTTCATTCCATTCATTTTAATCTTCTTTTTTGGCTTAGTATAATATTTGGTTTAACTAAAATTTATATGAAAATAGTGGTTGCAGCTGAATGAGGTTTTTTTTATATATTACAAAGAGGAGATATTATTTTGAGGTTAGTTGGTATTTATTTGAGAATGATTCATAATGGGATTAGTTTAGATACCAAGATTAGTGTTATCTTGATTAAATACATCAAACTTGACCTTACCATTAATAGATTTGAAAATTTTCACAAAGGCTTGATAACTCTCTCATATCATAACATGATGGTCAATATTATGACCAAGGATAAATTAATATGCTAGGGTAAGAAGAGAAAAAAACTTATCATGAGAATTAACCTAATTATTTATAAAATAAAATAGGTTTAGTTGTCATACCATTGAGGTTTAGGACTTGAATCATCAAATTCCTTAGGTTGAAGCCTTAAATCATTTCTCCTAAGCTCATAATTGCTAATAGTTTGATGAATATTGATGTTATTAATGTCCTTAGGAATGTAAATAAGGAGGGATTGAAAATTTATTTATTGTACATAACTTATACTACAAACAAAAACATAACATTTCAAAATAAAAAGACATTCAAATATTTCAAAAACATAAATTTTACAAATTATATACATTGATATGTTTACATTTTTACTACTAGACAGATATTGTATATTTCTAGTTATCCTAGTGTAGTCAATTTTATCATACACATATGATTCACTTGTTCTTAGTGAGTGATTTCATATTATTGATAGGACTCTAGTGTACTAAATTTATCCATATAAGTTATAATATACCCATTGGGGGAATTTAAACTTATCCAAGTTTATACATTTGATACATCTAGCCACTTTGGGGAATATCCTACATAGTTTCTATAACTTGGTTTTAGATTTAAATACTATAAATTCCAATTTGTGAATTAATTTATATAGATATTGATCATTTATCCTCATTTCTTAATTTTTTTACTATCATTAGTTAGACTCAATATATAAGAATCCTAGCATTTACATGGATTTGTACTACATAGTTATACATGTTTTGATTTTTAGTTATCCTAGATTATACTTGATTGTGTTCTCATTCTTCTTCCATAGTTGAGGGCATATAAAAATGGCATTGCTATTTGGATATATGCTACTTCTCTATTTGTGTGCCTTGGACATGTGCCCATGTCACTTATGTGTGATTCCCTACTTCTATATGTAGACATTTGAACATCTCCCTCTATGTGGATTTAAGTCAAATTGCTTATCTCTTACATATGTGGACATTTTAACATGTCGTTATATATATTCATTCTTATATTTAGTGACATATGCCCACATCCCTTATATTATGGCCCCTTCGCATATCTTTTGCATTCCTCATGTGCTTATATGTATGCTTCCCAATATGATTCTACACCATGACACTTGTATTTGATTATTACACACACAAACACAAACACAAACACAAACACACACACACACACACACACACACACACACACACACACACACACACACACACACACACACACACACACACACACACACACACACACACACACACACACACACACACACACACACACACACACACACACACGCACACACACACACACACACCCACACACACACACACACACACACACACACACACACACACACACACACACACACACACACACACACACACACACACCATTTTTTGATGCCTTTTAGGATCTCATGCATCTACCCTTCCTACTTAGGTGTAGTGATGAACATAATACCCCATCCATATAGGTATTTAATCATATTTTTCATTATACATTTATTAAATATATATTGAAACCATTGTGAAATGTTATATGACAAAATTCATCTTACATTAATCACTTATACTCAGATGCTTTTACATTTTAGTGTTATGTTTATATATTATATTAAAATATCATGCACATGCTCTAGCTAACACATTATGCAAAGATAATTTTTTAGAGGGTAGTTATTAAATAGGTTTGAAAAATACCCTCAAAAGAGGAGGAATTCATATGGTTTTGTCATATATATCAGGCTCTTGCATTGCTATTTATAGATACATTTTAGCACACAAGCTCAGTTTTAGACATCAAACTTAGGTAAGATACATAACAAAACAAAGACTCATAATTTAGTTCAAATCACTCATAAATCAGACTAGGAAGACATTAACACCCAAATTGGGACAATAAAACCACATGGCACTACTGTCCATTATAGGGCATGACTATCTAGTGGCCCTAGGTTCAAGATAGTCTAGATCAGTCAGACTAGTACACTAGTTGTAGTCCATATTTACATAAATATAATCACATGTTTGACATTTATGTTCAAATTTCGCTTAGATATATTTAATTATATCTTATATTAATGTTATTTAATTATAGTTGGTGGAATAATGCATGTAATTATCATTCCCACATTCATTTTAGTTACATAGATTCAACTATTACATACTCAGTTTAGATTCAGTATACTCAGATACCATATTGGGGGATTCTCCATAACACATAGTTTCCATATAATAAAATATAGATAGGTTAATTATATGGAATGAAAAATTTCATGTCATTCTCTATGCTATATATAATTTCTATTACATTCTAGATTGTCACTATATTCATCCCTTACTCCATCTATAGTGATTGGCATTCCCAAGTGGCCAAAAGATACCTAATATACCTGAGTAACCATGGAGCTAACACACATAGTTAGATTTACTTAGCTAGATACTTTTACCACTTTGAAAAGTTTATTTAAATATGCATCTACTTCACACAAGTGGGAAATGATGGATTCATAGCCTACTTGAGTTTTTGAGCCACCTACGTGAGAGGGTTAGACACACTTATAGTTTTATCTACTCTATTCATAGAGATTAGGATCTACTAAGTAGGGGTGGGCAATGATGGAGTCAAAACTAGATTGAGTTCTTGAGCCACCCCTATAGGGATTAAACAACCAATGAGATCAGTGTAAGCTATTTAATGATATGATCACTATGTACACTCATACATGCATGTTGTCACTAGGTTCATGTATTAGTTTACATACCCAATAAGGTGTATTTATTCCTTTCCTCTCTCTTCCTTGAGATTTATTCAATTAATTTATTCAGCATATTATTTCACTTTGATCATTTATTAAGGAATTATTTTTTCATGTTTCATTTTAGGTGATTGATTTGGATCATATTTCATGTATGAAGACCTAGATTCACATATTCAAACTCAGCTACATAGGATTCACTTCTAAGGTAAGTATAGGCAATATTAATTTTATTTTATACTAGTCATTTAAATTTTCTACATTTCTATCATAAAGGAGGGGATGAAAATATAACCACTTAAAATTGGTATTTGGATGTTAATAGTTTTGCTTCAGTTAGCCTATTATTATCTTGTCCTTAGACATATCCTAAATCCTTTGCCACACTTTTTAGTCATTATACAAACCATAATTAGTTACTATCAGCCAAAACTAAGTCCTAAGATAGCTTTCTTATATCCCAACCCATATTTTATAATAATATGCTAGGTGGACATTAGCACAACATTTGGGATGCTACAACCACATGGTGTTAGTGTCCTCAAATATGTGTTATTATCCTTATCCCTAACTCTCTCAAACAAATAATTTTTTAAATGTGTGACTATCCTAAGGTCAACCTAAGCACATTTTATTATCCACAAAAGATAAAAATATCTATAAATATAAGTCTGTTTGACCCTTATTCACTAGATGGAAAATATATGTAAAAACTATTCAAACCAAAGATAAAGTTCAAAAAAATTAAGGTATTTGATCCATATTCCTCCCTACTTTTGCATACTACCATCTATAATATTCTAAGACCTAGGTTTCAAATATTTTAAATATCAAGCATAATTAAGGCATCCAAGTCCACTCTAATTCTAGAATTTACTTGCACTTACATCAAGCACTATGTGAGAGAATTACATTGGGATTGATCCCACTTTGGAGTACTATTATGTAGTCAAATCTCTTCATAATGGGGTGTTGAAGATGTCTAGCCTATCCTAATAATCAAAAAATAATTAATTATCATTCCATACTTTCAAGGAGTATTAGGGTTTGCATACTACATCAAGTTTTCTAGGCACAACATAGAGTTCCAAGTTTCATGTACATAAGAATAGAACTTAAAAACATAGGTGCAGGTGCTCCTAAAAAATAGAAGCATCTTAAAAAGGGGAAACTACTACCACCTAGAGGACATTATAAAACACAACACTATTATCCATATAGGATTCTACTATATAATGAGCAAATGAACACTAGAATCATATTAGTGACCTTCAGAATTGTCCAAAACATAACTTTTAGAACCTAGATCATCTATAACAGTCATTTTATAGATAAGTCTTTATTTATGCCTATTTACTATTATTTTATAAATTCAAAAAAGGTAAAATTATATAAAAAATTGGTGCTTTATTATTATAATTTATTTAGACATTATATCCCTTTAATCTAGACATAGGTTTTACATAGTAAAACGCTAAAAAGGTTAAATCAGTATGGGATAGTTAAAAATGTTTGAAGTAAAATGGTTATGAAATAATGCATGAGATTTAATTATATGGTATAATTTATTATAAAATTTTATAATTTTATCAACCTTGACTTTAATATGGAACAACTGTATGCATGTTTGGTTTCGGGTATCCATAATTATATACTAGGAATAAATGGTGTCACATGCTTTATAGGTATATGAGGTACATAAGAGAGAGAGTGTGATATATATTAATACCCATAGATATATGTGGATTAAAATATGATCCCCCATAGTAGATATACTAGATGTGGGCATCACTAGTGTAACCATATGTTTAAATACATGAATGGAACTAGTAGGAATATTACTTTGAACACCTAATGTAGGATATGAGCCTCTATAAGGTGGAAAATATCACTAAAAAAATCATCATTTTTTTCCTCATATGTTTTTCACTTAATTTTATTTTCATTTTTAGCCTCTAGAATACAACTCAAGATAACTTTTATGTCCTTGCAAATTTTATTTATTTTTTGGTAATTAGAAAGTACATATTACTATTTATGATATAAACCATTAATCTCATCATGATGTATTTTACCATGATATTATTATTTTTTACAACATTATATTTATAACAATTTTCAATTTTATGCATGTCAATATTAATAATTTATACATCTACATCTGTATGTTTACTATAATTGTTTTTATGAAGATAAGGAGTAGCATGTAATTCATAAATTTTCACCATTGTATTTGGCATATAAATTATGGTCAAGTAAACTGAATTTGAATATCGTAAATTTAAAAACCAATTTATGTATCACTTTATTGTTTAGGTATAGGAGGCCTAACCTTATTAGGCAACATACAATGTATTCAATAAAGCACTATGAAACTTGGGAAAAGGATACAAAATTAGATTTATTCATGAAAAAGGGGAATGGAAAATTAGACTTAAAATTCAAAACCCAATAGGGGATTTTTTTTTTGAAATCTTATGAAAAATTTTAAACCCTAATGTATAGTGAAACCTAGGGTTTCTACTACTTAAATAAATAATTGGGTTCACCAAAATGTTTTGGTTGTTTTACATTAAGTAATATAAAATAATGGAAAATATGTAGTAATTTAGATATATATATATACACACAACCATATGAATTGAAAGGTGTTAATATATGTTGTAGTTAATTTTTTAAGAAATGAAAATTGAAGAGAAGCATTATGTAATTATCTAAATTTTGTTTTTTATTTTCTCACAAAATTTGTAACAAGATAAGGAAATTCTCTGGATGTTATTGATAACCTAATCATAGTTGAAACAAGGAATGAAAAATTTCCTAGACACTACCATAACATTCATATATATACAATATCTATCACTATGTAGGGTAATTGGTAGTTTCTCTACATATATTGGGTATCTAAAACTTTTAGGAGGCTTGCATAAGTACATGATTTTTTTTTTGAGTGTACACTTTTTTGATATTTTTTGATAATACATGTTTTCTATTTATTTTTTCCAAAACCTAATTTAGATTGATTAAACAAAAGATGGCCTTTAAAATGGTTTAATAATTTTGGTTGCACTAGACCCAACCACTCCCCATTGAATGGTTGAGCATTTTATAAATTCCAATAATTTTAAGAAGGTTTAACCCACACATAAGTCTCTCACTTATGTGCATGTGTAAAAAATTATGAAAAATTCAAAATGTAATTACATATTATAGTATTTAATAATTGAAACCATTTAATTTTAACCTTTGATATTTAAATTTATCTCTTTAGATTACTCTATGGTTACTCTTTGAATATTTTAGGTGTGTATATGCATTTTGATAATGTTGCAATAGATTACTATGTATTTCCTAGTGATTCTTATGTGCGTAATAGATGTAAAGGTGATGTGTGTGTGTGTGTGTGTGTGTGTGTGTGTGTGTGTGTGTGTGTGTGTGTGTGTGTGTGTGTGTGTGTGTGTGTGTGTGTGTGTGTGTGTGTGTGTGTGTGTGTGTGTGTGTGTGTGTGTGTGTGTGTGTGTATGTGTATATATATATATATATATATGTATATGTATATATATATGTATATGTATATATATATATATAGGTAACTCTTTATTAATTTCCCTCTATGACCAACCCATGAAAAATGTATAATATGAAATAACAAACACATCCTAATAAATAAAATAGGCATTGAGGGTCTCTAGATACTATTTGTAGAGGGAGACACCTGTAATAATTAGTAGTATATTAGTACATTGGTACTATAGTGGAAATGAAAAATAATTATATGAGGCATGGAGAATGTCTTCTTGGAATTCTAAAGGCATTCTTGTATAGACTAAGATGAACATGAATAAATATGATTGGTGAATATAAGTGGCTAAGAAATTATATGTGTGGAATCATATAGGTAAAGTGTGTTCTAGTGTAAAATATATGTTAATTTTCTAAGTATTTACAAATATACCAAAATTTGTGTTTCTAAAGTGCTAAAGATAAAATACAAGTTTCCACACATTGATAGTAGATATTATCAACACAATAAATTATTATATTAAAACAAATATAGTGGAAGAAAGAGAAGGATTTATCAACACTCGAGATATAACTTAATTACCATAAAATTCTAAAAGTACATAAATGTGGGTGTGTTTTTTTTTTTTTTTCTAATTTTTAAAATTCTAAAGGTTTAGAAGGCACAAAGATATAAAGATAACTTGTAGGATAGGATTTAATAGTCATGTATGATTTTAAAGGTAATATATGGGTTGTGTTCAATTATTTTGAGAATAATTAATATGAGAAATAATTCAATTCATTACATTCATTTTAATATTCTTTGTTGGCTTAGTATAAGATTGGGTTTAACTAAAATTTATATGAAAATAGTGGTTGGAGCTGCATGAGGTTTTTTTTAAATATTACAAAGAGGAGATATTATTTTGAGGTTGGTTGGTATTTATTTGAAAATTATTCATAATGGGATTGGTTTACATACCAAGATGAGTGTTATGTTGATTAAATACATCAAACTTGACCTTACCATTAATATATTTGAAAATTTTCACAAAGGCTTGATAACTCTCTCATATCATAACATCATGGTCAATATTATGACCAAGGATAAATTTGTATGCTAGGGTAAGTAGAGAAAAAAATTATCATGAGAAGTAACCTAATTAGTTTTAAACTAAAATAGGTTTAGTTGTCATACCATTGAGGTTTGGGACTTGAATCATCAAATTCCTTAGGTTGAGGCCTTAAAACATTTCTCCTAAGCTCAACATTGATAATATTTTGATGAATATTTATGTTATTAATGTGTTAAGATGTTAAATAAGGATGGGTTGAAAATTTAATCCCACAATAAGATGGGAAAGCTCATCTTAGAGTCATAATGGGAAAATTATTCTTAATGGGAAAGGTTATCTTAGAATCATTACTATGATCATAAGTGTCACTAAAAACATCATGCATCACATTATTTTTTTTAAATTTAATTCAAATTCTAAATTTTCACTTATTTTAAAACACCTCACATTGTATCATGAGGTTTTATTTTCATATCTTGATTAAAGGATTATTTTAATGACTTAGGAGAGAAGGACTTAACAACATATTATATTTTTTTTTTGAGGTAGTAGTAAAAATATTGGAGAAGATATCTATATTCATGTCATGTTTGTATTTTATATTAAATGATTTCTAATTTTTAATGAATTCATGTGCTAGCTTGTTATATTATTTCTTATAATTAAAAAAGTTATCTAAATTATTTTTAGGTAAGTCATGATATTGGAATTTATGAACCAATTCATTCAATAAGTCTTATAAGTTTTTTTATGGATATAGGATTTATTTGATTGTACCATTATAATGTGTTGTGTATTGAGATTTTGGAAATCGATTTGGTAGCTTCAAAGGTGTTAATTTTGAGGCACTCCTAATAAACATTCCTAAAATATTTAAGATGAAAATATTGATTGATATATATGTCAAAATAAATGGTGATAATTACTATAACACTATATATAGATGAGATATGAGTCATTAAGGGTTCATTTTGGAGGTTTTAATGACTTTATTATGGGTAGGATGTTAATGTATAATATTCCCTAGATGATATTTAAGGTGGGTGGGTTGGGGGAATCTTGATTAGGCATTCTCCATAAAATTTATAGAGGTTTATTATTCATTTTGAAAATTTGATTTTGTTTTTTCATTAATTTTTATGAGATACTTTATTTCACGTGATCCATTTGGCTAAAAACTTACAACATCACTTGAATAATGTTAGGCACATTTTGATTGGCTTGAGATACTTGAGTTTCATGTTTATTAGAGTGAGAGGCTTGTGTATAATTATATGCATGATGGACATTAGTTTTAACATTATAACTTTGATTTAGGTTACTAAAGTTAGGCTCAACCATAAAAATTATTATTTCAGGCATAGTGGAAAAGGATGGGTTAGAAATAATCATTTGATGACTTTACCCAAGTCTTGTAGGAAAGATATGTCTAAGTGAGTTTTCAAAGAAAGGATCCATCATGAGGTAATGATTTTTTTAAGCTATTTTCATACATGTTTATTATTTTATTAAATATAAATATTATTTTATTAGATCATGTAAAAAAATGAATTAATAGGCCTATACCCATTACAAAAATCAACTTAAAGATATGGTAACACAAAAAATAGAACCAAGAACTAAATAGAGCCATAAGGATTGACCAACCATAAAAAACTAGCTACAAAAGACAAAATTCCACCAAAATCCTACCAAAAAGACAAAAAATAGGCCTAAAGATATTAAGAACCTGACTCCTTTGACTCTAAATAAAGAACCAACTTGTTATTACCAATTTATTTTTATTCTTTTCCTTGCCCCTGGTCCTATTGCTAAGGTCCTATAGAGAATTTTGGTATATCATTATTTATTGAAATACCCACAACTCTTACTTCTACTTTTACCTATCCAATCTTATTCCTTTCTACCTCTCACTACCTGCTTTGATCCTTGTTGCTTTTTTTAAAGGATGGGGTTGAGGCAAACACCCTCATATTTTCATTACCATATCTTTGATTATCACCCTTCCTTGAGATATATTCCTCTAGAGTCAACAATAAGTTTATCTTGTCCACTTCTTCCAAAATATCATAACTCAAAATCCTTTGGACCGCAACTTTTGTCTAAAGCTTTTATAGAGATATTTTAACTTCAAAATTCAAACTATACTTATAATACAAAAATAACCATACTAGTAAAAAGGTCAACATGAAGAGGGTTTCCTTTCTAACTACCTTCAAGGGATAAGGACTCTTTCCCTCTCCATTTCCCAAAAAATACTCATAGACATTCACCTTGTGGGATTACCCAAGATAATATTTAGTTTTCAAAATCAAATTCATCAAAAGTTTGGTCCCTATACCTAGATCTTGTGTTAGCATTATGGTTAGGAATAACATGCTTTAATTTTTTTCATATAAATATTCTAATCATTAGAAAAATGTTTTGGAGGAATAGAAAGATGTTAAGTCAATGGATCATTTTATTCAATAAGTTTTCTAAGTCATGAAGTTGATAAGAGGAACATAACTATTATAATGACATCTAAAGATTATGATAATAATATCTCCATCATCTAACCTTGGTAGTTATATTAGACTAAATAATGATCTAGTCAAAAAGGTAATAAAAGAGGTTACCAATTCTATAATCAAGTTAAACATTGGTGATGATACTAAAATAAAACTAAAACCTAAAGATTTTAATAATATAATAATCTAAAGTTTACCAAAGATTCATAAATATGGTAATCCTCTTAGACCAATAGTTAATAAAATTGGTCCCGCATATAAATTGGAGAAATTCTTAGTGAATAAAATTAAATCACTTATAAGGAATATAATATCCTTTATAAAATATTCAACATCATCGATAAAAGAAACTAGAAATTAAAATTATAATGAAGAAGACTTATTAGTCAGTTTTGATGTTGTTTCAATGTACACAAAATTGTTGGGGTGGTACATGTCATTATAGGTTTAACTGATGAGGGT